>JADLSH010000067.1:0-672500 GCA_016169945.1 Trachythela sp. YZ-2020 | reverse complement strand
AGACCACAGAGTGCAACAGAGTGTAAGAAATGTCATGTCTATAACAATTATATGGCTGACTTGAGCTCAGAAGAATCCAGTATGTTATAACATACAGTACAGAAAGACAATCAAGTAGGGAAGTTGCTATTATCAAATGAATATTTATAATAAAAAGTATTGCATTGATAATATGGTATCTTACTTGAATATGTGTGTTCGCTCCATTTCTTTGTTTATTCTCCAGACGTTACTGAAACCATCTACCTCAACCGTTCCAATAATGAAGATGCACAACATACCAGTGATGATTACAAAGCCTTGGAATACATCCGTCCAAATGACTGCCTTAAGGCCTCCCTATCAAATTACGGACAAAATAATGAGAATATATTATTGGCATTTATACAAATGTGGTATAGACTATTTATTAGTGGTTAAATGTACAGTGTGTCCAAATCGAACATAAGATCTAACTATGGTTTTTAAAGGGTCATGCAATGTAAGGTTTTGTCAGATGGTGAAGATTGTAAGGACGGTGTTCAGATCATCAAGTGCTTGTTGTGTGCTGTAAGGTCTATGAGATGGTCTTTAGGGAAGGTTTGTCAAATAATGGAAATGTCGCCCCACTTCCTAGCTGCCCTACTCCATGGCTGCCCATTTCCTTGCGGCACCGCTCCCTGCCGGCTCTGCACTCCTTGGCTACCTCGCTCTCTGATTGCCCCATTCCTAGATTGCTTGTTCCTTATTTTTGAACTAGTTTACTGAAAAGCCTTCCGGCTGCACTTTACTTGCAATACTAACTTCTAGTTCATCCAAGTGTCATGAAATTTCGATGTGTCTTACAACATTGAAAGACAGTTTGAAACTGTATGGAAAAGATGGATTTTAGTGAGGTCACGAAATAGATGGTCCTGGTTGTAGGGATGGTTACAGAGCTACGTTGCATACACTTCGTTCAGAAGGTCACATGGTATCTCGGAACTAGTTCACAGTTTTCCTAGTATTAACATTCTAACACTAAGTGAAACTCATTTAACGGGTGAGGAACCTGAATCAATGTTTGAAATTCCGGGATACTCGTTTGTAAGTCGATCTAGAAAAGGTGGTAAAGGAGGTGGTATATCTCTGAAAAACTAGTTTGGAAACGACGGGATGATTAGGAAAATGATCAACTTGAATGTATATGGATTGAAATTATACAAAATCATGCAAAGAGTTGGCTAATTGTGATTATATACCGCCTTCCAGATAGCTCAAAATATCTCAATAGTGGTTTTAACTCGCATTTTAAAGATATGCTGGCTGTAGCTACTGGATTGTTAAAGGATATAATACTGCTAGGAGATGTAAATGCAAATTATCTCGTACCAGAAGTTAACAAGGAGTTTAAATCTACACTAAATCTGTTGGGTCTTAAGCAGATTATAAAAAAGCTAACGAGAATTACCCAGTCTACACAAACACTTTTGGATATTATAGCGACAAACAATGAGCAGTCAATTAGTGATTAAAAAGTTATTCCGATGGGAATAGGTGATCACGATATGGTTGGATGTGTTCGTAAAATAAATATGATTACATGTCGCAATTATAAAAACTATCAGCCAAACAAACTAATTGATGACCTCACTAAAGTTGACTGGTCCTGTATTACGAGCTGTGTTAATGTCAAGGACGCTTGGATTAAGATGCAGAATATACTTGTAAACCTTTTCAATTTGCATGCTCCCAAATCGATGAAAAAGGTTAAAGGAAAGCCCGCACCATGGTTAACTAGTGACGTAAAATGGCTCATGAATGAGAGAGGTAAGGTTCTTCGAAAATCACGGAGAACTGAACGCGAAGTAGACATCTCGGAATATAAGCGAAAACGTAATGAAGTTAATATTGCTATTAGGCGTGCTAAATCCACCTATCATAAGGATTTACTCCAGAAAAACGTCAGAACACCGAGTAAATTTTGGAAGTCATTGAAATCGATTTATCCAAATAGCCGCTAATCAACAGGTCATTCGAAGTCAATGGTGATCAGACAACTGATTCGAATTTAATTTCAAATGCTTTTGGCAACTATTTCGATAGCATAATTTCAAATTTAAAAGATAAAGCTTTCCCTCTCATGAATTACGTGCGGGCTAAGCCGATTGGTCTTGCTGAGAGAACAAATAAAATTTTTAACTTTCGGCTAGTAACCACTCAAGTGGAACGATTACTAAAGTCAGTAAAACGATCTAAGGCAACTGGGATTGATGATTTACCACCAGGATTATTAAAGGATTCTGCACCTGTTATATCAACACCTTTAACACACATTATTAATCTCTCGATAATTACGGAAGTTTTCCCTACGCAATGGAAATATGCCAAGATTTTACCAGTTTTTAAGTCTGGATCAACAACGAGTTTCGAAAATTACAGGCCGATTTCTGTACTACCAGTCATATCTAAAGTAATGGAGAAAATTGTACACGAACAAGTAACACATTATTTGAATGAAAATAGGTTACTTTCACCTTTTCAGTTCGGCTTTCAGCGAAAAATGTCAACTGAGTTTGCTGCTTCATTGTTACTTGATGATATCAGAAAGAACGTAGACCAAAGGAAAGTAGTTGGTGCAGTTTTTCTAGATCTCAGAAAGGCATTCGAAACTACTAGAAAAGCTCTCTAAATACGGAATCAAAGAAGAGAGTTGAAGTGGTTCACAGACTATCTGTTCTGTCGAACGATGCAAGTTAGCTATGACAACACACTATCTACACCTCGATTCGTCAAGACAGGCGTTCCTCAAGGATCGATCCTCGGTCCCTTACATTTCCTCATTTGTTATAACGATATGACTGATACCATTCATTCAGCAAAAATAATTAAATATGCAGATGGCGCTGTTATCTACACCGCCAATAAGGATGTGAAAATTATTAACTCTAACTTGTCTACCACAATGATCAGCTTAGCAAACTGGCTGGATGAGAACGAACTTATACTTAATTTCAAAAAAGGAAAAACTGAAGCTCTCTTGTTCGGAACTGCTCAACGCCTGGCTAAGCTTAACGTTACTTACCGAGGAAACCCTATTGAAGTCACTACTAGCTATAAATAATCTGGGTATTGAAATTGATGCTACGCTTAACTTAAATTCTAACTTTGAAAGAAATTACAAGCGTGCTTCTGGAAGATTACGTTTATTGTCGAGGTTTCGATACTGTTTGGATGGTTATTCTACGAAGGTGTTCTACAACTCAATGATCTTGCCAACATTTACGTATTGTGGGATTCTGAACCTTACAACTACGCAACAAGAGAAATTATCTGCCTTTCACGTACGTGCACAGCAACTGATGGCGCGAGTCGCTGTTGTAGCCCCCAATCAAGCAAATAAAATTAGATCTTGCATGCTGGTGAAAGACATCCTTAATGACAACGTGTGTGATGCGTTGCAAGGATATTTTATTATTTTGGACCACAGCAAAGCGACAAGAAATAACAGATATTCTGTCAAACTGCCTGCCATTAAAACTGAATATACCCGTAAAGGCTTCTTTTATATGGGTGTCAAAACGTACAATGATCTGCCCCTAAATATTAGACAAGCTGGTAACGAGTCTTTCAACAAACTCGTTAGACAGCATTATATGTCTTAACATTACATATTAGTATATCTTATATTATAGTTATTCTGAAATAAAACTAACAAACAATCTTGGAAACTGCTTGCAAACAAGGTAAAATTTTGACGTTTTACTCGTAGTTTTTGACGTGTCTGAGTTTTCTATTTTTTGTTAAATATATTTAATTGATAAGAACTAATCAAAGATTACACAGTGACCAATAAAACGGAAAATTGAGAAAATCACGCACTATAGGCATTTTGGAATAAAACAAAGCAGTTTCTGTAATTTACAGAGATTTCATTTTTTATTACAGAAAAAAGATAAGGAAGATAGAATTGATACGAAAAAAAGTTAACAAAATAGCGTAAACAAACTTTCTAGTAAGATTTTTACTAACTAAATTCGGCAGAGCGCCAACTCGTCGAAGAGATAGCAAAAATAAAAAATGATAACAAACGCGATAAAACAAAACAACAACAAAAAAGATAAGATAAAAAAAATAATAAGAAAATCCTCTAAAATGGTCCTATTTGTTGTTATGTAAGCGAAACAAATATCTTATGCATGGGGTTGTTGCTTCTATTTATTCTTCTCCTCCCCTCACAATAGTGAGAGGAGAATTCTAAATCAAAGATGTATTTTATTATTAAAATGTTTTATAATGATGCTAAAAAAATATTTTAAAAACAAACCTCCAAGAGATAACACAATTAGACTAATTAAACCATATGTGTCAGCTCCCCCTGACGTCGAGTTGTGACTCACCAATTAGCACATTGTTTCAATATGGTTATGATGTAATAAGAGGTTGAAGACATACCAAAGGAGTTGTTGATTGCTGTAAAAACCGTGAGAAAATAACTAAAATCAAAAAAATTAAATTTATTGCCTTTCTCTACCAAAGTATACATAAGGTTTTGATTTTAATTGTGTTCTATGTTGTTTTTTTATTTTTGCTCTTGTCTTTTCTTGACGAGTTGGCGCTCGCCGATTTTAGGTATTTGTTAAATATACTGCTGTGCACCACAGAGAATAGTGCACCAGAAAGTTGTAGAAGGTAAATTGATTTATTATTGTTTGATGAGTAGCTCCTTCTTGTTGGGTACTTGTTAGGGGTATTGTATTTTTGTCCTGTATTGTTATTCTCGGAGTGGTTGTTCATTTTCAAGAGAGGATTTTTATTTTAGTAAAAACTAAAAGAGTTGAACCCACATCTCCTTTTTAGAAGAAGGGCACAACAATACTTTTATTATAATTCATGTATACATGTCCTTTTATCTTCGTTTGTTCGCCTTGTGTCTCTTTCTCCTGCATACCCTCTCTCAAAATATAGTCCTTTTATATTTTTATTATTTTTGAGGGAGTTTTGGAGGGAAAGAGAGAGAAATGTCAGATTGTGAAATCATAACATCAACATTTCATCGATGCTTACGGAACATAATTCTAAACTTTTTGATGTTTTTCTGAACGAAGACGGCTTTAAGTTTTACCACTCATTCTACGATTCTGGCACAAATATTTTTGAGAAATTAATTCAATGAGTACAATAAATCGTCTTGTTTTTGTTAATGACCAGATAGCCTCAACCAAGTCTAAACGCGTGCCATTAACAACCCTGTTGCAAATGTCTGGAAAATTTGGCAAGGAAAATAATTTTGAAGTGTTGAATCCTATTACTTCTTTTCTTTCTGAGCTTAAACACATTTTGTATGATAATAACGAGAAAATTATTGAAATTACAAGAAATTTAGTAAAGCAATCGTCTTGGTTTTGATATGACAGAATAAGTAGATTTGAATGAAATGGAATTATGGGCCTTAATTGTAAGTATTTCTGTAAATAATGGCATTGATGTACAGATTAAAGAAAAATATCATCATATGTATCTGTTAAGTTATTATTAGGGTTCGCAAAAATTCCAGGTACCGGAATTTTTTTTTAGAGACCTGGAAAAACCCCATAAAATTTTGTAAAAAAATTAAAATATGATTTTTTTATAATAAAATATTTTTTTTGCGAAAAAAGATTTGATCTTAGTCATTTTCGATTGGAAACTTTTTATTAAAATTTTCTTTCGAATAATTTCTAAATGTAAAAATAATTGTTTGTAGTTAACTCCTATATCAAAACAATTTTACTTTTTAACCCATGGTTAGAAGAAATCTTAATGATTTTATTGCTTTAAAAAAATTTATTGCAGAAATAACGCCTTTGAAATAGTCAACAATAATTTATATTGCAATATTTGTAATACATATCGCTTCAAATTTTCGGGTTTGTGATGGCCTTGTTTTAATAAAATTTATTATTTGTATTGATTGGTCCATAACCTCTTTAAGCTCTGTATTTAGTGTTTTAGAAAATAAAGCTTCTCTATGAAGAAAGCAATGAGTATGTATTGCTTTTGGGTTTTCCTGCTTCACAAGGGAAGTAAAGGCTTTTACAGAACCCACCATTGATGGTGCACCATCTGTACAAATTCCAATAGAATAACTCCATGATAAATTGTATTTTTTTAAGTAATGTTTTCTTCTAGATGATGTGGTACTAGTCTTGGGGGTTGTATGACACAGACAGGTTGTGCATCAGGATTCATTTCAATGTGAGTAAGGATTGGTTCTCCTGTTTCAGGATCCTTTAATGTCCCTATGCCGTGGAACATCTTGCTATGCTTCTGCAGGATCTTTCTGAGCTCTTTTTTCGGTGCTTATAGCTTTTTTGATTTTGGAGATATTTCAATGTGTTCAATATACTAATTATGACATCACAAGCTGGGTATGTACAGCATTTTTTAGATCAGAATTTAAGTTAAATCTCCATGTTTGTTCCCCCAAATCACTTCAAATTGTGTTCATAATATTAACTATTCAATTCACCAAATGTTGAACAATCAGCACAACATAACTGATATTTGTTATGTCTAAAAATCTTGTACACAGCTTGCGACATTGAACACATGTATTGAAATAGCTCAAATTGAAACCAAGCAGATAGAAATATCTCCTTTGTTGTATATACTGTGGTTTGTTCTTAATTCAATCGACTCAACCGAAATTAATGCAATCGACTCAACGAATGGCATTGCGCAAACAGACATACATGTTAAAACTGATGTTGAGAGAACTGAAAGTGAGGTGGAAAAGGAAGGCCAAGCTAATAGTAGCAAGAATAGTCATACTACAGAAGAAGAAGGACCAAAAGATCAGCCAAGCAAGGAAAGAAGGTATAAATATTGCCGCCCTGATGCTGCACTTAAAGGTTTCATATGAGCGTGGCATAGACGTATAGTGCCGAGATCTTGCCTTGATCTAGGGGCCACGTCTATATTCAAGTTGCCATGCCAAATTGACGTTTTTATCTAAACTCACCCACCCATCCTTGAAACCATCAAGAGTGGCATAAATTATGGTACAATGTTTTAAAAATATTCATTTTCCCATTAGTCTAGGACCTGTATATGAGTTTGTATGAATTTCATTTAGGACAGATTATCTCAACTGTTTTAGGGTAAAATGACCATGGCGGTCAACATGGCATATGTGCCAAGACCCGAATCTGGTGCGAAAGTCCTGAAAATGACCATGCCCAGAAACGGCACTGCCGACATAGCTCCATCTCCTGAACCATCAAAGCTACAGACTTCTAAAGTGCTTATAATGTTTAGAATGGTTGCTTTTAGGGGTGGTCACTGGAGGGTGAAATTTGTCTAGGTATCATATTTTACAAGAAAATGACTATGCACCATCCCAGGTCAACTGCTAATTATGCATCAAATTACTCATTCACCTGGCAAAGTCTATGTTTTCTTATTTCCTAAAATTTTTTTGTCATAGGATCAAAAACTATACTTATTCCAATATAATAATAATAGATTTCATGAGGGTTGATATTGTCAAGCTCGAAGAAAACCGCAGCAATCTTAGAAATTGCAAAAAGTAATTGCAGGGAAATTGACAACCTAGTGGTAGACGACAAAGTGCTGACAAACAAGAAAGAAATTGCGAATTCTTTAAATGAGTTCTTTACGACTATCTCATCGTCGCTTCTAGCAAGTCGACCATCTTCAGAATTTGAACCTTGTCCAACTAAACCAACAAACAAGTACTTTTAAATTCCATGCTTTATGTGAAGCAGATGTGTTTAAAACCTTGCAAACTATTGATCCATCTAAAGCAACCGGTGCAGACAATATTTCTGCCAAAGTTCTGAAGATTGCTGCACCCAAGTTGTAGCGAATATCTTTAATGCATCTTATACGAGTGGCCAGTATCCTTCCCCCTGGAAAGTGGCAAAGGTAACTCCTATATATAAAGGAGGGTCTAAGACTGAGCGCGATAATCAAAGACCAATATCTGTACTACCGTGTATCTGTAAGATTCAGGAGTCCTTCACAAACTCAAATCTCCAAGTATTCGCACAGGATGTTGGCCTTATTAGCCAGCACCAATATGCTTATGTAAAACACTCCTCTACAACAGTAGAGCTGTGGATGCCTGGAAATTAGCAATTGGTAAAGGACAAAAAGTAGTTTGTGCTTTTCTCGATCTTCGTAAAGCGTTTGATGTTATAGATCATGACTTTCTTCAACAGCTCACACAGGTGACACAGCATGGTGTTAAGGGTAACGAGTTCGAATGGTTCAAAAGTTATCTCTCAAGCAGATATCAGTACGTCGTATGTGGTGGAGCAGAATCCCATCAACTTTATATTACCCATGGACTGCCTAGGTCAGTCCTCGGACCCACATTATTTAATATTCATATTAATGGCATTCTTAATGCTTGTCATTGTTGTCAAAAGAGCGAATGGGGTACTGTACGCCGATGACACTGGAATTTACGCTAGCTCGAAAGACGTTTGTAGTATATATTTTTATCGCAATGGCCCAGGACGACAAGTTATCAATCGATAAACTTGAAGGTGCGAAGAATTGGCAAATATGGAAGTATCAAATGACAGCAATTTTGGAAGCTAGAGAACTGTATGGTCATATTGATGGAACACTAACTCGCCCAAGTGCATCGGACAGCAGTTCTGGGGCAACTGCGTCATTTGATAAAACTGAAAAGAAGACAAAAGCACTCATAGTTAAGTCTATTAAATCGGATCTTATTCACCTTATAACCAAATGCCAAACTCCAAAAGAAATATGGGATAAGTTAAAGCAACGCTTTGAACGAGATACGATTGTGAACAAATTATTTCTGAAGCAAAGATTTTTCTCCCTAAAAATGAAAGAGTCAGATTCTCTTGATGAACACTTGCGAAGAATGAAAGTGATTACTGATCAATTGGCCGCTATCAAAGCACCAATTCCGGATGATGAGCATATAGTCGCATTATTATTAAGCCTGTGGGTTCATACAACACCTTGGTAACCGCACTGACTGCCAAAGGTGATGAACTAAACCTGAGTAAACTTCATCAAGCATTGTTAAACGAGGAAGAAAAACGCAAGCAAAGTAAGAGTAAAGCCGGTGGTGGTGGTGGAGCTGAGGATTGCGAATCTGCATTGCAACATAACAAGTTAGATCGAAAGCCTATTAAGTGTTATGGATGCAGAGAAGAAGGTCATGTTATTCGAAATTGTCCTCAGAAAAAGAAAAAACAGTATCGACGAAATGAAAATCAAGGGAAATTTGATAAATCATAAATGTCCCAAAAAATAATAATTAAACAACTTTTAATAAAATAAATATTCCTGATTTCTAAAAACATAATCGACACCAAAATCTCTCCTAGAATGGTTGATAAATCTAATTAAATTATTTTACATTTCAATATACTTTCTTTTTTATGGAAATTGTTCATTATTTTGTGAACGAAATATTTTTGTCTAATAGCTTCTTCTTCATCTTTTAATCGTTCAATTAATATAACGAAGTTATATTGTGCTTTTTTAAAAGAAATATTGAATGCGTTGTGCCTGCCTTCGATTGCGTTATTAGTTTTAGGAAATTCATGTCTCAAGTTATCTCTTGCATTCCACATTTCAATAGGATATCGAACACTTTGGTCCAATTAACCGATATAGTTGCTGAATAAAAAGTCATATAGAGGTTGAAGACATCCTGGTAAACTTTCATGTTTTCGGAGACTAATAAAGGTCGACCGCACATTTTCCACTCGAACATATGATAAATTATTTATAGCACAAGCGAATATTTTTATAGCATAATTGTATCTGTATTGAGTTGAGAGACCAAGTTCTTTAATTTTTCTGCGTATTATTTGGCCTAAATGGAATTGACATCCTTGCATTAATTACTGCCATTTCATAATCTGTTATAATCACTGTTGGATTTAAATCCTCTGCCAAGTTTCTGATTGCTTCAAACATGAATTCATATGTTTCCTGTCGTTTGTTTTTTAATATTGCAAACAAGATCAGAATAACATGGCTAACATTTAGATAACTTATGGTATATAATTGATGATAAGGTCTCGCTACAATTTGAAAAGTCCCATCAACACACCAAATTCTATTCTCATTCAGTAATCTTAAATTAGTTTGTCCATAAAACAATAGCACATTATCATTTTCTTGTAGATCTTCTATAAATGTTGGAGCATATTGTAGAAACTGTTGAGATGTGTGAGTTTTTTGTTTGCCTTTCACTGAGGCCAAGTGATGCAAAGAAGTTTGGATCGGGATTTATTACAGAATTTTGAAATCTTCTTAATGTTTTATAGAGTTCCAACAGCAATTATATTTTCTGAATTTTCTGTTCTCAGTCCTCTATTCAGTACAAATCTCGGAGTGTCTGAAGATGTTAGCATTATAAGGGTTGGGTTTCCCGTTAACACTATAAAAATACTTATTATATTTTACCATGAATGGATGTCTTTTAATTACTACCTCTTTATATACCTTTCAACCTTTTACCCAGCCTCTAAGCTACTGGCATCACATCATTCCACCATTGGTTCGCAGGAGGAACATAATTCCCTTGAACCAATCCCTTCTTATCAAATCACTAACCAACAATAAGCATAATAATGTTTATTTTTTTAGTTTTTTTAAAAATAAAATAAATTATTTTACCCCTACATTTTCGCTCAAATGTCCGGGTTCCGTTTTAAAGGTGTCGAAAAAGCAAGTGTAGAAAATGTGCTTCTAAGATTTTGCTCTTTTTTTATGAACAGGTGTTATTTTTGGATGGAAACTATGTCATAGTAGAGATTGACGATAGTAAAATTGCTAAGAGGAAACATAATCGTGGTAAAAGGGTTGATGGTGTATGGTTGTTTGGCTTGGTAGAACGAACTGATGAAAGAAAAATATATATAAAAGAAATTAAAAAAAGGAATCAAGAAACCCTACTACCTATTATTAACCAAAAGTTATTCCTGGTTCTTTGGTATTTTCAGATATGTGGAAAGGTTATTTTAATTTGCATGAGCTAGGTTATACCCATAAAACAGTTAACCATTCCAAAGGATTTATTAATATAAGAGAAAATGTGCATACTAATACCATCGAAGGGAATTGGAGCGCACTAAAAAGGACTATTCCTACCAATTATAGGCGGAAGAAGTTTATTAGTATGTTTTTAGCTAAGTTTATGTGGAAAAGAAATGAAAGTAATAATTTTAAAAAGTTGTTTGAGTTGTTAATTGTCGAACCCCAGACAGGTTCCTACCCCAGACGAGGCAGGAGTAAACGTATTATGTTTATCATCCTAAAATAAGAACCCCTAACCTGAAATTTCTCCTAAAAACCTCCTAATAAGGAGAAAGAAGAGGAAAGAAATATTATTAAGAAACAAGTAGTAATAAATGATTTGTTAATCATTAATAGTGTAGAAGTTTTACAAGGAAAAAATGTGTCGATTTTTAGGTTTGGTTTTAAAAAAAGCAAGATAGGACTAGCAAGGTAGGACCAAATAGCAAGATAGGACTAGCAAGGTAGGACAAAACAACAGGTTGGTTGGGGGATCGAAGATCAAAGGTTAGCAGGGTAGAATCACACAACCATTAATCATTAGTTATACGCAACGTATTCACTTACCATGATTATAATTATGCATTCACAAAATGAATTGTTTATTATGTCTCCATTTAACAAAGATCAGAATAACCAACGGAAAGCCGTTCCTCGGCTTTTCTTACTCATGACATGGCACAATTGACACAATTAGTGGCGAAGCCTAACAATTCGCAAAGATTTAAAAACTTAAAACATTATTCATCATGTATTCAACTGCGATGGATGAAACATTATATACATTATATAAAAACTAAATAGATTATGCTTTCTATGTAATGCAACAGCTTTCTTTAAAACACTCCAAAAAGTTTTTGTTTTTAAAATACAACGTATTATTATTAATTAGACACACTTTTTCATTTTTATTTCAAATTTATTTAAAAGTAAATAAAAATATACGTTCTCATTTATAATTTTAAAACCAAACTTCTTCTTCATAAATACACTACTAAAGGTAATTACTAATTTTGAGGAATTTTCATTATTTTCCATATAAATACCTTAATAAATTGAAATATTTTCATTTCTTTAAGAATTTTCCATACAAATATCTTAAGAAAGTGTATGATTTAGATTCTTCCATATAAATGCCTAAAATTAGAAATATTTTCATTTCTTTAAGAATTTTTCATATAAATGCCTTAGGAAAGTGAATGATTTACTTTACACATCTAAATACCTTAAAATTAGAAATATTTACATTCTTCCATATAATTTGAAGGTTTTTCATTTTTTAAGAATTTCCCATATAAATACCTTAGTAAATTGCACAATTTTCAAATTTTTGATAATTTGGCATATAAATATCTTAGTAATTTGAAATATAAAAGGCACTTTTAAAGCAAAAAATAAAAAAGGGGGGTTTGGGTTTGGCATTATAGTACAACCTAGGCTCAATTTAATTGGCAACCTAGGTCCTTTTTTTCCCACTTAGCAACCTAGGCCCATATTTTATCATTAGGCTTTAAAGAGCGGCACATTTTTTGTTCTAATTCTTTTTTTTTTATATAAACATATTTTATTAATAATATAATGTGTTTGCCCCAAAAGCACAAATGGCTTATCTAGGGGGCTCACACTAACTTTACAATTTAAAAAAAAAAAAATACACAACAAATACATTACAAAAACATGCACACACATAATTACAAACATGCTTTTAAATTAACTATGACTTAGAGAGAAGCGATGTGTTGAAAGGATATAATTCTGAATGTCTTTAAAAAAATTACAATTATCATCAAAACTTAAATCCTGAATACCATTAAGAATATACCACAATTTTATTCCATCGCTACTCTCCGACCATTTATTACCACAAATCCGCTGGGCAGAGGCAAGAAATATATTACGTTGAGCAGCGAATCGGGGGCAAGACAAGAAATAGTGTTGGACGGATTCATTGCTTCTACCACAAATACAAACGGGTGATGGACAACAGTTTATTCTACACAAATATTCGTTCAAAGCATGGAAACCAAGTCTAAGACGGGTATGTAAAATCGACGATCGACGAGTAACAGAGACATCAAACAACTTATTATACTTTGAACAACCAAAAAATAATTTAAGACGAGCTTTGAAATTGTTGAACGAAGGTGCATTTCTTATATCCGCGTCTAGTGAATTCCATAAATCTATTGTAGAAGGAAAAAAGGATTGCCTAAATCTCATTGTTCTACATAAAAACGAGCTAATATTTTCATTTGAACGTAGAGAACAACTAACTCTTTCTCCTACAGTGATAGGCAATACGTCAACTAGATAAGAGGGAGAAATATGCTTAGTAATTTTATAAAAATAATTTAATTTGTGCATTTTTCTCCTTACGCTGAGATTCTCCCACCCAAGCTCATTCATCAACGCTCTAGCACTTGTACCCTTAATAGCACCTGTTACGACTTTTGCACAATCATACTGAATACTATCCAATAATTTGGAATCGATTTCGCTACAATTATCCCAAATTACGTCTCCGTACTCCATTAATGGTCTAATTAGACTTTTATATAAACATGTTAACGTAGATCTATTAACTTTGTATTTAATCAATTTTAACATATTTAATCTTTTGGAAGCCTTTTCAAAAATGTTCTGTATATGGCTCTGCCAGGACATATTATTTTGAAATGTAAGACCAAGATGGGCGTGGCTTTCGACCTCAATTATACAAGCGCCGTCCATAAGCAAAGCAGGATGATCAGGTTTATTATGTTTAAGAGAAAATATAATACTTCGACATTTTGACGGATTCATAGTAACAAGCCACTTTTTAGACCAATCCGATATTCTAGTTAAATCTTCGTTCAAATTTGCAGCAGAAACATTCACATTTTGGACAATTTCAAAAAGCATGGTATCATCAGCATATATAAACGGACTGGAATCGAGATCTGTAGTAATATCGTTTATATAAATTAGAAATAGAAGGGGGCCAAGGACGGACCCCTGTGGAACGCCAGACTTAATACCTGCCCAATCAGATGAATGGCCTTCAATCGTTACGCGCTGCTTTCTATCTTTGAGATAACTTTCTATCCACATTAACAGTGGACCTCGAACACCCACTGCCTTGAGTTTTTCTATTAATCCAGCATGCCAGACTCTATCAAAAGCTTTACTAATATCTAAAAAGACTACACGTACTTCCTTACCCTCTTCAAAAGCCAAATAAATTTGATGAATAATATAGATTAATTGATTAACAGTAGAATCGCCAGGTCTAAAACCGGATTGATATTTATATAAAAAACCAATATCTATCAAAAAATTATAGAGACGATCGAAAACTATTTTCTCACAAATTTTTGAAAATGAGGGCAACAGCGAAACAGGACGGTAATTAACTTTATGTTGACGATTTTCTTTTTTAAATAATGGAATAACATTTGCTAGTTTCCATTGAGATGGAAATTTACCAATTTTGAAAGTTAAATTTATAAAGTTAGTAAAAAAAACGCAAAAGCCTTCACAACAAAGATTAATTATTTTGTTTCCAATACCGTCATGACCACAGGCTTTGGATTTGTCCAAGTTTCGCATTAAAATAAAAACTTCCTGAGTTGTAGCAACTATATCTGAAATAAATTTCGAATTCTGAAACGGAACAATGAAAGGAGGAGTGTTATCTGATCCAATCAATTCAGTCTGCGAGATTAAATAATTGAGCCTTATGAACAGGATCCGTTATGGCAACATTATTTTCAATTAATGCTGGAATTGAAGGCTTGTTGGCCCATAAATCCGTTTCACGATTGCCCACCACTTCTTATTATTTATAGTAGAATCACTTAAATCTCGATTGACTTTTTCATAGTAGGATTTTTTTCCTTCCCGAATTAAGTAGTTAGTTTGGTTTCGTTGTGCACGGTAACGCTCCCATGTGTTCAGCGTGGGATGTTTAATATGCTTTTGTAGAAATCGATTACGTTTACGAATTGCTAAACGAATAAGGCCATTCATCCATGGTTTATCATTTGGTCTTATAGTCACAGATTTAAGTGGTATATGTTTCTCGATTATGGAACGAAATTTCCGATACCATTTGCTATATATCACATCAATATCAGTTTCATTTTCCAAATACTGCGACCAGTTAGCATGTTCAAGTTCTTGATTGAGGTTTGTAATATTAACATTGTTAAAATTCCAAACATCACTTTTAAAACTAGGAGATCGCTGAGGACAATTGTTAATTTCCCACAAATAATTGAATGATCACAATTCAAAGGAGGACTAATAATGCCTGTATTCGAAAATTCACCCATGCAACAATCAGTTATTAATAAGTCTAATATTGTAGAGCTTCCTTGTGTTACACGAGTTGGCTCAGAAATTAATTGCGCAAGATTATTGGATTCCAAAAACCTATGTAGTTGTTTCCCAATCTCTGTACTGTCGCTAGGTATTTGTTCATTATAATGTGCATTAAAATCGCCAAGAATGACAATTTTATATTTATTAGGCGATAGGCTTATTATATCAAGCATTTTCTGAAAGCTGTCAAAAAAATGAGAACAGGATACGATATTATTGTCTGGCGGCCTATAACACACTCCACAAAGAAAATTACTCCCTGATGCGCTGAATTCAACCCATAAAAACTCAAGCCCACCTAGTTCTAGGTCGTGTCTTCGCTTAATCACAAGAGAATCAACTGCGAATAAAGCAACTCCGCCTCCAACTCGTCCTTCTCTATCAAGACGAATAATAGGATTAAAACCAGGAATCTTAAAGTTATCACTGCTAATGCTATTGTTAAGCCATGTTTCAGTTAATGCAAATATATGGAAATTATAATCTTTCACAATGAAAGACAGTTCATTAAATTTATCTTCATTATTCAAACTTCTACAATTTAAGTGACCAAATTTTAATGACTTAAAAGGTCCGGGGTTCAATTCGACATCGTTAGCAAGAATAATGTTTATGTAAACCATAAATAATACAGCTAGTAGCATGCCAAAAATAAAACAACACTGATTCAAGACCGTATGAAAACTCGAAGTTGAAATCCTTAAGCAATTAAATAACCCGATCGCTGCTCGATACGCAATAAGATCAACCAACATTAAATACTACAATAGCAAATGTTTCATTCCTTACCTCATGCCACCGCGGATCAATAGAGCAACTAACTGAAAAGCAATTTGACGGACTATACAACATAAACATAAATAATTTAGGGAAAATTTAAAGGACTACTAGATACAGCGCTCCAGGGCACTATTGATAGCACGTTGTCATTGTAAAGATGGCTAATAAAGTTCAGTCAAATTACATTAAGTCATACTCCTCAAAATCTGTATAGCGAACTATGTTAAACTTCCTGTCATCAGATTGTCGTTTCACAAAAATTCTACCGTCAATTGTCCACGCTGAAGACACGTTCATACACCCAGTACGAGCAGTGTAAAAAAGCTGCTGATTTTGTCTTTGAACAATGGCGTCTTTCAAACCCGAAACTTCAACTTGTAAAGGTTGAACATGCTGTTCTATACATGCCTTCAACGCTTCAGCCACAGCACCTTGAACAATCTTCCTGAACTCTTCAGATTTTAAGAAAGAGCTGACTTCTTCTTTAACGCTATCAGCGACTTCTTGCTCGAATTCTCTCGATTTCGATCGCGTCGTCATTTTAGCTTTCAGCTGATAATCGAGTAATTTATAGCACAACTTTCCACTTTCCTATTTTGAAATAGGCCCCAAAACGCAGAAAAACTTTTAGCAGTAAGAAAACATTTAATATATAATCAAAGATATGAATATCGTCAAATTATTGGAGAGTAGATTTTTTGCACGTCTACACTCTTCAGTTCATTAACACTGCTTCAAAACGTTCTTGGAACACATAATACATCACTACGACCAGTCAGCCTCAAAACAAATATGAAAAAACTTGCCTTCTTTTGGCTTGAAAGATGGTTTAGAGGCTAAAGAAGACAATTTTTTTCATATTAGTTTTCGGCCGAGCTGGCCGTTGTGACGATATTTGGTGTAGAACCACTAGATGATCATCGCTACCAAGTATTATAATTAATATAAATATGTATAGTATAGTTTATTTGCAATTGTATCATTTTTTATTTCTATTTAGTTTAATTGTTCTACAGGACGGACAGTGATAACAACATTTTTATTTGTTGAAGTTCTTTATCCTGTTAAACTTTACCCATACCATATATTGGCATCACTCCCTTCGTATATATACAAGAATTTTTGGTTAGTGTACAGCAACTGGGCTCTGTCGCTCAGTTGGTTAGAGCGCTGCACCGTTACCACTGGACCGCAGGTTAGATTCCTGCTAGAGGGCCTAAAAGTGCATTTTTCGCAACTGCTCCTGCCTGGGTCTAAAATGTATATAAACTTTTGTTTGAATATTCCATCTACAAACATCTTCTATGATCAGGCCTATTGAATGAGATGCAGAGAAAAAACTTGATATTTACCCAAGCCATATTAGGCAACACTCCCATAATTTATACAAGAATACGCATTTAATGCTCAGCAACTGGAATCTGTATCTCAGTTGGTTAGAGCGCTGCATCGGAATCACAGGGCCACAGGTTCGATTCCTGCAAGAGGGCCTAAAGTTGCATTCTTCGCAACTGCTCCTGGCTAGGTCTAAAAAATAAATGTTCCATCTACAAACACCTGCTACTCGAAAGGGTAAATATGATGGCAGATTATCCAACAGTTTACCTGTAAAATATGGAGCCCCACAAGTTCGGTACTCTGCCCTTTTGTTTTATCCTTTATATAAATGATCTTCCAAAGAGTATTAGAAACAGTAACGTCAACCTGTATGTGGATGACACAGTCCTCTATTTTGCAGCATCAAGTAAAGCAGGAGTATATATTGCAAGATGACCTAAATAGGATATCCAATTGGATGCAAGAAAATAGACTGATTTTAAATGAGTCAAAAACGAAGGTGATGCTTATTGGAACAAGACAGAAGCTGCAGAATGTTGAACTCTGAGTATTATACTACGAGACCATCAAGTCCATTACAGAGTTTGAATGCCTTGGGATAGTCTTTGACCAAACCTGACATGGCGGGGGCAAGCAGGATCCTTATCAAAAACAATTACAATGAGGATTAGCATTCTATCCAGGATAATGAGTGGTCCACACCGAGAGTAAATTGATTGCAACTAGAGATAAGATGAGCAATTTAACATTATTTGATAAATAGGTGTATAGTTTGTACAATATAGCATTTAGAATTGATAATATTATAACAATGTGTCATTTTATAAATGCAGCCCCCTATGGATACCAGTCTTTGTAGCTGAATGGGCTACCCTGCATAAATAAAGTCACTTCACTTCACCAGTGGATTAAAAATCCACACTGCGAAGTCTAAAATTTGGGCAACCCACCCTTTTTGAGGTTTGAAACCACATCTCCTGGAGCACAAAATTTCAGACAAACAAACAGTAAGCCAGTATATTATTTACTAGACATTGCTGTGCAAAACAACCAATGTGCAGCTTTTAAATATATTAAGCAACTATTCTAATATTTGTCAACTAAATTCAAATTAAAGTGTCTTTACCTTTGCCAGTTTGGGCAGCCTGATGCACATACATTTAGCTACACGTTTGGCATTATACTTTTATACAAATCTGAGTGCCTTGTAGTATATCTATATATTCAATTGACGAATTCCAGAGTTTTAGAGACAGAATATATTACAAAATAATCCACTCGCATACCGCTAGGTATATACACGACAATTATATGCACGCTACACAAATATGTCATAAAATACATATAGAGTATCATAACATAAATTCAAAGCAAGTCCAAGTTTAACTTAAAAATCTGTGCTGTGCAATTTAAAATTCAAAACATAAAAGCGTAAACAAGCGTAATTCGGAACATCTCTCAAATTCATTCAGCTTCATGTCTTACACAATAAAACAAGGTGCTCTGTTGAGCATTAAGTCGCTGGGGCTATTAAGATATTTATCAAACAAATATTATTTGCGGTCGCCATCTTGAATTATCTTTTTCAACAACCTGCTATTTACATGAAGTATTCAATTTTTGGCCATCCAAGAAAAATGCATGCCAAAACCTATACTCTAAATAATCGCTGTTGACCGAGCGAATATTTATTCACTTACCAAACTTGTATAAAAGACACAAACGACACCATTAACAACTATTGAAATGATCATTGATAGTCCAGAGACTGAAAATATAGATTAGAAAATGAGTTTTAATTGTAACTATCTTCAACTTTATTTTAATCTAATAGAAAATACAGTAAATGGATTTATTTAATCAAGCAAAATGGGTATGTTGTACACTGGACTGGACTTGGATTTTGGAGGTTAAAATTCTTCAAACTTGCTACCTTGTCTGCCAAATAAGGTGCTGCTATAAGTACAGGAGCGCGTTTGGACGATGGAATAACTTGCTCTGTTAGCGCAATCTAATAGACCAGCATCTTTTTCAATTTCCAAGAAATTTACCTTCGCTTTGCTTAAATATTGAGACAAGTACAGTAGAATAGTCCCAGCATTTTCAGTCAATTATACCTCAATTTACATACGGCAGCATCATCGCTACTTTTGTTAATGCCAAAAGCATTAAATTCGTTTAATACATTTACTGCTAAAGTAATTTGACATTACCTTTCGGCTTTAGCTTGGCTGCAACTGCATTGCCTTAACTTGAAAATTACAACAAATCTAATCTATAGTTAATTGCGTGATGTCACGGCTGGATGCTATGTCGTTTAGAGATTTTTGTGTGGCATTTGCCTCGCTTTCGTGTTTAGTAATATGAACCGCGCCTGCAAGCACTGGACAGCTGGGGACGTCATGCTCTCGATTTTTAAAGGCTCCAAGAGATCAATTTGTTTGTAATTTTGCATTTGAATTTTTGAATTATACAGAATTTTCTTTAAAAGTTAAGTGAAGTTATTTTTATTTACTGCAGCTGTATTAAATACAGTATGATTATTCAAAGATAGTTATCAGAGCTTGCGTAGTGTATTTGATTTCCGTAGGCACTTTTCACTTTGCTGTGAATCTGTGATGCTGTGAATCTTTGATGCTGCGATGCCGGTCAGATTTAACTTTGCTCAGCTGTTTATAGAAGAGACATATACTTGGTCCGCCTATTTCCTATTGTTATTGAACATTTATGGAATAAATGCTGCTCAAGCCAGCAGGTGACTAAGCCACTAAGGTGAGAACGATTAAAAATATAGAGGCACAACGGATCCCATATTATGTGGTTACTCAAATATATAACCGCAGAGAAACAAGCAAGGTAAAGTTCTGCAGGTATTATTTCCATATCAATGTCTTCCACCAATACATGTAAAGCATTTTGGAGTTATGATCACAATTTTGATAAATGATTCAGTTCATCAGTTGCAACATGTTACTGCCAAATCTCCACATATAAATCCTGGGCTTTTTGTTTGTAAGCATTTTTATGATGGGCTTATACATGGATTGGCTTATATTCGGCGGGGAGGAGCGGTCTTGTATACTGTACAGATAGATTTTTGTGAAAATAAAAGCAATTAAATAGTAGTAAATATATACATTCCATATACAATGAGTAATTTCATAAAAATAGGGTTTGTGTGTGGTATAATAGATACGGGTGGGCTTATATATTGGGGGGTGCATATTTTAAATATTTTAATTGGCAATGACCTGATAGTAATGGTGGGCCTATACACAGGGTGTTATTTTCAGTGGGGGGTTAATTGGTGGTTTACAAACAAATGACAATGCAAGAAGACATTAAAGTTATCTGTGCCACTCCATCAATTTGTTTCGATATTGTAGATAAGAACCTGCAATTTAATAAGATATACTTCAACCTGGGGGTACCCGCCCCAAAACCTGCGGGTACCCGCCCCCTCTCTCAAGTGATACCACCAGATGTTCTTTAAGCAGCTTTTTAAAACTCTTTTAAAGTGAGTTACTTTCTTTCAAGTTACTGTATCTAGATTGTTCCAGATGTTAGCCCCTCTATAGGCAATCTCTGTCTTAAACCGTGGTATCTTTATTAAATCACAATTCCATGTGCAGCAATTAGGAATGGAAGATCTTTTATTAAACTTGTTGCAAAGCTAGATGGGGGCAAGGTCCTTTACGCATTTGTATAGGTCATTACAGCATCACGAAAGTACAATAGCTTTTCGACCGATAGCCACCACAAGTTTTGCAAGTCTGTGTTTGTCGTTGGTGTCCGTGTGCGACATTTTGCTCCTTTAACTTTTATCTTTGAACTTGGCGCCAAGGCACAATTCAATAGACTGGCCGCCAATGAGTGGGATTCACGGTGTGAGCGTCTCCTTGGAAGATGAAGTGCCTATTGTTGTAATGGAAGCAGTGGTTGCTAGAAAACTAAGGGAAGTTAGAGAATAAGAGAAACTTCTTTTGAGAAAGTTTGTCCTTGGCTTTGGCAGAGCTAGTTTAATGTTATTACTCCTTTAAAGAATGATTACCATTTTCACATTATTTTACTGAAAAAATCTTGGAGATAAACAGGAAGCCTGCCAGTTAAAAGCTTTAAACATCATAGTAGTTTCTCTTTTCTTTAAAGTATCCTCAAGATTTATCCAATTGAGATTTCTAATATTTGGATGGAACGTCGCATGTTTCTCCAGTGATAGTATGCACTGCTCTCCTTTCCAACTTAGAAAGTTTATTATGGATGGACTGTTGCAATTGGTAAATTTAAGAAAGGTTAAAATCACGATTTTACAAATAAATTTGGTGGTTAGAACATTTTACGAAACAGAAAAGGAAAAATGTGATTTTTAAAACTCTTTTTTCATTGGATCGTATTGGGCCATTATTCATCACAGTGGTACAAAAAAGGTGTCAATTGACAGACAGCTAAAACCCTGATCATTATTTGTGTGAAAAGGTAGTCTATAAACTAAATATTATGCATGCGATAACATGCCAAAGTAGGATTACCTTTTTTTGTTAAACCCTGTACAATCGCATGTTTTTCTCAACTAACTCTCGAAGTCACAGGACTATTCGAAATGCTCGTAATCATATGTAAATGAATTAAGGTATAATTAGGTCATATATATGTAGATTATGTATCACATGGTGTATGCATGGTATTTAAAGGACCACACCTAGCGAGAATTTAGTGTGAATGCACCATTTAGTGTGAATTCCATCGGCCGACACCAGAAGGACCGAAAGAGAAAACAAAGATCCGAACCGTACGAATTTCCAGAGTTATGGCAGACGAGAAGCGACATCTTATTCAACGAACACCATCAGCGTCACCAACACCAGTGACGAACAGTTAGAACGTACTACACCAAAACGGAGAAGCAGAGTCGCAAATGCAGCCACACGACGGGTTATAAAATATTTATACTGTTGTATAGCTTTAGGTATTGTTGTTTCGTGAATGTTTTACACTATACGGGTTTACTTCGTTTAATCTAATTTTGCTTTGTACAACGTATTATAAGTTTAGTACGTGGCTATTCTCCGTAAGTATGTCTGATTAGGTGGTTAGGAAAGGTTTTAAAAGATATGTCGCTTTCATAATTGTAGTTCTTTGACTTTGCATTAAAATATCAGCGGGCCACGAAGGGGAGAACCCTGTACAATCTAAAACCCTGAGGTTCCATTTAGCCGCTGTGTAATTCGCACATTGTTCAACCTCGTCGCCTTAATGGTGACCGACAAGACAATGATTGCTTGTAAAGTATACAGCTATTGAATGTAAGGAACGTGGTTTCACATCAATCTTTGATTACTCTAATTCTAACTTGAGTATTATAATCTAATCAAGTTTACTTGACGAAACGGCGGGAGTTCGTCATTTTATGTTGTTTAAAAGCTTAATTACATGTTTGCATAGATGTCTCAAGATCTCGTGGGGAGGAATGCAGGCTGATATGCTACTGCTATGAGTGATCGTGCAATTGTTATATACAGGCAAAGAAATTATTGATAACAGCACTCCATGTATTATGCGACGAATGGCTTGAGTTGTTTGGCACAATTGAATGTTTATAGATGTTTGTTAATCATCCATGTCTGGTATTGAAATGAGGCATGATGTAAAATTGTTTTAGCCTATTTGACTTGCAAAACTTTTTTGTTGTAGTCAGTGCCCCGTGAATAGTTATGATGATACGGGAGGCTTGAACTGCTACAAATGATCAGTGACAAAAGTTGTTGTAGTCAGTGACGGTGCCCCGTGCTTAGATATGAGGATACGGGAGGCTTGAACTGCTATACAAGTGATTAGTGATAAAAGTTGCTGTAGTCAGTGCCCAGTGAATATAATAGATACGATAATACGGGAGGCTTGAACTGCTACAAGTGCATGCATGATTGGTGATAAAAGTAATCTATTCAGCAATGCTCGCCTCATCTGTTCAGTTGAATTAAGGTATTGGGCTGAAAATATTGGTCAACCACCTTGTTCTCAGTTGCTCACCCCTCCCTACCCACCAATTCTATCCTTCCTTTCTTCCAATCCTACTCCTTATTCCCATACCTCATCCCATACCTCATCCCAAACCTCACCCCAAACCTCACCCCAAACCTTAAATCCTGTCATTTAAGAAACAGGCATCATATATGGCATAAGCGAGGCTTGTTCGGTTCGGTAGTGACAAATCGTACTTTACTAATCAAAAGCGTTTGCCCCAGTATGCAAGCGATCGAATAAAGTACCTCAAGCAAAATAAACAAATGACTGAGACGATCGGTTATTCCAAACAATTTTGGCGTGGTCGAAGGCATTTGTAATATTGGCCATTTAATATTGGCCGTACAATGTAGGAAAGTGTGGAAAGATGGATACTTTTCTGTTATCCACTGTAGCACCTATTCTTCTTGTGCTGTTAGGTGTTCGTTCACCCACGATCTCTACCCACTGTTCATGATGATTATACATTTCGCTTGCGCGAAAAGAAGCAGAATCTCGAAATAACAAAGTGGCTAGATTACTCAACTCCTCCCTTTGAAGCATTTCATTCAGCTGTTCCCGACTCGGGCTCGAACGGCCATCCCTCCACCAACGGCAGCAGAACTCCCCAGGCCATTGACTCAACGAGTCCCGCGTTCGGATTGTTTAGCTGCTTCCACTACGTTGGCATGAAAATCAGAATCATACTCCCATGTCCACATTGGACAATTGTCCCGGGCCTATGTGTGGGGAGAACAGCCAAACCACCGTCAGTAAAGGGGCGACCGTCCTGACCCAGTAAATTAACCGGGGAAAGTTTTGTGAAGGAGTTTTCTTTTTCAGGACTGTCACTCTCCACGACGTGATTTTACCGCACTTTTATCTGCTCTGCGGCTAAACTTCATCCCATATAAATGGACGCTCATGCACTGCTGTAGTGTAAGTGACATTTTACGAATACGACGATATCAATCGCTAATCGTGGCAACCGGACAACAACACGAAGACGAAGAACTGAAAATGACTACCTAGTGCCTGGTACAAAGAAATACGGCTAAACTGAGCAAACTTTAGTTCCCCAGTGACCAGCACTGCCCATACTCATGTACATTTAGATATAAAGGAAAACAAGTGATAATCTAACCACTTTCGCACAATGTATATGCAGTAGCTATAATTGTTCTCGTATTTCCTTTAGCAAATACACTATAACAAGGAGGGGTGGATTTCCCATGCAAACGCTGACCTGATTTAGCATGATGTCATCTATAATAAATTAGTCCGCCGACAATGGAATCCATCCAAGAAAATGGGCTCTTAAATATCGACATCACATGATGACCCTAAAATGCTTCGTTGCTATACATGGCCCACCTGCATGCCTCACCACCATAATTTGATAGTCTACTGTATATGTTGGTTGCTAACTCCGTATGACTGAACCGTAACCAAACCAACTCTTAATGAAGTTTTACTGTTTTATTATCACATGTCAGTTTATAGACCATCAATATCACACTAGGAAATATAAAACCGTGGTAATGTGATGTTGTATACTCTCAATATCTCAATTCACTGAAGCCCAAGGAATACTTAACGACCCGGAATGTTGTGTTCATTATTCATAGACAATTATCTTACAACAATACACGTTTTAGAATCAATTATCAGCTAGGTCATTAAGCCCGGTCATATACAACTTCAAATCTTATGGAATTGAGTTCAGTGTAACAGGTGAAAGCATCGTACTAACACCATATTGTCAGAGAGCTCTGTTAATCTCTTGCGACACAATCATTATCCATTGTGGTAGCAGTCCAAGACATCCACTCCAATATATTTGGCGGGGCACTAGCTACAGAATTTATATATGTCGCCTGCTCAGGTAGCTGTAGGAGTAAGGTCTTGCATTTCACGCCATCCTGTATTGATTTGCAGGGCACTGTCATTTCAGACATCTATACAGTCAACATGTAAATCCAACTGAACAGCTCAGGTCTTCATAACTTTTCCTGATGGGGCACTGACTACAACAACTTTATCACTAATTATTTGCAGCACTTCAAATCTCCCGTACCATCATATCTATTAACAGGGCACTGACTACAACAATTTTTATCACAAATCACTGGTAGCAGTTCAAGCCTCCCGTATCATCATATCTAAGCACAGGGCACTGACTACAACAACTTTTGTCACGGATCATTTGTAGCAGTTCAAGCCTCCCGTATCATCATAACTATGCACGGGGCACTGACTACAAAATGTTATCGCCAATCACTTGTAGCAGTTCAAGCCTCCCGTATCATCATATTTATTCACGGGGCACTGACTACAAAATTTTGTCGCCAATCAATTGTAGCAGTTCAAGCCTCCCGTATCATCATAACTATTTACGGGGCACTGACTACAACAACTATTCGAAATGCTCGTAATCATATGTAAATGGAATTAAGGTATAATTAGGTCATATATATGTAGATTATGTATCACATGGTGTATGCATGGTATTTAAAGGACCACACCTAGCGAGAATTGCACCATTTAGTGTGAATTCCGTCGGCCGACACACAGAAGGGCCGAAAGAGAAAACACCCTCCCACCCACCCGGAAATTCGCACGGTTCGTGCGCCGAATGCAATCTCGCCACATCAGTTCAGACCAATATTTTCAGCCCAATACCTTAATTCAACTGAACAGATGAGGCGAGCATTGCTGAATAGATTACTAAACTAAAACACAAAATAGCATCGTTCAAAAGGCAAGTGTTAAAAACCTCTGCACACCTTCCCCCTATTTAGTGTCTGAACAGCTAAAATATAAACTCAGTCACTGTTAAAGTTCTTCTTCCTCGCACACCCGAACCACTCATAACGAAGTCTCTCGCTTTGTCCTTAGCCTTTTTCTGAGGTCGAGGTTCAGGAACAAATGATTTTGCTTTGGGGTTAAGCTCTTTCACAACTGATTCACCACCAAGCTCCAAGTTGCATATAAGCTGCAAAGGTCGTTCTACAATGTAGCCATTACCTAGTTTCAGGTAAACTACAAAATGTGTTTTTTCTGCATCTCACTCGATTGAAATTAAGATTTAATAATTTGTATATATTATTTCACTCGAAATATCCATCCACCAAAACCTATTACCTAGTTTCAACTTTAACCATGAACAACTCCGTTCTTTCCTGTAACTCTGCAAACTACTCTACCCAACTTCCACTTGGCTTTATTCTTTGTATCACTCTTCAATAGGATGAAGTTTCATCTGTTTCTTGTTGAGTGTATGAACATATTCGCTTAGGAATCTCTTCCGAAGGTGTTCCTTGCTCCTTTGTACAAACACTGCTCGCTTAGTGATTTCTTAAGCCTCGTAGCAAAACGTTTGTAGTTAACACAGGTTCTTCAAACTCCTCTGCTTGATATGATAATGGTCGATTGTTCATGGTTAGTTCAACATCGAGAAGTACCTCTTTGAGCTCACTGAAAGACAACAACATCCTTCCAATAACCTTTGACAAACACATTTTCATAATTCTGATTAAGTGCTCGAAGAAACCACCCCACCAAAGGGTCCTAGATCGATTAACTTCCACACAATAAGATGCAGTCCCATAAAACTAGTTATATTTTTTCAGCATAGATAGCTACTTACTAGTTGCAACAAACGTCTTTCTGTTATCACTAGCTACGACCTGCGGACAACCTCTTCTAGCTATAAACTCCTTGAATTCCTTAGCCAACAAATCCGGACAAAACTTTAGGTGCATAGCTCGTATACTTGTGCAAGTTAACAAGGCAATGTGGCTTTCAAAATAGTTTTTGAATGTTTATACAGAATAGTTTGCACAAAGTCTACTCCAATAACTGCAAAGGGATCAGTCAACTCGGCTCTAAAGGAAGGTAGAGTGGACTTAGTCGTAGCTGGAATTGGCATCACATGACATCTATTACAGGTATTACATTTAAGAACCATGCTCTTGACCAATGACCGTAATTTCGGTATCCAATATTTCTCTCTCAGGCTGGCCATAGTTGAAGACACTCCCTGTGTAATCTTGCAGGTGATCTCAGGATAGGTAGATTGGTGCGTACCCTGGAACAACATATCTTGTAGAAGGAAAGGGTGTAGATGGCAGCACATACTGTTCGTTTTTTTGCATCAGAAAATCCGTGCACAATGACTCCTGTTGTTCCGCAGCTAATCACGCTCCATGGAATACTGGAATGTCAAGGATGGATGTTCCTTTATTGATTGTGGCCATTGCCCCCATTGGACGAGAATCTCACTTGGTACCTGCTCATCCCACTTCAGATTCTGGAGGCACACCTCACTGTAGATTAACTTTCCAACAATTGTAACAGGTGCAGCAATACCGAGTACTGTAAATAAAATTTGTTAAATAGAGTCCTAAGATCTTTGTTTCCAACCGCCTGATTTGCGTAAGTATCCTGCATGTCTACGACGTTGTTGCTGTTCACGGTTTTGTTTAGCTGTGGGATGTTACTATGCCATTTGTGCAACTTAATTCCTCCTTCTGCCAGGATGGTAGTTGCTTCATCCTTAAAACGTTGCAGTTCTTCGACATTTTCTACACCTGATTGAACATCATCAACATAATGTCACTTAGCTAGTCCTCACTGTCTGGGGAAACATTTGGCACTTTCTTTGATGACTGGTTCACAAGGAACATAATGAATGTTATCCCCACTTGTTGTTACTTGAATAGGCTCCAGGATACCCTCTTCAAGTTGCTGCTGCATTATCTCATGATATTCTTCGAGTTTACCTATTTTCTCAAGTTGATGTTTTGTGCTTCTTAGCCTTGCGATGGTCAGCCCTTCATTGGTTGGTAGGGGTGGATGGTCTGGTTTCCAAGTTAGGTGGGAGGAGTATGTTCCATCTGCCAAACGTTGAAGGTTTTCTTGAAACTCTATGTGATTTTACTTCTAAGATTTTACTTTAAATCATTGGTGACACCGAGCACTTCTAAGGAGCACATCTGCTGGAATTCTTCCTGGCTTGTTGTTAGAAGAACGTTTATCTCGGCTTCCTGTTGGTTGCTGGTGGGCCCTTCCCCTAGATCAGTGAATTCAGCCCCTGGGTCTACATCTGGGTTTGGACCTACGATAGGTGGTTCTGAGGTCTTAATTCTCTGGAGATCTGCTGCCCTTAAGATGATATGCACTGGTAGTTTGTCTTATGTCGTATCTTAATTACAGAATTTACCTTCTGTGCTCTCAAAAACACGTGTAGTGTCACGTGGCCAAAAATGTAAAATCGACAAAATTACGGTGACTGAAATAGACAAATTTTTAGTTGACCGCTGTGTTAGTGTAAACGGTGACAATAAGCCTGCTTTAGCCGAAATTGTTCTGCTGTGCGGAAAATGAAACTGCTTTGCATTCTCAATGTGCACGATAAAGTTTGCAGAAAGAATGAAGATGAATTCTTCATTCACGATATGCAAATTGGCGATCCATTCAAAATGAATAACCTCGTGAATAATTTTATAGACTCGCCGCCATTTGGCCTTTATGATATATTTAATTTTTTGATCTGCCATTCTACTTCCTACGACAAGCGAGGTCTTGCAGCCTACAAGTCGTTCAATGACTATCATATCGGTTATTTGAAGGTGGCTATGTGGAATCTTTATGCTGACCAAAACGTTGACCAACGAGCGTGTTCATGTTTATGTCGGAAAAGTCAGACCGGCTATGAAAGCAACAACCAATGATGGGAAGAATTGTACAACCTCTGGTTTATTCTTGAAGGAAAATGAGCAAATAGAGGTCGCGTTTTGAAGGCTAAATGTATATGTAAGGGAGGCTGCGACGGTGGCTGTAAACATTTAGTATGCCATGTACTCGTTAGAGGAACTTCTAAACACGCGTGGCGAAAATAGTGCAACAAGACAGTGGTCCTTGCCTTTGGGTTAAAAAAAAATAGGCAAGCACCAAACCTTGCGATGTAGCTGAATTGGTGATCGAGAAATGTAAATTGCCTTCTCACAAGATGAAAAAGCGCGACACATACACCCAAAATATCGATATGGATGTGAGATCACCTAATGATCAGTAAAGATTCGACGTAGCCACCTTCAAATAACCGATAGTCATCGAACGACTTGAAGACTTGAAGTTCCTCTAACGAGTACATGGCAACTCCTAAATGTTTACAGCCACCGTCGCGGCCTCCCTTACACATACATTTAGCCTTCAAAATGCGACCTCTATTTGCTCATTTTCCATCAAGAATAAACCAGAGGTAGTACAACTCTTCCCGTCATCGGTTGTGGTTTTCATAGCCGGTCTGACTTTTCCGACATACACATGAACACGCTCGTTGGTCAACGTTTTGGTCAGTATAAAGATTCCACCTAGCCACCTTCAAATAGCCGATACGATAGTCATCGAACTATTGTAGGCTGCAAGACCTATTATATTGAAATGAATGGTGCCCCAACATCCAAGCAATGGGGTTTCAGAAAAGATAAATCAACAGAAGGCTTACTTATGCATATGACTGAAATATGGAGACATGCATTAGATAATGGCAAAGTTGTTGGGGTATTATTTATCGACTTTAAAAAGTATAAACCACAAGATATTATACAAGAAATTACAAGGCGTTGGTATAGCTGGTCAAATGTTGGATATTCTAAGTGATTATTTGGAAAATAGATCGCAATACGTCGAGTTAGACGGATCTCAGTCTAGCTCAAGAATAATTATATATGGCGTACCTCAGGGATCCTGTTGGGTCCAAGACTATTCTCTATCTATATAAACGACCTAGCGGACAATATATTGAAGGGAAATTTATACCTATTTGGGGATGACAGCTCACTTTATTGTATCGGAGATAATATCGAAGTGGTAATAGACAGTCTAAATGAAGCTGCATCGGAGGTAAATCGTTGGTGTAACCACAATCAGTTATCCATACATCCGGGTAAATCAGAAGTACTCATTATTACAAGTCAACAATTTACTGGGCCTTTACGACCAGTTAAAATTGGAACACACACTATCAAGTTTGTCAACAAATCAACATCTCTTGGAATTGCTATTGATAACCACCTCAAGTGGGATGAACAAATTAAGAAAGTAACTAAAGCTTTCTGTGCAAAGGTAGGACAACTTCAGAGGATGTCGTATTTGCCTGCAAACGTTCAGGAAGAGATATATTTCAAAAACATCATCGCAGCTGTCACATATGGACTATCAGTATGGGGAATATGTTCACCCAGTCTAATGTATGATATTGAGAAGATACATCTAAGAGCTGCTAGAATTATTCACAAAATACCGAAAACAACACCCGAAAATGAGGTATTACTAGCTGCAAATTGGGACGAAATAGATTATATTTACAAAAGAAAAATACTAACCGGAAACATTAGAAATGCACTTTAAATATTTAAGAACTCGTAGTAGAGATAGTCACAAGTTTGAAATTCCAAGATGCTCCAAGGAAATTGGACGAGTATCGACAAGGTATAGAGGACCTCTATTGTGGAACAATCTTCCATTAGAACTGAGAAAGGTAGATAATTTAGGTACGTTTAAAACTTTAATTAAAAGGGAGAAGAAATTGATAAAGTCAATTAGTTTCCTAAAAGAGGCAAGTGTCATCAGGAGTAAACATCCTGACTTCATTTACTTTTAAAAACTATTGTAAATTGACTAAATTATTATATAAATAGGTTTTATTCAAAAATTATTGTAATATTATGTAACTAGCAGGTCCACATCAGCTTTAGCTGCCACCTGTTTGATTAACCTGCTTTATCAAATAAAATATGTATGTATGTATGTATGTATGACCTTGCTTGTCGTAAGAAGTAGAATGGCAGATCAAAAAATTGAACATATCATAAAGGCCAAATCGCCAATTTACATATCGTGAATGAATAATTCATCTTCATTCTCTCTGCAAACTTTATCGTGCACATTGTGAATGCAAGGCAGTTTCATTTTCCGCACAGCAGAAGCAATTTCGGCTAAAGCAGCTTTATTGTCGCCATTTACACTAACACCGCAGTCAACTAAAAATTTCTTTATTTCAGTCACCGTCATTTTGTTGAAATCGCTAGATTCATCTATATTACAAGCCATCGTTCACTGATATCGTCGATTTCTATTTGTGCATTTTCTACATTGTAATATTCATTTATAAAAGCATGATATAAAACCATAACATTGTCATGTTATCTATACTTGTCTATATTATATTTAAGAAATAGAAAACGAGTCCGCGTGCTTTATGGTGTGATAATTAAGCACAAGGGGAATGTTGGGAGAACACGAGAGAAGCGTGTAAAACACGAGGCGTAGCTGAGTGTTTTACAAGCTTCTTGAGTGTTCTCCCAACGTTCCTCGAGTGCTTTATCACACCATAAAGGCACAAGACGAGTTTTCTATTTCTTTTATATTATAAGTGGTATATAAGCACAGTAAACAATTTTGTTCAAAGATCAATATTGATATTCTCCTAACATGTAACTCGCGACGTCACTCGCAAGCTTTTCAATGTTTTCATTGCTTGGCAACAACTACAAGCTTGAATTCTGGCCGGCGAAGGAGCGAAAAATGTGCAACTCAACAAAAATTAGGGATTAAAAAGGCACTAGTCCATAATGATAGACAGATTCACTTTTGTCCTGGATTCGGTATAAAAGCGAACGTTTTTGTCAAGCTGCTTTGACGACATTGGCTGTCAAGTTGGTTTTTCATTTTGAACCAAATATATCAGGCATGTTATACTAGTACTGTTTGAATAGTTTTGTTGTGTTTTTGTTGTTCAATGGTTGGTGATAAAAAAATCTCTCACACAAACTGTCAAGAAATCCATAAACATGTCGTATTTGTGTAAGTTTTTGTCGTTGCATCTTGACAGCTTAAAAACAGACATAGTGTTATCTCACTGTGTTATCTAAATCAATGCCAAAATGGTTAATTTTAATTTTTTGCACCTAGAACTGTAGATAAATTTTGTTTAGTTTGTGTTTAAATAGAGATTTTGTACCTTTCAATGTCAAAATAGCACAGATTTTCGCGTTTCTTGTCCCCGTTGAATCAGGGCCTTTTTTAAGAAATCATCAGTGGGGGGCATCATCGAAAGGGGACGTAACAAGTAGGTGGTGTATTACAGGTGTGGGAAGGCGAAGGGGGGTCTGGGGGTCCTCCCCCAGAAAAGTTTTGTATTCTTGAGTCTCTGTGGCTTGATTTCCTGAATTTTCAGAGACAATTTTTGATATATCCCATCTAAACGGAGCCAGGTTTTGTTGTGAGAATACAATAACTTTCCTCTAAACTCAGTTTTCCCTTTTTTTTTTTCACTTTGGACAAAAGGGACCTTCACTAGGGCAAAAAAAAGCAAACTAGGGGGGGCCAACCAACATGGGGGCTGGGGGCTTTTGCCCCAGTAATGATAGGTAAAAAAGCCAACTGCGTTGAATGCGAACATTCAAGCAAAAAAGTATATTCCAAACTCAGAAACAGCTGTACGAATCTTTATTCTATGTCCCGTTGTCATTTGTTGGCTGGCTTTTTGTTGCTTTCTGACAGACTTTGGATCTAAAACTATTATAATTTTGTTCATATTGTATTGACAATTCCGAGGAAAATTTAACAAGCGAAGGGAGAAATTAACCATCAAACAGGGCTGTTGCTATTGGTACCATAAAGCAGGCAATTAGCCAATCAAACCGCCGTGCTTTATTGCGTCATAAAGCAGGCGCAATTAGCCAATCAAATTGCTCGTTAGATCCTACTTATAATATAATATATTATGCATGGCTTGTACGAACTTTGACACATTGTTTACATTTTTGGCCACGTGACACTACACGTGTTTTTGAGAGCCCAAAAGGTCAATTGCAGCTGCTTTAATCGCCAGTTCATATGTTTCAAGCGAACAACTTGGGAATTGGGGAGATATGTTAATATTGGTTTTTCAGCATTTATGCATTCAACGTCAAACTTAAAGTTCTCGACAGCATTAGATTCGACACAAACTTTGTACACTTCTACTGTTTTATCCACCATCCCATACATTTGTTCAATAACTCTTCCCTGTCCATGACCAGTGCAATTGTAACAAAGTTTCTTGCACTGTAAAATCTCTTTCCTCGAAGAAATATCAAGTATACGCAGATTTGTTTCTTATGTTGGTATTGGTCAGAGTTTGTCATTAACCTTTTTTCTCTTGTATTTCGGTCATGTGATCCTTACTGGCCGGATTTCTTTGGGGGTCCCCCTTATCGCTGGGTAACGGGTTTCTATCTATGTACTTTTGGAGACTCTCCACTGGCCCCATTCTTCCCAGTGATAATCTCTGCACAACATCACATCATCACCACAACAACACAAACGATACATATTCAGAATACCTAGGTGATGATAAGCCAATTATTCTCGAATCGTATTAGTACGATCAATATTCCATGAGATACGAGTGAATTTGTGAAATAAGTTTTCAAAAATTTGAAATGTATATAATTATGAAACCAAAACAGAAAATCGATAATAAATTATCAAATATTCAATATACTTACTTCTTTCAAGCATTTCGCATTCCTTATTGCCTAGCGATCTCAGATGCATATAACATGTGGGTATTTGGGTAAATTTTATAAATATTATGCCTTCAGTTATAGAACCACTGGAATTTGGTTTTCAATATATATTATATGTTCAATCAAATTTGACACATTGTGAAATAGAAATATTCGCTCTAGTAAGACAAAGTATATAAAGTCAGAATCTTTAGAAGATACAAAAGTCCTATCAATTGAATGGTATTTGTAGTCCTCGGTTAAATAATCAAGCGCCGTATTGACCATGCTTTCATAATTATATATCTGCCATGCATTTGTGATAATTTATACCAATCTGTAAACTGGCATGAGACAAACAGGAAGTCAGATTTTGCGCCGTAAAGTCGAATTATATATAACCATATAAGACAAATTATATAGGCTATAACCTTTTTTTTAGGATATGAAAAACAAATACGGTAAATATTTGCAACATCTCGAGTCTTTTTAGTGGTCCGGATTTTTCCATTCCCGATTTTAAAAGAGGCCAGTCTGCGTTTTATAATACACCCATTTTATTCCTCATCTGCCTTTTACCTCCCATCCCCCCTTTATTCCCTCATCCGCCTTTTCACATCCGTCTATCCGTATCCGCCTTTTATGCCATCTTTGGATTGATTCGTTGTATTATCAGAGCACGTCCTATGCCGCACTCTACATTTCTACAATTCAATTGGCTTTTTGCAACAATCGGTCACGTGACCCCATCTCCCTTAAAACTAGCAACTGTGTCAAAATGAACCCCAGAAATGGAGCTGCTCGTTTTAAGGGGGATGAGATCACGCGACCAATTGTTGCAAAAGGGTACGTAATTGGGTAAGTGTCTGCTTCGAATTATTTTTAACATTGTAGTTGAATGTTTACTAGCAAAGGAAAGGTTTCGAAAATAAAAACAATACTTGTCTATCACTATTACATTGCGTTGACACAGCGAGTTACTCCAAAAGCGCTTGCGTTTCTATATTATATCATGCATGACTGACATTTAGCAGACGCGACGGCAAGTCATCCTCTCGAGGCATGCAAGCTTGTTCTCGTTGTCTTGAACTATAATGCCGATTCTTGTTTTAGTTTTAGAAACAAGAATGATGTTTACGATATAACATAAAAATTAAGTACACTGTGCCAGTGGTGCTGAGCTGGTTGTGGTTTTATTATGAAATAGATTTATATTATTTATCATTCAATTTTGAGGTCACAATTTAGCCAGAATGTAGTTTATTTGCTATTTTAAGCTTTCTTATCAGACTTATGCGAGAAGCAAGGAAATCGTGGCTTGTAGTCAACCTCGTACTCAGGCTCTGGCTTTAAGTTAGGACTTTGAAGAGTATTTTGACATAAAGGGAGAAGTCTTGTATGTAAAAAAATCATAATCCTGGGGTGATGTAGAGATACTTCCCCCAGTTTTTACACGGGGAGCAATGCTTATTGGCATTCCAATAGGTTCCAAGAAAAGAATTGACCAGGACCTATATTTACCAATGAAATCACTTTTTGAGATCGACTATCCCAGAGGCAAAGCTATTGATAGTCACAAGCGCAGAAGCCCTGTGTACGAGGTTGACTGTGGTTTGCAGGCATATACGGATAGTTTTAATATACAAGCTTTTCTAAATAGAAAATACACCTACCCGTCTCCAAAGCGAGAGCTGGTGCAAACAGAGCTATAGATAGATACATCGTCTAAATGGAAGATCTCTGATTTTAATCCAAATATTTCAAAAAATATATGTTGCACAACAAAAGGTATCTGGTTACAAAAAGCAATAACTAAAATATTATGAAATAACTCAATTGAAATATAAATAATATAATTGATCACTGTGCATCACTAATTTGCTTTAATTTGTATATTTCTTCGTTTTTATACATTGTTTTCCATTTAATTTTAGTGTAACTGTAGCAAGAATTAATTAACAAAAAGCCTGTACTCTATAGTCAAAGTTTATCGTCAAAGAGAAAAATAGATAATTTAACGAATATTTTGAAACGTTTTACGAAAAGTCGAATTCGGTTAAATTAAATTGAGGCCTAAATGCCTAATAACATACCTACATTAATATCTCGGTAATTGTTCTACAATCTACAGTTAAAAAGTATTTTATTGTTATTGCCATTTTGTGTAAAATTTTTATATATCAATGGTTTGTACAGCTTCAATGAAAATATGTACAGTTTTTGTAATTATGTGCCTACTACAAAGTTTCATTCATTCGTTTGAAGTCATAGAAAGTCAATTGAAGATATACGCTGTTTTTTCATTTGTACTGTATGTACATGCATTAATGATCTTTGGCTTTGAAATGTTACAATTAATACTTACATATGTCATAAGAAATAAAATAGAACCGAGAAGACGTAGTCCAGGCGTAAATCGTCTTTCCAAGTACTAAAAATATATGAAATATATCATTATAAATTATTAGGTAAATAAATGCTTAAAGCTCAAGCAGCCATGAGACAACCACTTAAAAGATGAACGTCCAAGGAGGAGGTCAAACGTTTTTGGCAAAGGAAAGACGTTAGATAATCTTCACTTTTATTAATGCTTGACACAAAGATCGACATAGAGTAGTTTTGATCAAACACGGATCAACTCTATCTATATCAGATATATAAATTAAGTGTTCATAAGTTGAGGGGGAGTGCAATCCTTAACATTTGCAAAAATTGTCGAAAAGGTCGCCCCCAAATTGTAAAATGGCATTAATGATTAGGTCCGAGTTGGTCCGAAGCGTCCAAGCTAAAAATACATACACACTTAGGGAGATAAATATAGAGTTCATTAACTAAATCATTTAAAGACTCTGAAATACATTTTCCTCTTGTCCAATTTAACAGGAAACAATATATTCAAAGAAAAGAGGATTAGCCTGCGGACCAAGCCATACACCTTCAAACAACGCAAAAACCACCTGTCGTAGTGACTTTTGCCCTGGCTTTGTGCGTTGTCTTTCCACTTCACTACTTGTCAGTACACTGTAAGATTAACTCAGCTCTGTTGTAAAGATGTTTTCTAAATGTATCTTAATGATGTTGAAGCTTACGTTTTGACATCCCCCTTGGGCATAGTATCACATAGTAACAACCGAAGAAGCAGCGCATTTTGCAAAAATGTATAGCAAATTTACGTATCATAACATTATATATTATATGACATTGGCGCATAGATACTTTCTATTAATATTGAAATTATTTATAGATTTGTATTCTGTAATGAAGCAGGATATCCTAATATTTTATGACACTGCATGGTGTAGCTCTGTGCATGAAAGATACGACAAAACCTGAGTAAAATTTGGAGAACTTGTTCATTACTTTCTAACATTTTATGTACATCTAATTTTGTCACATGGGTGTTACTTTTCATTATTTTAAGAACATGTCATGCATATTTCAGTATTTTCAAGGTGTTTTTTTGTAGACTTTGTATATTTTAGTACTCCATATTCGTGGCTATTGCTATCTTGAAAATGCAGGAAATTACACTTCCGAACCTTTAAAATTCCAAATCTTCGCTGGGAAGATGCCTGAGTTGACAAGAGACATTCACATGAAATATTGTAAAAACACGCCATTGTACATTTTAGAAATTTGGCGCGAAAGGAATGCTAAAATGCTTAGGAAAGTTGTGTGAGGCATACCTTCAAGACATAAATTGTTCATCCTGTACATGTATGGGGTCGTAAACATATTTTTACATTAACTTGTAGTATATGTGTTGACGTGATCAAATACATATCAAAAGTCTGCCCCTGAACAATGGGTTGAACCCCCCCCCCAACATTTTTGGAATGTGCGCCCCTGGTTGTTTTTAGTAAATATTTTTTACCATCGAGTTGAGAACAACCTTTTCAAAAAAGGAGTATATTTTCCTGTTGCAAGTTTGAAAACAAACCTTTTAATTTTAAATAAAATGAGGGCTTTTGTATGTTTTTACACGCGAGCACAACAAGAGCTTCCGGCCACTGAGACTACAAATTTCTTTCATTATAAACTGAATTACTTTCTATATATATATATAATGATTTCGCACGAATTTATCGCCTCAGAAACGCTAAATTTAAATTTTTTATCAAATTAAACACACGAATCTTTTATCGACGTATGATTTCGACAAATTTCCGCATGAAAGATAATACCTATACGGCTCAAAATAGATTGAGCACTCAGTCCATTTAGTATAGCCTATAAGTCAGTGTTTTTGACATAATTTTAACCACATTTTGTCTAAAACCAGTTTCGTCCGGTTCTACTATAATACCCATAACATATATAGCTATGGGAAATGCTTGACAAGTGAGATATAAGGCAAACCAAGTATAAGGCAGAAACGATATTTATGTTTCCGTAATCTAGGTCTCGTGTAAAAACTGTAAGTATTCTGGGAGAATTTAAAACACAACTTGAAACATCAGTACACTACTTTATTTGGCTGTCATATTGAATTTTCCAACTATAGGTGCTATGGGGGGCATCGAGGGAAAAATAAAAATCACTGATAAGTAATAGGTGGAGAGTGAATCTCCATGGCAATTAACCCCTTAGCCAAAATGTAAAAAGTATTCTTATGCAACCCAACTTGTTTTTAATATGATCTTTATATATATGGAATTGGTCAAAAGGAATAAAATGTCCTGGCGGACTCGTATAAAACTCTAAAGGCTGGCGTGTGCTTGTCCCTCATCTTAATAAACGAAAAATATCTTTGAGTTCTTTGCATGTTTATTATGTATATATATATATAACTATATATCATATCAACAACTACTTGCATCATCTTTGGTATGGTAAAAATTGTTAAAAACTTTTTGGTGGAAAAGATCCTTTAACACCATAAATATACAAACAATGGGAAAAATCCTTGTAGCCACCCCTCAACTTAACATAGGGGATAATGAATCCAGATTCTCCTCTCCATTAGCAACTTTTTTCTTTATGTAACTGAATTTCCATAGCAATGCCCCCTCCAGTGTTATTATATGCATGAATTCTAAGTAAAATTCTTTAAAGCTATTGAAATTTGTTACCTCATTTGTGCTTGTAAGTTTCAGCTTATAAAACACAGGAACATAAAGGAACGCTGATATTAAGAGCACGATCGTGAGTGCGACACCCACAAGTATATACGACAGACCATAGGTGTACACCTCACTTGGAATTCCAAGGATTGAAATGGCTGAAAGAAATGACACGAGGAGAGACATAGCAATGGGAAATTTACCCATACTGTGGTTTGCCATTAGGAAGTTCGCTGTCGTTTGTTGATGTTTGCTACGAATTGCATGATAGATGCCAATTGCCGAACATACAACTAGCATTAATGCCAATATCACGTAGTCTACAACACTCAGAGATGCCATTTTGCTTCTGGTTTCTATAAGAAAGGAGAACGTAACTATCAAGAGATTTTGTAGAAAGGTGCATGATTGTCAAATTTATTATCTTTAATGTGGCTCCTTATACTTTTTTAAATATGGAAAATTTATTATTTACCAAAACGTCTAGTGACCCCCAAATTGGATATAAACAAGGCGCTCTATTTAACAATTAGATTATGAGCTCAAGATTTCTATGAGGTGATAGTTGATGAGGGCGAAGCCCGAATGAACTATCATCTCATAGAAATCGAGAGCGAATAATCTAATTGTTTTAGTAGAAACCAGCAAGAAAACAGTATTTCAAAACTTTTCTCATAATTTATTGAAATAAATTAGTTAAAAATCGCGCCGAGGAGATGGCTGTTTCGTTACTCACTATCTATCGACAATTAGATAGTGAGTAGCGTAGCCAATCAAATTACAGCATTTGCAATAGTATACTATAGTATGATTCTACTAATAACTGTTAGTCGTGGGGCTGGAACTATTAAGATACAGCATTCCAGAATAATGTTATCCGCGTAAATTTGATCGTGAGCACAAAAGAAACTTTAAATACTGACAGACAGGGGCGTACGACCTCTCACATGTAAAAATTGGCCATTTCAAGAAAATTAAATAACACGTTTTCAACTGTGTAAATTCTATTTTATAAAGTGAGCATTTAATGCCGTCTATGCCGCTGATTGGCAGAGCAAATCTAGAAACAGTAAGTTTATTTGGATAGAAGTTTTGACAAGGGAATACTCGGATTTATAACGTTTCTAAATTTCGAATTTGCAAAGGCTTAAAGCCAATTTCGCAAGTGTTTTGTAAATTTTATTGAAGTACTAAACATATTGTGAACTTCTGACTTGTAATGTTTATGGAAACGAATTAGAGGATTCTTATAAGATGGTTTATAATCATGTAACAATTGTAAGGAATTCCTCTTATTCGTTCCCCCAAACGCCACAACCCATGAGTTTACAGTATGTTCGGTACTTCCATTACTTCGTAAATCTCTTCAGAATGCGCCTTGAAAAATAAGGTCAAATAGACAAGTGTCAGGTTCTAAATATTTATTATTAATCACCATGATACACTTCATCAATAAACAATCTTTAAATATGAACATAACAAAACAATTGTTCGACCAATATCAACAAGAAATGTCAAGTTTCTACAGTTTCTTCTAGTTTTAACTGTCTATTAATCATCATCAGGAACTTTTAAGTAAATGAACAATCTTGGAATTGTTCTTATACGACACCTCTACAGTTGGAAAGGCGAGTATGGTTGAATTTATAACTTATTCCATCTTTGTTGTGAGGACTGCCCTATCAAATGCCACTATACCCTATCGACAATATCATCGAAGATGGTTACAGAATGTATAAGAAAGTATGGTATAACACAGCATACCAGATCCATATAATAATATTGCGTTGTGGATAAAATTCAATACAATAGACAGAATAATAAGTTCAGTTCTGTACATTGTGTGCCATTAATAAGATCCCATCATACGACATATGGTTGCAGCTGTTGATGTTAACTTATTATCTTTACTCTTGTATTAAAATATACATGTATACCAGTGAGTTTAGTATGAGATTGTTCTGCAAGTGAGGTGTTGCTGTCCTGACAAAATTATCCAGCCAATATCCAATGCTTTTATTCATGATTGTTGTATTCGTCTATAAACAGAACCTTTATGTTAGAACTTAAGGCAAAAATTACTTTTGTAGAACATGCAACAATACATAAGACAATATATAGTATTATAAGGGGAGAGGAGGAATATATAACACGGATTTGATCTCCGAAGAGGTTTATTTGCCCTCCGAGTGCTTCGAACAGCCATGAAACATGGCGCGAAGTATGGCTCCAAAAGCCATCACAAAATCTGCTGTAATTCACACAGTTAAACTTTCAGAATTCATGTTTAACTACTTACCAAATGAGGATAAGTGTCAATGTTAGATGGCAACAAAACAGGACAATTTCTCTAGGAAAACGGCGAGAAAAACGGGACAACTTTTCAAGTAAAAATCTGGATACTTTTCGCAGCAAAAATGGCGAACACAATAACACGACTACACGAGGTCAATTGGAGGGTTGTAAGCAAATCGCTGATTGGCTTATGTAAGTTCGCCGTTGAATGACTACAAGCTATAACACACTCTTACATTACATTACATTAACAAGCATACATTGCTTACATTACATAGCAATATATCTGCATTCGCAGATGCAAACATAGGTACGCTAAGCGTACATGTATCTCATGGTGATGCCACTGTTGCCCATGAAAGAGTAATATTATACAATTCTACTTTGGCCCTACATTGTATAAGTTATACATATTTCGTACAAAAAACGTACACTTCATTCAACCAGTAACTTGTAAAGAATAAGACATTGATACTTAAAATAATATATTTTTATAAATATCACATATATATTATACACAATAGAACAAATTTTCATATTAATTGTTATGGGGGGGGGGGGGGGGGGGGTTGGGTGGCGCAGTCGATGGGGCTTCGGTGGCGCAGTCGTCAGGACAAGCGCCTTTCACCTCTGAGTCTTGAGTTCGATTCTCGCTGAGAACTATGCTCATCACACTCATGTGAAAAGAGTAAGCCAACGCTCTGCCGAAAGTCGTGGGTTTTCTCCGGACACTCCGGTTTCCCCCTACAGGGAAAGTTGACTGGGTGGGTTACAGGGTTAGGATATACAGATTAGGAAAGTAATATCACAATTGTTGTAAAAATAGGTCATGTAGGCTAAGTACATAATATAGGTAAGCGAGATACTTGATGTAATCGGTTACTGAAAAGCCCCAACGGGGAGTGAGCTGAATAATGTATGTATTTCCATCGACATAAGAACCAAGGCGTGAATTTGTTTCCAAAAATAATTTATTGAATGAGGTTAAAATTATAGATGCATGGATGTTGTCAAGGTGCCTGATGTTGCCAATACACACTTGCACAGTTTTAAAAGCATTTTTAAACATATTGATACATGACGTCAACATTTCTGTTGTTTTAATATATAAATGGAAGTATTTCATTTTAGAAATGTGATAGTCGGGGTTGAATGAACACAAATGAATTGTTCATAATTTGCATTATTTTAACACTTTTATGAGTGAACTTTCTCGAAATAGAAGCTCGAATAATGCAGGATATTCGTACAATATTTAAGAAGGCTTACCTTGTTTCCTGATTCAAATTACATTGATATATAGCAGGTCATGTCAAGTCAATACTTGGTGTAAATTTGCGAATCATTTCCACAGCGTAAAATGTTATCAAACCACTTCCCATACTTACTAAAAATACTCTCTCTTCCCATACTTACTAAAAATATCGTTGGTTTGATGGATAATTTCCACCGTAAAATTTATAATTTTACTCATGTTTACAATTCTCGCCTTTCAGTAGTCCGCCATCTTGAAATAATCAATATCAATTCAGTTGTACATAGGGATCAAAGAGTAACATCTGCATTCGCAGATACAAAAATAGGTACGCAAAGCGTACATGTACCTGCTTATGCGCATTTGCATAGATGTCAATGCATGAGGTCAATGTCACTCAATGAGTGGATGAACGTTTATGTCGCTTTTAAAAAACTGTGCATAAAGGGACGAGGGCCTACAGACCATGTGAGCAATTTTTAAAACAATTGTGAAACCTTAAGATTTTAGTCTTTTATACTTGAGAATAAATGTTATGTTAGCAGCACTATATACACCACATATAAATATTACATACCATCAACTCATTTAGCCCCCCTACTTACAGCAGCTTGGGAAAGAAATGCCAAACTGTGCTTATATCTTTATATCAATCAAATATAAAAAGTAAACTTAATATAAGGTGATGTTGACTATTGAAATGACAAACAATGACCATGAACTATTCTCGATTTGCCCCAAATGGTGTTGAGAATAAATATGGCATTATTTTAACACTTTTATGAGTGAACTTATGTCGTAATAGAAGCTCGATTGGCTACAAGTACGCTATAGAAGCTCGATTGGCTACAGGTACGGTACGGTACGGTACGGTACGGTACGGTACGGTACGCAGGCGATGGCAATATATCTGCATTCGCAGATGCAAAAACCGACCGATATATCTAATAAAAATCAACATTGCTCTTCTTGACGTTCTCACTACTCGTTCAGTCTTTATTCTACCGGTCTCAAATAGATTCTCGTTTCCTGGACAAAAATTATCGACAATCACGGCTCATGGCTAGGGACGTAAATCACATTTCACGACACAAAAATTCGTCATTTCACATTTCACGGGAATAAATATTGGCAAGTTTTCTAAACATGGACTTGTAAAGCATGGACGTGTAAAGCAGGGACTTGTAAACAGTGGTGTAGCTGGCTCAAAATAATGGTCCCGCCGAAGTCGGGATTCTCGAGACAAAGACGCGACTATCCTCGGGGGGTCTGGGGGCATGGCCCCAGGGAAAATTTTGAAATCTAGAACCTCGGAAATGGCATTTCCTGCGATTTTGAGGGTGGAAGGATGTCACTAGACAAAGTTTCAATACACCTATAAAAGGAGTATTTTGCATTGGTAAAATACAAAAAATGCCGTCTGGCTCAGAGAAGATCTGTGTGGGCGCAGAGAAGTGCTCAGAGAAGGCAAAAATATTGCCCTTATTCTTAATCGTTAAATTCGGAGTTGGTCGTTCGTTAACAATAACATTTTGTTCGGCAGTTGGTCGAACAGAGAAAGGCCTTGTCAACAAAGCATTTACAATATAGGCTTCACATAGTTGAATGGTAACAGGATTCGTCACGCTCATTGAAGCCATTGTATACAAATCACAAAAGCAATATCAAATTGATATCAATAATAATATGATAATGACCTACCGTCACAGTCGTGAATACTCACACAGAAAGCTTCGTGAGAAAGGCTGAATATTAACAACCTCCGCCTTTATAAAATAGCGGGAATTCGGCATTAAAAACAGCCGTTCTGGGCATGTGCTGCGCCAATTATCCAACTAGAAACCAGAATTTCTTGTAAAATAGTATTGCATATCCCGCCATTTGAAAATCAGCGGAACACGAGACATGCGATTACACGAATTGCGTGAGTAAGCAATAAATTGCGTGGAAATGGCAACAAATTAAGAGGTCAAAGAGCAGACCCGCACGTTGTCTACAAACCAGTTTGGCAGTGGCAGCGAGCGCTACAAACTGAATCAGTAACTTATTTCATTTCATGAAGATATTTTGTATAGCTTCTTTTGGAAGACCAATTGAAGTATACGTCTCCCCGCAACATTAGGCAAAAGCAACAACTCAATTACACAATACAATAACACAGTGACCCCATATTCTTCAAGAATAGACCATACATGCACTTGCTGAACAGCGAAGGATTACGGTAGAAACCGATAAGTAGAAATTAAGTTTTTTTCGGGATCATGTCGATTGTCGACCTCTACACTTAAGTTTTCTTCATTGACAAAATCGCGAACTATAATCCTATATATGAAGCGGTTCTGATAAATCCCAATTAACTTGACAATTGTTTCTTCTACGTCTTAAACAGTGAATATCAAATAAAATTTTGATTCATCGACGAAGAAATCAGTGTTACCTGCTAGTTTATAGACACGAAACCTGCACTATCAAGGGAAAGTTTATTTCCAGCTAGCCTATGTAAACATTTTTATCAGTTTTATATCATAGCTTGGATATTTGAAGAATTTGTTAAGTTAACAAAAACAAGACAGATTAATGCGCATAATAACCTATTCAAAAGGCTTTGGCGTCATAGAGACTAAAGTAAGTTTGAGTTGGTCAACAATGCGAGTAGGAAAAAGCATAAAAACTCGACAACAGCATAAACGCGATATATAGCCTAATATTGACTGTGGCATAAGTGTAAACATTGCAATGGCATAAGGATGCCGTACGCTGCTGGAACGATAATTAAGAAACTGACTTCATGAATTAAAATGAGTTTCCGGTATAATATGCATGGTGTTTGTGGAAAAAATCATAATATGTATGTTTAACTTCGCCTCGTTACTAAATCGTGTGGTTTACGACTTTTTTCTTTTACTGCAGTTTTGATTATACGCGACTTGTAGATTTTCGGTAGGCCGTAAATGTTCAGTGTTTTGCTAACAAAATGTGTTATATATATACTTTACTTGCACTTAAATTCGTGTGGTACTAATTTCGCTCGATCTAAAATTCGCGCGTTTTAATTTCGCGCTCACCTATATATATATAATCGGCGATATTTTCGCGCAGTTTTAATTTCGCGCGCATGCATCAAAATCGTAAAAAAACGAGAAAATCCACTTAAATGATTGTTTTTCCTTGTTAAAACGACATTGGATACTTAACATTTTCAAGCCATCTGAACTCGACAAATTCCAAGAGAAAGATTAGCAGGACAGTTTCTTTACTGTATGTAACTGTAACGATATATATATTATTTCTAACTATCAGTATATTGTGTCGCTGCGGCAAACATTTATATACGGATAACACGGATAACACGGATACAGTAGGCTATGTCAGTATAATAACAATACATTTGCATGCCTTTTGCTGAGTTTTCCAGTCATGTAGCTGGTCTTTGGAACGAGGATTTTTTGTTATATTATTATGGAATTGTTTCATATATCTATGTCATAGTTATCTCAGAAATACGTTCAGGTGCCGATCTTTGTCCGAGCTGGTTTTGCATATGTATGAGGTTTTGATCTTGAGCCAGCTAAGCGCACCTCTCCCGCGGTCTAGGAAAATATTTTTATAGTACAGACTGACTTGAAAAGGTAAATAAAGCATCTATCTTTTAGTGGCTGAAAATTTATTGCTGATATTTAAACAATTTTCTGCTTTTCCCGAATTAAGGTGTTCAATTCGTGCTTTTCCTTTTGAATTATTTATTCAGCACTTCAGAAGGTCAGCGAGGCATGCAGAACAGGTAGTTAGCTATTAAAGTCAATGTTAGTCGACAATGAAGCTGTATCAGAGGCTATTATTAACAAATATAACGAGGTTCCCCTCCCTGCATGATCTATTAAAGTAATAATCCACTTGCAAAGTCCCTTATTAACTGAAATAACAACCTGATAAAAATACGATATTTTTTTGATAATTGCCAATCGACAGCGGTTAGGGCATTTCAAATTCTTAAGATATTTTCTGTATCAGTCAGATGCTGTTTTTTAACAATTGAATATTGCTGAAAAATTTGGATTTAATTCGTAAATTTTCCACATTTTATAAGAACAGCAGGGATTTTCAACTTCCCAGATTTCGCATACTGCTTGCTAAAGATAGTCATCAATATGACATGCTTACTTCTAATTTTCTAAGATCAATTAAGTATTTTCCATTCATTAATTTGAATAGAGTCGTAAATTTATCAATGCGTATAGAGCAGTGTGTGAATAGGACAACCTTGTTAACCTAATAATTTATCCACTGGGGGTCTCATTTGTTGACTTAAATCGTCTGGCAGGTGAAGTCCTCAGCTGAAACGAATGCTCTAGGAGGTCTAGTTTTTGGACATTATTAGTGAGCTAACTATCTTCACTTCACATACATGCATCAGATAGAGCGTCACGTGACAGAGCGATAAAGCCGAAACTGCGATTTGCAATGCCAAACTCATTGCGTCTTTGTGATATATAGCTCGTAAGCACAACAGAGGTTGCTCTGCGTTTACACATACATGTAGGCTTTAATACACGGCCTTCTCCCGAGAAAGCTTTTGCCTCCAGACGAAGGAATTAATTCTGCAAGAAGATGCGCATTCTTTCTATTATACATACACTTAACTTTGGAAGGGAAACTATATATTAATATTTTGAAAGGCCTCTGCTTTCGAGTGTTGAAATTAAAGAGGTTACATTTTAACGTATTTTAACACACGAGAAAGTAGCGGCCTTTCAAAATAAAGTGGCCTTCCCAAAAGAAAAGAGCCTACTCTTGAGCAACGTAATCTATGGTGTCAGTTTCCAACATGCGGGATATAGAAATATTTGTACTAATTAATGTACTGTATATACAGGTCAATCTTTTAATCCTTAATGGCTGCGCAATTTTTCTTCCATTCGCCTTCACCGCACATTTTTGCGTATTCCACAAGTTTAAATTACACAGATGCCTATATCAGCCTAGCTACAGTATATAAGTATTAGCATTTCTCGATCGTTATGATCAATATAAAATAGATTCTTTGCTTTCTGTTCTTATGTTCCGTATATATAGCCTAGTATATATATGTATATAACGTATTTAATATGGATATCCCAATGCTAAGGTTTACAGAAAATTGTCTACTTAGATAGACATATGTTTCTGGCTCTATAATTCTTCAATAACATTACAATCAAATCCCGCTTACGGTATGCGGTTATGCGTCAAACAAGCAAAGCGACAGAAAATGTGATGCTAAATAATCAGACTATTATGATTTATGGTCGGGCACTGTTTATATAGTAAAAAGTAGATAGTCCTCTTTCTAATTTGGTACATGCGTCAAATAGTATCCAATTTAAACTAAGTTTTACAGGAAAATTTGAATTCCAGTCGTAAAATATTGATATCTTTCATCGTTCAATACACAAACAAATTTGTGCTAATTTTCATTATCACTAAGCATTGCGTTTAAAATGTTTTGGATTAAGGAATTCCTATAAGTTATTTCTGAACTGTGTCAGCAACATATTTCATTAACCTTCCTATTCGTACAGTTTTTAGTCCTTTAACTTCAAGTGCCTTTACAAAATTCCGCTTTATTATAACATCATTTTATCGTGCTGTGCTCGGCTCTGTGGAAAACGAAACAATCGCGCGTTTATGCGCCATTCAGCAATACGTGAATTAACGATCCGCGAAAGTGTCAAACGGTTCATTAATATTGATGGCACCATTCAGAAAAAAACCCCTTCAAAATAAATGTTCTATAAAACCAAAACTCTTCTAACAAATCAGGTACTAAAACTAATTAGAACTTATAGAATAGATTTCTAACAGTTACTCAGTACGGTACTGTACAAATATTCGTCACATAATATTTTTTGTATGCTGAAAAATTATGGTGGCACAGTTACTGTAACTGAAAAGGCCTCCTACTTGTGCCGTTGTGATATATTGCTATCAGTTTCAGCGAAAATATTGAATTTTAGCTTCTCTTGAGAAGTCGATTTCCGAGATTCTCAGCGATTTTGTTTAGGTGCATTTATACATACGCGTGCATGCTGTTTCTTCCGTCAAACTGTGTCTGTATCCCTATCCCTGTGCATAGTGCCCAGAACCGCTGCGACTGCCCGTTTCTGATCAAGTTTCTGTCATAAAACCCCATTGGGTATTCTTAAAGTTGACGCTTAAAAGGTTGAAATATAACGCGCTACGATCAAGCAGTCCTATTGCGGCGCACCAGCGCGAGCTTGAGTTTCTCGTTAGTTCATTGCTCGCGAACATTCCCTAAATCGATCAGTAATTGTAGCTACGTCAACATCGTTTTACATCAACCTTTGTGCGCGCAGATCACTATATCTACAGTAGGAACATATTAAAGCACTTTACTAAAGAATGTAAGTCATGATACCTTTGTCGCCAAAGTTTTGTAGGATACCTCTTTATAGTAAACGTGGTCCCTTTTACTCCCACTGTTAAACGGTAAACCTTAATCTTTACCTCCGCAGTTCGCCCTAATATTCACCTGATTGTTTAAACACTGCGAGTCAGTCACTATGATATTGACGCTGCAGTGATATTTATTAGCTGACTAGCGGAGATTGAAAGGTAACTTTATACTGCTGGAATGCGTTGTTGCGTTGCTATAACATTTGACGAAATATTGTCATAGGCATCAATTTGCTTGGATAATCCAACAGGCGAGAAAAACAAGAATGAATATAGAACTCGACGTTTGACACAATGACATGCCATGTAACAGAAATTATCTTCAAAAAATCTTTATATGACGTTCTTCAAATTTGCGCGCGATATATTACGCACGTAATATCTATATTTCAACTAGGGAAATGAAATGAATTACGTGCTATAGTATTTTCTCGCGTCCTTTGGGTCGAACTTTCGAAAAGCTTAAGGTTATATTTATACAACATAAGATATTAACGTTGTTCTTGACACGGTTCTGAAAGAAAATCGTTTCAGTCAATTAACCATGCGATCATAAAATTTGGTTGCTATTATACGGCAGCAATATAATTAAACTTGCCTGGAGGTTTTAATTATAATATTGCATACATGTGTTATCATTCAATCTTTTAACAGAGGAAGGGTTTGGTTTTGAAGGGAAACACATTGCTTTAATTGATTTATTAATATTTCCTTAGCAGTAGTTGGAGACAGTTGAAATAAATACCTGCAATTCCTGACTATATCTTACCCCTCAATGTTGGTTGACTGTATGGGTTAAAGTAGGCTACGGAGGGTTCTTGCGATGATTCTTTGATCTTTTCTTCGCTGAATAAGATTTTTGAACAATATTTTTAAATGTTAAGAGTTATGACTAGGTTCCTACTATAGCAAACTTGTATCTAAGGTAGAGCCATGTTAAAAGGTATTGATTTTAATCAAGAACACTGCTGACGCCACAATAACGACTGAATTATGTTTGCGTGAGGTCGGACGTTTCTCGCTCAAGATTCCTAATTTTATCAACACGTGCGAGTCACGCGTATAAAATTGAGTGCTAGACAAGGCAATAGCTTGTCACGAATGTAAAACTGTTTTTTTGGTTGGCTTTTTTTGTTTCAAGGTACAATTCATAAACGGCTCAGTTTTGCACGCCTGACGTTTGTATTGACAAACAACACATCGACTGCTAAGGGCTCTCTATCTTTTTCCAACCACGGTCCAATTTCATGCAAAACAAGACCTGTTACTCATACTGGATTTTACTTCCTTTTCTACTCGGATAAGAATTTAATGAAATTTTTCCTCTCTTACTAGCCTGTGAGCAGGCTCTCTTCTCTAGAGAAGGATAGCCTGTACTGACGCCAATACAACTTTGAATTATCCTCCCCCAAAATCACATCACGTAGGTATGAAGTGATTCTATTAAATCCCCTCGCTGATTTTGAAATAGCCAAGATCGCCTATATATGAACAAAACGTGGTTGATCTTTTGGCCATTTAGACCATATCCAACAATTCCTCTTAACAAGGCATTCTCTAATCCATTATGTGTGTGGTACTAGGTCATATTGCTTTTTGGTAGTCTATCCAAGCCATAGTTCAGTTCTTTTCGTTGTTACGAGCATTCTTCAATATCATCTTATCAATGAAAAGTGGATCATGTGTCACTCTAGATCGCTTCCTATCTGCCTTCTGTTCTTCTGGCAGTAACTAACGTTCCTCTAGCTATAGAAACCATACATTTCTTTGGCAATTATTTCTGTCAACAGTTTCCACATAAGACGTAAACACGTTATGGTTTGTATAGTTACTTGGATTGTTGCCCTTGGTGCAGTCCTTCATTATGAGAATAGTTCTTCCCCTAGTCATCTTCCCCTAATACTTTCTAGCCACTCAGCTCACTCTGCATCTCTTCGGTGCTCACTAACATTACCCCAGACGTTACTCCAGTTACTGTGTTCGTTACTTTCTTCATTGTCTAGTTTTGTATAACAAGCTTCGGGTCTTTAGGATTAATTGTACATGAAAAATACAACAAGAACTTCGAGGTTTCGAGGGAAGACCCTTCGTCTGGACGTTAGCAGCGTGCGTCGGGGAAAAACATGTGCTTTTATAGTGAATACAAAATATCACGTGATAAAAAATAGACCAATCAGATGGATTTAATTTAAACAAAGTGTAAACAAAATAAAGAAAAATCACAAGAAAGGTGAAATAGGAAAGTTACGAAACTATGCGTGAGATGAGGTGAGATGTAGGATATCTATCTATGTCTGCTGATGGCAGGCATTGACAGATAACAGTTAAATGTACGAGAAGCGCTCATTGATCACCTTCATTGAGGTGAAAATGGAAGATGTTTCAGGGTCGTTTTTTTAAGATATGAAAATTCTTCCTAATGACATCCCTTACTTTGAAATTGAAGGGATGGCAAGTGAGAACTAGGGGAGTTTTGTTATTGGCGACACTACACACCGGGTCTCTAAGGGTTTCAGATCGGGGAATGTGGAAAGTCTTTAAAAAGGCAGTGTCCAAGAGTGGGATACGTGGGATAGCCGCGTTAGACATAAAAGTTTTTCATTTCCCGACTTTTGGTATGGAAGTCCTCATCTTCATTGAAAATGCGGCGAAGGCGAAGGAACTGAGAGAAGGGATCAACCCTTTGGTGGATTTGAGTGGGAAGAGGAAAAGAGAAGATAGTTGTGGGAGCCAGTAGGCTCGTAGAAGGCTTCTAGTTTTTGTGGGAGTCAATAGGCTTGTAGTAGGCATAGTTCTGTATAGAATTTAGTTTGATTACAATTAAATAACCTATTTTGGCTCCTTATCAAACGTAAGTTTGCCAATTGGTACACCCAACCTAACCTCTCTGTTTACCACTATTGAAGTGGCATACAGTAGATTATTAGCTTCTGTTATACTGTTTGTTGGTATCTTTCCGATAATATAATATAGTATAATTAACTTATCTTGTCTCCTTCGGCAACTTATGTCTCGATACAACCTCGTTCCCACGCTCTTCTTCTCTTGTGGTCTCGATATACCCTTTGGAGATGACAATCTTCACCTTACAATGTTTCCATTATTTCCTATTATGTATATTCTATTATTTAGTAATCGGAGAATCGTTTCAATATTTGGGACGATATTTTGACTTTGATATATCTAATCAAGAACATAACTCTAAGCTAGTCTCTCTCTCTTGAAAATGTTGATTCTCTGGTAAACAATTACATTCGTAAATGGCTGGAAGTACCTATATCTGGAACACTAAGTAACGCTTATCTAACGGCCCGAAACAAAGTTTGGTCTTTACATCCTACCCGCAATCCGTATCCGTCAAATTTATTCAGTGTCAAATAACAGTTATACATCTCCAAACGATTATATACACATTATAAAGACTGTAAAAGAACTCTCAAAGTCAACTAATAATCATACTAACATCCAATACGATAGCTACAATTCAGCCGAGAAGTTTTAAATTTCCATTCTGCATTAAGAGGATAAAATTGTGACTCTGAGATTTTAGAAAGAATCTCAACAGTAGAAATTGGCCGGTAATTTTCGGTTCTATTGATTGTTTCGCCCACCTTGTGGATGGAAATTAGCTTGACTTTTTCCACTTTTCGGGAAAGGTTCCACAGCTTATACTTAGATTACAAAAACTAAGGATGGTTTTAGCAATTATCGGATCAGATAATCTTAAAAAGAAAGACGAACCGCCATCTTTAAAGCCGGTTGCTTTAGTCAAGTCAAGTTCCTTTCAGGCCCGTAGCTGGGGGTCCCCATACCCCCTGTGCCCCCCCTTGTGCCCCCCCCCCTGTGCCCCCCCTAGCACAAATAACAGTAACGTAAATTTTCATTTTGAAAAAGTAAATTTGTTATATATTTCATTTGAAAAAGTGAATGTGTTATATATATAAACTTTTAACTATTAAGTAATTCATCACTAACGCAATACAATGTGATTTCCGGAAAAAAAATTTCAAACCCCCCCCCCGTCGACAAGAAAAGTAAGAATTTCTGTCGGAAAAGGTAAAATATTTTGACGAACGCGGACAGACATCGAAACGTGCCCCCCAAAAAAAAGAGGGCCAGCTACGGGCCTGGTTCCTTTAGATAAGTAGAGATATGATCTAAAGGCATTAAAGGAATATCAAATTTAGGTACATGTTGGGAGATCAGAGAGGACTCCCAACACTCTGTTTGATTAAACTCAAAATATTAGCTTTGATTATTTCCAAAATAAGTTATGATTATTAGAATTTTGGTCAAGAACTTGTTTATATACGAGTTTTTGAAGATTCTAATTAAGTGGACCACCTTGTTACGCCCATGGATCAAGGACGTAGTCGAGGGAGCGGCTGCTCTCCCCTTTGGTAATATTTATTGCAAAACCAAGACTTATGCCCCCCTTTCCTCGACTGCGCATATTGCGCCTTTGCGGCAAACATATAGCCACAACTACCTTTAGTCACCACAGGGCTCCCCTCTTTGAAAGTACTGGCTACGTCCCTGGTTACGCCAAACTTTGTACTGGGACCGATAATGGGACATAGAATGATCGGTATTCGTCCTGTACTTTTTAAACCTTGCATGGCATTTACATTTCCTCTGTAAACCAAGCAGGTAATTGACTAGGTTTTCATACGCTTTTTGATCAATGGGGCATGTTTGTCTAATAGGTTAGGAGGGTAGTTATCAAGATCATTACAAAATTTGCCTTTATTATATTAAAATGTCGAGTGATAATGTGTGATTAGAGATAAGTAAACGAGGATATATTTTACGAGTTATGAAAATGAGTAAGTGGTCGCTGAGACCAAAGTTCGACAATACCAGATTTTAGAACAGATTCAGTACAAGAGGTGAAGATATGATCAATTAATTATAGTACCTGAGGACGGACGAGTAACACATGTAATATATAGGTTGTTTCAGCTGGTATTGTGTTACAATATGATGAAACAGCTCCAGGGCCGTGGGCAGCATTTTTTTACTAGGGAGGCAGGAATATTTATATGCAAAAATAAGTACGGAAATTTTGAAAAGTAGAGTCTCTAAGATGCCATTTCCTGCGTTTGGGAGTGAGATTTTGTGCATGGAGCGGGTGAGGAACGAAGAGAAAATATTAGCTTCATTGTTTATTGAATAATATTTGTTTCATTGTTTGTTGGAAAGAATAATTTACTAATTATAACATTCTAAAAATCGTAAGTTGAATTTTCTCTGGAGGGGCAGCTGCCCCTGCTGCCCCCCACTGCCTACGGCCCTGAGCAGCTCATACTCTTTTATCAATGTATTGGAGTTAAAAATGATAATTTCCTATCAGCCTTAATAAGTAATTGCTCGAATTTGAATCGGACCATAAAGATGTCAAATGGATTTTATTGAAACAATATACAATATTATTTTTGTTTCTTTTAGGAAAGGAAGTACGTATATTTAATAATCAAAATTCAGTTTAGTTGATCCAGCTTATTTCATGTTATTTGTTATGGCTTGAATTTAGAGATTTGGAAACTTTCACAGATTGGAGAGGACAGTGTGTCCAGAAAACTAGTACAAATAATATTGTTTAAGATGGTTATCTATATTACTAGTAAGTAAAGACATAATAATAATCTTTTAATATCCATCTTTAGTTAAAAAAATACAATGGATTTACAGCTGTAAGAATAATTTCTATACAATAATATATGATATGTACAAAACTATAAAAATGGTTAAATTATTAATTGTTTATTAGTATATAGAATAATCTATCGTCTAATTGCATGGTTCTAATAATCATGTTATCAAATAATCTATCGTCTAATTGGATCATACTTATTTAAAAGAGCAATTGCCCTTGGGATAAAAGATTGTTCGTGTCTTTTGGTGTGTGATATTGGGTATGGAATACTAGTGTTTCTTCTCAGATCATGAGTATGAGATGTTGGCAAAGGGATAAACTTATGACAGGGGTGGGTAGCATCAATTTGAATTCGTTTCAGTTCCTCCATAGCAACATCGTTTCTTCTTTCTCGTAATGATTTTAAATTATCCCTAGGGATTCCAAGTATTTTTAGACATCTGTTTTGCGTACTCTCAATTTCGTCCGCAAGATATTCTGGCAGACCGCCCCAAATTGCTGCTCCATATTCTAGCACAGATCTTATCTTCGTCTGATAGCATGTGAGGCCAACTTCTTGTGGTAATTTGGCTGTGCGGCATTCTCTCAGACTGAATATACGTTTATTTGCTTTCTTTACCATTTCTTCTACGTGACGGTTCCATTTTAGATTGTCCTGATGCCACACTCCAAGTAACTTATATGAGCTAACTCTTTCTATATTCACGCTATCCATAACAAGCGGAGCTGGTTCTGGGATCGCATTACTAAAACAAATCCACATATCTTTGGTTTTGGGAGTTTATCTTCATCTTGTTCTCAGTGGCCCATTTTTGCAATGCGTCAAGAACGTCTTGCATATGACTTGTTGTCTCTTGTGCAACAACCTCATCTTGTGTACAATCGTCTGCGTATTTACAGGTGTTTATAGATAGATGATCTGGAACAGAATTTTCAAAGTCGTTCACATATACATTAAAGAGCGAGGGGAGATAACAGAGCCCTGAGGGACTCCAGCAGGACACGATTTTGTCGATGATAGTGTTCCCACAAGATTGACCTGTTGACTCCTGCCTTCCAAAAACTTCGCGTCCAGAGCCAGAAACCTTTTGTCACATTCATTTTCGCTAATTTCATTAACAAATGCCGTGATCCACAAGGTCGAAAGCCTTGCGGAAGTCTATGAACAAGGCATGTACTCCATTCTTGTTATCACGTAAATTATCTGTGACATTGAACCAGTTCTGTGAGATGCAGGTTAATGCAGATACCGTCGATCGTTCACCAGTGAATGCATGTTGGCTATCATTTATCTTCAGGTCAATATTGTTCAGTTTAAGTTGTAGCTTTTCCAGGATTTTCGCCATTTGAGGGAGTATTGAGATTTGACGAAAGTCAGTTTCGATGTTGGTTGGGGACGCACTTTAGGAACTGGAGTAACCAATGCATGTTTATATATAGTTGGATATTTGCATTGTGATATGCTGCTACAAATGATATCGTGCACAACGGGGCAAGTTCTTCGTGAAATCGTTTAAGAAACCAAGCTGGGATATTATCTGATCCGGTAGCTTTTTTGCTTTTAAATGTCTCAGTGTAGACTTGACTTGACCAATAGAGGACGGGAGGAGGATTTTCCTTCAACAATGGTGCTACTTCGGCAAGACTTGGGATAGAAGCAGCAGGGAGGTCCTGCCATGGTTTTGTAGAAATATCTTGCAATAGTTCTGCAGTACTGGTTGCTTGTTCCGTAGTAATTGCGTTAATCGTGTTTATTGTTTCAAAACCGGCCAATTGAAATATGTCCTTATACCATCTGGCTGGATTATAGTTCCGTTGGCTTCCAACCTTTGAATGGTAATATTCCTTTTTCGCCTTTTTAATAAGCGTTGTTATTTTATCACATAGTTCTTTGTATTTAATTACGTCCCCGCTACTGAAGGCTCTCTGTCTTGCTTTAATCTTTCTTTTATAAAGGACGTCATCCATGGCTTGTCCGAAACATGAGTACGTATTGTGGTTTCAGGTAATATTTCATCTAATAACTGTATTGTTGTGGTGGTAAATTTATCAACTTTTTCATCAATATCTTGTGCATTAAACACGGGGTTCCAATCCTCTTGGTCTAGCTTAACACCAAGAGAGATAAGTTTATTTGGTTTCATTAGACGTACTTTGCGTGAACAGGGCTTGATGTTCTCGTTCGCATTGGGGTAGTACAGTAAACATTGATGATCGGAACGACCAACAGGAGGCAAGTGTGCCACCTCATTGTATAATTCCGACATGTTCGTAATAATTTGATCTAGCACATTCGTACCTCTTGTTGGTGATCGTACCACTTTTTTCAAGCTAAACCGACTGCAGAGTGAGTTTAATTTCATTTTGTTAAAATCACCGATTACAAACACTCCAGCTGATGGGAAATCTTCCAGTACAGAGTCAAGTCCCACAGTAAGGTATTCTTTCATTTCCCTTTCCTTTTCAACCGGCTGTCCTGGTGGATAATATACGCCGACGACAACGATAACACTAAAAGGTCTGGGGGTTCTTTTCGGCTTCAGAAGGAGCCATAAAACTTCTTTGTCGTCATTTTCGAGATTTTTTAAACGAGAAGATGGTATATCACTATTAACATAAGCTAAGACTCCGCCTCCAGGTGTTTGTCGGTCGCGGCGATATACCTGGAATTTGCGACCAATCCCAACAGCAGAGTCGGGTATGTCTTCGTTTAGCCAGGATTCGGTGACCATGACTAGGGAAGGGTTATTCGTTTCAACAACGGCACTTAATTCGTCGACCTTGTTGGATACATGACAAATGTTGGTTAGAAGTATGGATGGTGTAAAACATTTAATAGGTACCAACCGTGGTAATAGAGATACAGTTTGAGGGTTATGCTTCCTAATAGGGGGTGGGTTGATTGAAGGTGGAGAATCATCTAGTAATAAAAGTTGAACTAGTTCATTTTGTCTTTCCAGCTGGGTTTCAAACGAAAATCCTCTTCATTGGTCGTATTGCTTTTACGGGCATTGCTTGGATGTTTTAATTTCCTGTTTGGTTTTCTACGGCTATTAGTGGACTGTTCTCTCCTAGTTATACGAGTTGGAATGGGCTGGCAATTGTATGGGTTATGCTGTATGGGGATATGTTGCTGCGTCTTAACACTCGTGCCATTGTGTTTTTCAGGCTCTCTCGGACTTAAACAGCTTCTTTGACTATTATGCTGCATTCTCTTTGACTGAGTATGACTCAGGCGTTTAGTGACGGAGTTTACTAATTCGTCACTTGGTAGATGGATTTCCGTTGTATTTCCTTCATTGTTTTCCATAATAGAAACTACGTGCGTAGTTGCGCTATTGTTATTAATAATGCGAGGGTTGCCTTTGTGTTTTCGTTGTTGGTATTTAGAAGTTTCGTTGTTTTCGGTCTCCTGGGGCGTTGTGATTTTAACAGCATCATTACACGCTTGATGCGTAGTCATAATACTTCTATCATAAATTTCATTGGGTATTATACTTCGGAATGTTCGAGGATTAAGTCCATTTCCGATTCCGAACTTGAGACACGCGGTACACAATAACTAGTGTTGTCGTTAATATGACTAATTGTATGATTGAAATTTTCACAGCGTATCTTGGAATTTGCATAAGATAGTTCTTCGACTTGGTTTTTCAGGTTATCCTGATCTTTTCGTAGTTTCGAGATTTCATCATGTAGTTTAAGAATACTTTGTAAACTTGATTGCGTCTCCCTGCTATGTTTCGATTCTAATATTGTCATGTCTAGCTTCAGACCTTCAACATCAACCGAGATTTCACTGCATCTACATGAACTTGTGGAATTAGCATCACGTTTTGCACGAGTTAACACGCCAGGCTGGTTATTATTTCCCTGGCTTAAAACGGAAAATAATCTGTTCTGAATAGATTGTGTTTCGATACCTTCGATTTTCAGATATTTCTTGTTTTTCCACCACGTTATCTTAGTGTTCCCATCGCTAAAAGCTTTTTTCTCCCCTCCGGGTGAACTCCATGACCCATTAATGTCGGTAATTTCGGCGACGAAGAGCTTCAAGGAAGAGAAATCTCCGGACCACGAGAGCTGTAGGTTTTTGCTGAGTAAGGCGAATTGGTCCTGGCTAGTAACTCCAGTATCAACAATAACAGGATTCATTCTTGTAACCATTTACGTTTGTTGTAAACGTTTATATATACCGCCAACTCTCGCTTGCGTTTGATATACCCTGTTCATCAAGGTAAAGGCCGTATTATTTTATCTAGATAGTGTTCTGTATGTTTGCGTTGTTAATTAGATGATAGTGGTTGGCCTAGCATAACTGGAATAACTTATTGACCCTTTATCGGGTAGTGTTGCCATTAATGCCATACAGTATGGCAACAAATAAATTATCCTGGCAATGCGACCGGGGCATTGATATGTAAATCTTTTCACTTTGCTAACATTGAAGTACTGGCATCCATATTTTGTTATTTATATGCACTGTCTTTTGAGCAATGTAAAATGTTGGCTTTTCACGACACAAAGCACAGGCGGCCCAATTTCAGGGTGAATGATCAGGAGTTGCAGGTTTTTAACGGCTTTTATAAACAAATTTTATACTCAACCAAAACTATTCTAAAAACATTCTTAAATTAGTCAAATAACTACACTTTAACAATAAAATATAGTTGACACGATAGTATAATGCCTTTGCATTCTTTTAATCACTCCATGAGCTCATTTAGAGCGGTTTATATTATACAACCTTTTCTGTGGCCTACAGTAGCGTCGCCAGACCTGGAGAGGTGGGGGGGACAAAATGATATTGAGGGGCTGACAAGGCGAGTGAAAAGGAGGGCCAAGGCGGAGGTCTAGCGAGTTTAATTTAGGTTAATTCCCTGGACCTGGTTAATTTACATTCCTGGACTTTGGGTCGATTTGACTTCTGACCGAATTGAGAACGTACTCGTGATTTACCGATTGAGAGAATTCAAAGGGATTTGAGGAGAACTGGGGGTCCCCAGTCCCCTTCCTGGCGACGCTGCTGGTGGCCTATATGTTGCTCGTCATATGTATATAAAAGGTAAAGGCTCATTACTAGCGGCCCGACCGCATCGCCTTCAAAGTCAAATATCTCCGCTCAAACTTGTCGTACGGCAAAACAAATTCGATCAGATCTTTTCACAAAGGTTTCTCTTTCTAACGAATATGGTTTGATCATAACTCGGGCAAATTTAGCGACGAACGGAGCCAAAATCTCTCTCATTTTCGGCTATGTTCATAATACTTCGAACTGTTCGGGCATGATCGTGGACGTGACGTAAACAATACCGCCTTACGCGGGGTGGGACAGCAGTCAAATTCGTCGCTACTCGGGATGGGAGGGAACCAAATTCGTCGCGTGAATAATATTAAATTTAGTTAATAATCGTTGGTTTCGCTTGGTGTTAATACCTATTAATAATATTAAATGTTAGTAATTATAGACCTAGCATTTAGTATTGAGTATTGGATTGAGCTTAATTGCATTTAAAATTACTGAAAAGATAATACAACAATTGAGCAACACTGACGGAAATTTCCCCATATATTTTCCACTCTCTTGACCACAAAATTTTATTTTCTTTTAATATTATTCACGCGACGAATTTTGTTCCATCCCATCCCAAGTAGCGACGAATTTGACTGCTGTCCCACCCCGCCACAGTATAAAGACGACCAGTAGGGCCACTCGGCGATGCAACATGTAGCCGGCTTTTTATGCAAAAATATGCATTCAGTTTACTGGCCAGGAAAGTTAGTCCAGCTTGCTTATTGGCCAGAAAAAGCAATTGACTGGCTGCCAATGCGTAATGAGCGGCCACACAAAATTTCAAATGAGTGGCCTTACTGGTCGTCTCTATACTGTGACCCCGCGTAAGGCGGTATTGTTTACGTCACGTCCACGATCATGTCCGAACAGTTCGAAGTATTATGAACATAGCCGAAATTAAGAGAGATTTTGGCTCCGTTCGTCGCTAAATTTGCCCGAGTTATGATCAAACCATATTCGTTAGAAAGAGAAACCTTTGTGAAAAGATCTGATCGAATTTGTTTTGCCGTACGACAAGTTTGAGCGGAGATATTTGACTTTGAAGGCGATGCGGTCGGGCCGCTAGTAATGAGCCTTTACCTTTTATATACATATGACGAGCAACACACAAGTTGACACAACATATAGGCCACAGAAAAGGTTGTATAAACCGCTCTCAATGAGCTCATGGAGCAATTACAAAAATGCAAAGGCATTATACTATCATGTCAACTATATTTTATTGTTAAAGTGTAGTTATTTGACTAATTAAGAATGTTTTAGAATAGTTTTGGTTGAGTATAAAATTTGTTTATAAAACCAGCAACTGCTGATCATTCACCCTGAAATTGGGCCGCCTGTATACACAAAGGTGAGTGTTTTACTATATTTTAGTACTGCATAATTGCCCAGTTTTGTCTAGATTAGTTATCAAATACGTGGCCAGGTTAATGTATGATATTTAAAAACTAAAAATAACACATTTATTATAGCCGCAGTTGTTGGCGTGTGAAGTGAAACGAATTTATTGCTTTAAGAGAGAGAGTTCAAAAGAACTGATTTGTTGCCATATGGCAACAACGCCCGTTTATGGTCATTATGGTGAAGTGAAGGAAATATATTCTTGTTGAACTTGTTGAACTGAAGTGAAGGAAATATATTCTTCAGTCTATATAGGCGTACGGGCACAACTTTCTTTGGGGGGGCAGCCAAAATTTTGCCCGAATTTTAAAGCTTAGCCAAATTGCCCGAATTTCGATAACAACATCTTGATAACAATAATAACCACTTTTAATTGTATGTAGCAAATCAAGTATCTTTTTTTTGTCGAGGGGGGGGTTTAAAAATTTTACCAGGAACTCTTAACTTTAAACCGGATATTTATCTTATAAACCATAATTTTTCCACCAGTTAAATAAACAGTACTGTAAATTATAAAATTATGTTTGTTTTTTTTTAGTTAAGACTAAATAAATCTATTTTGCCCGAATATTCGTGAACCATTTGTCCGAATGACTTGAATCTCCAAATTTTTGGGGGGGCAGGTGCCCCCCCTGCCCCCACGTCCCGTACGCCTATGCTTCAGTCAGTATATAAACTCCCAAAGGCCAAAATAGATATATCTATTATAAGTACATTTTGGGTTGCATAAAAATGCCAGCTAAATTAAAATATATTTCTATGAAATAGCCATGTGAATATGAATAACATAGTCATGCTTTAGTTCCATTGACATATATACAGTGACTTGACCGCCAGGGGGCCACCGGCTGAGTTGTATATAAATTATATACATGTATTCAATGGGTTTATCAATCTCGCAAAGATAAAATGTGTACCTTTTAGCTGTAAAACTGTATTCATTAAGATTATTTTGTTCTGCAGGCAATGATATACTATGGGAGAGGAAATTTGCAGGGGCGGATCTAGGAATTTTCGTCCGTTAGTAAAATTTTTTGGTTCCACTTCCCCAGGGGGAGCATTTCTTTCGGTTGGGAGGGTGGGGGGCATTGTTTTTGGCTAGGCAATAGAATGACTGTTTCGCCCCATATCATGGCTCATCAGCATGCCTAGGAAACACAAATTGCCATATATTATGCTTCTAGATATCGTATTACAAACAGCGTAACACCAAACCATGCAGTTTTAATATTTGAATCGGTCGATAAAGATACATCAGCAATACCTTGGCTGATACAAATATTACAACAAATGCCAATATAACGACTATATAATAATATATGACCTTTTGATCAACCGCAAATATATGCTAATTCAGCCAAGCGGCTTTTACCGGCGTGAAATAGACACACTTTGAACTTAGTAATACTCAGTAATAGTATTAGTAACAGACTATAAACTAATACTAGGGTACCTGCAAGGTAGGGAATGCTGCGGGACTGTTATTATTCTTTAGCTTCTTGAAACAAACATGCAAACAAATATGCAACACAAATTATATTCAGTAGACTGGCATTGACCCAGTGGCTTGCGCGCTGTCAGTAGATGCATACCCTAGCATAGTTTGCAGGATGAGACAAGCTAAATATATCACGAAACATGAAAGACATCAAATTTTGTAACATCTATTTCAAAATATCAATATTTTCCATGTATTGTTCTTCCACATGGAATTCCCACATGAAACCCATGTTCACTGCGATGAGTAATTTGACACTGCCACGCAAGGAAATTTGCATATTTTTGTAGTGTATAAAAGCGTTAAAAATATATACATGTGCGCAAAATAATTTTGCATTTGGAAAGCTATAAACGAAAGCGTTGTTCCATCATTATGTTCTTACTTTGCTGGATATGCGAGTCACCTACATGTAAAGCACAACTCATTTCAACTCGTTGCCATTTGAATATTTGTCTTAGTGCGCGCAGAACTGAGACCCTGTCTGTTCTGACAATAATATGTGAACGCGACTAGACAAAAATATTAAGTCCATTGTAAAATAGGAATAAAAACATATTTATATGCCTACAGTAGCCAATTTAATAGGTCAAACCTTGCACAAATCAGAATGATTCAGTCAGGCAATTTAGACGATCAATTGCATATCTGTGACTTTGTGTCAAGTTCACACGGAGTCACAATCGTCAAGCGGCATACACGAAACATCACTTGATGCAAAATATGGAAATCAGCAAGAGAAAGCAAACGCGAATGGATAGAAAAACCTTTTAAAGACATCTCTATGTAAGACTTACATACTTTACAGCACTAACAGCTCAAGCAAAGTCGATAGCACATTAGCAGAATATATAGTTTATCTACTAGGGTACCTGCAAGGTAGGGTATGCTGCGGGACTGTTATTCCTAGCATAGTTTGCAGGATGAGACAAGCTAAATATATCACGAAACATGAAAGACATCAAATTTTGTAACATCTATTTCAAAATATCAATATTTTCCATGTATTGTTCTTCCACATGGAATTCCCACATGAAACCCATGTTTACTGCGATGAGTAATTGGACACTGCCACGCAAGGAAATTTGCACATTTCTGTAGTGTATAAAAGCGTTAAAAATATATACATGTGCGCAAAATAATTTTGCATTTGGAAATGCGAGTCACCTACATGTAAAGAACAACTCATTTCAACTCATTGCCATTCGAATATTTGTCTTAGTGCGCGCAGAACTGAGACCCTGTCTGTTCTGACAATAATATGTGAACGCGCGCGACTAGACAAAAATGTTAAGTCCATTGTAAAATAGGAATAAAAACATATTTCTATGCCTACGGTAGCCTATTTAATAGGTCAAACCTTGCACAAATCAGAATGATTCAGTCAGGCAATTTAGACGATCAATTGCATATCTGTGACTTTATGTCAAGTTCACACGGAGTCATAATCGTCAAGCGGCATACACGAAACATCACTTGATGCAAAATATGGAAATCAGCAAGAGAAAGCAAACGCGAATGGATAGAAAAACCTTTTAAAGACATCTCTATGTAAGACTTCCATGCTTTACAGCACTAACAGCTCAAGCAAAGTCGATAGCACATTAGCAGAATATATAGTTTATATATAAACAGACACTGGATCTAGCTGCGATCGATTGTGTGCTTTCAGCGTTTCATAGATATATAAATTGAGATTGCCAACTTTCCAAAAAGGAGTAAACAAATGTAAACGTAACATATAAACAAAAGACAAAATATCCTACCTTGAATGGTCAAAATAGACTTGAAAAAGCTTTAGAAATTCGATAAAAATTCGAAGACTCCGTCCGTCTAAATCGAAAAGCACAGGAACTGAGGGAGTTTAAAATTTGTGTTCTGCGCATAGCAAGCGCGCACGACCACAATTCCATGCGCTAAATAAAATTTACTTCAAAACCCCCTCTCTGCACATATTAGGCTGCTGCTACGCTCGCTCGCTTCAGGCTCGCTCGCTCCGCAGCAATAAACAGACACTGAATCTAGCTGCGATCGATTGTGTGCTTTCAGCGTTTCATAGATATATAAATTGAGATTGCCAACTTTCCAAAAAGGAGTAAACAAATGTAAACGTAACATATAAACAAAAGACAAAATATCCTACCTTGAATGGTCAAAATAGACTTGAAAAAGCTTTAGAAATTCGATAAAAATTCGAAGACTGAGCGAGTTTAAAATTTGTGTTCTGCGCATAGCAAGCGCGCACGACCACAATTCCATGCGCTAAATAAAATTTACTTCAAAACCCCCTCTCTGCACATATTAGGCTGCTGCTACGCTCGCTCGCTTCAGGCTCGCTCGCTCCGCAGCAATAAATAGAATCTCTTTTAATACCTTATCGCTGTACACTTCTTATTTTGTTGACGAGCAACTCTGGGTATGAAAATGTCTGCGCCAAAATCTCTCGACAGACTGATATTGGTGTCATTGATGGCATCTAAAAGCTCTTGGACAGATCAGTTTTGTATCCAAAGCGTGCATTTGCTTGAATAGATCTGTGTTCACCTTTTCCAGGGACTTCATCACTTTGAAACGCAGACTGAGCAGTTTCATAAATTGACATTTTCGACTTGTATAAAACAATCTACAGTATACTCGATACTCAAACCAATTTGAACCTTTGCGGTCAAGTACAGCAATCAGAAAGATTATATTTTCATTTCGTATTGACTGAAGACTGCTGAATACCCCAAGGAGCGAATGCTGGATACCTCAAGGAGCGAATTAGTCAAGATGAGTCAAACAAATCGAGCCAATGAGAAAGGAGAACATTTCTTTAACCAGCCAATCAGAAAGCTCGAATATTGCCCAAATGAGTCAAACCCCCGCAAACTTTAGTCAATATGCAAATGGACCAATCAAATGCCTAGAATCCGCCTCAGATTAGTCAAAACTCACGCAGATAACCGCTATTTTGACTTTTTTTACCGCAGGTTCGGCCGCCCAAGTATTTACTCGGCTGCCGCTGCATGAATTATTACGACTGGACTATGTATTTTTATATCTGCGTAATTTTTACCTTAGTCGCGTGACTAGTTTGACTACCCCTAGATCCGCCCCTGGAAGTTTGGTATATATTAGAGCTACGTTCAGATTCGGAGTAGTCAAAGCTTGAAGCCGATGATGACTATATTCATCAAGTAGCCTTTCAGTGAAAATTCTGTACGTAGTGATACTATTCAAGAAAATAACATGGAAAATGTAGATTTTGTCTGTTCAGATAATACCTATCACTAGCCAGAGCGCAAGGAATCAAATAATCAATGCCGACATTGCAAGGCTGTAGAACGTATTGCAACAAGTTCAGTCAATGTTTGCTTGTGCCTGACTAGTGCAAGAAACTGCTTCAAAGACTCACACTGGTTGAACAACATTATGGTAACATAAGCTAAGCTAAGCTAAGCTAAGCTAAGCTAAGCTAAGCTAAGCTAAGCTAAGCTAAGCTAAGCTAAGCTAAGCTAAGCTAAGCTAGGGTCATTGTCAACATTATAAGACACTGGCTTCAGTGCGTAGAAGCTATTAAAACAAGTTAATAGTACAAGCAATATAGAATTTCCAATGTTTCGCGCGGCAATCGCGCGCCCAAGACAGTTGCAGCTCGACAGGCAGTCATAATTTTAGACTTAATTTTGTCCAGTAGATAGATAGATAGATGTTTTATTAGTTAAAAACTTGCAACCTCAAACGGCGGCTGAATTAAGTTTTACCAGACATATTACACTTATGCTAAAATACTAAATTATTGTAAAATTACTAATATCCACGAGAACTCTTAAATTTATTGTTACAATCATTATATTTTACTTGGTGTATGTCATACTATTATGTATTAAAAACTATTCTGAAACCTATTTGTTCTACAATTTGGGACGTTAAAAAAGTTCTTCCTCCTCAAATTAGAGTCTGACAGATTCTTAGTTGGTAATAACCCATGCAGTTTATGATCAGTATTACTTACAACATCATTAAAAAGTTTACTAAAGTTAAAACTTCTCTCCGATCAACCAATGTGTCTATGCCAGCTTTACGATAATGTTGGATATATAATCCGGAGGGCCCGCTTTTGTAATTTTTCCAGCTCTTCAGATAAATATAGGGGCAGAGAGTTGTGAAAGACTGGACAAGCGTATTCCGTAACAGGCCGCACACATGTGAGGTTATCAGGTCTTTGTCGTAGATTTTCGCTCGTTTTAACTGTCGCATAAAATATAGTCTTGAGGAGACCTTCTTCATGCACCATCTCCAAAATATGAGTGTTCCATTTCAGGTCCTGCGAGATGAACATACCTAGTACTTTGGCGCTTGATACAACTTCGATTGGCTTATCGTTAGCACCAATAGGAGATAATGTGCGTTCGGGTCTGGTAAAGGAAATGCGCAGCTCTTTACACTTAGCTTCGTTCAACTGAAATCTGTCGTCCTTTGGCTTCCTGGTCAATTCATCCACAGATGATCGTATTGTGCCTATATAGTGTTTACATACGTTTTTAGATATTGTTGTGTCGTCCACATACATTCATAACTTCGCATCTGCTACGTTAAGATAATTTATTATAGCAAAAAGCCATGGACCCAACTTTGTACCTTGAAGCCAATCTCGTTCCCCGAACCTGCGATCCGTTTGGCCAACAGCCAGGATGAATGAATGAATATTATTTATTAAATACTTGATTTACAATTTACAAAAATTATAAATTGAAAAATTCAAGTTTACATGGGTCAGAAAACTAAGGTTTAAAACTATCACACAAATATATATTAAATTTAGAATGTCTAGCTACAAAAGTGCGTCCCACTTATGAATGCAGGATGGAGGAAAACTGTCTTGGAAACGTCGGTTTAGTTCTACATTTAAAAAGGGGAATTTTCCGGGAATGTCTCAGGTTGTATCGGTGATCAACAGGATCAGGAAACAGGTCGTGTAGCTTACTTGAAGGATCAAGGTTACGTTTGTAGAAGGACTTGCACAAACTTTCTCTTCTATTAAAAAGTGTTTCGAGATCAGATTTAACAAGACTATCCTTATATATAAATCAGGGTACATAATTCGAAGTGCACGTTTTTAGATGTCTTCAACTTGCTGGCTCAGGCAAAGTGGTAGAGAAGAGTGCCACACGGATCACAAGGATCGCAGGTCGGGAGACGAGATTGCCTTGGAGCACACCTGCTGGAACTGTGCCCCATTCCGAATAACAGTCCTGGCTTAATTTAACTATTAAGAAGTCAACAATCCATGCATCTAATGATGCTGTGTGGAATATCAAAGGTGGATGCCTCCGGGATCGTTCCAAGCTGTTTACTGTCAATCGTTTTCATAACTGCAGGTTTCACAAGCTTTCGACAACAAAATCCTCCGCAACCTTGGATACGATGGAGGTCAATGAAATAGGACGCCAATGTTTCTGCTTCGCAGCCTTCGCTAATGGAGTGATATCTGCTTCTTTCCAAGACTGGGGGAGATGTCCTTCTCTGTAGGAAGAATTCAGTATTTCTTTAACTAGTTCAACAGCCAGCTTGGTATACCGTCAGGGCTATTCGCTTTGGAGGGATTTAGCTTTGAGAGTTTCATTAAGACTGAGTGAGTCGTAACTGTAAATGCAGGCTCGGTAGAGGTTGTATTGTAACAATTGAGAACATTTCGGACAGGAAAGCTTCGTTTATAATATTAGCAAGGTCACTGGTGGTTCATTCGAAGATTCATCAATATTTTCTAGTAATCCAAACATCTGGTCTCTGGAACTATACACGGAAGTCATTCCACTCATTTTTTTTACTTCTTTGCACCAGTCGGATGGCTTGCATTCTTTTAGATGTTGGACCTTCGCTTCATAATACTTTGCGCGAGAAGTGTTCTTGAGTGTTTCCACGATTTAAGGCCATCTGTCGCCTTTTTATAAGATCTTTCAAGCCATGGTGGTTCGTTTGATAGAACTGTTCTTTTACGTAGCGGACTGACGAAATCTAGACGAGTCTTGATGATTATTTGCAGCATTGTAACTTTTTCTTCACACCATTTCACTGAATTAACCAGACCTAGGACATCAAGCTGTTCAAGGTATATGTCCTAACAGCATGGGTTTGCTTGGACTCGACATGGTTGACTTCACAATCGGATGTCGAGTTTTTGCTTTTACTTCGATTGTGACGTGGTCAGAGAGGCCAAACGGAGACAGTTTTTCTGGTTCTTGGTAAAAATCGTCCATATCGGTTAACACAATATCAAGAATATTTTGATCCCGGGTTGGAAATTTCACAATCTGTTTCAGATTAAAAAAATGGCTATTCAGTGTCTTGACATTCAAACGATTGAAATCACCAAGAATAATGATACCACAGTTTGTGTAGTTTGACTCAATAAACGCCAAACTTTCCATTAAATAATTCAGCATTTCTGTATTGTCTGCACTGAGTGGATGGTAAACAGTGCATACCATGATTGTATTAACACCTCGTGGCAGTCGGGTTGGGCATAGTTGTACACTTGTACCCAATGATGAATTGGACCAAGTGTCGCACTTTTCTGCCTCACAGACTAAGGCAGTTGTGCTTCGTGGGGACTGTATACTGATCTACAATCAGTCACACTCGCATACGCACGTATTTGTTAGAATATTTATTAAAATAATCTTCGCTTACAATCAATATAAAGTATATAAATTATTTCTATGTTTCTTTCGTGTCTACAATCAATGTGCGTCTCCTTTCTTTTTTTTTATATCGACATTTGATGTCTCTTACGTCAACAAAACAATTGTTATTGTGTTTATAATACCCCTTTGATTTTAACCTATATTGAATTACAGTATTTTTACAAAATATCCTAAGACACAATGTTTCTGATGAAATATTTAACGTACATCAGTGCAGATACCCCCACGTATGCCTTGTTGTCTGTCCTTTCGGAAACGATTGTAGCCATTTAACTCAACAACGTTAGAATGAACGTGATTTTGTAGCCACGTTTGATAATAGGACTATCATCGGCATTAACAAATGAATCATCAATCGCTAACCTTGCTATTTCTTCACTGCTAGTGCCTTGGTCGAGACCTTCGCTATCTGCTTTTGTTGTTGTTTGAAATGTCCATTTGCCGACTAGCGACAGCGAATTCGGCAAACTCCTTGAGTAAATCAAAGCTCCCGTTACTTTCATGTATTTAAAGCTGTTTACAACTACATTGCCTTCGATATCCTCGATAACTTACGTTGCTCATTGCTGCGGCCATGTTTTTTTGTGTTGTTTGTCTGTGTATTGTCTGTGTATTGTCTGTGTATTGTCTGGTAGCCAGATACCATAGCACCGTGTACGTTTTCCTCTCTTCAGAATTAGAATAGCACATTTGGATACTCCAAATCTTTGGTTCTATTTCTTCTCATTAATCTTTGCTTGAACTCTTCAACTACCACATTTAGTCCTAGTCTTTAATCTCCTGATCTAAACCTTTCGAGCCCACTGATATCCTGTCGTAGCTGTTTGATCTTCTGTTTAATTATCTTTTTTCACCACGGTTCCTTCATACGGGACTTTCTCCCTTGCTTACACCCCAAATGAATGGCGACAAAATTTGCTCCAGCAATCAACAATCTGTCTCTTTAATCTCGATCGTTTCACATTTCTTAAACCACATGGTCTCTGCCGTTCTTCTTTCGCCAACGCTCATCGATGATCATTTGTAAGGATGACAAGCTTGTCTTCACTGCAACCCTTACTTCGCATCTTTTGAGCTATTAGGTTAAACGGGTAACAACTTTCTTCACCCATTTCATTGACAATGATATTCCCATCACAACGCGTTTCATTCATGGTTGGTGCATTGGTCCCTTCAGAATCTTCGCCTATGCTTTCTGCTGCGATTTTGCTCTCTATGGTGGATAACCAACCATTTATCTTTATTGCGCTAGCTTGGCATGCATTGTAGATGGAATTTTCGAACGAAAATTTATATACATTTTTAGATCTAACCAAAAGCAGTTGCGAAAAAACACCTACACTGTACTTCATTCCAGTATTGCCATTATTCTTTTCCGACATCCTCGATTCTGGGGCTACTCTTGATGTAATCCTTCATTACCATCTAATTCATCTACTTGGTCCACATCATCCAAGCAGTAGTAGAGTTACGACACAGTATCGGCTGCTTCACCCAAGTTCCGTTTGTGGCACCTTCACTTCTGTTTTGGGCCTCTTTTACGCTGTTTTGTTGGTTTGGTTATTTAATCATCACATATATACATTGTCAGTTTTTTCGGCAGGTAAAACGTCCATCCTCTGTTGCCTACCCCAGAGAATAAGGCTAGTACTGTCCAGATTCGCCACTTCCGAATAGCGACCGTTCGCGACCGTCTTAACCCATCAGCCATCCATTCCTCGGCGCGGTCTTTACACCCTAGGTTGGATTTATTTCCACTACTTTTAGTTTGGCCTCGATCCGTCGACCGTCTGGCTTTGGTGGCCATACCAGAAGCTTATGCTCCAGTCAGCGTAGCTCTCAGGATCACTGAGGCACACAAGCCCTTCCAAGGCACAGCAAGGAAGTAGCCCACAGAGGGATTGTTGTTGTTATTATTTTTATTATTATATCCTTGTTTATCTCAGCTTGGGTCTCTTCACATTGCTCAGAAGAAGCTGCTTTTTAGTAATTTTTATTATCTTTACGATTTGGTATGTTTTTAATGAAATACAAATTACATTAATTAAGTTAATTACGAAATGGAATCACTGGATATAAGTGGATATACCATGTCCCAGGACCAAATTCGTGGTTGTAAATGGCTGATTGTTAAAACATTAAGTAACCAGAAATGTGCATGTTCTATATTGCACCCCTTTTATTTATTGCAAATAAGGTTATTGACCCATTTATGCCCAATAGAAGAGTTTAGGGATGGTCCATTGCTGATAAATTCGATTAAATCCACGATAATGCCACCCAAAATAGCAGATTATTTTGGATGACGTAATATTTTTGCGTGACTCCACCAGTCGAATAGTGATATAAAGGGTGCAGGTGCACTGACTATACCCCTTGATATGAACTTTTTGAGAACTTTATGAGAAAGCTGGCCCTAATCTTTAATATGGAATACTGTAGAACTGTCAGTGCATGGAATCTTAAGGATGATGTCATCTGGGGGAACTCTATCAAAATGGGCACCTCTCCAAAAAGACAGTTTTGATTGCATAAATTTATTCTTGTATGTAATAGCGATAATTAAATAAGTCCAGTATAATAGCTTGTTGACTAGAATCAACAGGCCTTCGTAACTTGCATATCTGCACCTAGACCTGGTATCCACAGACCAAGCAAGCCTATTTTAATAAGTAATAATGATATAGCTTATTTCGCTCCTTCTCGGAATTTATGATGAAAACTTTTGAAACGCACAAAGTGGCGAAAAGAAAACAGGGAAAGAGGCTGTTATAAAACATTTTCGAAAAGCAGGCAAGCATTGTGGTCATATGATTTCACATGAGTAGTACTATATGTCGTTTTCGACCCCCTTTTTTGTGATGGTGGGTGGTAGTGTGTGGTGATGGGTGGTAGTGTGTGGTGGTGAAACTCATTACGTGTGGTCGTGGGTGGTGGTGGAACTCATTATGTGTCGTGGTGTGTGGTGGTGGAACTCATTATGTATGCATTGACGTCACAGAACAAGACCAGGCACGTTTGGGCGAAACAATAATTTTGCTGACTTCAGCGTATTTCTAAAACTATTTGCAGTATTTCTTCAGCGTATTTCTGAGTTCTACTTCTTAGAGCATATCGTTTAGGTGTCTTTTGTATCTTTAAAGAGTTCTCATATTCTTGTCTGTCTTCGGGTGATAATCTTGCAATATCCTGAACTTTCATAGCAATATATTTTGGTCTCTCGTGAAGTAGTCATTGTTCGTAACCTTCTCGTTGCTCTGGCGTCATCATTGCTAAATCTTTAGGTCTCCAATCTGTGGAGTCTTTCCAATTGTGGAAAAAGTTGCGTTTGAGTTTGTACCGTTCTTCTTCTGTTGGTGGTGGTGGTGGTGGTGTAAGAAAGCCAGGTTTAGGAGTAGCAGGCACGGCTAGTATATCATGATCAATACAATACAAACCATTTGTTGGTAGCTTGAAGGAGCGATGATTGTGTTGAGTGATTCTTTCGGAAACCTGCTTGTTCACTTGTGAGTATCTCATTGGACTCCAGATAATCAGACAACTGCGTTGAAATAAGTTTCTCAAATTGCCGAGAGTATTGAAATAGGTCTATAATTAGTGCACTCAGTCTTGTCTCCCGATTTAAATATAGGTGAGATCACTGCAGTTTTCATATCTTCAGGAAAGATACCAGTTCTAATAGATTGGTTAAAGATATTAACCAAGGATGGAGCTATGATATCTGCAGAGTGTCTTTCAACAATTTCGGTGAAATTTTGTCATGACCTGTTGCCTTAGAAACATTTATAGTTGAAAGTAAATTAAACACTTCCTCGATAGAAACGGTCCGAAATTCAAAAGAGGAATTCACAGAGGTAATATATGATTCTGCTTTTATGTTAGTTGCAGGTAGAGCATCAGCCAATTGAGGCCCGATATTATTGAAAAATGTATTAAAGGCATCAGCAATATGTTTAGGCTCAGTAACAGAGAGATCACTCTCAACCTGAATCTCAGTAATGTTAGTAGTTTTAGAATTTTTGTTTGTCAATGTCTTAATTGTGTTCCACATTGTTTTAGGGCTTTGATTATTTTCACTCAAGGCACTCATATAGTATTTAGTTTTCGTGTTTTTAACGATCTTATTAACTTCATTTCTTGCTCTTTTATACGCTTCGTGCACATTCTTCGAGCCTGATTTTACGGCTCTTTTCTTAAGATAATCTCTATTTTGCATACTTTTCTTGATGTTATCTGTAATCCAAGGAGCATACTCACTTCTAACTTTCCGTGTTATTGGTGGCGCATGTAAATCAGCAACCGCCAAGAATTTTGATTTCCATTCTTCCCAAAGAATATTTGGGTTTGTAAGGTTTGATTGTGTTTGGAGGATTTCGTTTAAATCAGATCTAAAAGCATTATTTTCGAAGTATTTATACTGTCTTGTGTTGACAATTTTTGGCTCTTTTCGTGGGATTGAGACTTTCGGCGGACATAAATCATGCTGTGATCCCTTATTCCTATGTGTTCCACGCCCGAGTCAATAATCAGTTCTGGCTTGTTGCTGAATGCCAAATTGAGGTTTCAGTTATTCTCGTTGGTTCCTTAATTAATTGTTCGTATTGAAATGTTTGAGCAAGATCAACAATTCTTTTTGTCTGAGGTGAAATCGTACTTTCTCTAAGATTATTCCAGTCACAGTTGAAATCACCAATTGTGATAGCTTCCTTATTTTCAGAATCTATTTTTGTAATACACTCCTCATAATCGCTAAACAAATCGAGACTTGTACCCGGGGGTCAATACCACGTATTGATGAAAAACGACTTCGCTTTTGGCTTGAAGATTTCAACTGTGATTGACTTCAAATTTTTAGCTTATACAATTTCTGATGTAGATCGCAACACCCCCGCCTTTTCGATTTCTATCTTTACGAATAATTTCGTATCCATTAAGATTTACTTCATAATCTTGTACTGTGTCGTCTAACATTGTTTCACTTAAACATATTATATCAAACTTGCAGTTATGACTATATATCCTTAACTGATCTATATTTTTAACTAAGCTTCTGATATTTAGATGAGATATCTTGAAGCCTTTTAATTTACTTCGCTGGTGTGTTATTCGGCTAGATCTAGTTGTATTATTAGCATTTCCTTCGCCTTCGATTGATTGTTTATGTGCTCCCGATTCAGCACATCTAGCACTCTCACTTATTTCACTTATGTTTTGACAATTCTCAGGAGCGATATAATTTCAATTATGTTTTCTATCATTGTTCAAGTATAATAGAATATTCTTGGCTAAGGTTGCTGTCCCTTGCCTGTTTAGATGAACTCCATATGTATTTAACTGATTAACTCCAATATTTTTATGTCTAATATACTTCCAGTTATTCTGGTTGCAGTAACTAAAAAGTTTGTTGTTTACCTCATTAACTCGTTCTTTAAGATTTGGTGAGTCAGTTCTTGTTATCAACTCTGAAATCACAACTTTGGTTTTTGGACTCTCCTTCTTTATGATATTACATACCTTTAAGACGCCCTTTGCCACATCAGTTGGACTTTTCTCCTTGAGATCATTAGTCCCAACGTGTAAAATGATTTCATCAGGTTTTCTTTGGAGACATGGCTTAATATGGTTTTGCATTGCGTCCGTAGTGGCTCCACGATATGTCTCGGCATGCACTCGCCTGTTTCCGTTTTGAACTGAACGCTTTAGTCTGCGACAATCAAGATGTTTGATCATAGAGTCGCCGATAATATATGTCGTTTTGACTGACTTCTCTGTGTTTGCGGTAGAATTTTCTTTTGGCTTATTTTTGGCATTGCCTGAACTGCTTTTCTTACCATGGTTAGATCTCTTTTTATGCACATCATCGGTAATAACGTTACTCTCACTGTTCGATTCGTCCCGGAGTATTTCATATCGATTGGCTGATAGAACAGGCGAAGCATTGTCAGGCGAAGCATTGTCTGGCGTCTTAGCTGGCCCATTTGACTTTGCCGTACGCCATTCTGTGGCTTCGGGTTGCTTTTCGCTGTCCTCTCGGTCAAGGTATGAAAGCTTGATTGTTGTAACTAGACAAGCTCTTCCATTTTCCAAGTCTTTGGTCTTCGTATGGAGATCTGCCGCGATATGCGATAAGTTTGTATTTCTTTCTTGTAGCTCTTGGTTTTGCGTCTTTAGTTTTCGATTTTCTTCCCTCAAGTCGTTAATTAAATCTTGATTGTTTGGTTGCGAGTTAATGGCCTTTATATAACTCACTTCAAATTCAAGATTCTCTACTTTTGCGCTAATTGATTGTTTTGAGAACTCTCAAAAGATTTATTGGTTGAGTTATTATTTAAATTCGGCGACTTTTCATGCAAATTTCTTTTTATTGAGTCCTCAGAAAGTGGCATGTCTTCCCCGTGTTTTCCATGTTGATATGCCAATCCCAATGCAATTAACAAAGACTTTACTGGTTGGGGAAGGTCCAGTACAGAATTAAATATGGATTCAGTGTGGCGAAGAGGTAAAGGTGGAGTTGCCATGTTGTGGCGAAAAGAGCTAAACTCAAGAATTAGTGTTTTGGAGGAACTGGGAAACGACAGAATTATTGCCGCACAGGTACGGTTGTCGCCCACTGTATGCATGTTTATTATTTATGTTTACCTACCATCGTCTAACACTTCAATCATGAAATATCGAGAGTGTCTCGAAGTTCTTGAAGACGTGGTTGATAACCTGTACGATAAAGGAATTATTGTTCTGGCAGGAGATTTTAATGGTCATATTGTAAAATATGGTGGGCCTCGAAGTTTTGACACAACAAATGCACAAGGTCTAGCCTTCATAGATAAGTTAAAATTTTGGAACTTGAGATCTGTTAATTCACAAACCTTTAGCACAGGACCAGTGGAAACCTATTTTGCTCAACAAGGCGAGCAATTAAGTACAACTGACCATATATTAATGAAAGTAGATGAATTGCACCATGTTCGTTACTGCTATGTAGATGAAGACCACAGTGACAACTTATCTTTCCATCTTCCCATATTTTGCTGCCTAACATTTCCCGTCAAATGGATAAGGCCTCTTCCCAATGACCCGAAATGTCGTGTTTCGTGGAAAAAGATTAAGAACCCATTGGTTTTGGAAAAATATCAAGAACTTGTAAGTAGAAAACTTTCTTGTTTCAACTCCTACACGACGGAAATGGATAGCGGAAGGGCGACCGAGAAACTCTGATAATGCATCATTTCGAGAATATAAGGCAGCAAAATGTGAATTTCGAAAGCTATTACGGAGAAAATGCTTTGAGCACGAAAGAAATGAATGCTCCAACATGGATGAACTGTTTGAAAAGGATCGTTCACGCTTTCAGAAAGAAATTTCAGGGAAACAGAAATCATATTCAGGGGTATGTAATGAATTAAAAATTCATGAAAAAATAATTACTGATGAACAAGAAATTCTATCTGTGTGGAAAACTCACTATGAACAATTATATACACCTAAAGAATCCCCTTTATACGATGAGCAATTTAAAGTTTACGTGGAACAACAGTTGAAAGAGTTCTTGGATCTTAGTGCTAACGTTACTGATGATGTCTTAGAAACACCGTTTACCACAGAAGAAGTGAGTGACGTATGTTTGAGGTTGCCAAACAACAAAGTTGGTGGAATTGATGGACTTGTATATGAACACATAAAGTATGCTGGGAAGCAGTTTTGTCATATTCTGACTGATGTTTTCAATGCAATCAGAACACTGGAAGCCATTCCTGAATCTGTTGGAATTGGCGTAATTTATTCCCTATTTAAAAGGAAAAAGAAGAATAAATTAGACAAAGACAATTATAGAGGTATTACCCTTCTTAATGTTATCGGCAAAATATTAGAACGACTTATTTTGGATCGGATGATGCCAACATTAATACAAAATGGAGTTCCGGATAAAGCACAATTTGCATATCAAAAGGAAAAGCTGCGTTCAAGCTAGTTTTGTGTTGCAAGAAACGATTCACCATGCAGTTGAAAGGGAAAGCAAAGTTTACGCATGCTTCTTGGATATTTCGAAAGCTTTCGATTGTGTTTGGATGGATGGTCTCTTTTTCAAGCTGTTCAATCTTGGAATACGGGGCAAGTCATGGAGATTATTAAAAAAATGGTATTCAAATCTATCTTGTCGCGTGGCTCATAACGATTTGCTCTCGGAGCCATTTTTGATTCGCCAAGGTATTCGACAAGGTGGAGTTATATCGCCATGGTTGTTCTTATGCTTTAACAATGATTTAAATGCAGAGTTAAATACGATGAACAATGGAATTAATATCGACTCGCTAATTTCCGTGAAAAATGTTCTGATAGCTGATGACGTGGCGTTGTTATCCCTAAGTGTTAATGGTCTACAAACAATGATATCAACCATGGAAGCGTACAGCAAAAGATGGAGGTTTGACTATAATGTAACGAAAACGAATATTATAACATTTGGAGAACATATAAATACACATAGACGTAATGTTCAACAAAGATGCTGGACACTTTATGGAAAACAGATTAAAGAGAAATTGTCCTGTGAACATGCCGGTATTTGTCTGAGTGGCAATTTCTCAGGCACAGAGCGCATACTGGAGATGGCACGGAAAGGTAAAGCAGTTGTGTCAAGTTTGATGAGCGCAGGAGTTCGTCCTGCCGGTTTAAATCCAATCTGCGGAATCAACGTATGGTCAACCGTTGGCTTTCCAACAATGTTATACGGGAGCGAGTTGTGGAGTAATGTCACAAAAACTGAGCACGAGATACTTGAACGAGTGAATCGTTTTGCAGCAAAGCGAGCTCAAGGTCTTGCACCATCAACACAATCAGAAGCAGCACTTGGAAGTTTGGGAATATGGACAATCGAGGGACATATTGATAAAGTACAATTGATGTTTCTCCATAAATTACTATCCTTGGAACCAACAAATGTGGAAAAAATTATATTTGTTGCTAGGTTATCGTCTTTCCTCAATAGAGTGACAAAAAAGCAAATGGGATTCATTCCAAACATTGTTAGAGTTTTGAATAAATACGGACTTGGGGACTATCTTACCACCTACATACAAACAGGTCAAATCCCTACTAAATCCTCATGGAAATCAATAGTAAAAACAGAAATTCATCAGTTTCAAATCCAGTGTTGGAGGCAAGGCTTGTATATCATACCTGAGCTTGAATATTTTCGGGATGTTCATACCGAACTGCAGCCCTTAGAATTGTGGAATGCAGCGAAGCGGAACCCAATGTACCTCAAACCTATAGCAACCCTGGTAAATCTTCTATGTGGAAATATTCCATCAAAACTTATTGATGTTGTGGAAGATCATGGTGATCAGAATAACTGTAGGATATGTCACGGACAAGTATCAGGAACCCTTAAACATTTTATCATGGACTGTTACAGCATATCGATTGAAAGAGAGTTATTGTGGGACAAGTTGCAGGACAAATTGAGTTTAAATGTTTGTGCAAGTCTTTTTAACCAAGATGATAATGGCATACTTGCCAGTTTTTTAAGTGGGTCACTGCCATGTAGTGTCTCAAACTATGAAAGGGACCAATTTATCATAATTTGTTCCAATGGAATCGTGGCGATTTTCTTAAGAATAGAACAACTTTTAAACAGTATAATATAGTCGTAAATTAATTTATTTGTAAATAAGTTATATATAGTATCCACTTAGTAGTAATTAGTAATAGTATTTTATTATATATTGTAAGAAAGGACTCTTATGAGATTGCGCCAGCGATCACAACAGCGATAACGGGGCTTCGGTGGCGCAGTCGTCAGGACAGGCGCCTTTCACCTCTGAGTCTTGAGTTCGATTCTCGCTGAGGACTATGCTCATCACACTCATGTGAAAAGAGTAAGTCAACGCTCTGCCGAAAGTCGTGGGTTTTCTCCGGGCACCCCGGTTTCCTCCCACAGGGAAAGTTGACTGGGTGGGTTAGGATATACAGATTAGGAAAGTAATATCATAATTACATATTTGTAAAAATAGATAATGTAGGTTACGTACTCGAGTAATATAGGTAAGCGAGATACTTGATGTAATCGGTCACTGAAAAGCCCCAACGGGGAGTGAGCTGAATAATGTATGTATGTAACTTCAATGTAAAGGTGAACCACAACGAGAAAGACGCTTTTTTCCGATTGCTATTTTAAACAATTTTAAATCGGGCAATCCATCTGAATCCTGATATTTACAGCGAGCAATCTTGCTGTTTTTTACATTGGAAAACATTTACACAGAGACGTAATCGTCTTTGAATACTTTATTCATCGATTTATTGCAATTTTAGCAGCCATTCGCAATCGAATATAGGCTGTCTTTTACCGAACACATGGCGTCGGATGATGAAGTAGAACGGTGAATTATCGGCCATGCAGCCTGCTCGGTGGGCCTCAGAAAGTGCCCAAGAAGTGCAACAAGCAATCTCCGATAGCCTTCGAGAAAGTTTCTCTCAACTTACAGAGGCATTAACCTCTCAACTAAGCGATGTAATAAAGCAGAGTCAATCTAGTAAACGCTCAGAGTTGGAAGCATCAAAATCAGATTCAGCAGGCTCGGAGTCCGACTCTGAGGACGTACGGAGAGCTACTAAGAGAGCAAGGCATGATTCAACTGGTGATGTAGATGCCGAGATCGACGGTTTATTAGTTGATAAAACCGACAATGATAAGTCAAATGGCGATGTAAACACTACCACACTGTCTGCACAAGACAGTGATATTTTAGGCTCAATAGCTGAAGAATATGATTTAGACGAACAGTGTGCTGAAGAAGTAAATCCCAAACTAGCAGGTATTGTAAACAAAATGCTTAGAAACAAACTCACTGAAGAAAAACTCAAAGAAAAATTGAGTCAGAGCACACGTCCCACAAATTACAGGGACAAAGGTCAACCCAGAAATTTGGTCAAAATTATTACCAAATACTAGAAGTCGAGATATTAAAATGCAACGACTTCAAAACACTATACTCAAGGCAACTATTCCACTGGTTAAAGTTGTCAATCAATTAATGAACCTAGATTCAAAACAGGCTCTTGATAGTAAACAAATAATAAGAAGTCTAATGGACTCTGTAGCTCTTCTTGGTCATACAAACTGTGAACTTGTGCAACGACGTAGGGAGTTAATACGACCTGATCTGAATGACCAATATCAATAAATTTGTGGTGAACATGTTGAGTTTAGCAACCTGTTGTTTGGAGATGATTTACGTACCAAAACAGGTACAAGATATCAGTGCCACAAACAGAGTAAGTCAACAGCAGTCAAGTCATAGACATAATGACAGACAACGTGTGGGTACTAATTTCTATCCAAGAAATGCAAGTCGATCACGGGGTCAATATAATCCTAATTTTCGTCAGGCCCAACGGTGGCAGAAACCTCCGTACAGGGGCAAGCGAAGACCCCAGAGCAATTACCAGAAACATCCATGAATTATATCCAGCCTGAAAACATGGTGAGTAGAAGTAAAATGTCTGCTTTTATTGCAGGTAGAATTCAAAATTTTATGACAAATTGGGAAGGTTTGACAACTGACTCATATATTTTGAATATAGTAAGAGGATGTAGTATTGATTTATGTCAAATACCTCCTCAGCATTATGTTCCTAGGGAAACACGGTTTTCTGAAAAGGAAAAAAAGTGTGTGGAAACAGAAGTCATTAAACTTCTTAATAAGCAAGCTATTATACCCAGTCAACATGAAAAGGGTGAATTAATTACCACTATTTTCTTGACCCCCAAAAAGGATGGGTCCTTTCGGTTGATATTGAATTTGAAAAAAATTAACATCTTTGTGCGATATCAACATTTTAAAATGGAGTCATTAAAACAAGTTATACAAATGATGAAACCAGGGTGCTTTATGGCTTCATTGGATATCCGTGATGCATATTATTCTGTACCTATACATAAGGCCCATACATTTTTTAAAATCCAGTTTAAGGGGCAACTTTATCAGGGCTCGAAATAACGAACGGACATGCGGCGATCACGATGTCCGGTCAAATGTGTTTTTGCTCTCCACATTTGGATCTTTTGACGGAATAAATAATTAATCCTTAGTCCAATCTGAATAATGACACCAGATCCTGCGTGACACAATGCTTAATTATTAGACAGACAAGATACATAACACCGATCTTTGACCAAAAAAAAAACCCAATCTGATGTGAAAAAATTTTTTTTTCTTTTAAAGCGCACGAATTATTTGACCGACAAAAGACGTAAGCATTTTTGTTTTGTCGTCAATCAATATTCTGACCGGACAATGTCCGTTGACCGGCCGTTATTTCGAGCCCTGTTTATCAGTTTGTTTGTATGCCTAATGGCCTTGCATGTGCACCTCATCTATTTACAAAATTACTTAAACCAGTTTTTGGTACCTTGCGAGCACAAGGCTTGCTCTCAGTTGGGTACATTGATGACTCCTACTTACAAGGTGACAATCATGATGATTGCCAACACAATGTTACAACTACATCCAATTTATTTTCTGACTTGGGCCTATGGGTACATGAAGAAAAATCAGTTTTTACCCCTTCCCAAACACCTGAATTTTTGGGGTTTCTACTGAATTCTATTTTAATGATTGTAAGTTTGACACCTAACAAAGCTCAGAGATTAAAGGCAGTTTGTCAAAAGCTGCTGTCACTGCCACAACCTAGTATAAGGGCAGTATCTGAGGTTATAGGTACTTTAGTAGCCAGTTTTGCTGGAGTGGAAATGGGTCCTTTATACTATAGGCAGTTAGAGAATGACAACATTGCAGCTCTTAAGGCTAATTATGGCCAGTATGATGCAGTGATGACAGTTTCGCCAACTAGTTGGCATGATTTTCAGTGGTGGATTGACAATGTGGAAACCACCTTTAAGCTGATTTTGCAACCTAAGCCTGTACTTACTATGTGCACTGATGCTTCCATGGCAGGTTGGGGTGCATTTTTTGAAGGACAATCAGCGGGAGGCCAATGGCTTCCTGCTGAAGCTGGAAAACATATTAATTATTTAGAACTATCTGCAGTGCTATTGGGTTTGCAAACCTTTTGTAATGAACTAAGTAACACACATATTCGTTTACAGGTTGATAACACTACAGCTGTAGCATATGTTAATAATATGGGCGGTAGCCACTCATTGGAATGTAATGCCAAAGCACGTGAAATATGGGTATGGTGTACATCTAAATATATCTGGCTTAGTGCAGTACATCTACCAGGGCATATGAATATTGAAGCAGATGACCAAACTGAATGGCAGTTAAACCCTAACATATATCAGTATATTGTTAAATCCTTATTTAAGCCTGATATTGATCTGTTTGCATCAAGGTTGAATTGTCAAATGAAACCATATGTTTCATGGCAACCTGATCCTGGAGCATGTGCAATTGATGCATTTACCATTGACTGGTCTATATATCATTTTTATGCCTTCCCACCTTTTTCTTTGCTGGATAGAGTCTTACAGAAAATAGAACAAGATCAAGCAACAGGAATCCTAATAATTCCGCATTGGGGCACTCAACCATGGTTTCCAAGAGTTCAGAAGCTTCTAATGAAAGAGCCGTTACTTCTACCATATCAGAAGGACATTCTAACACTACCTTACAAGCCAGAGGCACGACATCCACTGTCGCACAAGCTACAACTGATGGCATGCAGTTTATCCGGCAAACTATCCAGGGTGCCGGAATTTCAGAAAAAACCACTGAAATAATTATGTCCTCATGGCGAAAGTCAACACAGAAACAGTACAAAGGGTATCTTGAACGATGGCTAAAATTTTGTTCTGAAAATAGTCATAATCCTTCATCTCCACAGATTAGTGATATTGTTATTGTTATTGTTATTGCTATTAAGTTATTGTTATTGTTTGGCTTATTGAGCTATATTGTGGTTATTATGTTATTACATTGTTATTGCTGGTTGTTATTGTTATTGTTATTGTTATTGTTATTGTTTATTGCTATTGTTATTAATATTGTAGTCATAATTATTTTCATCTCCTCCACAGATTAGTGAGATAAATTGATCACTTTGTTATGTTATTTGTTATTGTTATTGTTATTGTTATTGTTATTGTTATTGTTATTGTTATTGTTTATGTTATTGTTATATTGTTTGTTATTGTTAGATTATTTATTGTTATTGTTATTGTTATTACATTGTTATTGTTATTGTTTGTTATTATTGTTATTGTTATTGTTATTGTTATTGTTATTGTTATTGTTATTGTTATTATTGCCATATTGTTTGAATATTGTTATTGTTAATAGTAATATGTTATTGTTATTGTTATTGTTATATTGTTATTGTTATTGTTATTGTTATTGTTATTGTTATTGTTATTGAAAGGTGTGTTTGAGAAAAGACCAAGTTTGCCAAGGTATACTAGTACACGGGATGTGAATATTGTCCTTGCTTACATAAAGACACTCCCTTTGGTTGCAGAATTACCTCTAAAGGAATTGACACAAGTATTGGCATGTATGTTGGTAATTCTCTCTGGACAACGACTACAGACAATTCACTTGTTAGATATGAAACACATGTTCTTACAAGATAATAAGGTTATTTTTCAAGTAAAGGAACTGCTGAAACAGTCGAAGCCTGGAAAACATGTTAATGACTTGGAGTTTATGGCTTACACCCAAGATGAAAGATTATGTGTTGTCTCATGCCTTAAAGAATATATTAAGCGAACTATCCTGATTCGTGATCCAGAGACACGGTTACTCATTAGTTTTGTTAAACCACATTGTGCTATATCTAAGCATACTCTTAGTAGATGGATTAAGACAATTATGTCTAATGCAGGAGTAGATATGAATGTATTCAAATCGCATAGTACGCGATCAGCTTCTACTTCTGCAGCAACTCGTTTGGGTGTGAATATGCAAACAGTATTAAAAACAGCTGGGTGGGCTAATGCCCAAACATTTGCAAGGTTTTATAATAAACCTGTTGTTGATTTAGTTAGTTTCAGCCAAACATTAATTGATAATGTTTCATAGCTTGTTACAATTTATAATATATTGTTCAGTTTTCGTTCTTGAGATATTGTTGTCTCATATCATCAGTACTTTAAAGTCTCATGTAATCCCGTAGTGACGTAACAATGGTGAGGTAGAATTAAAGATTAAACGAGCTTACCTGTAAGTGAAGTTTGATTGTGATTCTACCGATCCATTGTGAGGAACGAAGGGATTACATGCCCTTCCAAGATATACATGGTACAAAAGATTCCAATATAAAGGTGTGGGTTTTTTATCCCTGCCCAATTTGCTGATGACATTCGACAAGCGTTAAATATTGAAGTTGTGATCGCTGGCGCAATCTCATGTAATCCCTTCGTTCCTCACAATGGATCGGTAGAATCACAATCAAACTTCACTTACAGGTAAGCTCGTTTAATCTTTAATTTCTGCACACAAAATACGCTGAACTCAGCAAAATTATTGTTTCGCCCAAACTTGCCTGGTCTTGTTCTGTGACGTCAATGCATACATAATGAGTTCCACCGCCACCCACCACCACACATAACGAGTTTTACCACCACACATAATGAATTGCACCACCACACACCACCACAAAATAGGGGGTCGAAAACGAAATATATTACTACTCACATATGAGGTTAGGCGTGAGAATTCCACATATGTGAAATCAGTTTCACATGTGAAATTAATTTTCATATAGGAACCTTTACTTTCATATGTAAAACAGTATGTTAAACTCAAATCTCATTGAATTGCATATATGAAATGTGCATTTCATATGTTAAAATGTTCCAATTCCACACTCGATACACAATTTTATATTTGGAATTTTCATACAAGCTAGGGCATTGTAGATTATCAGTCATTATATCATTGAATCAGTATATCGTGTGTATTTTTCTTCATAATGTGTATGTTTGCTTGGTTTTCATGTATATAGGTAAAAATGCTCTATATTCATAGCTGAAAATTTTTATTCATGTTTGAGGTATAAAAGAGACCTAAAATTACACTTTTGTACTAACACTAACTACATCTATTAACGTCTATCGGTTTCTTGTGGATTATCCAGTAACTTTGTCCGTTCGTAGCCAAAAACATCGAACCCTGCATTTAAAAAAGAATAATACTAAGATACATAGCAACGCGATTAGTTTAAAGTTGGAATAATCAAAGTCAATTGATGCTTTCCACAAAAGACTTTAGAACTCAGTGAAATAAAATAATAAATGAAATAAGTATCTTAAACGGAAAGAGTGCATTATTTTTATAGTCCTTTTTACGTGTATGCTAAAATCAAATACGTGCATGTATCCCCTAATATAAACAACGAACTGAACTACTGAAGTCATTAAAGTTCGAGATTACCGGGTAAATTCGGTTAAGGGAAGCAAAATTAATTCGAGTTAACCGAGTAAAAATGATTGAAATAGTATGGGCAGATCCACGGGAAATGGGTTTAAGTTCAACATAGCGGGGTTCTACTGTATATACGAAAGGCAGTAGGGAGTGAATTAAACCAATGAGCGTAAAGCAGTTTTCTAACGGAAGTGACTGCCACAGATTGTTCCAAAAGCAAACGAAACGATATATACTGAAGTTGAGTTCTGAATGAAAATGTAGACTTAAAGTGGCTCATTACACTTTTCTAAAAATGGACGATTTCCGATTTAGATCCGAAATTTTCGACAATTATTATTTGTTGAAAAACAAAGAAAGTCTGAATTGTATAAAACAATAACTAAAGAGTTTGAAATTTTTCAAATGCCGTTGCTATGGCAACAATGACGTTTCAATATGGCGGATATTTTGGCTTAACTTGAAAATGACATTAACTTATTTAACATTAACTTACATGTAGTGATTAACTTGAAAATAACATCGGTGACCCCATTTTTTATTCCATAATGCCTTCGTTTACTATATTGAATATTTTTACTATAGCAAAAATACGTTATAACGAATAATTAAATTTACCTATTTTGAAAAGAAATTGCCATGACAGATTATTTTTTAATTATGAAAAAAATTCACTATACTAAAAAATGGGAATCACCGCGGTTCTTTAAAGGGAAACTATACGCCATATTGAAACGTCATTGTTGCCATAGCAACGGCAGTTGTGAATGTGTTTTTGAAAAGTTTCTAACTCTTTAGTTATTGTTTTATACAAGTCTGACTGACTCTCTTTGTTTTTCAACAAATAATAATTGTCGAATAATTGTTCAAATCACTAGTGATGTTTAAAGCCAAAGCTTTGAAAGTATAGTTGTCTTAAACATTTCCATGTGTGTTATATTAATAAGTGATTAGACGGACGCATGCTATTTTCATGTCTATATCTTTTCTGTTTCGGTATGCCGGCAAAACAGATGAGTGAAGGTCCTGAAGTTCACGTATACATATGGACCTCGCATAAAATGACTTGTGAAGGAAGGTTGCTCTGGGAGGGATCTTAACTCGTCTTAGTATGCCGGAAGGAGTAACAGATAAGATAAGTGTTTGCAACCTATAATTGATAGGATTTACTTATAAATTGTAATCAGATATTATACTCACATTCTATTTCCCGTAACCATATGTACTACCTCGGCTGCCGCTTCGGCTACGATTTCTGCTTCCGCCACGACTATTACTACGACTGCGGCTTCGGCTACGACTGCGGCCGGCACGGCTCTTTCGACGTCTACTGCTTCGCCGTCTTCGGTTAGATCGACGACGAGGCATTGCCATTGGATCAGCAAATTCTTCGTTTGCAACAGTGCTAGAAAGAAATACATAACCATTCGGTTCACCGTTGTTTGTATAAATATCTTGGTCTTAACATATTTAAATCGCTTTATCAAATTAGTAAGGTAAAAATAGTGCTTACAACAGGTTACCCGGCAAAATACTGTATACCCGCATAATTACGCATGAATCTACATCTAGGCATTTTTAGCTTTCAAGTTATTTCTAGCGGCCAATATTCCTGTATCCATGTATACATAGAATAATTTTGAAAAAGGGATAAATAAAATTGTATTGTATTGTGTATTGTATTGTATTGTATATTGTATTGTAACCGATCATATCCAGTGTTGTAAAAATTACAATTACTTCTCCGGAAAAAAATACTAATTACTTTCTTTCAAATGTAAGTAATTACAAATTACTAATTACTTGTTAAAAAGTAATTAATTACTAATTACTTTTCAGATTATTCATGTTGTTTTCGCACTCAAGCAAGGTTACATAACAGTACAATGTCATGAAGCATTTACCATGATCTATGATCGCTGATCAGTAACACCGCAGTCCTCTTGCAGTAACAAAAACTATTTTCAAACTACTAGAAACAGACTGTATTACAAATCGTCGAAATGCGGAATTTGTAAGGTTGGAGAATAGAAAAAAGTACACAGAAGTAACGCAAAATTACTTTTGCAAAATGTTACTCATTACCTTCAAAAAGTAATTAATTAATTAATTACATTACAAAATTACTTTCGTACAGAGAGTAATAAATCACCGAAAAATTACTCAAAAAGTAAGTTGTAATTAGCAACGCGTTACTTTAGTGACGAGTATTTACAACACCGATCACATCAAATACATAAACCAATCACATCAATTTACTAAAGTGTCAAAAAACGAACTAGGAAACTGCATGGCAACTTAAAAAATTCTTAAGAATTAAGTGAATTATTTTCATTAATAAAGTCTTGTAATTTGTTTTTGAACACTCTATCAGTGATCGTGAGATCTTTTAGCTAAGTTGGCAGATTATTCCAAATTTTAGCCGGATGGTAGTTGAAACTTCGTTTCATAGCAGTTGTCCTTGGTTTTGCCAGCTTCATCATATAGTGCAATTGCTACGTAAATTATATTGATCGTTTACTGAAATTTGAAACTGGTCTGATATTGATGTCGGAACTTTGTCTTTTAATATATTCCGCATAAATTTGTTCGTTATTTTTTTATTGCCGTTTGTCCTTGCGCGATATCATTCTTTAAGTTGAAGTGCTTGCTCGATATTTTGGGATTTGGAAAAAATCAAAAGGTCTGTCCCTTAGTAGGGAAAATCATGTAGTCTAGCTATATAAAGAGTATATTTGAGCATTTGAGGGATTGTAGAATTAAACTACCTAAAAATATAAAAATAACTTCGACGTTTCGAGCGAAGGCCTTTCGTCTGTAGCTATACTAACTATAGGTATCTGAATTACATTCAATTTCACATTCCTATAGCATAAAAACTCTGTGTGCAAGTCATTGCCATTGGTCAACCAAGCGAAAATTAGAATTTGTGACCAAAAATAAGCAATCATAGTGAATTAGAACATTAAAGAAATGTTCTAGCAACGTCATTATGGATGATTTCAAATACTCAAAAGAGTTCATACGCATTTTAGCTCGTCAAATCACCACATGGCATATGATAATCGTAATAGTAATATGTCATGTGCAGTGGCTTAATATCCCCACGATTAAGACATTCCTCATTAGTATTCCACTGTAGAACATGTTTCAATTTGTATGAATATATGAAAATAGGACGGGCCCTGTTTAGATGAGCCCTATACATGAAGCATGATGAAGGGCTGACCCTCCTATATAAGCGAGATCCCGCGTGCTAATTCAAATCCCTATTAAAAATTGTTTTCGTTTATATGAGAGGAGGGCCAGCCTTCCTAGGCGAGATCTCGTTATTGACTATACCCGAGATCTCGTCTAGTAGGGCTGGAAATTTCCTATACAATCGCAACGCCAACAGGGAGGGATAGCCCTCCTAGTATGGCCTAGTAGGGCATGGAAGTCATTTTCGATTTAAATATTTAGTTCTAGAACAGCATTCAATTGTCTGCTGCCTGCTGGTTTTTATTCAAAGTGTCTTCACGTTCTGTAAACAAAATATTTTGGTCGGATATTATACGATACTCGATACTCGAGACATTTTTCTTTCAAAAAACCATCATAATAATGAGAGTTTCAGCTTCGTTTCGTTCTAATATTTACTGGAACATGGTACAATCATGAAACTAATTATTTTCAAGGACAGTCAAGAAAATAAAATAGAAATCACACGCTGACACGGCGTTTATTTATATAAACACAGTCTTACTACACTACAACTGCATTTTTATCGTATAATACTGTGTTTTTTCCACTTAGTTTTAAATTAAAAATATATGCAATCAAAATCGTATTCATTTTTATTTCATTTTTCTTGTCTTCATTGGGCGTGTTTTCAGATTAAAGAAACTCCTAAAGTCTAAACTGTCTTTTTAATGCTATTTTGAGTAGAAAACAACTTAATACTCACTCTTCAAAGACGTCTTTCACCAAAGTTTCATCTTCACCCAAGATCAGTGTTGCTGAAATTAACAGCACAAAAGCAAACAAAAATATGGTTTTCTTCATCTTTACTCTTGATGCCTCGGTAGAATATGTTCTGAGGTGTACTGCCCTAACCATGGTTTTTATAGCCAAATCAAGCGTGCTAAAATTTAATTAAATATATTGCGCTTTAACTAAACGGAATTTACTTTACTGTAAACACTTAATAGATTCAAGAGCCTTGCTAATTAATACCGGAAAGAACCAATACTAATAATTACAATATACAAGAGCACATGGTTATTAAAAATATTACATGTTCATATCTTACTGATCTTAGCATCTCACATCTTAATTATTGTACTGTAATTTAACTAAGTTTTCGACAAAATTGTAGGCCTAACAAGTTACTTTTATGTTGTAACAACAATACAACATGCATGTGGCACGCACGCAAAGCAACGAAGAACAATTAATGCTAATAATTACTAAAATCACGCATTGGTATATTTTTGCCCTTCCCCTACATAATTTAGGTTGTATAAAAAGCACCTCAATGTTATATTCAGAGAGATTTGATGCTTATGACGCATATTCAATATGAAGATCACGCAAGGCCAAAATTCCTCTATATAGGCAGGTACTATGGCAGCAGGATATTAGCGGCTTTGCGCCCTTCAATTTTTATAAACTTTATTCATGACGGCGTATTTCGTAAGTTATCGTGTAATAGAAAGCCTGTAGATCAAGAGAGTTTACGATTTCAACTAGTGAATAAAACCAACAAAATTGAACTACTGAAAAATAGATTTCACGTGTTTACGCAACAAAATCAAATACGTGCATGAATTTTAAAGATAACCGAATTGAGATGGACTCGTTAAGCAACTTTGTATTTCAGCGGAAAGAAACCTCTTTTGAAATATTACCACAACACTTTTTAAAGCATGGAGTGATATGTGCCTGATAGTTCACTTATTTTGTGAAACTGAAGAAGGTGTCTGAATTGCAAACAGTCCGGCGCATGTGTTTATATAGTATATATTACCTACTCGCTTTCAGTTTGAATGTCGAGTATTAAATTAAGCCCCGGTCAAAGGAGGGTGACAGTGATGAGAGTTGGCAAGCGAAAGTTTGCATGGGAGTTTCATCAACTGTCTTGTCCTGGTCAACGAGGATGCATGAGAGTTTATGAGTGTCAAGTACGATTTCCGGCTGTCAGATGTCAATCAATTTTCTTATTAGAGTTGATTTCGGGCAGGGGAAAAAGTTCGATATAGCGGGGAGTTAGAGTTATATACCCGAGCTCTAGATAACCGAGTAAATATGAATGAGATAATAGTTATGTCAGTAGTTAAAGACCTCTGGATTACTGACTATAAATGCAGGATCATTAGGCCTATACTTTTCAATTGATGGCCTCTTTTGAATGGATATATAAATAGACTACTAAGTTCCAATATTCCCTAAAAGTTGACTAAACAACTTCCCGCTAACAGGAAGTGTTTGAATTGAAATATTCAGATTGGTTAGCAACCGAGTTTATGACTTCGTGATCGCATGCAAACGTACTTAATTATGCCGTTTTTATGTCAAGATTGGGGTCTTTATGGTGCATATTCGCTGAAGTGCCTGTCACCCAGAATTAATTACATTCGGTATGGTTGCATTCTATTAACTATGGTTTCACTAATATAAGCACTATGGCACAAGACACGGTGGTCAACATGTAGTTATCAGAGGAAGAGTTAATGTTAAATCTTTTCATTATATGTAGTTGTTTTGTATTTTGCATTCTGCATTTGGTAAACAATAAATTTTCTGAAGTTGACCACCGTCAGCTGCCCCGCAACGCTTATTGAAACAACAAATTGATTGCATATGATGTTGCAAGCCAAATACAGAATTGTATGATTGCATTATGTTAATTTTGACATCATGGAAGCTTAATATACAAACATGACGACAAAGTAACATTTTTCAACACGCCATGTCGTAATTGCAGTCTATGGAAGTGTACATCGTTTGCCCTGGACGGTAGTCGGTTCAGTGTTTCCCACATTTATCTCTATACCTCTAAGAATGCATCAGTTCTGAAATTGATGGATGACAGGTACTTCAAAGGAATTTAAGGAATGTGACTAGTGGAAAGGACAACATCTTTTAAATATCGGAACATGTTATTGACATGAAATTCCATTATTGACATTAATAATTTAAATCTCGGTAAGAAAATATAAATGGTGTAATGTAAGACTAAATAGCAGTTTTGGAAACTATCGCAGAATTCATATAAAAAGGCAAGAGCGTGACCACAAGAGCATTTTTCCATAAATAAAAATCCTAAAAAAAATCAATTTTAAATTGAGTGACATTTTATAAGCTGAAACTTTGCACTTTTAATTATTTTATTTCTGGGGTTCCTTTTGACACAGCTGCTCTTTTTAAGGGAGATGGGGTCACATGACCAATTGTTCATTCATTTTGTCCCAAAACAGCAAAACAGCAAATTCAGTTTCTTTTCGTTTCCCTGCTCTGTTCTTAAATTCATCAATTTTTACAGTAAACGAATTCTTTATGTTAGCGACAACAAATAATATGCTTTAGAGTAGATAGGTAGCCATTTGCTTTAAAAATCCTTTGAAAACTGTTTCAAATATGGTTCCATAATTTGGACAAGTCGCAATATTGGTGTCGCACTTTAAGTGATTCTAGAAGGCAAATGGTTAGTTGTTTTGATCAGTCTAATGCAATGGTTAACATGATACATGTGTTATTCAATCCAGTACAAAAATTTGAATATTCTATTAAAGCTATCAAGCAGTAGCCAATACCACAAAATTTGACATGGGTAAATAAAGTCGTTTTATTAGTGTAAAACTCAACGGAAAATCCCATTTCGGCAACTTTGCTAAAGAATAAAGGCGGGAGGCCTGTAAGTGTTTAGTTTTTGTTAACAATAGACAATTTGCATTATAGACTAAATTTTGTTCTAGGCAAGGAAAAGGGAAACAATCACAACAGCTACAAAGAACGTAATAAGATTAGTAAAATTGCAAAGTTTGGTTGCGAAATGTTGTAAAATGCGGAAAATATAGCCTTGCAAAGTTTGCAAATTTGGTAACTTTTGTATTACGTGCGGAAATTCCTACCACATTTCGGCCAAATGTGGTAGGAATTTCCGCACGTAATACAAAAGTTACCAAATTTGCAAACTTTGCAAGGCTATATTTTCCGCATTTTACAACATTTCGCAACCAAACTTTGCAATTTTACTAATTTTAGTATGTTCTTTCCGGCAATATACTTTTTTTTGCCTAGATCAAAAATTAGTCTATAATGCAAATTGTCTATTGCGAGAGCGAAAAGACCGGGCAATCAAAACGGTGAGGCGGTAATTTCTTCACTCATGTGAGAAAAATCATCTGACCAACAAAACACTGACACGATAATTTTTACATTTATAAAGTCGTTCGTTATGAAGATCCCCTATTTACTGCACGGGAATTTCAATATATAAAATATAATATTAATTTTTCCAGCACTCGAGAAGCATAACTATTTGTTATATAGGATAGACCATATGGATAGACCTAGTGAAAGTGCAATATTTCGCTACTGTCGCACGAACAACGGTTAAGTCCAGTACTCGCAAAAATAAAACAATTAAATTATTTCCTGACGTCATCTTCTTTTTAATTGCGGATCTATCCACTTTAATTTAAGGAGTGTTATCTTCAAGTTTAAAATCTAATGCATTTGCTTCCAAGCAACGAGCTTGCTCCCTTCCAAACATTTTAGATCAAGATAATTACTGTACACATATAACCATGGAGCCATCGCATGCATGCATATTATGATACTATAAGGATGGTATTGCGCACAACCCAGCTATTTAAAGCAATGGATCAAGGTATAAGTTTCTCCTTAAGGCATGCATGTGATGCGTATCAGATCACTAAATTATATAGTCACGCCGACGTTTGTATAGCGACATATAATTCTAGGTGACTTAGCAATTCTTCTTACAACGTTTTTAAAACTTTTTTCCGACTACTTTTGACTCTCAAATTAATTGTTAGACAATTTTATGGTTAGGTTTAGCCGTTCTCCAGTGCCGTTGGATCAAATTGTCATTGGAGGGCTGAATCTATGGTGCCTGGGGGCATGTTTCAGAGGGTCTAAATATCCATTACCTTTTTGCTTTGGTCGGCCCCCCAAAATTGACGAGCTTCTACGCCCCTGTTGCATGAGACAAGCTTATAGCGCACTATCGCTGAATTTCGAAGATTATATCAAGGAGTATAAGTTTAATTCATCTGTAGCAGGTTGAGACAACAGTGAAAAATATTATGCGGGGTTGTACAACTCTGGTTTCTATAAGAATGACAGCATAAAAATAGATTACTTAATTTACTTCACAATGACACAAGTTCAAATTTTCTGAGTACTTTTCTGAGTACTAAGCTACGTTTTCTCCAAACCTCATGCGAAAAACTTAGGTTATCTTTTAAAAGCAATAATTATGTAGTATCATATTAAACATAATATCGACATGTGTAATATAATACATCTTTTTTGAGCATTTGTTTTTTGGCCGCCGTTCATCAGGCGAAAACCCAAATGCTCAGGGAAAGACGTGTTTTTTTATATTCTGTAGACTGAATTCTGTTTTACGTATCTTAGATTGAAAACTTACATTCTTTAATGTATTGAAGAGTTTTTGTAGATGAAAATTTCGAGCGAAAATTATATACGTATTTCAGACCTAACCTGGAGCAGTTGCGAAAAATGCAACTGTAGGCCCTCTGGCAGGAATCGAAAGTAACTCCGAGGGCATTTTATTGCATTTTGCGCAACTACTCCGTTGGTCCGTTTCACGTGTTTACGCAACAAAATCAAATACGTGCATGGATTTTAAAGATAACCGAATTGAGATGGACTCGTTAAGCAACTTTGTATTTCAGCGGAAAGAAACCTATTTTGAAATATTACCACAACACTTTTTAAAGCATGGAGTGATATGTGCCTGATAGTTCACTTATTTTGTGAAACTGAAGAAGGTGTCTGAATTGCAAACAGTCCGGCGCATGTGTTTATATAGTATATATTACCTACTCGCTTTCAGTTTGAATGTCGAGTATTAAATTAAGCCCCGGTCAAAGGAGGGTGACAGTGATGAGAGTTGGCAAGCGAAAGTTTGCATGGGAGTTTCATCAACTGTCTTGTCCCGGTCAACGAGGATGCATGAGAGTTTATGAGTGTCGCAACTATCGCTCGCGTTTGACCGCCTCATGCAGCTCTCATCGACTCCCATGCACGTACTGTCATCCACTCTCATCAGCTTTGAGCTACCGATAATTGCAACTCTCATTAACTCTCATTAACTTTGAGCGACCGAGAGTTTCAACTCTCATTAGCTCTCATCCTCGTTTGACCGGGGCTCAAAAATATAACGTCATTCAAGTAGGATTTCCGGCTGTCAGATGTCAATCAATTTTCCTATTAGAGTTGATTTCGGTCAGGGGAAAAAGTTCGATATAGCGGGGAGTTAGCGTTATATACCCGAGCTCTAGATAACCGAGTAAATATGAATGAAATAATAGTTATGTCAGTAGTTAAAGACCTCTAGATTACTGACTATAAATGCAGGATCATTAGGCCTATACTTTTCAATTGATGGCCTCTTTTGAATGGATATATAAATAGACTACTAAGTTCCAATATTCCCTAAAAGTTGACTAAACAACTTCCCGCTAACAGGAAGTGTTTGAATTGAAATATTCAGATTGGTTAGCAACCGAGTTTATGACTTCGTGATCGCATGCAAACGTACTTAATTATGCCGTTTTTATGTCAAGATTGGGGTCTTTATGGTGCATATTCGCTGAAGTGCTTGTCACCCAGAATTAATTATATTCGGTATGGTTACATTCTATTAACTATGGTTTCACTAATATAAGCACTATGGCACAAGACACGGTGGTCAACATGTAGTTATCAGAGGAAGATTTAATAGAGACCTTTAGCATTGCGTTTTTCGCAAAAACCGCAAACCGCAAACCGCAAAATATCACGTGACCCTTGTCTTGCGGTCGCGTTTGGCGTTGACGTTTCAACCGCAAGAAGGTGTTCTAGCGGTAAGTGAAATACGGCAACGTTTTAACACTATTTAAAGTTTACAAACACACGTTTAACTACTAAAGCAAAGTTCTTTGGCCTCTTTTCTTGATACATGGCAATTTTTATCCTTAGATTATAACTTTTACAAGAGTTATGGCGATTATTACCGAGCAAGTGAGAATAGCCATGCGGAAGTAAACAAAACATGGCGGACTCATTACGCGGTAAGCAGGAATGAAACGTCAAGCTAAATGCACCAAACTGCCCAAACGTCTAACGGCAAACCGCTAACCTGAAATCGCGGTTTGTGGTTCGCGGTCTGAAAAATTTACGCTATGCTAAAGGTCTCTAATGTTAAATCTTTTCATTATATGCAGTTGTTTTGTATTTTGCATTCTGCATTTGGTGAACAATAAATTTTCTGAAGTTGACCACCGTCAGCTGCCCCGCAACGCTACTGAAACAACAAATTGATTGCATATGATGTTGCAAGCCAAATACAGAATTGTATGATTGCATTATGTTAATTTTGACATCATGGAAGCTTAATATGCAAACATGACGACAAAGTAACATTTTTCAACACGCCATGTCGTAATTGCAGTCTATGGAAGTGTACATCGTTTGCCCTGGACAGCAGTCGGTTCAGTGTTTCCCACATTTATCTCTTTACCTCTAAGAATGCATCAGTTTTGAAATTGATGGATGACAGGTACTTCAAAGGAATTTAAGGAATGTGACTAGTGGAAAGGACAACATCTTTTAAATATCGGAACATGTTATTGACATGAAATTCCATTATTGACATTAATAATTTAAATCTCGGTAAGAAAATATAAATGGTGTAATGTAAGACTAAATAGCAGTTTTGGAAACTATCGCAGAATTCATATAAAGAGGCAAGAGCTTGACCACAAGAGCATTTTTCCATAAATAAAAGTCCTAAAAAAAATCAATTTTAAATTGAGCGACATTTTATAAGCTGAAACTTTGCACTTTTAATTATTTTATTTCTGGGGTTCCTTTTGACACAGCTGCTCTTTTTAAGGGAGATGGGGTCACATGAGCAATTGTTCATTCATTTTGTCCCAAAACAGCAAAACAGCAAATTCAGTTTCTTTTCGTTTCCCTGCTCTGTTCTTAAATTCATCAATTTTTACAGTAAACGAATTCTTTATGTTAGCGACAACAAATCATATGCTTTAGAGTAGATAGGTAGCCATTTGCTTTAAAAATCCTTTGAAAACTGTTTCAAATATGGTTCCATAATTTGGACAAGTCGCAATATTGGTGTCGCACTTTAAGTGATTCTAGAAGGCAAATGGTTAGTTGTTTTGATCAGTCTAATGCAATGGTTAACATGATACATGTGTTATCCAATCCAGTACAAAAATTTGAATATTCTATTAAAGCTATCAAGCAATAGCCAATACCACAAAATTTGACATGGGTAAATAAAGTCGTTTTATTAGTGTAAAACTCAACGGAAAATCCCATTTCGGCAACTTTGCTAAAGAATAAAGGCGGGAGGCCTGTAAGTGTATAGTTTTTGTTAACAATTGCGAGAGCGAAAAGACCAGGCAATCAAAACGGCGAGGCGGTAATTTCTTCACTCATGTGAGAAAAATCATCTGACCAACAAAACACTGACACGATAATTTTAACATTTATAAAGTCGTTCGTTATGAAGATCCCCTATTTACTGCACGGGAATTTCAATATATAAAATATAATATTAATTTTTCCAGCACTCGAGAAGCATAACTATTTGTTATATAGGATAGACCATATGGATAGACCTAGTGAAAGTGCAATATTTCGCTACTGTCGCACGAACAACGGTTAAGTCCAGTACTCGCAAAAATAAAACAATTAAATTATTTCCTGACGTCATCTTCTTTTTAATTGCGGATCTATCCACTTTAATTTAAGGAGTGTTATCTTCAAGTTTAAAATCTAATGCATTTGCTTCCAAGCAACGAGCTTGCTCCCTTCCAAACATTTTAGATCAAGATAATTACTGTACACATATAACCATGGAGCCATCGCATGCATGCATATTATGATACTATAAGGATGGTATTGCGCACAACCCAGCTATTTAAAGCAATGGATCAAGGTATAAGTTTCTCCTTAAGGCATGCATGTGATGCATATCAGATCACTAAATTATATAGTCACGCCGACGTTTGTATAGCGACATATAATTCTAGGTGACTTAGCAATTCTTCTTACAACGTTTTTAAAACTTTTTTCCGACTACTTTTGACTCTCAAATTAATTGTTAGACAATTTTATGGTTAGGTTTAGCCGTTCTCCAGTGCCGTTGGATCAAATTGTCATTGGAGGGCTGAATCTATGGTGCCTGGGGGCATGTTTCAGAGGGTCTAAATATCCATTACCTTTTTGCTTTGGTCGGCCCCCCAAAATTGACGAGCTTCTACGCCCCTGTTGCATGAGACAAGCTTATAGCGCACTATCGCTGAATTTCGAAGATTATATCAAGGAGTATAAGTTTAATTCATCTGTAGCAGGGGTTGAGACAACAGTGAAAAATATTATGCGGGGGGGGGGGGGGTTGTACAACTCTGGTTTCTATAAGAATGACAGCATAAAAATAGATTACTTAATTTACTTCACAATGACACAAGTTCAAATTTTCTGAGTACTTTTCTGAGTACTAAGCTACGTTTTCTCCAAACCTCATGCGAAAAACTTAGGTTATCTTTTAGAAGCAATAATTATGTGTAATATAGTACATTGAGCATTTGTTTTTTGGCCGCCGTTCATCAGACGAAAAACCAAATGCTCAGGGAAAGACGTGTTCTATTCTGTAGACTGAATTCTGTTTTACGTATCTTAGACTGAAAACTTACATTATTTAATGTATTGAAGAGTTTTTGTAGATGAAAATGTCGAGCGAAAATTATATACGTATTTCAGACCTAACCTGGAGCAGTTGCGAAAAATGCAACTGTAGGCCCTCTGGCAGGAATCGAAAGTAGCTCCGAGGGCATTTTATTGCATTTTGCGCAACTACTCCGTTGGTCCGTTTCACGTGTTTACGCAACAAAATCAAATACGTGCATGGATTTTAAAGATAACCGAATTGAGATGGACTCGTTAAGCAACTTTGTATTTCAGCGGAAAGAAACCTCTTTTGAAATATTACCACAACACTTTTTAAAGCATGGAGTGATATGTGCCTGATAGTTCACTTATTTTGTGAAACTGAAGAAGGTGTCTGAATTGCAAACAGTCCGGCGCATGTGTTTATATAGTATATATTACCTACTCGCTTTCAGTTTGAATGTCGAGTATTAAATTAAGCCCCGGTCAAAGGAGGGTGACAGTGATGAGAGTTGGCAAGCGAAAGTTTGCATGGGAGTTTCATCAACTGTCTTGTCCCGGTCAACGAGGATGCATGAGAGTTTATGAGTGTCGCAACTATCGCTCGCGTTTGACCGCCTCATGCAGCTCTCATCGACTCCCATGCACGTACTGTCATCCACTCTCATCAGCTTTGAGCTACCGATAATTGCAACTCTCATTAACTCTCATTAACTTTGAGCGACCGAGAGTTTCAACTCTCATTAGCTCTCATCCTCGTTTGACCGGGGCTCAAAAATATAACGTCATTCAAGTAGGATTTCCGGCTGTCAGATGTCAATCAATTTTCCTATTAGAGTTGATTTCGGTCAGGGGAAAAAGTTCGATATAGCGGGGAGTTAGCGTTATATACCCGAGCTCTAGATAACCGAGTAAATATGAATGAAATAATAGTTATGTCAGTAGTTAAAGACCTCTAGATTACTGACTATAAATGCAGGATCATTAGGCCTATACTTTTCAATTGATGGCCTCTTTTGAATGGATATATAAATAGACTACTAAGTTCCAATATTCCCTAAAAGTTGACTAAACAACTTCCCGCTAACAGGAAGTGTTTGAATTGAAATATTCAGATTGGTTAGCAACCGAGTTTATGACTTCGTGATCGCATGCAAACGTACTTAATTATGCCGTTTTTATGTCAAGATTGGGGTCTTTATGGTGCATATTCGCTGAAGTGCTTGTCACCCAGAATTAATTATATTCGGTATGGTTACATTCTATTAACTATGGTTTCACTAATATAAGCACTATGGCACAAGACACGGTGGTCAACATGTAGTTATCAGAGGAAGATTTAATAGAGACCTTTAGCATTGCGTTTTTCGCAAAAACCGCAAACCGCAAACCGCAAAATATCACGTGACCCTTGTCTTGCGGTCGCGTTTGGCGTTGACGTTTCAACCGCAAGAAGGTGTTCTAGCGGTAAGTGAAATACGGCAACGTTTTAACACTATTTAAAGTTTACAAACACACGTTTAACTACTAAAGCAAAGTTCTTTGGCCTCTTTTCTTGATACATGGCAATTTTTATCCTTAGATTATAACTTTTACAAGAGTTATGGCGATTATTACCGAGCAAGTGAGAATAGCCATGCGGAAGTAAACAAAACATGGCGGACTCATTACGCGGTAAGCAGGAATGAAACGTCAAGCTAAATGCACCAAACTGCCCAAACGTCTAACGGCAAACCGCTAACCTGAAATCGCGGTTTGTGGTTCGCGGTCTGAAAAATTTACGCTATGCTAAAGGTCTCTAATGTTAAATCTTTTCATTATATGCAGTTGTTTTGTATTTTGCATTCTGCATTTGGTGAACAATAAATTTTCTGAAGTTGACCACCGTCAGCTGCCCCGCAACGCTACTGAAACAACAAATTGATTGCATATGATGTTGCAAGCCAAATACAGAATTGTATGATTGCATTATGTTAATTTTGACATCATGGAAGCTTAATATGCAAACATGACGACAAAGTAACATTTTTCAACACGCCATGTCGTAATTGCAGTCTATGGAAGTGTACATCGTTTGCCCTGGACAGCAGTCGGTTCAGTGTTTCCCACATTTATCTCTTTACCTCTAAGAATGCATCAGTTTTGAAATTGATGGATGACAGGTACTTCAAAGGAATTTAAGGAATGTGACTAGTGGAAAGGACAACATCTTTTAAATATCGGAACATGTTATTGACATGAAATTCCATTATTGACATTAATAATTTAAATCTCGGTAAGAAAATATAAATGGTGTAATGTAAGACTAAATAGCAGTTTTGGAAACTATCGCAGAATTCATATAAAGAGGCAAGAGCTTGACCACAAGAGCATTTTTCCATAAATAAAAGTCCTAAAAAAAATCAATTTTAAATTGAGCGACATTTTATAAGCTGAAACTTTGCACTTTTAATTATTTTATTTCTGGGGTTCCTTTTGACACAGCTGCTCTTTTTAAGGGAGATGGGGTCACATGAGCAATTGTTCATTCATTTTGTCCCAAAACAGCAAAACAGCAAATTCAGTTTCTTTTCGTTTCCCTGCTCTGTTCTTAAATTCATCAATTTTTACAGTAAACGAATTCTTTATGTTAGCGACAACAAATCATATGCTTTAGAGTAGATAGGTAGCCATTTGCTTTAAAAATCCTTTGAAAACTGTTTCAAATATGGTTCCATAATTTGGACAAGTCGCAATATTGGTGTCGCACTTTAAGTGATTCTAGAAGGCAAATGGTTAGTTGTTTTGATCAGTCTAATGCAATGGTTAACATGATACATGTGTTATCCAATCCAGTACAAAAATTTGAATATTCTATTAAAGCTATCAAGCAATAGCCAATACCACAAAATTTGACATGGGTAAATAAAGTCGTTTTATTAGTGTAAAACTCAACGGAAAATCCCATTTCGGCAACTTTGCTAAAGAATAAAGGCGGGAGGCCTGTAAGTGTATAGTTTTTGTTAACAATTGCGAGAGCGAAAAGACCAGGCAATCAAAACGGCGAGGCGGTAATTTCTTCACTCATGTGAGAAAAATCATCTGACCAACAAAACACTGACACGATAATTTTAACATTTATAAAGTCGTTCGTTATGAAGATCCCCTATTTACTGCACGGGAATTTCAATATATAAAATATAATATTAATTTTTCCAGCACTCGAGAAGCATAACTATTTGTTATATAGGATAGACCATATGGATAGACCTAGTGAAAGTGCAATATTTCGCTACTGTCGCACGAACAACGGTTAAAACATCGCAAAAATAAAACAATTAAATTATTTCCTGACGTCATCTTCTTTTTAATTGCGGATCTATCCACTTTAATTTAAGGAGTGTTATCTTCAAGTTTAAAATCTAATACATTTGCTTCCAAGCAACGAGCTTGCTCCCTTCCAAACATTTTAGATCAAGATAATTACTGTACACATATAACCATGGAGCCATCGCATGCATGCATATTATGATACTATAAGGATGGTATTGCGCACAACCCAGCTATTTAAAGCAATGGATCAAGGTATAAGTTTCTCCTTAAGGCATGCATGTGATGCATATCAGATCACCTCGTTCTAAATTATATAGTCACACCGACGTTTGTATAGCGACATATAATTCTAGGTGGCTTAGCAATTCTTCTTACAACGTTTTTAAAACTTTTTTCCGACTACTTTTGACTCTCAAATTAATTGTTAGACAATTTTATGGTTAGGTTTAGCCGTTCTCCAGTGCCGTTGGATCAAATTGTCATTGGAGGGCTGAATCTATGGTGCCTGGGGGCATGCTCCCCCAGAAAATTTTGCATTTTAGAAGTCGCAGAAGTGCATTTTCCGTGTTTCCTGAGAGGATTTTTTATAATAGTTGTGAAGTTTTACACCTAAGAATTCAAGATTTTGTAACACAATTTTAAAATTTTTAAAACCTCATCCTCAAGTTTTGAAATAACATTCGCGCCGTGTGCAATTACAAGAATCAATGAATTGGTTTTGTTCCTATTGATATTTACACAATGTCAAAGTAACGAGAAACTATTACAGACAAGTTGATTGTAGTTGATTGTAGTTGGCTCTGCAAGAAAATATACATAGTATGAAAAGAACTAAATCCTGGTAAGTAAAATGAGGACATTATTGGGGGGCCCAGGCCCCCTCCGCTTCCGACGGCCTTGGTCTCCCTCGCAGTCGGTAGTATTTTTTGCTCTCAACTACCGGCTGCTGACCCGAGCACGACATTCCTTTCCAATAATTAACCAATCAGAGCTAGGCTCCCAAAATCTGGAAGCTTCACCTTTGACCTTGCGTCACAATATAAGTCAATAACAAACTCTCTTATAATGTTTTAGAATAACAAACCGACAAACGTAGTGTTTTACAGTGTACTGTTTTATATTTTTACATTGTTTTACCTGAAGAGATGTTCTATGAGATGTTTTGTTGTAGATACTGTACGATATCCTAAGATATGGTATGATATCCCAAGATATTGTACGATATCCCAAGATACTGTATGCATAATATCCTAAGATATGGTGTGGTGTCCTAAGATATAGACTATAGTCATAGTCATGGATTATAATAAATAGACTATAGTCATAGTCAAGTTAGGGCTAGATTTAGCGTTAATATTAGCGTTAGGGTTAGTATTAGGGTTAGCGTTAGGGCCAAGGTTATGGTTAAGGATTCAATGGTTCAATCTTAGGATTCAATGATTGACTCTTATGATTCAATGATTCAATCTTAGGATTCAATGATTCACTCTTAGGATTCAATGATTAAATCAATCATAGGATTCAATCTTAGAGCTTGGCTGATAGTCAGAAACTGTAGTCATGGACTATAGTCATAGACTATAGTCATAGAAATTGGGTTAGTTAACAAGTAGTTCCGAGATATGCTTGCTCGGTATGGGCTAAGGAAATGTTAATTATGGTTAAAAGGTAAAAAAAGCAGCTACGAGGCTGACTCGGACAATAAATACTCCCAAGCGAGTGATGGTGTTTAAGAATAATACGCTCTTGGAAGCAGACCTTATGGATTATAATAAATAGACTATAGTCATAGTCAAGTTAGGGCTAGATTTAGCGTTAATATTAGCGTTAGGGTTAGTATTAGGGTTAGGGCCAAGGTTATGGTTAAGGATTCAATGGTTCAATCTTAGGATTCAATGATTGACTCTTATGATTCAATGATTCAATCTTAGGATTCAATGATTCACTCTTAGGATTCAATGATTAAATCTTAGGATTCAATGATTCACTCTTAGGATTCAATCTTAGGAATCAATGATTCAATCTTAGGATTCAATGATTCAATCTTAGGAATCAATGATTCAATCTTAGGAATCAATGATTCAATCTTAGGATTCAATGATTCAATCTTAGGATTCAATGATTCAATCTTAGGAATCAATGATTCAATCTTAGGATTCAATGATTCAATCTTAGGATTCAATTATTCAATCTTACGATTCAATTATTCAATCTTAGGATTCAATGATTCAATCTTAGGATTCAATAATTCAATCTTAGGATTCAATGATTCAATCTTAGGATTCAATGATTCAATCTTAGGATTCAGGGATTCAATCTTAGGATTCAATCTTAGAGCTTGGCTGATAGTCAGAAACTGTAGTCATGGACTATAGTCATAGAAATTGGGTTAGTTAACAAGTAGTTCCGAGATGTGCTTGCTCGGTATGGGCTAAGGAAATGTTAATTATGGTTAAAAGGTAAAAAAAAAACAGCTACGAGGCTGACTCGGACAATAAATACTCCCAAGCGAGTGATGGAGTTTAAGAATAATACGCTCTTGGAAGCAGACCTTATTTACGTTGTAAAAAAATTAAGAAACAAATGCGCTTTAAAAATATCGTGTGTGTTGTTCTGTATCCATTATTCGCCCGTTTTATCCACCAACTATATGATTTGTACAATATTACCCCATCGTATCCATTAAGATGTATTATATATTAGCTAGATAATCATGATGCGCCCCTCATATGTTAACGATGATGCGCTCCTCGTGCCCCTCAAAAAAGGGCTCGAAAACTACCTACATTACTACTCTCATATATAGTGGAAATGATTGCATAAGGAGGCGCCGTAATATTACGAGTTAGTTTTGTTTGGCCTTGTTATTGCAATGTGAAAATGGAAGTATGATTATGATGGATGCACTTTTACACCAAGGTTATAAATTATTTTATGAAAGTATTTAGTTTTTGAACCGCGTTTTTGACAGTGTTCTAGTATATGTATGAAACGCGGCTGGTGCAGCTTCTTTTTGATACGATATGCTTGCAATGAAAAACATCTGGGGTCGGTTGTATAAAAGTCTTAACTACATTTTAACTACCCGTTTTGTAGTTAAATAGTAGTTAACTGTAAAATTCGCGATTCTGATTGGTTAACTTTCGCACTAACTATAGTTAACTTTAACTACTTTTTTATACAACCGGCCCCAGGTTTAATCACGATCATAAATTGAGTAAACTTGAGCGTTCAATTGGTTTTCTATTAATGTAAATTGACTATGTTTTTGTTGTAGATACTAGTCACATACTAGTTCGTTTAATGAGCTATATCTAATGCTATATCATATACACGAAACTGTTGTTATTTAAATATACCTATATTATATAATCAAGAAGCTCGGCAATATTGCCTCGTTTTCCAAGATAATTCATGCATGACAACTCACTGAATGAAAACTCATTAAAAACTGAATGTTTCCCGTTGAATCCCATAAATCGTAGATTTAATTCGCATACTTTTTACTTTCTAACATTCTCTATCCCTTTAGAAATTACCATTATACCATGTATACCATGCAATTAAAGCATTTTAAAAGTCGAAATACATATCAGATGTGAAACCCAACTTCTCAAGATTAGGTAAACAAGCGTATTTGATCATAGGAGGTGGTCCACACATAAGGATTTGAGTTTGATCGCCGGCGGCAGGCAAATGATCTTTAATCATGTCGGCACTTACAAAACCATTGCTGTACTTCCAGTCTAGAAATTAAAATAAACCACTAATGTAGATCAGGTAATTGTTGCTTATGGTTCAGAGTTGCTATTGCATTGTTTCTGAACTTATACCCACTGATCTGAAAAGTAGACTGGATAGCGCAACCTGTTGTTCACTGGTGCAGAAAATGAATCCAGTTAAACATTGCCAGACAAATGAAATCAACCATTACTAAGGGACCAAATACGCAGGAAAATTGTCTCTATTTCTTTTTAAAACTTCTTCGAACTATAAATTTACCAGATTACCACATTATTTTAACATATGAAGCATCTCAAGCAATTAATTTCTACCATTATAGGCAAAAATGTTGTCAGGTGGTCCCTCAGTAATGGCTGACTTCCGGCTTCATTTTTAACATAATATTAATCCAGTATTATTTCCAGATCAGTGACTATACTTAAATAAGATTAACTAATCGTTTTAGTTCCGTAAATCCAGGTCCGTATATGACGTTTGTATTTACCTGGTTATATTTAGCTGCTCTGTGTCGAGTGCTGAGTGACTGTTGCTACTACAGACGTAAAACGCACAAGTTGTAACAAACCTGCAGCAGACTTGTATCAATGCTGTTTCAACAACTTGTTATCATGCAGGATGTGTTCGCACTGCTTGTTCCAAGCTTGTTGACAAGTTGTCAACGGCTTGTTGTCAACTTGCTACAAGGTTGTCGATTCAACAGACTTGTTACAAATTGTTCCAATGACTTGTTATCGTCAATGGTTATTCAACATCTTGTTATCAAGTTGTGAGTGACAACCTTGTAGCAACTTGATAAAATGACAACATTGTTACAACTTGTTGACAAGCTTGCTACGACTAGATTCTTACGTATGTATCGTTTGTCCTTTGCCAGGCTTTGCAATATTTTATTCACTGTTTCAATTTCAACCTTCCTAGATGCCAGCAATCCTTTCTCACGGGTGCTACCCGCACACCCGTGAGCGTTGGTTTGGTGAATCGCGCAGTTTGGCTGTTGATATAGCACGACCTCCAGCATTGACCAGTGGGCAATACGAAATATTTGAATTCGTATTGAAACAGATTTGCAAAAAAGTTGCAGGTATATGCGGGTAGCACCCGTGAGGAAGGTTTACTGGCAGTGCCCGAGGTTGAAAGCGAAAAACTGAATAGGACATTGCAGTGGCACAGCCGCACAGGACAAAGGTATAATTGTTATAACAGGGTTGTAAGAGTCAAGGTACTGATCAATTCATTAGGAGGTAGCCCACACAAGCAAAAGCTTGCATGTTTGAAAAACCCAAAATCCTACTGGGAGGAAGGTTGAACACATTTTGTAGGCATATACAGTAGAATGCCCGCATATTCTGAAAAACATACCTTCTGGAGGTCGGTCCAAGGTGTACCACAGTTTAAAACGATCCGGGTAGCTTTCTACAATTTCTTGAAGCTCTTCTCTTAGTAAAATATCTTTCTCAGTCTAAAGAAAATTGATCCGGAAATATATAAAGAGGGTGGATGACGTGTCTACATTCAGAAAGGTTTATATATTTCTACATCGCGGCGAAGCAGAACCTTAGGGTTGACGATTTATTAGAGGACCATTCCCCTATTAAACTAACTTTTGAACTAGGAAATTGTATCAGTACAGCTGGAAAGAGCATCCTAAGTTTAGTAAAATTGCAAAGTTTGGTTGCAAAACTTTTTTAAAAGTGGTAACCGTTTTCCGCGCGTAATACAAAAATATAGAAAATTTACCAACTTCGCAGGGCTATATTTTCCACATTTTACAACATTTCGCAACCAAACCTTGCAATTTTGCTAAACTTAGGATGCTCTCTCCAGCTGTACTGATACAATTTCCTAGTTAAAAAGTTAGTCTAATAGGGGAATGGTCCATTGATCATGGCGCTTTTTCTGTCTTCCTGTGATAGACTATGGTCTACTGGGAGACAATACGTATGGTATATTACAAACATCGATGAAAATTGTCAAACAAAATGACGCTACCCGTACCCGTAAGTCGGAACCGGGGTATCTTAACCTCTCCAAAGGCTTGTTCACTGCACGATCCGATTTGTCGGATCTGATTCTTCTCCTGACGTATGTGATTTCACACAATACAGCAACCACTACATTTTTCGCCAAGTATGAGCTAATAGCCTCGAGGCTATTTTCCAAACTCGCTGCGAGTTCTTGCATGTAATTAAAATAAACTGTCGAGCATTGTGATTGGATGAAAGTACTCGCAGCGAGCTTGCGAGTTGGTTTTTGCGACGAGTGGAAAAGAGCCTTTAGTCTTGTCAGTAAATCCAGTAAATCACATACGTCCAGAGGAGAATCGAAAACAATATTTGGTGAAACTGTGTTATCACAATAGATTTACAACTCTTGACTTTTGATAGTATTTGTACATTGCTTTTTGAGCTGCATGGAAGTACAACAGAATTAAACGTATAGTAAAAGACTACAATAACTAAAATGGTAAACTATACATTTGCACTTCAATTCGTGAAACTTATTACGGATTTTCTGACCATAAACAGCATATTGGGTCGCACGATACTACGCAGCACAAATTTGGACAACTTGGTGGAGATTATAAAATGTCAAGATCGCTTTATTAGTCGCTGGGCCAACAGCGACTATAGGTTTCGGCTTCCATTTGTCTGCAATGTGCAATGTGCAATTTCCGTGGATGGTCACAAACGGTAAACTTTATGTAAATCGGAATATAGTTAACACAGACATTTCAATATGCCGACGGCGAGCGTCTGGAAGTGAAAATTAAATTTTAGGAATGCCTTCCCTTAACAGACAACTAAACCTTATCACAAAACATCATTCTCTCATCATAGACATCGAAAAAAACTTACATCGCTGAGACCTAAAACTATTAAATAGTGAAAATAAGATTCCCCTATGGAGAATCGAACTCGAGCGTTTGCGTTGGCGGGTCTAGACTACGAGCGACGGCTTCACAATTTATCGTGAATAATCCACATTAAAGTTTTTTTCTATTTCAAACAGTTTCGTGAAGATATCCTCGTCATTATTGGAAGCGAGAGATGAATAGTCGCTGGGGTAATAGTGACTATATATAGGTTTCAGCTTGCATTTGTTTGCAATCGGCAATTATGGTCACAAAACAACGTCTTTATACTACAAAATGTTTGGACCAAATTTGTTTAGGCATAATCGAGCATGCGCAATTAATCTGTTATGCCCCCACATTCATAAGAGAAAGGTTTTAATAAATTGAACATTCGATATGCTACAAGGAATTGCCCCAATACGGTACTCGGTTTTGATGGTGGTATTGGTCGCTCAGTTTGGCCATATGTGCTCCCAAATACATCGGTATATTTTAATACCCCAGGTAGCACGCTGCCACGCTTGGCTATTCCCGCCATCCATTAAATAGCCTCAGCGACTTAACGCTCTCTAGAGCGTCTTGTTCAAATATAAGCTCACATGTGTCGTCGTTTAGTTTTAGAGCCCTGTTGACTAGCTGTCACTCATTCTAAACATAAACTATACTTTACTACGTCAATATACATCACCTGCCTCATACACAGGCGCTTTGGTTTAGTTGCCACTGCATCACGACCACGTGTCCCACACAGCGGCAACCATCGCGCCTGGGTACGAGGCAGATACATCACTACAATTAACTTGTTTCACTTTGCAGCACGCATCCATTCCTTGAATGCCTAAAGGAAATTCTTTTCACATGGATATTCGGTGGTCCATTTGACAGGTTCTATTTGTCGTACAATAACTGAACTCAGCTGCCATGAACTGTAGGCCGCTTGCGTTTCTGGAAACATGGTTCTTAGTTCCCCAATTGTCATCGTCGTATTCGCAGTTGTCATAGGATTCACTTCTGCCAATTTTAATATGTAAAGACAGCATTTAAGATAATCGAACTAAGAGGCCGGCAAAGTCAATATGGATGCGCTGCTCAATATGGTCGCGCGACGTGCTGGCCACTCCCACTAATGCAATGGGCAATTTTAAGGTTTTGATGCGCGATATACAACCTAGACTTGATCCAAGTTCCTATTTCTCAGATCCACTATAGTGCGAGTGGCATGACGTATAGCGTCGTAGTGTGCGAGGAAGACTAGAGACTGAGAGCTAAGCTGAATTGCGAAGGACACAGCTCAACGTGACCAAGTCGAAGGCTTTCTAGGGCGCATATGGCAGCCACCTTTTGCTCGCCATCACGGAGCACAGCTACGATGGAAGGGCCAGTTAGGGGTTAAACCCAACCCACCCTGTCAACATTCCCTGTGGGAGGAAACCGGAGTACCCGGAGAAAACCCACAACTTTCGGCAGAGCGTTGACTAACTCTTTTCACATAGCTATCATAAGTCGTCCCCAACGGGACTTGAACCCACGATACCAGAGGTGAAAGGCGCGTGCTCTGACGATTGCGCCACCGAAGCCCCGTTGTATAAACATTGGACCCGGAAAAATACGCCAACGTTTTATAATCTGTTTAGTTTTCTTGGCGTTTACTCAGTTTATTCAGTTCAGAAGTAATTGATTCATACTCAGATTCTGGTCAGAGTTTCTCTGTTCAGTTTTGAACAGAACTTTCATTGGGAATTGTATTATTGTGACTTACTTCTCGGGTCCAACCCTCCAAAGCGCGCTATATGTCATTTGCACTATAGTGCATGGATACAGTGAACTCTACATAAACTGGAACGCTAACTCCAATGATCAAGTCCTAGGATAGGACGAAGCCAATATACTTTCAAAAAGATTAGGGAGAGTTTCGAGGAGTGGAAAATTCAGCCAAAAGTTTGTTTTTGACCGAAAATGAGCAAGAAATATCCTTTTTTCATCCGATGGCTTCGATTTAACATAAACACGAATAAATCAATGTTTTCCAAGTGGTGTATTTTTCAGTTTAAATCAAAATTAATTTCAGGATTTTCAAAGGTTTCATTTAATTTATTAGCAACGCCACAGTTTTACTGTCCATCTTCAGGCTAACTTAGGATGTTATTTACAATGTTTACAAAAATTGATTGCGAGTGTTTGCGCAAAATTACAACTGTCTTGTACACGTCATTCAAAATTTTTTATTCATGCGCGCGCGTTTATACGTGCGTTTTTGAAACACGTTCTTTGTCTAAATACCTATCTAGTGTTGGACGCCATACTGTAAGCTGATCGAAATTGTTTAAAACTTTATTTCCATTTAGTTATTCTCTTATGGATTCAATCCCTTCCCTTGCTTTTCTCTGTCTCAGTCCGTATTCGCATGCTACAATCCGTGCCTTATCCCAATTTACTTCCTTCTCACAGCTAACACTATGTTTAGCCAGTCCTCCATCTTCCTTTCCCATCCGCTCTTCTGCCGAACTTAACTTTCCCTTCCGTATATCCTCTTTCGTCAATCTAACTTTACTCTGATGTTCCTTCTTTCTTGTTCCAAACAACCGCCAAGTCTCTCCTACTTATACTGCCTTGTCACATTTACATGGTATTCTATAAACTACCGCCTTTTTTTATCCCCCAATGGTCCTTGACATTTCGCTTTAATCTCTCTCACTTTCCTTCCCGGTTTAAACGCTGTACGGAAAAAATGTTTCCCGGCCACTCTCTTGAACTTCTCCGAAAGTCCCTGTACGTAAGGAATACTCACGACTCCTCTGTATTCCTCTTTCACCTCGTCAGACTCTTTCTCTTTACTCTCCATATACTCTTTCACTTTCTTTCTTTCGTATCCATTCGCCACAAACACGCCCTCGATGTTCTTTAATTCGTTTTCCAGGTGTTTCTCATCACACAACGCTCGCGCTCTGTCTGCAAATCCTTTTAATATAGCTTTCTTCATAGAGGGAGGATGGTTAGATCTCTCTTTCACATTATTTAGTGTGTGCTTTCTTGTAATGTACCATCATGCACCCAATCTGTTTCGTCTTCCTATCCACTTGCTGCTTCAAATCCAATACTGGTAGTACTTCTACATCTTGTTCTTCCTTCGTAAACACAATTACCCCTTTCTCCATTCCATTCAAATGCTCCAATATCGCTTCCGACTGTTCTTCCTTACATTTCAACTCACTGTCGTCCACATACCAATACCACTGGTCTAATGGGTACGGCGAGGTCTTCATTGCTTCAATCTGAAACGTAATCTTCGTGAAATCCAAGATGTAATGCTTTCCATTATATTCACAATACGTTAACTGAAACATCCATTTTAATAGCTCCATAACCGAGCCAACTCTTAACGTCGTCACTTTCTTCAAAGTCGTGCTCTCTCTTAATAATTTCTCTACCAGTTGTAATGCTTTATCAATCGGGATTGATGGGTAAAGGTTCCTTACATCATAACTTACTAAAATTTCATTCCGTTCCACTCTCCAGTTTTTGACTCTCTCTTTCAACTCTCTCGAACTCTTTATGTATAGTAACAATAATAATAATAATAATATAATAAATTTATATAGCGCTAACTCCAAATTGCCCAAAGTGCTTTACAATAAAAGAATTAATCCTAGCCTAATAAAATATATATAAAATGTATAAAATTCAAATCTTAGTCATAAGCTAATTTAAATAAATATGTCTTTAAACGTTTCTTAAAAAGTCAGTCCGTCTGAGTTCAATAGGAAGTTGATTCCACAACTTAGGCGCTGCAACGGAGAATGCCCTATCACCATACGTTTTTAACCTGGAGCGAGGCTCCACAAGGAGTTCCTGACCACTAGATCTAGTCCACTCCCTCGGTGTATTTTTCGGCTTCATCATGGGCGGCTTCAAAGACGGCTGCCAAGTTATCATTCCAGTCCCCTTAGAGTTCACTGAGTGGATCGGAGAAATAGGAAATTGGAGCAAGTTTATATACATCCATACAGGTTTATATAAAGTCAGATGTCTCAAGCCATATTAAATGCAGAATTTTACAGAATGTGTGCGTATCATTTTCTATCTATAGTTACCTGGTTGGCAAAAAGTAGAGACATTTGAGTCTCATCATCGTCGTGTTTCAGGATATCTCGAATAATCTGTAACATTGGTGTAATACCTGTACAAACAAATTAAAAAGAAAAAATCTGAGCAAATTTGAATTGACAACAATAACATGAACGTGGCATTCTGCACTCCACAACGTGCGCAGTGATCAAACGCACAACAAAATGAAATCACAAACTTTAAATATAAATTTATAATCATAACGTCTTGTGAAATACTTTGCATAGCCTAAGATGGGACAATTTAACGCTAATGAAGATTATTATTCACATATTTATTTTCACGATATTTTGCAATAACCGAGTTCAATAATTGTATTTATTTTTTGTGAGCGGGCGGTATCCTACGCTTTCCTGCAATTTGATTGGCTACGTGAGCGGGCGGTTTTTTATGATATCTAACCACGGTCAACGGTATCCTAAATTTCCATATATTTTTCTGTTATAAGCGATAAAAAAATAAAAACGTTATTTACCGTTTAGGTCGGTCCGTACTGAAAAAATATTTTCCCTCGGTCTCAAAAACGGCCCTCGGCCTTCGGCCTCGCGCCGTTTTTGAGACCTCTGCCTCTGGAAAATATTTTTTCAGTACGGACCTCCCATCCGGTAAATAACATATATATTTTTACATGATTGACGCAGTTTCCTATGTCATTCATAAATCTTTATTTAACTATCAGATACAGAGATCTAGATACAGCTCTGCTATAGGAGGGCTTCAATATTATATAAACAGTTGGCAGTGCTCAACTAGGTCCAAAAACGGTGATTAGCTGAATGACTATATATACTCTCAGGAATAATTTTGTTCACTTGTGGCAAGGGATATTCTCTAACAACACGGTCACTTTGTTTGGCAGTGGAGTAACTTAACTTTTTTGACCACTTGCGATCAGGGCAAGTTGGACAATCATGAAAAATGGTTGCCCTGACTAGAATTCACTTTCCATTAGATGAGATCTAGCTTTGGTTCACAATATAATATAATTTGAAGCAAATGATTGCAGTATAAGCATGATATGTTGATGGATAACTACAATTTGCATTATATACCACCAATCTACACCATTCACCACTATTCTATTTTCCTTAAGAATTGAAGTTAAATTTACGTCGAGGCACATGCATGATGTCCATCGTACAATGGTCGGACAATGTCCGTCGGGGCGTGTTCATTTATTTACATTTTTCAAATTATCCAGCAGAATGAATAGTCAGCTGGTCCATATTTTACTCATTTAATTTATAATGTACTAGGGATAATAACTTTTTCTGGCAAAGCTGAAACAGAAAGCAACTTGCCCGATCGGGCTACCAAGAACAAACATCTACTTGCCCGTAATGATTTGTACTTCCCCCGGGCAAGCGCTAACTTACACAACTGCTTGGTTAGAGGGGAAGGAGCTATAGGGATTACAAAGCCATTAAGCATCTTAACGAAGTAATTAAGAGTGCTAACTCATGGATCATACAAGCTCGACAACCTAAACAAATTTTCCATCAAGTCAAAATGTGTGATTTACGAAAAAAAAAGAAAATTCCGGGAAAATGGCCATCATGAGCTTTTTGGTGACCTAAAAACTCTGCACAGTACTGTATATAACGCGATTTTGCTATGGATCTTTCTCTGACACCTGAGTCGAAATCTTGTCTGGATGTTTTATTTTCTGAAGTTTTGAAGTAAACGGATGTTTACAGAATGCACAAACCAAAACTGACAGCGGATTAAATATTAATTCAGGGTTGGCGCTAATCACTTTTTGAACATATGGCCCTATACAGTAGACTGTAAAATCACGCGAGGAAAGACTTCAACACATCAATCCAAAATCCACTGTTTGTGAATCACGACTGCAACGCAGCATTTTGCGCATGCATTTTCGCCACGGATGCTTTGTAAATATCTTGATAAACTCCTCTTACTCTGGCATGGAATAATGCCAATTTTGATGTCCATATATCATTATACTTTTCTCTTTTGCTTACTGAAACTACTTCGAAAATACAATCGAAATCGACTGGGAAACAGCGGTTTAACGGCCCAACCTAGCCCTCATTGTTGCAATGTACAAATATGACTTGTCTGAACTTCATTCAAGATCTACGAAATGATTTGAATAACAAGTTATGTATTCTTGAAGGATTACCGAATGGTTTTCCGTGCAGGATTGCGTGATCCTAACACGCGGGATGTTGCGAGACTTTCTGAAAGCGTGAAAAAATACGAGCCGATAGGCGAGTATTTTTTAGCTTTCAGAAAGTGGAGTTCGCGCTTGGATTGTACATGTAACTATTGCTTGTGACAACCTTAATTGAAATAGTTGCATACAAGTCATTGCAACTGGATCAATGTCTTTTCTTAGTCTTTTGAGAAAACCTTGTCAATCACGCAATAAGCCAGTTGATTACCTCGAACCTCGGCATTTATTCAAACACTGGCCTCGGGCATCGCCGGCTGTAGCTGGCTAAATGTATCCGGTTCTCGGCAATAAATTCTTACGCAACATTTTTTCGCGTAAACAGGCACAATGAGTGCATACTATACCTGTGCCTCCAGCAATCATGCCCAACTGCCGACATCGACGCCTCACAGTTTTGTCCTTCGCTTCCTCGATAGAAAATTGCCCTTAAATATTAAACAATATAAATTAAAAGACTGGACGCCACCCAGCTATACGAACAATCGTATTTACCAAACAAATAATAAGAGCGCAACCCTCGAATAACCGCCGCACTTATTCACAACAACGCAACGAACCGAAGCAACGATATTTGTAAAGCGCCGAAACCCCAGGCCAAAACGATTCATTGCTAGGCTTTGTAGCTACCATAATCTTGAAAAAAATCCTGTTTTTGCCTGCGTGTTTTCAAATGTTTATCACTCGCGATGCTTTGATTACGCAACACCACTGATCTCAAACATACTTCGCAACACTGGATTTTTTTATTATGATTCAATTTACTATCATGGAAAATAAATACGTTATTTACCGTTCAGGTCGGTCCGTCCTGGAAAAATATTTTGCAGTACGGACCTCTCAGTCGGTAAATAACATATATTTATTATAACAGAAAGATTCAAACGTGCCTTGGTAAATAGAAGCCTTTTCAATTTTATATACCATTTGTATTGGTTTCTATAGTTTCTAAAATAAGGTCACGTATAGCAGTTTTAAATTATAGATTCGTATGTAAAAAACTTAATTTAGTTTAGTTCAGTATATAAATTGAAAACTCACAGGTTTGTTGTCGAGTACTTTTCAATAAAGATTCATAACAATAATAATAGACAATGGTGTAACGATAATGGTGTTGCCGAATCAAAGTTAAGCAGTCAAGCCTTAAAAATGTATCGACTATTACCTTTTCCTTCATATGCCAGTTTACCAGATGGCCCACGGACATCAATGGTATCTCCAACATTCATTTGTTCTAAATGCTGAGACATTTTACCACCATCTGGGAACTTGGGATGAACATTTTTAAAATAAACCTAAAAAACAACAAAGTGCAGCTTTTGATCGTGGCATAACAACATCTATCAAAGCGAGAAGATGCTTCAAAAGGTAACAGCATCCTGACCGCTGATCTAAAAATTAGGACTGGATAGTGCATTTGCCATGCATGAGTGAAGCCAATGACGGTCTTATTGGTGTGACCTGGTGACCACAACAAATCAGGGCTTGAAATAACGACCGAACAGGCGCCGGTTACGTTATTCGATCAAACATGTTTTTTCTTGTCAGGATATATTTAAGAAACAGTTGCAAGACTGAACTCAACTGGTTAGTCATTCTATAGGGTCTTACATTCCCCCTCTGAAAATTTTGAATTTTAGTAGCCCAGAATGGCCTTTTCGTGCGCAAACAGAACAACAAAAGATTGTATTGCGCCCCCTCCCCCCCTCCCAAATGAAGAATGAACGATCCCTAAATCTTCTGCTTTTACCTCCTTAAACTGCATACAATTCTTACAACTTGGCAAAAAAGGTGCAGGTATGCGGTGCAGGTATGCGTGAGGAAGGTTTACTGGTATTGAGGAAGGTTGAGAGTGAAACACCGAATAAAACATTGCAAAGCAGTAAGTACTGGACTAGTCAGGCTAGTATTAGTAGCAACAGTCAGCACTCACTACTCAGTCAGACTAGCAGTACTGCAATGGCCAACTGGCAAACCTACCCAGGCTTCAGCCTGCATGTCACCCAGGCTTCCGCCTACCCAGGCTTCAACCTACCCGGAGGGTGGTCGAAAACGTTTTGCAACATTGAATATGGGTGTCAGCCCCTATTTTTTTATAAGACCACATCGTTCTTTATTAGAAGTAAGTTGATCGCTCAAATCGACCCAAAGTACTCGTGCATTACCTTAATAACGAGATCAAAGTATCCAATTTCATCATCAGATGTGACGGGTGTGTACGGTCGTATTACTAAACTGCCATCAATCTTCGCACTTAAATACATGTGCTTACCTAAAACGAGAATGCACTATCATTGAGCGGTGTTATACATGTACCATTCTGTTTCACAATGGTTGTTTAAAATTATACTATGCAAGAAACATTAAACACGAATATACATGAGTTCATCAACTTTTTATCAAATGCGTAAGAATTAAAATGTGACCCAGAAACAATTCAATTACGCGTAACTCGTTCCAGGTCCTGGACCGTAACTTTGAATGAATGTTCCAGTGTCCTAGGAAAATTGTCTCGGAAATTTGTTCCTTCCTTTTAAGACTGAATAAATGTAAGCATATTTCATAAAACCCAGTCTAATATGTAAACACGTTTCACCAAATCCATGTAATGTTGTGGTGTGTTCACTCGATAATATGACACTAAAAAATGTTCTCGAGTGAATGATTCCAAACCGCCTAAGAAGAAAATACAGCTGGTCGTGGGTTTCGACCTGCGACCGATACTAAGACGTTGTAATAACGCTGCGAGAATGTGCGTGTGCACCGCAGGCAAACGTTTAGCAAATATAGGTAACATGTTGCCGTTGTCTGTTCAGTTGTACAGTTCACTTCAGATGTGGTAACAACGAGTGCCGAGTGGGTCACTGATGTTCGTACCACGTTATGACGTCATCTCTTTATCTATAACTGAACAGAAAACGGCAAAATGTATCTATTTGATTTGCTAAAAAACAAATAGATAACACTTGGAAAAGATAAACCAATGTTCGTGCCCAGTTTTTGGGGCTTTGATAGTTTGATGCGCGAGGGGAAAAGATTTACGCGCGATTTGACGTGACCTTTGATCTATACAAACCAAAGCACGTCATTGGTTCGTGATGCTTTAGAGAGAGCTGTGTTCGGCTTAAACATATGACGTCACTGAAATGGCGTCATCCGTGCGCATGCAAGCATCATTAAAATGCGCGAGCGTCGTGCTCGCAGGCACATTTATTTTGAATTTGTGCAGGTACGGTTTAAAATTCCGAGATTTTAACAATACTTAGCTCTCGAACTCCAAAATAAGATGTATTTTTGCAGGCACAATTTAAAGTTATGGGTTTTGTTCGCAGGCACAAAAAATATGAATGAGCCCTGTCGGTGCGTCCGTCGACAAATGAAGGTGCAGAATGAACTCATCCTATGATATAAAACACCCTAGCGCGGATGTCTTTTGCAGCATTGCAACAAATGTAGCCTGCGTCGCAGACGGTTGGGAAACTTGGACGGGTATTTCACATCTCCAGTTCACCAACCATTCACGGCCTTAACAACAATGAACCCAAATGTTCTTTCAAAAATGTGAAATTCTGCACATGAAGAAAACATTGGTTAGTTATTACAGTACTCACCAACCGGAAGACCCAACAGGTGGTTTGGTGTTTGAAGTGCAAATCTGAACTTTCTGGTATCATGGCTAATGGTCTAATTATAAAAAGAAGAATTTAATGTTTCAAGGTAAATGCTTTAAAAGAGCCATGGATCAGCCATGCTAATATAACGCAAAATACGACTGTTATTTGCGAAATATAATACTGTCAATACACTGTAATTCCACAATTGTGCTGCATATATATAATTATGTTAAACTGAAAGAGTGCATTCTCTATTATAGTCCATTTTACATCCATGCTAAAATCAAATACCCTATTTCAGCTACTGTTGTGAAGTTTGGAATGTATTTGGTGAAATTCAATCAACACGTCTGCAAAAACTTCGCAACAGAGCTGCACATGTGCCAAATGAGGTAGATCAACAAACTGTACTGAATATATTAGGATGGGAACCACTCAAAGAACAAAGAGTGAAAGCCAAGGCAAAAATAATGTTTAAACCGCTCAATAACATGAGGCGAAACTCACTAAAAGAATTATTTACTTTCAAAACGGAAATATTAGATCACAGCCTTCGTGACAGCTCAAGTACAATACGCTTGCCAAAGCCAAATACGAACAACATGAAGAAAAGTTTCATGTATGATAGATATAAGAGAAAGTAAATCGATCTCAAGTTTTAAAAGAAAAATCGCTACTCTTAGCTTATAAAATCACATGATTCTTAATGTAAATAGATACTTAATATTTGTAACTGCATGATATTTTTAAATTTTTTTAAATTTTTTTTACTTGTAACTATTTGTTAATATTTTACACGCCCATTGTGGAAACCAGCTTTAGCTGACAATGTTAGCGTGGTTAAATAAAGTTATCATCCTCATCATCATCATCATCATCATCATCATCATCATCATTTACTCGTTTGAGCACCGCGGCGCTTATTTGAGGCCGGCGCTCTTTAAAGATTATCCTATTCGTATCTTCGAATTCGAGATAACGGAGGAAAAATGATTGAAATAGTAAGGGAAAATCCACGGGAAATGGGTTTAAGTTCGAGAGAGTGGGAGTTCGAGATAAGCTTCGGGTCATTAGGATCAATCTACCTGAAAGAACTTCGACGTTTCTAGCGAAAGCTCTTCGTCTGCCTGTACCATCCTCCAGGCGAAGAGCCTTCGCTTGAAACGTCGACGTTCTTGTTGAATTTTTCAGGTACTCAGTTGAATTGCAAAAGTCACACGCGTCAGATGTGTGTAATATTTCGTTGATAAATATAGGGCCTGTACCAAAACGGAACGAAACTGTCGGAACTGCCGAAACAAAACCGCCGAAACCATCGAGACCGCCGGAACAACCAAAATATAACCGCCGGAATAATGTCAATGAGAAACCTTTAAAACTATGAAAAGGTGACATTTTTAAATGAAAATGTTAGATAATAGTTAATGTTGTGAAATAGTTAGATATCCCACATAATTCTCTTTGTCTATTAAATCAAGAAATTATTACCACGTCAAGCACTAAAATTAGTCTTAGAAATTATCATAAAAATAATTGTAAATTGAGCTACAAACTGTACTATACTCAATAGTCAACAGATTATCACCACTAGTATTGGATATTACTGTAAATTATACAATTTTCAAGAAGACCCTGTTAACATACATTTACTTAGGGGCTTCGGTGGCGCAATCGTCAGAGCACGCGCCTTTCACCTCTGATATCGTGGGTTCGAGTCCCGTTGGGGACGACTTATGATAGCTATGTGAAAAGAGTTAGTCAACGCTCTGCCGAAAGTCGTGGGTTTTCTCCGGGTACTCCGGTTTCCTCCCACAGGGAATGTTGACAGGGTGGGTTGGGTTTAACCCCTAACTAGCCCTTGCATCGTAGCTGTGCTCCGTGATGGCGAGCAAACGGTGGCTGCTATAGGCGCTTAGTAAAGCCTTCGCCTTGGTCACGTTGAGCTGTGTTGAACCAACTTCGCTCCCCTCCACCCCCCTGGTGTCCGCCACTGGTTCTGTTTCATTTTGTTTTAGTATATACATGCCCAAATATAGTGCTTATTCAATATAGTATACTGCCATTCTATTGTTGCTTTTAATGTGTGCCATATCATGCAAGACATATTCATAAATCAAGTCCCACCAGACAGCCAGTTTCACAGGCTAACAAGCATTATAATGGTCATTCGGTATTTGGTCATTTTCGTTTGCAATGATTTTTATTGATACGAAAAAGTAACTCTATAAACTAAGTATCTAATGCAGGACAATATATTAATATAGGACAATATATTCAAAAATAGAGTACCATCAATTAAAGGCTACACTGGATCGATAAGATTAATAGTAGAAGGTGTTAGTAGATGGAATACTCGAGGAGCAAGGAGCAGTTGCAAAAAATGCAACTTAGGCCCTCCGCCAGGAATTGAATCTTCGGCCCTGCGATTCCGGTGCAGTGTCCTAACTAAATGAGCTATAGAGTCCAGTTGCTGAGCATTAACCGCAAGTTCATTGGAGTGATTCCAGTGTATGGTGTATGGGTAAATATAAAGATTTTTCTTGGCATCTTGTACAAATGCAGAACATGCCATTACCATACTTTATGCCGACATTTCACACATACACTAAACCATGTTCCCTTCTCAATTTATTTAAAACTTTGCAAGTTGAGTTGAAATTCATGGACATCAGGTTCTGCCAGCCCTCATATGCTTATGTAAATTTGTAAACACAGCTGGTGGTCGCTGATATGTGATACTATTTTTGTATTTTCATGCCAAAATTTGTGGGCCTGGACCCTCATGGAACAACTGGTGGTATGAAACCCATTACAATGTTTTCTTATCAATGCAAATGCCTCATTGCACAACTGGTGACAATGACGAGAAATATTGACTTGTAGATTGACAGTACTGGACATGTATGAGAGACAGGGTTCTGCCCATGGTGGCGACGACCAGGTACTTATTAGTGCCATGGGGGTCGAAAATTGTACCCCTTCCCTCCCCCTTGTACACAAAGAACAATAGAAATGATGTCACATAAACATTAATAGGTGTATGCAAAAACTGCAAAAAGTTTGACCCCACCGGCTCCCCCCTTAGTTGCGTACATACTAAATGGATGACCCTATGCAGCACTCACCCCAAAGCGGACTCTTCTCCTCTGTACTCAAAAAGTATCCAATATGTCAGGGGTCTTCACCCCTTTTTTTCGGCGACCCAAACCCAAGCTTCATAGGTGTCCCGCGACCCTGAACACTGCCAAAATTTGAATCATATTTTTATTACAGCTTGAACAAACGCAAGGAAATATTCATATGTAAATATGTGCATCTTATCACTTGATCTCTCGTCTTGTAAAGTTTACTAGTGTAAGTTCGCGACCCTATAGACAAGCCTTGCGACCTTCGAGGGTGTGCTAGCGACCCAGGTTTGAAGACCCCTGCAATATGTGATAAGGAAACATCCATATGGATTTTGTTTATGTAAACAATACTATAGATCATTAGTATAAACTTAGTAATAGACTATCACTTTTCCTGCGTTCTGATTGGCTACGCTACTCGTAGACTATTAGTGATAGTCTACTAGTAGCAAAATTCAAAACAATGGCGTGAAAATTCACGTTTAAAATTAATATTAATACTTTTGTTTACTTTTGTATTGTGTTCCCTAGTTCTCAATAAATGCTATAGTTTATACTAAAACAATTAGACAACTCGGCCTCGTTGGCTATGAGCGAATAGTCAACTCGGCTTCGCCTCGTTGACTATTCGCTCATAGCCAACTCGGCCTCGTTGTCTAATTGTTAATTATTTAGTGCAATTTCACAAGAGTGCATGCAATATTGGCTACCAGTAACTTGACTTGGTAAAAAACAATATACATCAGTGGCTGGGAAGAACACTGTAGACATTGACACAATTGGAGTATATTTACACACTCTTTGTGGTTGGAGTACAAAGGTTCCAATATATTGACTTTTACTCTCAATCTCTCATGCAATAATTGTAATAATACAGTACCTCCTTCTCAATCATTTCAAAAGCAATCTTCTTAGTTGGGTCCAACGCAAGTGGTCTCTTATTACCACTACTGTTTAAAAAATATTTACGAAGAGCAACAAGAAAGACAGTTGCACCAACTACGCCGAGACCAATGAACACTGGGAGCCTCTAGAAATTAATACATTCAAAGTACTCAATTATTGTATGAAGAGTCTACAGACTACAGTATACTAACAGGCAGAAAGCAATAAGTAGCTTAAATACACATACGTTGCTAGAATCCATTCCGATTTCTTGGTATAAATAAGAAAGTAATGTTCTGTAATATTTTGACCGTACCAGCTTGTGCAAAATTATTTTGGATGCAGAAAAAGCAGTGGAGCAAAGCACTGCGGTTGAGTGTTACGTTGACAAAATGTTGACTGTTTATTTCCGATATGTGTTTCCACTTTGTCAAAGTGTTGTTTCCGTAAGCTGTTGGTCCAAGACAGTGAAGTGAACTCTAGAGTTCACTGGTCCAAGATCTTAAGGTACGTTTACACGCTGCGATTTGTCGTCCCGATTTTAGGTTTCTCTGAATGTTAATGACGAATATTTTCAGTTGGTGATGTTGTCAGATGGCGTTTGCCTCTGAAATCGGCCCGACAAATCGCAGCGTGTAAACGTACCTTTAGACAATCTTGGACAAAGATTTAAAAAATGTCCTATTTTCAAAAAATATTTTGAAAGGAAATGATAGAGTATCATTTGCTAATACTAAATGCATGAACTAGGTATGTGCTGCTGCCATGATAATCTATGCACCCCAGTCCCACCAGGACCTACAGGTGGCCCTCCACTGACAGTAAATTGGCCCACGTGCACCATGCAGGCGGACTGCTTGAGCCCTCGTAGCCTCGTAGAGAAAAAGGTATTGTTTCGTGCACAGTGGAACACTGTAAAATTTAAAAAATATGAAAACAGGTTTCAACTTTCAAGTATTGAAACAAATAGGTAAATCAGAAATATGTCGTAAAAAATAATGAATTTATAGAGATTCATAGTAAGATTTTGATTTGTTTGTAACGCTACCAAAATTCGGACATTTTTATATAAGCGGATAAAGAAACATTAATCTATGAAATGTTGCACTTGTATATTTGTAGTTGAAAATATAAAAACTATAAAAAAGAAAAGTACTACTGCAAAATTACTAAATTACTAAATCTTAGGTCGCCGACATTACGTTCATCAGAGTCCTATAGTCCAGTAGACAGTCAATTAATTATAGTAGTCAGCACTCATAAAAACTCTGAAGCAAGCTAGTGTTTACTGTGTGTCACACAGACCAATATAAGATCTAGACTAAATTTCTTGAAATAATGAAATATATTGTATGTAGACTCGCTTGGGATACTAGCTTGCTAAACATATATAAAAAAGCTACAGCTTACACGTACTCGTTCTCGACTTGCATGCGTTTTTCCATATTCAGCCCTTGCAAGTTACGTCACAACTCGTAATTGTTTGATTCAAATTAATTAAAATGAAATCCAACATGGCGGACATTAAATGTCACGGACCTGTACGCCAACTCTCATTAATAACTCGAGTTCTAGACATGCTAAAACAACAAACTATGCACCAAAATACTCCTTGTTGTTCAAGATTCTATATATATATATATATATAGTCAAATCTGCAGACATGCATGTTTCGCCGTTCAACGGCTCGTCAGTGCAGTTTGTAACGCAGTCTAGATGCGAGTGACTTCGTATTTATACACCATACTCTTGCCCTCACCAAGCGCATGTGGTACAATACTCAGACACATGCGCATCCAGACATGCGTGAAGTGTCTTGGGGCCAGAGTGCTCAAACGACCACAAGGGAAGTGAGCTTTTGCATTATAGCTTATTAGCCACCAATTAACCTCACAGAGTGCTCAACAACACAAGTGAAGGAGCATATATAGTCAAATCTGCAGACATGCATGTTTCGCCGTTCAACGGCTCGTCAGTGCAGCTTGAAACGCAGTCTAGATGCGAGTGACTTCGTATTTATACACCATACTCTTGCCCTCACCAAGCGCATGTGGTACAATACTCAGACACATGCGCATCCAGACATGCGTGAAGTGTCTTGGGGCCAGAGTGCTCAAACGACCACAAGGGAAGTGAGCTTTTGCATTATAGCTTATTAGCCACCAATTAACCTCACAGAGTGCTCAACAACACAAGTGAAGGAGCATATATAGTCAAATCTGCAGACATGCATGTTTCGCCGTTCAACGGCTCGTCAGTGCAGCTTGAACGCAGTCTAGATGCGAGTGACTTCGTATTTATACACCATACTCTTGCCCTCACCAAGCGCATGTGGTACAATACTCAGACACATGCGCATCCAGACATGCGTGAAGTGTCTTGGGCCAGAGTGCTCAAACGACCACAAGGGAAGTGAGCTTTTGCATTATAGCTTATTAGCCACCAATTAACCTCACAGAGTGCTCAACAACACAAGTGAAGGAGCATATATAGTCAAATCTGCAGACATGCATGTTTCGCCGTTCAACGGCTCGTCAGTGCAGCTTGAAACGCAGTCTAGATGCGAGTGACTTCGTATTTATACACCATACTCTTGCCCTCACCAAGCGCATGTGGTACAATACTCAGACACATGCGCATCCAGACATGCGTGAAGTGTCTTGGGGCCAGAGTGCTCAAACGACCACAAGGGAAGTGAGCTTTGCATTATAGCTTATTAGCCACCAATTAACCTCACAGAGTGCTCAACAACACAAGTGAAGGAGCATATATAGTCAAATCTGCAGACATGCATGTTTCGCCGTTCAACGGCTCGTCAGTGCAGCTTGAAACGCAGTCTAGATGCGAGTGACTTCGTATTTATACACCATACTCTTTGCCCTCACCAAGCGCATGTGGTACAACACTCAGACACATGCGCATCCAGACATGCGTGAAGTGTCTTGGGGCCAGAGTGCTCAAACGACCACAAGGGAAGTGAGCTTTTGCATTATAGCTTATTAGCCACCAATTAACCTCACAGAGTGCTCAACAACACAAGTGAAGGAGCATATATAGTCAAATCTGCAGACATGCATGTTTCGCCGTTCAACGGCTCGTCAGTGCAGCTTGAAACGCAGTCTAGATGCGAGTGACTTCGTATTTATACACCATACTCTTGCCCTCACCAAGCGCATGTGGTACAATACTCAGACACATGCGCATCCAGACATGCGTGAAGTGTCTTGGGGCCAGAGTGCTCAAACGACCACAAGGGAAGTGAGCTTTTGCATTATAGCTTATTAGCCACCAATTAACCTCACAGAGTGCTCAACAACACAAGTGAAGGAGCATATATAGTCAAATCTGCAGACATGCATGTTTCGCCGTTCAACGGCTCGTCAGTGCAGCTTGAAACGCAGTCTAGATGCGAGTGACTTCGTATTTATACACCATACTCTTGCCCTCACCAAGCGCATGTGGTACAATACTCAGACACATGCGCATCCAGACATGCGTGAAGTGTCTTGGGGCCAGAGTGCTCAAACGACCACAAGGGAAGTGAGCTTTTGCATTATAGCTTATTAGCCACCAATTAACCTCACAGAGTGCTCAACAACACAAGTGAAGGAGCATATATAGTCAAATCTGCAGACATGCATGTTTCGCCGTTCAACGGCTCGTCAGTGCAACTTGAAACGCAGTCTAGATGCGAGTGACTTCGTATTTATACACCATACTCTTGCCCTCACCAAGCGCATGTGGTACAATACTCAGACACATGCGCATCCAGACATGCGTGAAGTGTCTTGGGGCCAGAGTGCTCAAACGACCACAAGGGAAGTGAGCGACAATACCACCCAAAATGGCGGATTATTTAGCATGAAGTAAAGTCCCGGTCAAACGAGGATGAGAGTTGAACAAGACTGTTGCATGAGAGTTACGACAGAAATAATTTAGCGCGCGAAACGGAGCCCTGAGAAATTTTGGTAAACAAAGTGTAAATTTCCTCTTTAGCTTTTCTTGTTATAGACAAAGTCATTTATCACTTATTTACTGAGACCGAGTGAAACAGCGTGGGGCCACACAACAACGGCGGTCGAGGGGCCACAAAACACGCTGTTTTCCCGAGGCCGCAGTAAATAAGTGTTTTATTATATAGCAAGTGTCAAAGTCTCAATAATTCACCTGGTATTCCGTCTTTATCTCTTAATAATAGATTAATATCTTCTTCTGAACGACTTGCAAACCAGCCGGAAGACGCGAGCAGCTCGCGCCTCACTTCCGGTTTTATTGTTGACCGGTCAACAATTGTTTCATTGTTGACCGGTTGAACCGGTTGCCGAACATGACGTTTTGTGAACGGCACGTGTATGGTTATCCCTGGCAGGATTGAACCCGCGGCCCTGCGACTCTGTAGCTCAGTTGGTTAGAGCGCTGCACCGGAATCGCAGGGCCGCAGATTCGATTCCTGCCAGGGATCTATAGTTGTATTTTTCGCAGCTGTTCCTGGTTAGGTCTAATAAATGTATATAATTTACACTCAATAATTTTCCATCTACAAAACCCTTCAATTATTATTCAATCGAGTGAGATGCCAACAAAAATCTAGACATTTACCCACAACTTAACATGGCAGTACCCTCGACAACTGGACTCTTGCCTGATTCCACGGCGAAATTATTCGCGAGAAATTGTGTCTGCAGAATACGGATGGCTGCACATCAGTGATTCTATTCAATTTCCCCACTTCTACTAACAGTAACTTCTACTCACTGGCGAAGCGAAATTTTTTCTCGCGAAGCCTGATTTATATATGTTTTCTGCGCATGTGTCAATTCATTTCGTGCGAAATTTTTCGCATTTCGCTGAGAAAAAAACACTCGTGGAAGAGGAAAATATATCTCTGGGTTTTGCAATGTTGATTTCTTTGATGGACAATTTTTGTATCGTTTATTATTGATACGTTTTTTTAAACAGGATGTTTCGGACCAACTCGGACCGAATTAAGTAATGTAATTTTACAATTTGGGACCGACTTTTTGAAAAATTCACAAATGATGGGGGGTGTCACACTCCCCCCACACCCCCCTAATGTGCGCCCCTGCTTATTTTGTTAAGCTAATTCTTATAGAAAGTACTAAACACTAGTCTGACGAAGTAGTAGGAACTAACTTCCAGACGAAGGGCCTTCGCTCGAAACGTCGAAGTTCTCATTGTATTTTTCAGGGCAATTCTACCAGACACCCCCCTCAACGAAAAGGTGGTAGTTTCGCCCTGGTCGCGGTGGTCGCGATCACCAACTAGTGTCATCAATTCCCATGCACTCTCATCAACTCTCATGAACAGGGCCGTTGCGAAGGGATATGGATTGGGGGGGTGTCGAGGGTCAAATTGCCGAGCGATGCAAGATGAATTTGCCGACTTTTTCTAAAATCTGGAAACTACAAATTTTCATTTGACTTTAATTATGCCACATTGTGTGCGATGATCATTAATGAGTCATTATTTAATGTACAGTTATACTATCCGTATATATCAGTTATACTATCGAATTAGTTAATATACTAACTGTTCTCTTGAAGATGCAGGATATATAGATTAAAAAATACAAAATAATATATGACTAGAAAACTGTTCGCACGTTCTTTGTGAATTACTGTTTAACTCAAAGTGTATTAGTCTATATCTCGATTTCTAACGTTCACCATTTGCCAATGTTTAGAAAATTACAACTCGTCTCTTCTTCAACAGGCTACACTCTTTTGCAACTTTCTCCAAGTTAAGAGTGTCTGTATATAAGGTCTCTCTCGCATGTTAAAAGCATAAGACCAGTCAGTCTTGCGTCGCTCATTGACGTGCGCAGTTTGTTCTTCACAAACTTCAATTGACTGAATGAACGCTCGTTTGACGCAACTGTCACGGGAGCCGTAAGCATCAATCTGACTATTGAATTTGCCAATGAAAGTGACAATTTGTTGGCTTCGCTGACTTCAACAACCTTGTTATAGTCTTTGCCTACGTCATGCAGAAGGTAATAACTCTGCCAATACCTGTAGTTCGGCTTCTCCGGCTAACGGGTCAGGTGATTGTGAAGGTGGAAATAGTGAAACAGCAGGGTGAATGCACGATCCATCAATTGGTAGCTTTAAACACTTTAACAAAGGCAAAATGCTCTTCTTGCATTGCACGAAATGTTCTGTCATTCGGGATATAAGAACATCAAGGACTTCGCGAAATTGCTTTCTGTAGTAGGCTTGAAGTAAAAACACGGTGGCTGTTCCGACATGCTCGCCCACGCGTCTAGGTGTTTTCTTAGGGCGATGGTGACGGTTGAAATCTGCTTCCGCGTCAATTTCAATCTTAGCGCTAAACAGGCTTTGAGGTTTTCGTATGACGCGATTTTCCAAGAGTTTAAATTTATGCGTTGGAAAGCGAGTAAACGGATCTGTAATCCACCGCTGTATGCGGCACGTACCTGTAAAAACTGTAAGCTGAGTTATCAACAATTTTGTTAAAGAACACAAGGTCCGTTCTTACCGCATGACGGTTCGTCCTTCTCTAAGTCTTCCTCTCTTGTGTCTGTTGCTGTGTCGTGTTCTTGAGGTCTTGCGACTTATCACAATATTCCCTTTGGCTTTGACTGCGTTTTGCAGCCTCAAACGGATTAGCTGGCGCGTCTTTGTGTGCTACTCGCACTCGCTTGCCCTGATGGCAAGTTTGCTCGTGCCTCTTACGATAATCGTCGTCAAAAATCGAATTACATTCAAGACACTGAAGTTTTATCCTTTTTCTTTTGGGTTTTGAACCGCAAAGTTATTGCAAAAGTTATTGCTTTAACGCCTATATGTTCGTAAGTTTCTTCACTTTAACAGTTCGCTGAATGCCGATTTCGCGACTTGCCGAACAATGTCGGAGCAATTTGCCGACTGGGCCGACTAGTACAAAATTATTGGGGGGGTGAAGCACCCCCCCACACCCCCCCGCTCGCGACGGCCCTGCTCATGAACTTTGAGCTTGTACAAATTTTGATGAATTTTAAACAAAGATTCGGCGGTTGACTGTTGTGTAAACTACCTGCCCAAACCTATGATACCCTGCAGCTCAATGAGGGACCACGGGACATTTTTTGGATTGAGGGGGATAAAGATCTCCGAGAGTGCAGTGACATTAGTATCGAGTGCTGAAGGAGCGAGACATTTAGGAGGGTATGGGGACATGCTTTCCCAGAAAATGTTGAAATCTATGCACTTACATGCTATTTTATGCACTTTGGGGAAGATGTAAGAGTAATGTCACAAGAATATTTGGTCGAACGAAAAGCTGCTGACCACCAAACTTAACGATCGTATCTACGCAAACGAATTATTATTTACTGTGAAGACTGAAGAGATAAAAGTGCTTAATTTAATACCTTAAACATTTCATACCGGTACTTTTTAAAAAATCCATCTGAAAAGTCGCACCAAAAAGCCCGACGATTCCCTGCTATTGCTAGGATAGGCTAAAGCCTTAGACATAGCAGAGATCTTGAATTAAGGTTTTCTCCAGTTAACTTCTTTATGGTTTGAAAATTTACAATATGTTCAACTATGCCTATTCTACTGGAAATAACAATAACCATATGCATGACAGTTATATAGGTAAAAATTCAGCATGTAATGTATATACAGCTGTGAGCAGGTGCTAAGGTCACTTATTGACAGTTCGTACTAATTATTATAGTTGATATGTTTTGGAACAGTATTCATCGTATTTTGCATTGATCTGTACAAAATCAATACAGAATCAAAATGTTCTTACGTAAAACTAAAAAAATCACATAGGAAATGAATTTTTTAGTTCAACTAATCTTGTTCTTTTGGTCTTTCTTTCTTTTTTTAAATCCTTTGTGCAACTGCACCATGACTTCGTTGCCCTGCAAGGCCTTTGATTGACCTGCCAATTTTTAAGTTTCTCCCCTTAAATTTTCTTCCCTGAACGCGACCGAGAGTTGCAACTCTCATCAACTCTTGTCTGGGTAACGGAAACCTGGCTCACCAAAGATGTCGCGAACACTGAAATTCTCCATGACGATTACGCTATCTACAGAAAAGATCGGGAATCGTGCACTGGTGGCGGCGTAATGGTGGCAGTTAAATTGAGTTCCTTCATTTCCTCACGCGATGTAGACATCGAAACAGATATTGAAGTTGTATCAACAGAACTTGTCACAAGCTCAAAACTGAAATACGTAATGCTCCACCGTCATTTCCATCTTCAATGTCAGGACAGTCAGACCTCCAACTAACAATAGAAGAAGTCGCAAGAACACTATTAGAGCTAGACACCACCAAGGCTACTGGACCTGACGGAATTCCACCTCGACTTCTAAAAGAATCAGCGTGGCAGATTGCACCTTCCCTCACCCAGCTTTTCAACAAGTCGTTAAGTTGTAGCGAAATACCTGATGAATGGAAATTAGCAAACATTGTTCCGATACACAAGAAAGGCGATAAGAGCCAAGTAGAGAACTATGGACCTATCTCCTTTCTTTCCATAATATCGAAAATACTGGAACGTTGTGTCCTGAGAAATATACGTGATCATATGCTGCAATTAATCAATGATAGCCAACATGGTTTTATTCCCGGGAAATCATGTACAACTCAGCTATTAGAGGTTCTTGACTATATTGGTTCACTTTTGGACAGTGGCAAGCAAACTGATGTTGTATATATGGACATGTCCAAGGCATTCGACAAAGTCCACCATAAAGATCTAATAAGCAAATTAAGGAACGTCTATGGCATCTCTGGTAAACTCCTTCGCTGGTTTGAGTCATATTTATTAAATCGCAAGCAACGTGTGACTGTGCTAGGAGCTACATCCTCCGCGAGACATGTCCTATCAGGAGTTCCACAGGGTTCAATATTAGGTCCCATACTGTTTCTGCTGTACGCGAACGACCTGCCGGATGTAGTAGAGCACTCCAAGATCGCCTCCTTTGCCGATGACACGAAACTATTTAAGAAAATTGATTCAACTTCCGATGCTATCTCCTTACAAAGTGACCTGAGTAGTTTGGAGAACTGGTCATCATCTTCAGGCCTTGTCTTCAACCAAGACAAATATAAATGTCAGCGTGTAACAAGGAAAAAGAATCCTATCAAACACGAGTACAAGATCAATAGCAAATCCCTGGTGGTCACCGAAAGAAAACGATTTAGGCATATGGATCACGGACACGTTAAACTGGTCTTACCATACCCACGATCGCTGTGCAAAGGCAAACAAGATGCTTGGTTTCCTGCGTAGGGCTGCAACGGAAATTACGGATTTTAAGATACGCCGCACACTGTACCTGTCCATTGTTCGCTCAACGCTAGGTTATGCCACTCAAGTCTGGTCACCACAATCGATCGACTTAATTACGAGGACCGAGCGCATCCAACGACGAGCTACAAAGTTCATTTTGAAGTTACCTTTCGTGTGCGCAGAAACGTACAAAGACAGACTGATCTCCTTAGACTTACTACCAATCACTTACTGGCACGAGTACTTTGACATTATGTTTTTCTTTAAAGCTATAAACAACATTATAACTGTCTCGAATGAAGTCCTTCCGCAGCCAATTATCCCATCAAGGCTCACTAGAACCTCGGCTGACACCAACGTGCTCTCTTTCCGTCCTCGCAAATGTAAGACGCTGATATACCAACGCTCTTTCTTCATCAGAGTAATAAGAACTTACAACTCTCTGCCAGAAGGTCGAAGGCAAAAGGATCTATCGCTGGTACGATTTAGAACATTGTTGCTGGACTACTATCACAACGCTGCCAAGACATTTTATGATGTGGACGACGCCAGAACGTGGAGAACAGTCTGCCTGAAATCCAACACATCACGCAGACTCATGCAGCCATTAACGTGCTGCTATTAGTACATGTACATTATCAGTTATAATTTAAATATTAGTTATGTGTTTTCTATATTCAAGGGCCCACAGTAATTGGTTTTAAACTGTTGTGGTGTCCCCGCCTTTTTGTTGTTGTTGTTGTTGTTGTTGTTGTTGTTGTTGTTGTTACCTTCTTGTTCAACCTTGAAACGTGGAGGCCTGGCGCTTTTGCTGTGTTTCGATAAGTATTGTCTAGCTCTAGGCCAAGCTTTTAAGCAATTTTCCGTATTTTCCAATATTGTGCTCATAAATTTCAAACTATTTTAAAATGAAGATATATGATTGTAAAATTTAAACCGTCCTAGTTTTAACGGTCAAGGGTGCATGTCAAGGGGGCGTTAAAGTTTGAGCGTTTTGGGGTTGAACAGGAATGGTTTGTGTTTTACGTGTTGATTGATTAAGTAATTATAGGCGAAGCTAAATAAATAAATAAATAAACTCCCTCATCCTCGTTTGAACGCGGGGCTTAATATTCTCGCGTGACTGCATGAGCCGAATATCGGAATTAATGCGTGTCAGGCTTTTCATTAGTCCTCCAATTGTTGGCAACAGTCAACATGTTTGATGTTTCCTAAAAATGATTGAAACATGAAAAACCATTTGATATAGTTTTCAAATACAAGTTCCAAAATGATTCAATCATGAAAAACCATTTGATATAGTTTTCAATTGCAAGTTCCAATATTTCCATGACTAATATCTCAAAGATGTCATGTGTCTCAATTATCTCCGTTCAAAGAAGACATCTCTGACTTCTCGATTTCGATGTGTGCTCTTCGGCACGATAGGCTTGCTTCTATAATTTGTCTCTCGTTTGACCATATCATCGCCTACTGATGTATTTCTTTGCTCAATTGGAAGTTCACTTGTCTCACTTTTGTTGATGGATGCTTCACTAAAATAATACATAAAATAAATGTATAAATAGGACGTAAGTGGATAAACAGTCTCTATCTGCTCAACGTCTATGTAATAACCAAAACAAGAAAAACAATTACAGTATCCAGCGAGTAGTATACACATCATCAAGATTTCATTTCACGTAAAAATTAGTAAGCCATGGCAGGAAGGGGAAAAATGACCCGAATTTGCTGTTTTCCATCCTTTTTGTCCCAAAACAGCAAATTCAGTGCACTTTCCTCTCCCTGCTCGGACTTCTGCCTCATTTTCATAAAAATTTGAATCTTCGATTAAAGCTAAAGAAGTAATACCACAAAATGTAGTGGGGACATATTTTTGGGACACCTTGTATATATATATATATATATGAATTTTAAAGACTAGAATTTCTAATAGAAAGTGAAGTGCTGGGAAATTTACATGAGCCTGATTCACTTACTCGGCGGAATAATTGGGTTACAGTTATGATAAAGAAAGCTTTGAAAATGCAGTAGAAAACAATTAACTACAGGTAGTCGGCTTATGCCGATGCAAGCGCGGCGTATTGGAGCCAAATTGGATCCTTGCACCACAAGCTTTAGAGCAAGGTTTGGTGTATACATTGACTGAGCTGAACTTGGTTGGTGCGGTGGTTGAAAGCTATATTACTCCATGACGTCACAAATTATCGCTCGCATCATCCCAACCAAATATTTAAGAAGTTCGCGCACTAATCGTGAGCAAAATTAGTGCATAAAATTAGTGCACTTTGACTAGATATGGTGTATACATTTAGAAATTAATAGCAATTATTGAATTCGCTGAGTCGGATGACACAAACTGAGGCCTTGATAATTCTTCATATCATGCGAAAACCGAATTCAATAATTGTTCTATGATCTATTTAAAAGATATACCAGACATCCGCACGTTTGGGTTAAATTCTTCAAAATAATGACGAGTTCTTCTTGCCATTTGAAGGAAACGTGCGCTCTTTCCTTACAAATATACTAAAAAAGATTTCAGACCCTTCCGTCGCTGTTTTGGTTCTTATTTAATCTTCATTTCTCAAATTCTTCTTCTCCTAAGTCTGCAGCTAACGGCCGAAGGCGACGCCATATTGATTTTGTTTGTGTATATTATGACGTCATTTTATGTGATATGATGTTACAACTCCAAATTTGGCAGCCATTGGAATTTGCTATAATTGGCGTGGGCTCCGTTTATTACATTCTCTAATTAACATATGCGACAAACCGACCACGAATAAGAAAACGCAAAAAATGTCAAGAATAGCGGTGTGCTTGCAACTAAGCAAGCTCTTTAAACATTGCTATAAACTTGCTCCAAGTCATTCTCTTTCTGTGGTAGGAGACGAGAGAGACGCGGATGTCATTTCATTTGATCAATATACTTCAACAATTATCCAGCAGTTAATTAACGACCACAAAAATCGTGCACTTGATACATCATTAATATATCAAAGACTAAAAAATTCGGTAGTATCGTCATGTCTCGCGCACGAATATATTTCTCTTTAATCTTGACCTCAATCCTGACTCAATAAATATGCATATAAAAGTATTCAACTGTTCAATCAATGCGATTGAATTACAATGCGAATGTTATTTGAATATGCAAAAGTTTATCGAAGGACAATTAGTTTTCGCATGAAGGTTGACGCAGAAGTTAAATTTACTCGCAAGGTTGACTCACACGTTTTTCGGCGGTGTTGTCTCAGCTACATGTTATGATACAACTGCAATTTATCCCGATGCAAAACGCGTCATTTGGATGATGCACAGTCGACGGACTACGAACTTATCCATTTACTCTACAACAAAAATAGCCATACCTCATGGACGGAAAGGATGTTGTTGAATCAGTTCCATTGATTTTTGGTAGTATGAAAAAATGAACTCTTGGTATTGTACCAGTCAAATCAAGGTAATAGTTGCGGTGATCAACAGCGAGCTAAAAGAAGTGAAATTAAACATCGCTTCTTAGATATTATGACAGATAACTTAGGAATGAGACACAAGTATTTGTTTTCATTTGTTCAAAATTTAATGTGCAAAAGCTAAAACAACTGGGTACGAATCAACGAAACGCACGGTGAATTTCATGGTTAAAAATTTCCGTTCCAGTTAAAGTAATTTTAGCCTGCGGCACAGAATAGGAAATGACCAGAAAGGCCACTGACTCAGCAGTGCAACGTGACCCCCTATTTTTATGCAGTTTTCTGGCCAGAATAATGGCGGACCAGCCAGTTCAGCGTGTTTATTGGCCAGAAAATGCAATTGACTGGCTAGAATAATGGTAATGAACATGCGTAATGCGACATGCGCAGCGTCAAAAACTTCAAAGGTTCGGCCTCAAGTGGCCCTTCTAGTCATTTCCTATTCTATGCCTGCGGCAGACTCATCTCGCAGGCTAACTAATTCTGACATTGCTATAAGTATAAGAACGACTGATCTGAAAAGTAGACTGGATAGCGCAACCTATTGTTCACTGGAGCAGAAAATGAAGGCAGTTAAACATTGCTAGACAATAGAAATCCGCCATTACTAAGGGACCAAATGTACAGGAAAATTGTCTTCTTAAAACGCCTTGGAACTCTAAAACTACCAGTTTACTACATTATTTTAACATAATATTATGAAGCATCTCAAGCAATAAATTTCTACTGTTACACGCTAAAAATGTTGTTAGTTGGTCCTTTTTAATTAGTAATGACTGACTTCTGGTTCCATTTTTAACGCAATAGATACTAAATCCAGTATTATTTCCAGATCAGTGATAAGAACATGCATGCAAGACAAGATTGTCGTCTAAAGTGGGATTTGAACTCATGGTATCCTGGCCACCTCTCTTCCCATAATCCTAATTAGGACATCGTTTTATTAAGTTAACGTACAGTGGCGACAGGTGTTCTCCTGTCCAGAGACTTCGGGAAATATTGGAGGTGCAAATTAAGACGTAATCAGTAAAAAATACAGACCTAAAAAATAATTCCCTCTCTCGCATTCTCTCTTCTTTCTCGTTTTATTAAATTCGTCATCAATTACCGTTGAATTGACTAACCAGGATCTCATGAGCGCACATTTGAAATCCCGCATGGAATGTCGCATTCTATTATAGCTAAAAGGGCTATCATACTGGGCTATCTTACTTTCAGCTGAGAGCTGAGCTGAATTACGAAGGACGCAGCTCGACTTGATCGAATCGAAGACTTATTAAAGGCGTCTCTAGCTGCTACCATATGACTCACGTCTGGTTAGGGAGGATAGCTGCGACGGGAAGGGTTAGTTTTTTTCTGGCTTATCCTAACACACCCTGTCATCAGGGCCGCCGAGAGAATTCGCTGGGTCGGGGCAAAATTTTCTCTGAGGGCCCCTATCACGCCATTATTTTCAAGCCGCAGAAAAAGACTATAAACTAAGGCATATAAGGGCCATTAACTAGAATGCATGTGGACATAAAAGGCCCTTCCACCGACTCCTACAATTTTAAAGAGGCCTGCTCAATTTTAGGCTCCCTCTCAAGTTGGGGGCCCCTATTAGGTTGGGGCCCGGGCCAAGTTGCCCCCCACTGCCCCGCCCCACTGCCCCGCCCCACTGCCCCGCCCCACTGCCCCCTCCCTCTGCCTCCCCTGCCCTGATATCCGCGGTCACGTAGAATTATGGCTACGAAGCTGCGCGCCAGTTATTAAATCAAATTGAAAAGGGGTCGGGTTACAGATCGGGTTTGCCAGATACAAAACGAAATATGATACATTTTCGTGTTAGAAAAGAAAGCTTTAACGTGGTCTTGTACGTTAGTCAAAAAATGTTGGTTCTACTACCCCAGGGAGGAGCATATTTTTTCGGTGGGAAGGGCGGGAGGGGGGGGCGTGTATTTAGCTAGGCAATAAAATGACTGTTTCGCCCCATTGATATTGTGCAGAGCACATATTATAAGTTTATTAATTGTGCATAACCGTTCTGATAGATATGAATCGTACTATACAAAAGCACATCTTTAACTATTAATTAAGCTCTGGTCAAGCGAGTGTGTCGTGAATGAATATTATTTACATGGGTTAGAAAAAATAAGGATTAAAACTATTACACAACTATATATAAAATTTAAAATGTCTAGCTACAAAAGTGCGTCCCACTTATGAATGCACGATGGAAGAAAACTGTCTTGGAAACGTTTAGTTCTACATTTAAAAAGGGGAATTTTCCGAGAATGTCTCAGGTAGTATCGGTGATCAACAGGATCAGGAAACAGGTCGTGTAGCTTACTTGAAGGATCAAGGTTACATTATTTTGTAGAAGGACTTTCAAAAATTTTCTCTTCTATTAGAAAGTGTATAGAGTAGATTAGATTTAACAAGACTATCCTTATATGATAAATCAGGGTACACAATTCGAAGTGCACGTTTTTGGATGTCTTTATTGTTAACGGGGCAGGCATATTCCAACAACGGGCGTATGAAATAGCAGAAAACCGAACGAAGATCTCTAGAAGAAACCCCATTACGTCTTAGGATTCGCAGAGCAAAAAGGCGTTTACTTGCTTCGGAGAAAATATGATCGACATGGGTGGACCACTTGAGATCAGAGGATAGATGTACGCCTAACAGTTTGATTTTGCTGACACGCTCGAGGGGTTGGTTGTTAACCATCAGAGGCTGCAATGGTGGGAGGTTCTTCAAGAAGGAAACGATAAACTCCTTTGTCTTCTTCTCGTTGAGTTTCATGTTATTGGTAGAAGTCCATCGAGTAACTGTGTTAATCTCATCTTGTAAGTGGGAACTAGTAGAGGCTATCGAATCTGTCTCATCATTGGGGTGCAAGGAGATTATTTCAGACATTGTTACGTCATCAACGAACTTGTACATTGGTACGGTAGTGGTCAAGTCATTGATCATTACTAGGAAGAATAACGGTCCTAACTTGGTTCCCTGAGGAACACCGGCATGAATGGAATTCCAACCAGATTTACCATTTTTAAGTTTGACTCGTTGTTGACGGTTTTGCAAAAAACTAGCACACCAATTGAGGAGGGTAGGAGGAACATTAAGAAGGCGGAGTTTATCAATTAAAATGTTGTGGTCGATTCTGTCGAAAGCCTTGGAAAAGTCGACGAGGCACGAACGAATAAAGGTTTTAGGAGTCTCGGTGGCAAATGGGTGCAAAAGATGAATTAAAGCAGCAGTTGAAGATGATTTCTTGATGCAACCGAACTGGCGAGGATCAATATGCGGCATGATTATTGGACTCAGCCACTGAAAAATATAACCTTCTAGAATTTTACTAAGAACTGGTGTCAACGAGATTGGTCTGAGGTCGCTTTCAACTGATTGAGGATTTGATATTTTAGGTAAGGGTAAAACATCAGCGGATTTCCATAACACTGGTACTTGCCCTTCACGAATTGATAAGTTGAAAATTGAGCACACCGGGTGGCAAATGGAGGATGCAAGGTTTTTTAACAACCAGTTAGGTATATCGTCTGGACCTATCGATTTTCGAACTTTAATATTTAAGAAGGAACGTTGTACAGATTCAGAAGAAATTATAAACTTGTCGGGGGTTTGGGTAACCTCTGCTGGAGTATACTGCAAGGGAGCAATGTCATTGGTGAGGGTGCAAAACAAATGGTTAATTTTTTCTGCTAAGTCGTTACCTCTGACAACACAGCCATTAACAGACAAACTTGATAGTGGAGAAGGTTTTGAAAGCCCAGATAGGAGTTTTATATTGTCCCACCATTTTTCAGGGTTAGTATCTGTAAGGTGGCCAGGTGGTTTTGTCTTTGTAGAAATGACTGCGAGCTGATTTGAATAATTTCATGACTTTGAGGCGATAAAATATATACTCAAAATCTTTGACGCTTCTTTATAGCCTCTTTTATTTCTGGATTTATCCAGCGTTTGTTAGTGGGATGGATTTTGATAGAACGAAAAGAAGGTGGATGTTCATGGCGTCGGTTATTATAGATTGGAACACGTTTTGGTTGATCTTTGCATGATTGATTGTGGTACTCGGAGAAACGACCAGTTGACATTTTGAAGTGACGTACATACCATAGATCGGTTAACAGTTTTGCAGTCCCGTTTTTGAAATCTAACCGGCGGACAGCTAGAAGGCCGAAAGGTTTGTGGAGTTAGGAGGATACTCGAGTGGTCAGACATTCCAAGAGGTGGTGGGATAAGGAATTCATTATACTGCGACGATAAGGTGGATTAAGGATGTTGTTGCAGACCTCCACCGCGTTGGTCGTTTGGCCTATCTCTACGAATTACAGAGTACCCTGGTATGGTAATCATTTGATCGGGAACACAAGATGTTAGCCACGATTCAGTGATTACTGCTATATCGCATAAATTAGCAGTTATTGTCGCTTGAATTTCGACAAGTTTATTAACCATAGATCGTGAATTGCTTAGAAACATTTTAGGAAAGGAAGTTCTTTCCGACGGTGACCTTTGAATAGGAGCGAGAAAGCGATGTTTAGGGCGATTGAAAAACGAAGTCGGTCGGCGATTAAAACAGGAATATTCGTCTGTTGAGATTCGTGATGTTTTAGTAAGCTAGGTATGCTAATGAGGTTGTGGTTTTACTTTGAATAAGGTTTCGTCACAGTATAAAGACGACCAGTAGGGCCACTCGGCTATGAAACATGTAGCCGGCATTTTATGCAAAAATATGCAGTTTACTGGCCAGGAAAGTTAGTCCAGCTTGCTTATTGGCCAGAAAAAGCAATTGACTGGCTGCCAATGCGTATTGCGTAATGAGTGGCCACACAAAATTTCAAATGAGTGGCCCTACTGGTCGTCTCTATACTGTGGTTCCGTTGAAGGAGAATATAGTTGACTGTAAGGTTGATAACTTGCTCGGTTTCCTCTAAGCTTAAAAAGATTAAATCCTTTTAAGGCAAAAGGGTGATTGTTGATCAGGCCCATTTGTTTGTAGCGTTGGCGGAGGCAAATAAGTTGTTTCCGAGAGTATAAACGATCGATCGTTGGGGAGAATTGTTTTGATGTAAGCTGTGAAGCGAGCCAGATATAAATCCTCGTGGATCTAGTTCAGAATTGTTGTTGTTGATATTCTTATCGTTGTAGAAGGCAGGTCCGGGATTAGTACTAATGTCCATGTAGACAGTAATGTCAAACGAGGGATCGTGGTCAGGTGACGCTAACAAGATGTATCCGTGTTTGGCCCGCTTGAAAATAGGGCGATAAAATAATTTGACCAAGTGACACTTACGAGCACGAAATCCAGTTGAAAACCTAACACCTGGTAGCTTAGATGGCTTGACTTAGCAAGATAATCTTTGTCGACATCGTTGGGAGTATTATTAGTGCGTAAAAAGATGATAAAACCAGAAATATGTGGGTTATAAAATACAAATTTTGTGGAGCCATATTGGCGCTCGTATTGTGCCCGTGGCAGCCATATTGGCGCTCGTGTGTAAGCAAAAGTTTGCAACTCTCAGTGACCCGGTTAAAAGAGAACAAGGGTTAGTTCAGTTCAGTTTAGCATATCGTGTTTACCACTTTGAGGAAGCCTTTAGGTTTTACAACTCAATTGACAAAGGTTTCTATTAGTGCCGCAAGGTTGAAGGTTAGTGCCGTAGGGTTGATTTTTAGTGCGGGAGGAAAACCGATCAACTCTCATCAACTCTGATCAACTCTCATCAACTCTGATCAACTCTCATCAACTCTCATCAACTGTCATCAACTCTCATCAACTCTCATCAACTGTCACCAACTGTCACCAACTGTCATCAACTGTCATCAACTTTCATCAACTCTCATCAAGCCTCATCAACCCTCATCAACTCTGATCAACTCTGATCAATTTTCATCAACTCTGTTCAATTTTCATCAACTCTGATCAAATCCGATCAACTTTCATCAACCTTCATCAACCTTCATCAACTCTCATCAACTCTCATCAACTCTCATCAAATCCGATCAACTTTCATCAACTTTCATCAACTCTGATAAACTCTCATCCACTCTCGTCAACCCTCGTCAACTCTCGTCAACTCTCGTCAACCCTCGTCAACTCTCGTCAACACTCGTCAATTCTCGTCAACCCTCGTCAACTCTCATCAACTCTCATCAACTCTCGTCAACTCTCGTCAACTCTGGTCAACCCTCGTCAACTCTCATCAACTCTCGTCAACTCTCATCAACCCTCATCAACTCTCGTCAACTCTCGTCAACTCTCATCAACTCTCACCAACTCTCGTCAACTCTCGTCAACTCGCGTCAACTTCTCATCAACTCTCGTCAACTCTCATCAACCCTCGTCAACTCTCATCTTCGTCTGATTCGGCTGACCGGGGCTTGGCTTTATATGTATAGATATTATTTAAAGTATATATACACTTACACGAGCAAAATTTTGTATCTCTTCATTCCTTTTCCCTTTGTTATTTAGTGCATATCTTTGAGCTGCTAAAAATCGATCTCTCCGTAAGCAACGAGCGCTCAATGCCAACATGCCATCATGGGTGTTGAATGTAGGTTGTTGTGTGGTGCCATAAGTTTGAAGTGTTGCTTGTCGAGCTTGAACGCATGATAAATTTTCTTCCCGTCGCCTCTGAAAATACCTACACGTAGCGTTACCAAGTGTTTTCCCATAGTGGTACTTCTGTCTTGGACAAAATCCCGAATACCTTTATAACAAAAAAGTTATTGCTTGTGTAGTATACTAAGTAGAGTTCACACGCTGATAGGTCAATTAATTTTGTGTCTACACTGTTCACATTTTCCCTCTATCTTCCAGTTCCACTGATCTATTGTAAATAATCAATAAAATACCTTGATTCTAATACTAAATATCTCATCCCAAACTTTAAATATATAAAAGATTGTTCCAAAATATGTTCATAAATTTTTGGAGGTCACAAATATAACAATCTCCATATATTGCAAAACTACCTAATATATTTACTTACCCAGGATAATGTCCATTTGCCGATGTATCAAACCCGCCTAATTTGGTAACAAATTTACCATCAGAAGGATTCATGGCAAAAGGTTCTATTTCCGAAAACGATTTGCAACCTTTTTGTGACGTCATGCAATTAAACATAATTATTTAGCGCGTGTGAAGTTTTAGCTCACGCGCGCGGATCAAGACGCGGATGTAACGCGATTTTTCCATCAATAAACAGTACGATATTAGGGGCGGTTAATAGAGCGTTTTCACTTATCACGTGACAAATTCTAAAATCTAAACTACAAAGTACAAAGCTGGCTTTCTCACTTGTTTTCTAGATCGCCATTAAGAGTGCTCACCAAAATTTTTGGGTTCATACAATTATTTCTCCGTGAGTTACGGAGTTTTGAAAAATACTTTTGCTGACGTCAGCCTTATTTTCAAAGGCTGTTAAAACTATGTTATAGACACAATTTGGTTTTAAAATGCTTGGTTAAGGTTAAGAAGTATTGTTTATCACCCTTAATAAGATTCAATTTAAAACATTTGGGTTAAAATTCGGCTTCATTTGAGCACTTGTTTTTTCTCCGCCATGTTGGTGGTAAGCTGGTATCTTTTGCAGATTGCAAAATCTTAACAGTTAACCTGGAAGTTCTTTTGAATTGCAATCCTATAATTTCAGTCAAGGAAGTTGTTTTTGATTTATTACAACCATGCACAAAATTCTGTGCACACACTTTTTGCCGATAAGCTATGTTAGTCATGTGACTTGTCGCGTGATAATCCAATTCAGTTTAAACTCATACTCCTTTCCGGAGTCATATTTAAAATGCATGTCTAAACCTACTTCATTGAGCTTGGCAACCTTATTTTCTATTTTTGCGTATTTTGCTACAAATTAGACAAAAATGCCCGTACCCGTTTTCAATTTGGAGTCTGTCTTGTCTACTTTTAAATGTATATTAACGTCTTAGCAAAGTTGATGAAACGAACTTAGACACGAACAAAAAATGAGACATATTTAACACAACGTTTATTAACATTTCGAACGACTTTATAAATATACTTACTGTACAACAATAAAAAATAGCGTTTATCTTAGGTCTACTAATATAACAAACAAATAAATAATTATATATTTAATTAAAATATGGTATAAATTTATGAAGAAACTCACTGGCTTAATAATATTCACTTGTTTTCGCTGTACTCGGCCAGTAAGTCTCAGTACTGTTACTCCGTTAGTATATAGTTGTCACATCAATATTATCGGTATTAATTCTTAATTGCAAACGTTATCAACTATATATAACATTTCTTTAACAAGTACACACAATATTAACTTATGGACACATGCAATTACAACTTTTCCAGGTAAATGACAATTTCTTTGTGAAAATTGCGTGGCTTTTGTATCTTTGCTGCATATTGCAATCCAGAATTACCCATGGCACCATCCTTTGAAAAAGAATAGAAACGATAATAAGGTAATCCGTAATTGTACTAAGAAGAGTACTTTACATACATTTCCTATGACTGATTTGAACACGAATGTAATATAGTTTTAACATATTTTTGAAAAATTCAAAATAGCAGTTTCTAGTTCGTTTGATTATATATGAATGTATATTGCAATTGTATAACATATATTATAATAATATTTATAGTATGTGAGCGTTGATTGGTCGAGAAGCGTGTTTCTATAACTGTATAGAAACACGGAAAATTTCCCACCTCGCGAAAACTCCTCGCTAGAAACGTAAGCAATACAATTTTAATACGCGTTATAATCGAAAAGATGTTTAATAATACTGTCTCGACAACCAAAAAACGACTTTTCAGTTTAAATAGTGTTGAACTAGATTATTTTGTAGTGAAATTGACAACCAAAAGAATTTATGCTTATGTAATAATTTGTGAATTAATCGATATAAAATTATTTTTCTTGAGTTTCTACATTTTTTCCTGTGTTTCTATACAGTTATAGAGACATGCATGCACTTGTGGTAGTTTGGGAGAACTCGAAATAACGTGGAGTGGTAATTCTCGTTCTCCAAAACTCCCACGCATGTTTCTGTTACTGTATAGAAACACAGAAAATGTTTTCTATTTCTTAAATGCATGTGTATAATATATATGATGATGTAATAATTGTGTAAAAATGATGAATAAAATTTGATGCGTTTGATTTTTACACAATACAGATACAGTATGCAACAAGTTCGTTCAAAAATACATTAAATCACCCACGGATATATCAATTTACTAATATCGAGCAGCGCGCAGAGCGCGTACGCCGTAAAGGCCGGTTTACAGTTCGCGCGAATTGGTCGCGCGAAGGAGCGAATTTGTCACTGAGCATGCGCGAGGGTTATTTATGGCAAATTTCGTCATTCTATACTTGATTCGCAGCGACTGGCGAAAGAGTTGAAAATTTTCAACTTTTTCGCCAGTCGCCAGCGAACGAATTAAAGTTTAGCCAATCAAGAGCCAGGATTTTTGCAAGTTTGCGAATTTTCGAGCGAATTTTAAAATGTGTAAACCCGATTCGCTATGTTCGCGCGAATAATTCTCCAGTTCGCGAGACGTATTCGCGCGAACTGTAAACCGGCCTTTATTCCATGGCGAGGGCACTAATTCCGCACGTATTACAATGGCTACCACTTGTACACTACAACCAGCCTTCGGTCAGCGGTTGGCTAATTAAAAATACGGGTGGTTCTTTATGTAGGCGTACACGAGTTATGTCAGTGATTATATATAGGGTTAGGGTTGGGGTTAGGGTTATATCATACATTTCGTGTAGGGCTACCGCATAACGAGCCTACCAAAAATACTCCGTGTTTAAAAATTTTTTGGGAACTATAGTTGTTTGGTTTAGAAAGGGTGCAGCAGGGTTCATGCATGAACATGTTTAATAAACCTCTGTTATGTCATTAGTCGAGGGAAAGCCAACGGAAGGGAGCTCTAAATGTTGCCATACGGGGAAGTTGGGGAACCCACAGTAAAACCTCGTTTTCTGATATAACGGCAGTCTCTGCCGATTCATTGAGAACACATAAACTTTTTGACACACGTGAGAATAATTTCAGCAATTTCTAGCAAATGATTGAAAGAACATTAATTCATCAACTCATATAACATCATCGTCAAAACTATAAATATCTATCTCATACTTAGTAATAATTCAAGGAGAAATTACTGCGAACTACATCGCTTTTGACTTCTTGTGAATCCGTAAAGTGAAACATATGGACGTATATAAAAAGAACTGAAAAGCATGTCAATTTTTCTAACATGCACATGCAGGATCAAAATTTCGTATTCTATTTAGGTCTTGTTGCAGGTCAGTAATATGTATCATGCATGTACTTACCTTATCAATTGAAGACATAGCTCTTTTTCGGGTAAAAGTTTCACCACATTTTTCTTTCACTTCTTGTGAATCCTTAAAGTAAAAAAATATGAAGGCCGTTTGAGCATAGTGGTGTATAAATAGGAAAAGAAAATGCATGTCTATTTCCTAACTTGCACATACATGCAGGGTCAAAAATTCGTATTTCATTTAGGCCTTATTGCAAGTTAGTAATATGTATATTATATACATACCTTAGCAATTGAAGACATTGCTTTTTTTCTGGTAAAAGTTTCACCACATTTTTCTTTCACTTCTTGTGAATCCTTAAGGTAAAAATAATATGGAGGTCGTTTAAGCACTCTGGCCCCATGACAGTTTGCGCATGTCTGGATGCGTTGTTGTCACCGTGTTGTACCACATGCGCTGGGTGAGAGCAAGCTCGTGTGTATAAAGACCATTGTCATCTCGTATTTAGACGTGCCAAGGTGCACTGACGAGGCGTTGGACGCCGAAACATGCATGTATATGCAGATTGTACGATGTATGCACAGCTATCTCAATTAAGGTTGTCACAAGCAATAGTCAAATGTACAATCCAAGCGCGAAGAGTATAATGGGAATGAGATATTTTATAGGCTAAAATGTATTATAAATCGCCTCGTGCATGGGATAAGCAAGTGGTGAGCATTTAGTATATTTGCATATACTCACAAGTAATACAGCACTTGAAATGAATCGCTTGGTATAGCAAAGTTAATCCTTATGCGTAGACTACTTACAGACAAGACTTACGATGGAGAACTATTTTCTTGAGAGAAATAATAGGACTAGGAGTACAAGTCGAAGAAGCGAATTTTTACTTACAAACTTTAACGTTTGTCGCTAATTTGTAAATTTCTGTTACGCTTTGTTGCTAACAAATTAAATGCAAACCCAGAAAAGTATGCATGTCTATCTCTGAAAATTGACAAAACAAAAAGGAGCTATAGCCATAGTCTAGCTACTTTACTGGATACCAAAAATAAACAGCTAAAAATACTAAAATTAGGTATAGCCATGTTGCTGTTCGCGCCTGCATGGATTGTATATTTGATTATTGCCTGTGACAACATTAATTGAAATAGTATAGTAGCTATGTATATCAGAAGGTGGTTTATAAAAAGGAAAAGAAAAAGCATGTATATTTCCTAACATGCATATGCAGGGTCAAAAGTTCGTATTACATTTAGGCCTTATTGCAAGTCAGTAATATGTATTATGTTTACATGAGATTTAGTATAAACTATTGACGAATTTGAAAAGCAAAAAAAACAAAAAAGCCGATTTGCTAACGTACAAAATCATGTTGTTTGGATGTAGTGATTTCATTATATAAAACAAATAGATAACATTTTGTCGTTCTCTGTTCAGTTATATAGATACGTGCACAGAGGACGTCATAACGTGGTCAGAACATCAGTGATCCACTCGCCCTGGCTGCTCATGGGCCACTTTTTCGTTCTTACCACGTTATGACATTATATTGTGTATCTATATAACTGAGCAGACAACGGCAAAACGTTATCTATTTCTTAAATGGATGTATATGTGTGTATATCAGATAGTGGTGTATAAATAGGAAAAGAAAATGCATGTCTATTTCCTAACTTGCACATGCATGCAGGGTCAAAAATTCGTATTTCATTTAGGCCTTATTGCAAGTCAGTAATATGTATATTATGTACATACCTTAGTAATTGAAGACATAGCTCCTTTTCGGGTAAAAACTTCACCACATTTGTCTTTCATATCTTGTGAATCCTTAAAGTAAACACAAAACGTATATATTCATGTTGGTATATCAGAAGGTGGTTTGTAGAAATGAAAAGAAAAAGCATGTATGCATGTTTCCTAACATGGACATGCAGGGTCAAACGTTCGTATTTCGTTTAGGCCTTATTATAGGTCAGTATAAAATATGAAGGGTTTTGTAGATGGAAAATTATTGAGTGTAAATTATATACATTTATTAGACCTAACCAGGAACAGCTACGAAAAATGCAACTATAGGTCCCTGGCAGGAATCGAACCTGCAGCCCTGCCATTCAGGTGCAGCGCTCTAACCAATTGACCTATACAGAGTCCAGTTGTCCAGCTCTATAACCACAAGTTCATGCATATATACTAGGGTACTGCCATGTTAAGTTGCGGGTAAATATTTAGATTTTGTTGGCATCTCAATCGATTGAATAATAATTGAAGGATTTTGTAGATGGAAAATTATTGAGTGTAAATTATATACATTTATTAGACCTAACCAGGAACAGCTGCGAAAAATGCAACTATAGGTCCCTGGCAGGAATCGAATCTGCGGCCCTGCGATTCCGGTGCAGCGCTCTAACCAACTGAGCTACAGAGTCCAGTTAAGTTACATGCCAACAAAATCTAGATATTTACCCACAACTTAACATGGCAGTACCCTAGTATATATACATGAACTTGTGGTTAGAGCTCGACAACTGGACTCTGTAGCTCAGTTGGTTAGAGCGCTGCACCGGAATCGCACGGCCGCAAATTCGATTCCTGCCAGGGACCTATATAGTTGCATTTTTCGCAGCTGTTCATGGTTAGGTCTAATAAATGTATATAATTTACACTCAATAATTTTCCATCTACAAAACCCTTCAATTATTATTCAATCGAGTGAGATGCCAACAAAATCAGTATAAAATATGTATTATGTACATACCTTAACAAAAATTTCACCCCATTTGTATTTCATTTTTTGTGAATTCTTAAAGTAAAAGCATGGAATTACGTCACACAAACATTGTTTTGTTTTTACGGCATAAAAATGACGAAAATGTTCGAAAATTGTACGCATTTTTTATGAATGATCATGAACAAATGAAGATATTGAAACAGATTTGGTGTAAGCTCCCGATTTGCTACATTCATGTTGTTTGGATATTATTTTGTGTTATTTCTTATCATGTTTTGAAAAATTTGCTTAGTGACGGCTTAGCGACCAGTGGCCATTTTGTTTTCGCTAGCCAATTACAATTCAACATGAGTGTAAATTAGCCAATAGCGTTGTTTTATCTGCATAGGTCATGTACGCGTGAATTTTGTTAAATTTCGACTTTTTCGATTTCTCACAAATTTGGGGGGGAAATAAACTATATTTAGCTGTTTAATTTGTTTTCTTTTGCTTTTTATGATATAAAACAAAGAGATCATAACATTTTGTCGCTGTTTGTTCAGTTTTAATATCTGTCGTCACCATACTTACCCGTGTGGATGGTTAGGTGCAGACGCGGTCCGCGAATAGTCTAGGGATTTGAGTTACTTGGATTCAGGTCCGAATCACGTGAGCATGTCCAGTCAGGACCTGACCACCGAACGTCTGCACCTTATCACACCGAACAACGTGTTCGGTGGAAATTAGAAAACCGAAATTCGCTTATTTGATGAGAAAAAATGAATTGGCATTGGCATGTATTCTTCTCCCAGCAGAGTAATACCGCGGTTGGCTATATGTTAGCTAATGAGCAATGAGCCTGCTTGTCACTATCTATATCCGACCCTTGAGGGCGTGAGTCGTGCCCAGACTGCGCGCGGTTCCTATGATATTAACCTTGGTTACTATGTAACCTCTTATAGATTTACACAGAGGACGTCATAACGTGGCAAGAACATCAATGACTCATGCACTCGCGGACTCGGAGCGAGTGGCTTGTGGGCCACTTTTATGTTCGTTCTTAGCGCGATATGACGTTATATTACGTATCTATAACAGAACATACAACGACAAAACGTTATCTATTTGAAAAATGGATGTATATATTCATGTATATTAGAAGGTGATTTATCAAAAAGAAAAGAAAAGGCATGTACATATTTCCAAACATGCACATGCAGGGTCATAAGTTTATGTTTCGTTTAGGCCGGATTATAGGTAGTTAGTAAAATCACATAGGTGATTATTGAAAATTCTCAATGCTGATTGGTTGCGCTACCTCGGATTAATACGCGATAATCACCTAAAGCGGTTTTTAAGCCGCTTTTGTCGTAAATATTCAATTAAAATATTTTTGAAATGTGCATTTTTTATTTTTTTCTAAATAATCGCCTGTGTAATTTTACTAAAACAATTATTCACCTCAGGCTCGGTGAATATCGGTGAATAAAAACATTGACTTCGTCTCGGTTTTTATTCACCGATATTCACCTCGCCTTCGGGGAACAATTGTTAAGTAATATGTATTATGTACATATACCTTAGCAATTGAAGACATAGCTCTTTTTGGGCTGAAAATTTCACCACATTTGTCTTTCACTTCCTGTGAATCCTTAAAGTAAAAGCATAATGTATATATGTAGCTAGGTACATCAGAAAGTGATTTATGAAAAGGAAAAGAAAAAGCACGTCAATTTCTTAACATGCACACATGCAGGGTCATAAGTTTATATTTCGTTTAGGTCGGATTATAGGTCAGTTATATGCATTATGTACATACCTTAGCAATTGCAGACATAGCTCTTTTTGGGCTGAGAATTTCACCACATTTGTCTTTCACTTCCTGTGAATCCTTAAAGAAAAAACAGAATGTATATATTATGTAGCTAGGTACAGCAGAAGGTGATTTATGAAAAGGAAAAGAAAAAGCACGTCAATTTCTTAACATGCACGCAGGGTCATAAGTTTATATATTTCGTTTAGGTCGGATTATAGGTCAGTTATATATGCATTATGCATGTACATACCTTAGCAATTGCAGACATAACTCTTTTTGGGCTGAGAATTTCACCACATTTGTCTTTCACTTCCTGTGAATCCTTAAAGTAAAAACATAATGTATATATGTAGCTAGGTACATCAGAAAGTGATTTATATAAAAAGGAAAAGAAAAAGCACGTCAATTTCTTAATATGCACATGTATAGGGTCATTATAAGTTTATATTTCGTTTAGGTCGGATTATTGGTCAGTAATATGTATTATGTACATACGTTAGCAATTGAAGAGATAGCTCTTTTCGTGTTAAAAATTTCACCCCATTTGTATTTCTTTTTTTTTGAATCCTTAAAGTAAAAGCATGGAATTACGTTGCTTTGTTTTTTACGGCATAAAAATAACGGAAATGTTCGAAAATTGTACGCATTTTTTATGAATGATCATGAGCAAATGAAGATATTGAAACATATTTGGTATAAGTTCTCGATTTGCTAACGTACAAATTCATGTTGTTTGGATATTATTTGATTAGTGACGGCTTAGCGACAAGTTGCCTTTTTGTTTTCGCTAGCCAATTACAACTCAATATGGGTGTAAATTAGCCAATAGCGTTGTTTTATTTGCATAGATCATGTACGCCTGAAATTTGTTAAATTTTGACTTTTTCGATTTTTCACAGGTTTGGGGAAGAATGAACTATTTAGCTGTTTAATTTGCTTTCTTTTGCTTTTCATTATATAAAACAAAGCCATCATAACATTCTTCCGTTGTCTGTTCAGTTATAGTTAAACAGAGGACGTCATAACGTAATAAGAACATCAGTGATCCACTCGCCTCGGTGGCATGTGGGCCACTTTTTTGTTCTTACCACGTTGTGACGTTATATTGTGTATCTATATAACTGAACAGACAATGACAAAACGTTATCTATTTCTTAAATGGATGTATACATTCATGTATATCAGAAGGTAGTATATCAAAATAAAAAGAAAAGAAAAGGAATGTTCCAAACATGCACATGCAGGGTCAAAAGTTCGTATATTTCATTTAGGCCTTATTGCAGGTCAGTAATATGTAATCATGTACATACCTTAGCAATCGAAGACATAGCTCTTCTTGGGCTGAAAATTTCACCACATTTGTCTTTCACTTCTTGTGAATCCTTAAAGTAAAAACAAAACGTATATATAAGGTATATCAGAGGTTAGTTAATAGAAATGAAAATATAAAGCATGTCAATTTCCTAACAGGCACATGCAGGGTCAAAAGTTAATTCGTATTCGTTTTTAATAAAGGCCTTATAGGTCAGTAATATGTATTATGTACATACCTGAATAACAATTGAAGAGTTAGCTCTTTTGGGATTGGAAATTTCACCACATTTGTCTTTCACTTCTTGTGAATCCTTAAAGTAAAAACAAAACGTATATATAAGGTATATCAGAGGTTAGTTAATAGAAATGAAAATATAAAGCATGTCAATTTCCTAACAGGCACATGCAGGGTCAAAAGTTAATTCGTATTCGTTTTTAATAAAGGCCTTATAGGTCAGTAATATGTATTATGTACATACCTGAATAACAATTGAAGAGTTAGCTCTTTTGGGATTGGAAATTTCACCACATTTGTCTTTCACTTCTTGTGAATCCTTAAAGTAAAAACAAAACGTATATATAAGGTATATCAGAGGTTAGTTAATAGAAATGAAAATATAAAGCATGTCAATTTCCTAACATGCACATGCAGGGTCAAAAGTTAATTCGTATTCGTTTTTCTGTTTTTCATAAAGGCCTTATAGGTCAGTAATATGTAATATGTATTATGTACATACCTTAATAACAATTGAAGAGTTAGCTCTTTTGGGATTGAAAATTTCACCACATTTGTCTTTCACTTCTTGTGAATCCTTAAAGTAAAAACAAAACGTATATATAAGGTATATCTGAAGGTAGTTAATAGAAATGAAAATATAAAGCATGTCAATTTCCTAACATGCACATGCAGGGTCAAAAGTTAATTCGTATTCGTTTTTCATAAAGGCCTTATAGGTCAGTAATATGTATTATGTACATACCTTAATAACAATTGAAGAGTTAGCTCTTTTGGGATTGAAAATTTCACCACATTTGTCTTTCACTTCTTGTGAATCCTAAAGTAAAAACATAACTTGATGCGGATTCGACCCCCAGCCACGGCAAGCAGTATTTTCTGCTTACGCGGTTTGGAATTATTCACTCGAGAACATTTCTTCCTATCATATTACCGAGTGAATATATCACAACATTTCATATGTATATAACCATATCCACTACAGCCTGTTTCATGCAAGAAACAATCTTTCAGTTGGAAGAGGAATTTCGAAAAGAATGATCAAGTTTATATAGTGTTGGTCGAAATGTGGGCGTTTGTTCCTATAGGTTGTTTATTAACCAGACACTTAGCTACATGCAGCAAGCACCTCAACAAAAACGCAGCGATAGGCACCGCAATATCATTTGGTTCAATCCTCCATTTAGTAAGAGTGTCAGAACCAATATAGGACGCAATTTCCTCAGTTTATAATTGACAAACATTTTCCACCCAACCACAAACTACATAAAATTTTTAACAGGAATACAGTCAAGGGCAGCTATAGTTGCATGAACAATGTCAAGTCCATAATCACTAAGCATAACACACGCATAATTAAAGAATGATTTACCGAAGGCGAGGTAATTATTGGTGAATAATCAATAATTCACCGATAATCACGGAGACTGAGGTAAATAATTGTTTTAGTATAACTTCAGTAGTAAATATGCATATAGTTAAATACAATAACATGCGCTTCCGTTATGAATATAATTTACTTCTTTTTTAAATACGTAATGTCTGCTAAAATACTCGGGAAGTTCGTTCATAACCTCTGGTTCATAGCAAGTCTCAATGGCCAAATGGCGCTGAAAATTTACAAGAAAGATCATGCAGGATATAAATCAAACAATTTAAAACGTTTAAGAAAAGTTAATTGCTGTCATGTTCATGTTAAATGTGAATGAACGTTCTTGGGATTGTGCAATTTGCCGCTCTTTGCTTGTCACTCGTAAGTATTAAATTTGTCAAACAAATTGTTATAAGAAAAGCTTTAGAAATACATTTTGACACAAATGAAAACGATAAAAATAAATTATTTTATTAGAACGACGTTTCGATGTCATCTTTACCTCATTTTCAATTCGTTACTTACGTATTCATATAGCGAGTTCATGGCGTTAGCAAATAATCACGTATAAAGTCGCATTGCTAGTTTACTCTTGTGCGTTTACTCTAGTTTACTCTTTACTCTTTAGCAATGCGACCCATCTTGTCTGCTGTTGGAACTTACAATTACAACCGTTAGACGTGTCTTTAAAACCTTTGTCTGTCGACAACACCATGATGTCTCGTATGATGGTATCGTATGATGTTTCGTCCTGTTCACGAATGTGCCGGTGGATGAAACTATCCAACTACTTGCTGATAAGGCTTTCAAGAACAACTGGTTCAACAAGCAGTACAAATTGAAGATCACTAAGACCGACCTGATCAAGTTGTTAACTTTGGCTACTAAACATCAGCTATTCCAATTCAACGGAAAGCTTTATGAGCAAGTGAACGGTGTTGCAATGGGACCCCCCCCCTTGGTCCGCTGATGGCTAACTCGTTCATGTGTTCTCTCGAGGAGAAGTTAGTTAAGTCCAACAAGTTACCGCCCTTCTACAACCGGTTCGTTGATGACACAATAACCGCACAGAGTAATGTTGCTTCGGCAATTAACATTCTTCCTGTCCATCCTCAACAACTGTCATCCGTCACCAAGTTTCACCATGGAAGTCGAAGTCGAAGGTAAATTACCTTTTCTGGGGATGGACGTGATGAAGAAAGATGGTCGATTAGAAAGCAAAGTGTACATCAAACCAACCAACACTGGTCTCCTGCTCCATTATCATAGCCATGTTGATAAGAGATACAAACGATCTCTTATAACAACCATGCTTAACCGGGCTTTTCGTCTTTCTTCATCCTGGAAGTATTTCACTGACGAGTGTAAACGGTTGAAGACGCTCTTCGATCGACTTAAATATCCTCCACGACTGGTTGATTCCACAATTTCAAAGTTCGTTGATCATCAGTATCAAGAAGTCAGCCAGAAGCCTGAAACCGCTAAACCATCGAAGAATCTCGTGCGAATTATCTTGCCGTTTAAGGACCAGAAGTTAGCAGACATAGTCAGAAAACAACTGACTAACCTTTCCAACGTAATTGGTTCTAAAGTTCAACCCGTCTACACGAGCAAGAAAATTGGGAATGATCTCGCAGTTTCTGAAGCCAAACCACCATTAGTCAACAAGCAAAACGTTGTCTACAAAATTCAACGTGATCTGTGCGACGCAGATTATATTGGACATATGAGTCGTCATTTGCGCCAACGCATTCATGAACACAGAAGCACTGCGATAGGGAAACATGTCAAAGAAATTCATGGTGAAAATGTTGAGAGAATCGTGAATTGTTTCTCAGTTCTACGAAAGTGTCAGGGGAAGTATGATTGCCTATTATACGAGATGCTCTACATCAAGGAACTCAAGCCCAGTCTGAACACGCAGTCGGACTCGATTCGTGCTAAAGTATTTCTTTGAACTAATTTGTTAATATATGTGTTAATTTGTTTGTCTATTTTGTAATTTTCATAGATGTATTATGTTCATATTGTAACTTTTAAATTGTTTCTAATTTACCGCGTTTTCACGCGTGACTTTATACGTGATTATTTGCTAACGTCATGAACTCGCTATATGAACACTTAAGTAATGAACTTTAATTGAACTTGAAAATGATGTAAAGATGACATCGAAACGTCGTTCTAACAAAACAAATGTCAATAAATTAATTGCAAAAACACTTGTTACCTTTAAAAAGCTTAACCCTATATTGTGTTTTGTGGAATTGCATTGTGTCACTACTACTCCAGCTAGTAAATAATGCCTCAGCGGATTTACTGCTCAGCCAACCAATCAAAACACTTGAAAAGCATTATTAGTAGGTTATCCCCCTAACCACCGTCGGAAGTAATTAGTATTCAAAATGGCGTCGCGTGCGTCATAATGGGAAGTGACGTCATAGTTGTACGTACGCATTGTACGTACGCCTTGTACGTACGCATTGTACATACACCATGTACGTACACCTTGTACATACGCCTTGTACGTACGCATTGTACGTACACCTTGTACGTACGCCTTGTACGTATGCACTGTACGTACGCATTGCACAATGTTGTTTTGTATTAAATTACACAAAACAATTTAGATGTTTCTCTTAATACGTTTTGGCTTTATTGTTCGATAGCCATGGTTTCTTTAGACTCATCTTCGTGCAAATTCACCCACTTCATTGCGCGTTTTTCGTCATTTTCATTGGAGCTTCTGTGGAGTTTCTGTAAAGCTTCTGTGAAGCTTCTGTGGAGCTTCTGTAAAGCTTCTGTGAAGCTTCTGTAAAACTTCTGTGGAGCTTCTGTGGAGCTCTCCAAAAGGTGGATAAAGGGAGTTTAACGAATACGAAAATGTATACATTTTTAGAGCAAAATATGAGTAATTAGTGACGCTTGGATGGATTAACACAGACAAAGATTAACGTTTTAAACAATGTATTCCTTTAGGTATAACAATTATTTACACAAATATACAGTTATTAAACATATTGTCCAGCTTTTACACTGCTTTCTATGCGAGGGTCGATGTGAGGCACCGATTCGAGTCCGGTTCGGCAAATGTAAACATTTCGGGGTTCTGTACGCGTACGTACGCAACAGGTCACCTAGCGACGTCCCGGGGTCCCGTTTGACAAAATGTATAGGTCTTGCCATGGAACAGTCTTACGGGACGTCGGGACGCGTTAAAATGCGTCCCGTAGCGACGTCCCGGGGTCCCGTTTGACAAAATATATAGGTCTTGCCATGGAACAGTCTTATGGGACGTCGGGACGCGTTAAAATGCGTCCCGTAGCGACGTCCTGGGGTCCCGTTTGACAAAATATAGGTCTTGCCATGGAACAGTCTTACGGGACGTCGGGACGCGTTAAAATGCGTCCCGTAGCGACGTCCTGGGGTCCCGTTTGACAAAATATATAGGTCTTGCCATGGAACAGTCTTACGGGACGTCGGGACGCGTTAAAATGCGTCCCGTAGCGACGTCCCGGGGTCCCGTTTGACAAAATATATAGGTCTTGCCATGGAACAGTCTTACGGGACGTCGGGACGCGTTAAAATGCGTCCCGTAGCGGCGTCCCGTTTGACAAAATGTGTAGGTCTTGCCATGGAACAGTCTTACGGGACGTCGGGACGCGTTAAGATGCGTCCCGCTATTTATTTCGATATGCGGGCTCTTACCCCGATTGGCCTTTAAATTTTTTTTTAATAAAAACCGAGGGAACCCCAAGGGAACCCCAAGGGAACCCCGAGGGAACCCCGAGGGAACCCCGAGGGAACCCCCAGAGAACCCCTACAGAACCCCGAGAGAACCCCTACAGAACCCCCAGAGAACCCTTACAGAACCCCTTCAGAATCCCGAGAGAACCCCTGCAGAACCCCTACAGAACCCCGAAATGTTTACATTTACCGAACCGGACTCGAACCGGTGCCCCACATCGACCTCACATCGACCTCACATCGACCCTCGCATAGAAAACAGTGTAAAAGCTGGAAAATATGTTTAATAACTGTATATTTGTGTAAATAATTGTTATACCTAAAGGATACATTGTTTAAAACGTTAATCTTTGTCTGTGTTAATTTATGCATGCATCCAAGCGTCACTAATTACTCATATTTTGCTCTAAAAATGTTACATTTTCGTATTCGTTAAACTCCCTTTATCCTCCTTTTGGAGAGCTCCACAGAAGCTCCACAGAAGTTTTGCAGAAGCTTCACAGAAGCTTTACAGAAGCTCCACAGAAGCTTCACAGAAGCTTTACAGAAACTCCACAGAAGCTCCAATGAAAATGACGAAAAACGCGCAATGAAGTGGGTGAATTTGCACGAAGATGAGTCTAAAGAAACCATGGCTATCGAACAATAAAGCCAAAACGTATTAAGAGAAACATCTAAATTGTTTGTGTAATTTAATACAAAACAACATTGTGCAATGCGTACGTACAGTGCATACGTACTAACGTACAATGCATACGTACAATGCGTACGTACAATGCGTACGTACAAGGTGTACGTACAAGGCGTACGTACAAGGTGTACGTACAAGGCGTACGTACAAGGTGTACGTACAATGCGTACGTACAAGGTGTACGTACAAGGCGTACGTACAAGGTGTACGTACAATGCGTACGTACAAGGCGTACGTACAAGGTGTACGTACAAGGTGTACGTACAAGGCGTACGTACAACTATGACGTCACTTCCCAATATGACGCACGCGACGCCATTTTGAATACTAATTACTTCCGACGGTGGTTAGGGGGGATGGCTACTATTATTTACTACTGAAATTATACTAATTAGGAATAACCAACCACAGGCACTTAGCAATGACACAAACAGTTGCAGCTGCAGAGATGAGAACGCACATCCACTTCAGAAACAGTGCACGACCACGGACATAATATACAAGGCAACTGTCACCACAAACAGCACTAAACACTGCATTGGCATGACTGCAAGCACATTTAAAGAGCGATACCGAAACCACATCAAATATTTTCAACAGAAAAAATACTCAAATGATACCGAACTTTCGAAATATATTTGGAAATTGAAAGAAAATAGACAAGATTTCGCCATAACATGGTCAATCATAAAACACGCAATTTCGTACACTGGAGGATCTAAAAGATGGAATTTATGTTTGGAAAAAATACTCTGAAAGAAGAGAAACAAATTTTACTAAACAAAAAATCGGAAATAATTTCAACATGTAAACACAAAAACAAATTTCGAATAAAAACCTATAGAAACAAGAGAATGCATGGAATGTTTGAGCGCCCACACGCCCACGTTTCGACCATTACTACGGACTAATACAGAATTTGATTTTCGATATTCCTCTCCGCCTTGATGATCGCACATTGCGTGAAACAGGCTGTAGCGAAAAACTATATATTAGCTCTATCTATATGATATCGAGCATTCTTTGGCATTTCGTGAACCAAAACACGCTCATATGTACAATATATATATATATATAATGCACATGCAGGGTCAAAAGTTCGTATTGGTATTCCATTTAGGCCTTATTATAGGTCAGTAATATGTATTATATACCTTAGCAATGGAAGACATAGCTCCTTTTCGGATAAAAGTTTCACCACATTTGGCTTTGACTTCTTGTGAATCCTTAAAGTAAAAACACAACGTGTATATGTAGGTACATCAGAAGGTGATTTATAAAAAATAAATAAATTAAAAACATTCAGAAGAAGCATGCAATTTCTTAACATGCACATGCAGGGGTCAAAATTTGTATTTCATTTAGGCCTTATCTTGCAAGTCAGTAATGTGTATTATGTACATATACCTTAGCAAATGAAGACATAGCTCCTTTTCGGCTGGAAAATTCACCACGTTCCACTTGTTCTGAATCCTTAAAGTGAAACATATGTATATATGTATATCATGCAGAAGGTGGTTCTAAGTTATAAAAAGGAAAAGAAAAAGCATGTGAATTTCACAAGCTTAAATTCTGATTTTGTTATAACTTGGTGCCCGCGGGCAAGCAAAACTCTTTGATGTTCCACGGAAATGACGGCGACTCATTTAGAAAAATTGTGGCGAGTGTTTTAGATACAAATTGTGTTAAGCAAACAAACACGGTCACGGACTGTTCATCCCATACGGTTACTAAAACGTCGGTTGAAACCATTGAACTGAATAGAACGGGAATGATACCTCCAACCGGAAATTTGAAGCCAAATTCTTGAAGGTCGTCCCCAGTCTTTTCACGCAAAGAAAAACGAGGCCCAAACAAACATACAGTTTAAAACAATATAATAAACGAAAACCTTCTTTTTACAATCCAGTAAATTCTGCTCATACATGATTTGTCGTCTCGTCAAAAAACGGCGTGATCCGCCCCCTGCAGTGGTCTCGCGAGGGAACGCGTGGCGTGAACACGCGCGTTTGACCTCCAGACATGCGTGTCTGGAGGTCAAATTTGGCTTGAAGTAGGTGATTTCCATAGAGGTAGCGTTCTAGTTCTATTTAGTTGAATGGTTGAAACCGAGTCATCATTTGCTGAATCATAGTAAAGATGATGTAAAGATCGATGTAAAGATGCAGCGAACTGGCAGGGTAAACAAGGAGAGAATATTGGGGCCATTTATACGACAGAAAATAAGATTATAATTATAATATATAATTCAATCTTATATATATAATTCACAAAATTATAATTCAATCAATGAATCATCCAAATTAACCAGTCAAAATGTGCCATCTGAACCTATAACTAATAAATGCTTTAAGCAAAAGCCAGAGAGCAAAAGCGGTGTCGTACTGTCATGACAATGTCAATGTCATCTTATCAGAATTCACCCTCAATCCACTATTCGTAGTCTTGATCCAGCGCTAAAACAAGCACACTTTGCACCCTCAATACTGCTGTCCAACACCATGTCTTTGGCCACGAAAATTGATGAAATTGCTCATTTTATAACCTCAAAGGAAATAGATATACTGTAGCATTTTTTCAGTGAGACATGGCTTAAAGACTCTACTCCGGAGGAAGCTATTAATATTCAAGGTTACCAGTCATTGAGGTGGGACCGCAAATTTAGATCTCACGGAGGGGTCTGTTTGTATATCAATAATTCTACTTTCACTGTAATCCTCTTATCGAGTTAGAAAGCGAAAACCATGAAGTTATGTGGGTACTATTACGACCAACACGCCTCCCGCGTGGTTTCTCCAATAATATCATTATAGCCGTTGTGTATCATCCACCAGATGCACTGCTCAAGCATGCGAGATTACATCCAGTTATCATTAGAACATATTGAATCCGCTTTTCCAAACAGTGCAGTTATTATTGATTGTGATTTTAATAAACTCGACTTTCAACCTACCGTTAAGGTTTTTCAACTTAAACCAGTTATCGACTTTCCAACCAGAGGGGCAAACATGCACACTTGATCAAATCTATACTAACTTATCAGAGTATTATTCACTTCGTGTCAGCGCCACTCCGTTTGGCTTATCGGATCATCTTACAATTACTATGAATCCCGGCAAAAGGAAGAACTTGCAAAGACCACAGACCCATATCATCAAAGTGAGAGACAAACGACACAGTAAAACAGCTAGTTTTGGTCGCTATCTTTAGAAGTACCACGGGCAGATCTATTTTCCATACTGCACTAGTCAAGCGATCAAAAACTCTGTCTCATGACAAATATCATAAATTACGGTTTAAATTTAATAATGCCTGAACAGTCTATTAGACTTCACATTACTGACCGACCGTGGATGAATAATAGGTTGAAATGTCTAATCAATCGCAGACAAAAAGCGTTTGCGTCGGGAAATGACCATCTTTTCAAAATGTTACGAAAGAAGGTTAACAGAAGAGTTATTACAAAAACAAAGTCCAATAATTACGTAATACCAAACCCCGAGACTGGTGGCGCGAGGTAAAGCAGCTTTGTGGTACCACTAAGATGAACAAAAAATTTAAAATCTAGTTTTCACAAAGGTTTAACTTAGGAAATCGATGAAGGTCTTAGCAACAAAATTAACGAAACATTCATAAGTGTGATGAGAAATTACTCACCTTTGTTTGAATATATTAGCGTGATCTTACAAGACGATGAGATGCTTATAATTGTTAGTGAACCAACTATTGCTAAAAAGCTGCGAGAGATTAGCACATCACGTGCCAATGGTCCAGATAACATTTCAAATTGGGTTTCAAAGAAATTTTCAGATGTTCTGGCTTTATCAATTGCAGATGTAATAAACACCTCCTTTCGAAACTTGCTGATGTTGTCCCAATACCCAAATTAAGTATCTTCTGTAAACGACCTAGACAAAGATTTAAGGCCAATTTCCTTGACATCGACCTTATCAAAGATAGCTGAAAGCCTGGTAATTGAGAAATAACTTCAACAAACATTGTTAAAATCTGTTGATCCAGGACAGTTTGGTTTTATTCCAGATTTTTCAACTGTATATTTGCCCTCACATCGATTCTCCACAATTGGTTGAGTTCAACGGGCAGCCCTGGTTAATCAGGGCAGCCCTGGTTAATCAACTGTTTTTCGTCATTACAGGAAAGCGTTTGACCTGGTATAGATCATATCTTATTGGTTGCAAAATTGTTTAATCTTAGTGTTAAACCTGGTGTAGTTAATTGGATCACTGATTTTCTACGTAATAGATGGCAACGAGTAAAGTTAAATGAAAATTGGTTGAAAGTCCCGGCTGGTGTACCCTAAGGCACACGACTTGGTCCTTGGTTGTTCTTGGCGATGATAAATGATCTAACTCTATACCAGAAGATCATTCTTCCTCAATGTGGAAATTTGCCGACGAAAAGAGAACATTTTCCAACTTAACCCAATTAAATGCGAATGCCGCCAATCTATGATAAAATTACTATAAACCAACTATCGTTGGAGAGGGTAACGAGTGCTAAACTACTCGGAGTCATATTAAGAAACGACGGACGCAATCACTTCTAAAGCAGCAAAACGCCTGTATTTACTGAGGCAATTTAAACGTGTTGGTGTGGCCATGGTAGATCTGGTAAACGTTTACTGAATTGCTGTATAAGGTCTGTCTTAGAATATGCATGTCAATTGTTCCATAGTACTTTGCCATGTTATCTTTCAAAGGACATTGAACGTATACAAAAGCGAGCAATGCGTACAATATATTCAGACATGTCTTACAGTGATGCTATTAAAAATACTGGTCTCCATACCCTTGAAAATAGACGAGAGTTCCTATCCTGTAAACTTTTTAATGGAATTGTGTTAGACGAGGACCACAAGCTTGCAGAACTTCTGCCACCGAGACTACAGACCGATTTGGAAATTCCTTCATTTTGTATTATGCGAAAAAACATTCTAAGTAAATTATTTTTAAATAATATCAACATGATTTTAACTTTCTTAAACAGTATAGACTTTTATAATATGATATAATCTTGTAAAATAGAAAATCTTTTATTATCACACATAATATGTAAATTAGTTTATAATTTTTTTATTTGACTTTGTTGTAAACTAAGCACATGTAATTCAGTCTCAATGACTGCTATAGATGTTGTTTTAATAAACCAGATATCTATCTATTTATTTCATTTAGATCTTATTGCGTGTCAGTAATATGTATATTTTATGTACATACCTTCGCAATTGAAGACATACCACTTTTTTGGGTAAATATTTCACCACATTTGTCTTTCACTGGTTGTGAATCCTTAAAGTGAAAACATATGGTTTGTAAAGATGAAAAGCATGCCAATTTCATAACATACACATGCAGGGTCACATGAATGGGTCACAGAAACTATAAGAGTTTGCGAACAAGAATACAGCGAGTTATGCCAAGCAATTGTTTTATTGCAGGTTAAACATATCCATAATTTAGAAACTGTTTTAAAACCAAAAAGCATTTGTTATACCTGAAAACCTATAAAAATACCTCAAGTTTTCAGTATTTTTGGATTGTGGCTGAACTAAATGTCAAAATACTACTTGTCTTTTAATGCAGTTAATGTCTATATCATACCAGCTCATACACGAGACTATATATAATTGTTAAATATATAAACTTCAATCATACATGCAATAAAACAAATTTATATGCTCCACGTTAGATATTAGAACGCCTATTTCTTATGTTTAAAATATTATGTGACTGAGCACCTTTTTCTCCTCACTTATAAATTTCTTCTTATCGTTCATTGCTGTCTTTATCACACCTTGAACTTGGGTTGGTCTAGTTTCTAATTGATCTACTTTTGGGTGAAAGTACTTCTTAAGTGCTTCCTTGGTGAGCAATTCTGTGTTTAGAAACTTTTCATGCCTAAAAAACAAAATATGCACGCATCATGGCGCAGTCGTCAGACTGTTTGTTGTCGCACTTTGCATGGCGCACTGTTTGTTGTTAAAAATCTTGATTGGGAGGCTGGATAAGGTCGATGATGACGTAATTGTTGAACGGCCACATACGAGTGGTGAAGAATCGCTAAACAAACGAGTGAGCGCATGCAGCGACCGAGTGCGTTTAGCAACCTTCACAACGAGTAAATAATAACAATCGTACAAACAAACCAACCATGAAGTAATTTGTTTATTATACAGGGTGTCCCCCAAAAAAGTCCCCCTATAGAAATCACTCTTTTGTTGTTAAGCGTGCGTTGTTATACCTCTGAGAATTTAAAATAGCTTCTAAAACGAACAGCAACACAAAAATGTCAAATTACAAATTCGTCTTACCATCAGTTCGAGTAAGAATGGTTCAACTGACTACAGAGCAACGAGTATTTGTCGTAACAACTTATACGTCGCGTTAAATTATTTGGACGAAGGAAAGTTGTAAATACTTCCGCCGTTCATGTACAATTCAATTCAATTTCCAAAGGTATAATAAGGCACAAGAGTGATTTCTAAAGGGGGACATTTAGCCCCCAAAACAGATTATTTCCGTTTATTTCTTCATTTTCTTGCTGAAATTCCAACCAAAAAGGTTTATCTTAAGTATTTTTAGTCCCCACTTTATTAGCGAAAAACGCAATAAAACTCTCACTTCGGTGATTTCACTGAAACTGGGCGCCATGCATGTTTACAACTTGAGCGGGAAAACACTAACCAATTAAAATGCTGATACGATAATTCAAGGAAATCTCTATACTTATAATAAATACTGATTCGTTGCATAGCCGGTACGATCGGTAGAATTAGTTGTGAGCTGCTTTTCGTTTGACCAAATATTTGCAAAAATTATTGTGATAATGCTCTTAAATCTTCCCCCAAAGTGCATGAAGTGGCGAGACTCTAAATTTCTGGGAAGGACATGCCCCCATGCCCCTAAGGATATTGTAAAAGACGGAGAACGGAGCACGGAGCAGCATAAAATTAAAAATCTGATATAATAAACTATTTTTTTTTATTACTTATATTATGAATTATTATAAAAAATAGCCTGCACTTAAAGGTCTCACACGTTCAGCATTCGATACTAGTGCCACTACACCCTCAGAGATTTTTAGCGCCCGAAATAAAAAAATGCTCCGCGGTCCTCTCACTGATCTGGGTCCTCTACGCGGTCCCTGTGATCTTCACAACTGGATATAGTATCCTTTTGAATTCATGAGAAGCGATTGAAGAAAAAAGGGACACAGATGACCAATTTCTATCTAGACATGTCAGCAATACCACAGCAGATTTGTGATAGCATGCTTGTATATTCAGTTTTTATGCAGGTACTGACCAAAATATTTTCTCTCAAAATAAACTCAAATTCGATTACCATGTTTTCTTCTATGGTAACGCGCGCAAGACGCTAGTTTGCAGTTAGCTCAAGTCACTTTGCAGGTCAGGTTATCGCGAATCCCAACAAGTGACGGTCATACACCAATAAGCCGCCATTGGCTTCATTTATGCATAAGATCAGTTTTCAAAAAAAGAGCCTTATAAGAAAAGGTAGCCTGCGTGGCAGATAGAACAAATTATATAAAGCATACCGTTTTCCTTTCAAACGTGGATTAAAAAATCCTTTATTTCGCATCAGCGTCATAAGACCCATTTCCACGCTCCTTTCTACGTCTAGTAAAGGTACAAATACAGTAACTGATTAGGCACATTAGAGTGAACTGTATATCAAACCTATTGATAAACATTGACATCTTGGCAAATAAACAGATGTACAGTAATGAAGACCGTAAAGGCCGTTTTAAGGCTGTTTCCACCTCAACCGTATCGTACCGAAACGTAGCGTATATATTTCTTTGTTTCCTGAGCACTCGGGTAGAACTAATGACTTCAACACAAAAGAAATGCTACGGTACGTTACGATACGATTGAAGTGGAAAACTGCCATTATACGATTACATGACGCCAACGGGAACAGGAACATCTAACTACTGGAATTACTGCTAAAATTTTAAAATCTAGACCATAATCATAAATGATTCTCGAATCCAGTGGAGTTAATCCCAAACGGCAACGGTGGCGCCGGCAGGATGTCTTATTGGGGGGGGGATACGTTACGCTACTTGCTTGTAACGACGCATTCCTAGGGGAGTTTGGAGGCATTTACCCCAGGGATTTTTTGAATTGGGGTCTCTGAAACGGCATTTTCAGATATCCAATTTTTTTACCTTGAATTTTACCGAATTTTTAAAGTTGGGGGTGCATGGTTTTATACCTCCACCTCCACACCTCTCCGTGCCCCCCCTTTCGGTACGCCCTGTGTAAATTTGTTTTATAGACAATGTTTTCGTGCCGTTTCTTGTCGTATGAACTACTAAACAAAATTTTTTTTGAGTCACTTCTTGAGTGTGATTTATTTATTTTTTAGCTGTAAAGGAAAGCTGATTTTGACTTTTGAGACAGTGGTCAAATATATTTCTTGCCTTCTCATCAGATTTGGATGGACATAATCATATTCTATATCATTACTGGTTTGGACTTAAGACTCTGAGTACAAATTTGCAACTCAGCTGTTTGTAACTTACTGAGGCTTATTCCAAAGGATACGAAAGCAATTGTTGACTTGGTAGAACAGAAATCTAAACATAGGCGCCATAAACATGCAGACTGTCAAAAAAGAAGAAACAGTAATGTCGTTAACAAAGTTGTCATAACGTAGCACATTACAGTCATCCGGTCTTGATTAAAAATCTATGTTGGTCTTTGACTTTGATATTATCATAAAAAATCTACATAAGACGTTGCCTAAACAACGCCACAACACTAGTTCAAAACGGGAGTACTAGTAGAATAAGTACTTAATAATAATGACGCGTGCTTACATAACCGCGCATGCTCCGTCATACAAATTTGGTCCCACAAGCATCAATGCAAATTTTCCTCCCTATATTAAGGTAAAGTGGGGACCGACCGACAGACAGACATATACCCGCTTATAGAGACGTGAGCACGCATCTAAAAACAGGCGGACGATTGTCTGGAAGTAATCTTGAACTTGCAAGTTCTGTAAGCTACAGAATCTGTCTAATATTTGCGCAGGGGGCAGAGGAGTCAATGTCGACTAAAATAATAACGTTTTTGTAGTAAAATCATCAAATTAGTCCAACAAATGCATACATTTTGAATACATATCTTGAATTCGTGAAAATCAACCGAAAATGAAGTACCGGCCAATATACTCCGCTTTCTGCATTACTGTGGTTCACGACGACAACCCGAAAGGTCACGACGACAACCCGAGAGGATGACGAATAAGCCAATCATTCCAGGAAGTGCGAGTCCACAGTAATGCAAGGCGGCGGATTATATTCATTTTGGTTGATGTTACATGAAGTACGGTTTACCATTTCTACGACAAGTGTATAATGGCATGTTTTATGCATTATATTTCACTAATTTTATGAATACTATCAAAGATTATAAGTAACAAGGTAAGGAGTTTTTTTCTAGTCGAAATTGACTCCTCTGCACCCTGTGATATGTGTGAGTAAATGTTGCATAATGAAACTCCTAATAATTTTGTTTTATGTACTGTCGAGATTCCTGTGAACCGCGTTTGTAGCATATACATACATACATGGAGGCAAAAAATACACGAGGCAAAAAATACTGATGTTTAACTTATGTGTATTCTACTAGAAATCACAATTATGTATGACAAATTATTGGGGGGAAAGCCCCCTCCCCAGCCACCCCTGCTGTGCGGTCCCTGGAGTAACGATACAAAAACAGGAAACACGAAATTTCAAGCTATTTATAAGTTAAAAAACATATTGAGTGTAAAATGGTTGATTAAAGAGAGTGCATGTTGCAGAATTTTTACTTTAAAAGTAACTACTATACTGCAAATCAAAACAGACGTATTCAAACCTGTAATTCGTATGGATTCAGTTCAAGTAATGACTTATCTGTGCACTCCATATTTTCATTCATCTGTTAACAAACATAAACTCGCATAAGTTATAATGAACTCATAGTTAAAATGCATATCTGTGCTCTTGTTAATCCATTAATTATAAGCCGCAATGTGCCCTAACGCGCACTGTTTTTTCATGGCTCATGATACAAAGGGCGGTAAATCCGCAAGTATCTAAACGATTCTACTCTAGTTTCGTTTACCTATCCTCAGAGAAAGATTTTGAAAATAGTACATCACAACAAAGTAAAGTGCTATTCAGCTATAACTGAGGATTTGTTGTTCTGTTTGCAAGAATATGAAAGGGCACGAAATGGTCATTTTGGGATACTAAAATTCAAAATTTTACCCCATATGCAAGACCCAATAGAATGACTAAATATGACACGTCTAAGTGTCGGTATAAGTCACGTATATGTCACGGTATAACTTATAAGTATTAAAAGTCAGCCAATGATCACAAAGTTTTTAGCTCACAAAAACGTCATTTAAGGTCACACTTGCATGTAGTTTGGAATTTTTAGGAGAGAAAGTGGGAGGGGTGGGCCACTGGCAAAAATTTGAGTGTGAAGGGGTGGACCATGCTAAAAATTTAATAGGGCACACTAAATTCTACCAGCCCCCCTCCCGACTCCCAGATAAAAAAATGAACGGTTCCTTAGCCCCAATCCTAAACGTGTACACCAAAATTATTGTGCCGTCATTTCGGAAACTTTATGGAAAGTCTGCATCCAATAAGTGTTTCGAAACGTCTATATGTTGAAACTTTACCTTGTAACAGGAATAAACCACTATTTCAATTGATAAAACAAAACATGATATAGAGAATAATAGTAAACTTCAAAGATTTTTTTGCACTTCACTTGGTTGAACTAGAATACTGGGTTTGGTGGATAATCCAAGTGAGTAGATATATCTACTAGTGTATATATCTACTCACTTGGATTATCCACCAAACCCAGTATTATAGTTCAACCAAGTTAAGTGCAAAAAAATCTTTGAAGTTTACCTTATCACAACCCGCACACCCGATAACCTATATATATACAGAACTTACGGTTACAGCTCAGCAACTGGCCTCTGTAGTTCAGTTGGTTAGAGCGCTTCACCGGAATCGCAGGGCCGTGGGTTCAATTCCTGCCAGAGGACCTAGTGTTGCATTTTTCGCAACCGTTCCTGGTTAGGTCTTAAATTGTGTATATATCTACTCACTTGGATTATCCACCAAACCCAGTATTATAGAGAATAATACATGGGTGCGCGGAAATACCAGATTTATTTCGAGTGTTGAACATGATATCTCACGAGTGAGCGCAGCGAACGAGTGAGATATCATGTTCAACACGAGAAATAAATCTGGTATTCCAAGCATCCATGTATTTTTCTATTTATTATATAAAGGACAGTCTTTTCAAACAAAATAAAATAAAATAAAATATGCATTTTCATAAACTTCAAAAGCGATCATTTTCACATGTGAGATTATCATAAATAATCTCACATGTGAGATTATCAGTTTTATCAGTGCTCGAAATCTCTATAAAGCACTATACTTTATATAATAAAGAATATTATTTAACTTCTGACGCACTCTTCGCAGTGGGTTCAAGAGCTTAATTTAGCGCGATTTTGAAGAAACTATTCCTATAAATTAAAACACCTGATACATGCCTTAAGCGGAGATCTCATTAGACAAAACTAAATAGTTCAACTAACCTTCGCGCATTTTACACAACCATGAATCTCTGGACGGTCTTCTTCTGTGAAGATACGAAAGCAAGGCGCATGCTGAAGTTTGCCGCAAATCTTGCATAAAAGCATGATATCTCTGACCTGCAAAAAGTAGTAAACAAGTGGGAAGGTTGATTTAAGATAGCAGTTCTCCATTCATAACACGTGGCTATTAGTGCTATTAAAGACTGGAAGAATTAAAACATGCATATCAAAATATTCAACTGTTCAATCATCATATTCCCTTAGGTACACCTTGCTTTACAAAGAAGATAAAATTATTTAACGACCAATTTAAAGACAAATTGAACAGTTGAATACTTTGATACGCGTATTTTAAATCTTTCAGTCTTTGCTACATTCAATTGCAATTTTATCCCGTCACTTGGATGCGCAGTCGAGACTATGAATTGGCATATTCAAAGCAGCCATTATAGAATAGATTATACACACTGTGTATGCATTTTCCCAACTATTGGTTAAAAATTGTGAACCAACACATAGGCTATATTAGATTCCTGATCGGAAACACGATTTTGATTATATTAGTTCCTAATGGAAATGAATTAACCGAATATAAAACAATTCACAAACCAAGTTGTTTTCACATGGGCATACGATATTGTCGTCACATTGGGGACTCTCCATATCTTTTTCACTTCTCACTTGCTTTAATCTTTCATTAACGTCAGCACGACCTGTAAATAGGTAACAATGATCTTAAGGTACATACTCCCTACAATTTTTGAAATAGGGAGAATTTATTATTTAAATCAAAATTGTTTGAAGAGCTGTTAGTACAATCCAGATCCTCATTTCAGGGTCAAATGGCGTGAGTGATTTTGGAGTAACCAAGTTCCTCGTGGCGTGCATGAACACCGCCTTGGATAATTACCGCCAGCATAAAATGAAACGTTTTTACGGCTATTTCTGAGCCCGTATTGCAATAATTGCAAGCATATGCACGTAGTATGTAATCTTTAACTCATGTTTTAAGGGTAAAACGACACAAGAAAATAATATTGTATATTATGTAAATGTACATAGTATGAAGTCTGCGATTACGAAAAATTTGCCGATATTTTATGTTTCTGAGTCACACGGGCGAAAATCGATCTCAAAAAGTGATGGGGATGGACCCTGCTAATATAATAGTTATAGAGGCATGCAACACGTCTAACGTTTTCAGGGCATTTCCGCATCATTTATAGACACTTCCCGACAGGAGCGTAACTACTTGGGTCTTAGGTTGCCTGACGAAAGGGCATGGTAAAGGGGCTGGCCAATATCAAATTATTGGTTTATTGGAACCCCATGCCGCTAGCGAGAATGCACAGGTATCGGGTGCCGAACGCACGAGGGCACTAGGGGGTATGCGGGCATGCTCCCCCAGAAAAGTTTGAAATCTAGAGTCTCTGAAATGCCATTTCATGCACTTTGGTGGAAGACTTTACATAATCTTGATGATCAGAACAAGTCGTATAAACAAAAGTGAAAAAAAGTGGGGGGATAATTACATATTGATCCCCCTCTGCCCAAAAAGTGGGGGAATTTGTCCCCCCCTCAGGATTGACGCCCTTGCTGAGTCAGCATACTGGAAAACTGCTAATCTAATATGGCAAGAAAATTTCTCCTTTCCCGACTTTTGGCTTGAAAGTCCACATTCCAAAGGGGATCGAAGTAAATGTGGCATTGTTTATATTTAGGGGAAATTGTAAGGTGTTTGCGGACAAGGTTTGGTGAGTATCGTCGTAAGATCATCAACAACGATGCTAAACAACCTGTTGCCTGCTGGCACTTCAAAAGTGGCAATGATGATATTTCAGGTATGAAAATTCAAACCCTTTGTCCAATTTTTGGTAGTAATGATAGCCGTACAAGACAAGAAATTTGTCTCATTTTCCAACTTGAAACCGTTTACCCTCGCGGTTCTTACACGTTTAACTCTAATTTGTCCATGCCTGACTGCAGACATTGACACTAAAGTATTTCTACACCTAACCTCGTACATAGTTTCATATGTTTTCATGTACTCATGTTTTTTTTCACTTGTTCTTCAATTATAATATACTCTGTAATGTGGTTTTCTATTCTGTATATATTCTGTTTTGACTAAATCCATCTGATTGATATATTTTTATCACGTGATAGCTTCTGTATTCACACTCTAAAAACACATGTGTTTTCAAAGTTGATCAAAGTTGATTATACTAGTGTAAGTGTGAACAGACGTGATTACATGGACTGAGAATAGTTTAATTTTATCCGTTGACCATGCATGACGATACGATCGAGAAGCTTTACTTAATTAAGCAGGTGTCTTCCAGTGCATGCATGTGCTGACTGAGAAATATTAAAAGATCTAGTTTACGTTAATGGCGGACCTGACTTGCATACAACATGTGTACCAAATTATCCTACTATAGCACACATAATAATTATTTTATTGTGCAGTTTCGCCCAAGAGGTAAAAAAAGTGTTGTTGTGTATTTACTTGCAATATTCGAAGAGATAGCGGGGTTCATGCACGCCACGAAGACATGTAATTACTCTAAAATCACTTAAATTGACTCTGAGAATAAGGGTCTAGGTTTCTCATTGCATGCAGGTGAGTAATATAGTCAAATTTTTTGGACATCTCGCTCGATAGAACTGAATGTTGATGGTGTTAGTAGATGGAATACCCGTCTGTCATCCTATTTAGATTACGTTCGAAAAATACGAATTTGCGGTTTATTTGTAGCTTATCTAGCCGTCTGATCCAGATATCGAACAAGTAACATATAACAATAATATTTTCTTTAGTTTAACTACTTTATGGTTGTGAACTGAATTATGGTACGTTTAACGTATGTGTATTCTACTAGAAATCACAATTTGTATGACAAATTATGTGTGTGTGTGGGGGGGGGGAGGGGCTAAAACTTCGATACATCCCTGCTACGCGGCCCCTGCATGCACGCATATATACTAGGGTGATGCCAATGTTTGGTATAAAGGTAATTATTCTAATTTTTTGGGCATCTCGCTCGATAAAACTGAATGTTTATGGTGTTTGTGTATGGAATTTTCGAGCGAAAATTATTGACATATTTTCAGACCTAACCAGGAGCAGTTGCGAAAAACGAGCAATTCCGGTAAAGCGCTCTGCCAACTGATTGTGGATGAGTCTCTAGCTCAGTTGGTAGGGCGCTGCACCAAAATCGCAGGGCCGCAGGTTCGATTTCTGCCTATAGTTGCATTTTTCGCAACTGCTCCTAGTTAGATCTGGAATTAATGAATTATGTATATAATTTTCGATCAAAAATTCCATCTACAAAAACCATCAAGACAAAGCAATAAATTGTAATATTTCGTTTCAACAATCTCATCGTCGCATAAGGCACGATATAAATTTGGTCCCAGGTATGATATCGTATTCTTTGGACGGCTGTTTTCATACCGTTTAATGTTCTCATTGTCCTGTTTTCTTTGTTTTCCGCTTTAAATATTTCCTCTGAATTATTGGATTCTCCTTGTAATAGATTTTTAAAAATTAAGGAATCAGGCTCAGAGGCACCAGATGAAACCTAAAAGATGTTACAGTATACGAGTTACTATATATAACGTCTAACTCCAACTAACTAGACCACATTTGTACGTAAAATAGAGTCCCATTTGTAGAACGAATGGCATCCTTGTAGGAATGGCGGTGGAATTTATTGAAATATTGGTTGAAGTATTGTCCTTTGGCAGTTCAAAAATACAAATTGCAGACGCTGTGCATAATTTATTTGACCTGCCAAAAAGAAAATAGTTTGTCAGGCCATATTTTTCAATTTTTTCCCCCTTTTTAATTTTGCCCTTTGTCTTAAACCAGGGGGGTGGAGTGCCGTAAGGGTATTAAAGGAGAACCAAATAGGGTAAAACCAAAAAAACGTTCTGAGATGTTGGTGTTATTCGCCGTGTATAGGGAGGTGGGTTAAAGTAAAGCCAATGTTGCTCAAATAGCCAACAGGTCTTGGTATAGAATATGTTTGTTTTTATCAGAATTTTATTAGGTTTGCCACAAAATTGTTACAACATTATTACATGATTGTTTCTTACAGGTGTATGTACCACAGAATACCGCAATTCCCGGGGGTTTTGGGCTAGATTTCATAGACTTAAATATTTTTTTAATTGAACATTCTGTGGAACAAACTCTAATGTACCACAGAATACCAGTGGAGAGATAAATAAGCAACGGTTTATCAAATTGTACCAGAATTTGGTGTGTCATGTTGTGCGATAATACTGTAGGATATTGCTAACTTAATTTAGTGAAATGTAAATACTAAAATCAGTACAGCATACCAGTGGTGTAACCAAACTAGAATACCAGGTTTATCAATAATTTTGAAAAATTCAGATTCAAATTAAACTTTCGAAATTTACAGGCATTAAGTGGGAACAAAGTATCAAAAACATAGAATGTTATTTTTTGTTAATCCTGATTATTTTTAAGAATTTTTATGAAAATATTCATTTTTTGTTTTTTATATGTCGGTTAAAACTAAAACTAATATATATTCACAAAAATAAAGTATATAGTATGTTTCCTCCAAATGTTATAAGATCAATAACGTGGTACCGTGGTATTCTGTGGTACATACACCTGTATATAAGAAGTTAAATTATAAATATAGTGGCGAAGTGACCTCTAAAAACCTTCAGGCTTATGGATTGAGGTCAGCTCGAGAGTTTAACAATGACATACTTTAGCAGTGTATAATCAGTGTTTTAACCAAGGCGTGACTCAAAACTGGCATGCCAACAAACGTTTTTATCATGCAGGGGAACCAACCCTCCCGCATCCTCACATCCATAGAGATTATAAAAGAATACAGGGGGCGTCCAATTGACATATGTTAGTCAAGAAAAGGGAAAAATTGAAGTTTCCTAAGGGGGGCTGCTTATGAGTCCCGGATGTAAGTCCCGGATGTGAAATCGCGCGCCCATTGGCTACATTTGAAATCTCTTTAGCAACACTGTCTTAGCAACAAAAAAATTGTTTCTGGAACCCCCCAAATTCAAAAACTCCTATGTGTATTAAAATTTTAAATATATATATCTTATTAGATGTTTTGGTATGTAGTATCGCTGTATATTTTTACGAGTTGTGCCGTATTTTGACGAGCCCGCAGGGCGAGTCAAAATACAAACAACGAGTAAAAATGTACAGCGATACTACATACCAAAACATCTAATTAGTTATTTATTATACAACTGCTTTATAAAGTATTTTTTATTGAGAAGAAAAACCGGTCAAACCGGTTTTCTACTATACAAATAACCAAGTATCCAAATATCGCTGTATATTTGTACTCGTTTTTAGCGTTATTTGGACACTTTTTAACACAGTTGTGTAATAAGTGTTAATATTTAATATATTTTGAAAATAAACCTGCTAAAAACTGATATAATTTATTTGATTTCCTTTTTTGTCTATTTAAAGTCGAGCAACCAAGTGAGAACCACCCAGACTGCAGAGTGAAAACACCCGCCTTTTAAGTTAAATGCCAGTTCAATTCCACTAAGCAGTTTCATTGCTTCACACCAAGTCCACATCTTTAAACATCAAATTAAAGACAAATGTGCTCACATAGGAATAGTTTTTCGCTGAATTTGGGCATCCTGCTTAATTTAGACAGGCCGAAAGCTTTTTCAAAAAGGCAGCGTTGCTAAGGAGATTTCAATGTAGCCAATGGGCGCACGATTTCACATACGGGACTTACATATGGGATTTACAAGGGCCCCCATTAGGAAGTTTCAATTTCCCCCTCAATTTATCCTCGGATGCCCGCTCTGTTCTTTTATAATCTCTATGCTCACATCGCCTTTTTATTACACCATGCAGAAACTACAGGTTGTGTTTTTGCTACCCAGAGCCAGTGTGAACGCCTCGGCTGGCTCGGCAGGCATCTTGTTAAGGTTTATAAAATAATCTCGTCGCGTACTTAATTATCAGGTTACTAGAACTTTTTATATCTGTTATTGGGTTAAGGATTGTATTTCTTGCACGAGGAGAAATTTATAAGTTATTTAAAGTTTTTCTTTGAATGTTCAAAAGTTATAGTTCTCTTCTTAGTGTCCATTTGAAAAGATTTGAAGTATGTGAATATCGTAACTATTTTATGAATTAGAATTGTATATTTGAGAAATAACGAAATATAAAAAGTGACGTCATACGTTGAACTCCTACAGTTTGGCAACTTCCTGTTACCTGTTAACCTTGCAAAACTGCAGGGATGCAAAGTACAACGAAGGTCGCACGCAACCGACATTTACCTTTTTATAGCCTGTCATTACTCAATGGTCATTACTCAAAAACGGCAAACTTTGTGTGCATGATTACTTCGTATTTATTTGAAAATTATTTAAAACTTAACTTTACTTGCTGACAACTTTACAGTTCATTAAAGTATTTTTGAGCTATACCAAAGAGAGCCGCAGAATGTTCCATAGGCATAGCAATTGAATCACTATACTCGGCGACTTTCAGGCAATTTTAAGTACACTATAATAACTAACCTCTGGCTCTGACACCATCTTTTTGTCTATTTTCCGCTGCTGAGAATTTCTCATCATGATAATTCCATACATCGTACATATTATATTATATCAGCAATAACAAAGCACTCGTAAAATCAGCGCTCGAAGTTCACTGTGAACAGCCAGTTCAAGTTCAAACCTAAAATCCAAAATATTTGAAAAGCACAAAAGTAGTATTAGTTAATCAGTATAGATGCAGCCGGGACAGAGCAAGAGGTACAAAAGCACGGTGCACATTTTGACCTCTTTGACTTTGCCTTTGGTAGTATATCTTTTTTTAACCATTTAACAGTTATTCTACGAACTCGAGTCGTATATGAACAGAACATTTTGGCGTACTTTTTTCAAGTAAAACTTGAATATCCTCTTCATTTAATTGTCCAAATCTGCCAGCCATTTTTCTACTTTTCTCTATACTAGCAGGATATGAGTTATTATTATATACACAAGCTCTGGATATGAGGTATTCTGCAATCTGATTGGTTCTCTACTAGCAGGATATTAGCTCTTATAATATAGCCAACCACAATGCTGCAATCTGATTGGTTGTCTACTAGCAGGATATTTTGTGATATCCTACTAGTAGAGCAATATCCTACTAGTAGGGAAAAAAACAAAATGGCTTCCAGATTTGTAAGCATGAATGATGAAGAAATTGGAGTTTTGCTTCAAAATAGCACGCCTAAGAACACAAAAAAGGCAACAAAATTTGGAATGAAGGTTTTTGACGGTAAGCCAAATGTAAATGTGTATAAAATTTATACTTAAAAAGAAATTACGAAAAGTAAACATGTATCGCAAAATAATTTGCCTGATTTGGCCATAAAAACAAAACAAAACATGAAAACATCTTTTATTTTTCGTTTAATTTTATAGAATGTTTTACCAGCTCAAGGCTATATTCGCTCTCGTCGGATATTGGCTGATAGCCAACTCGGCGAAGCGCCTCGTTGGCTATCAGCCAATATCCGACTCGAGCTCATATAATATTTCTTACATATCCTGCTAGTAGAGAAAAGTAGAAAAATGGCTGGCAGATTTGGACAATTAAATGAAGAGGAAATTCAAGTTTTAGTTGAAAAAAGTACGCCAAAATGTTCTGTTCATATCCAGAGCTTGTCGGTATATAATAAAACAGTTATTCTACTCAGTCTCGTCGTATATCAGCTCATATACGACTCGAGTTCGTAGAATAACTGTTAAATATCCTGCTAGTAGAGAACCAATCAGATTGCAGAATACCTCATATCCAGAGCTTGTGTATATAATAAAAGTGAATAGTTATTGCAACTAACGGGATTTCGTTTTACTCAGGGGTAACACTCAACGGAAAATAAGAACTCGGTATTGGTAATGTTGGTGTTGTCATGCAATATGGCAAAGGTTTAAAACCCAATACCACAGCGGCCCAAACTTACGTTGCGACTATTAAATCTAGTATAAAGTACCATATCCATACTGTTTACAATATAGATTTAATGGTCGCAACGTAAGCTTGGGCTGCTGTGCCGATACTGGTGATAGACCTGCGATAGACTGCATGTGGTTATTGTGAATAACAGCGTAGTGTCCACTGATCTGGATATATACCTGTGGTAGTGCCAGACAGTACTAGTATCCGGAAAATTTTTCCAACGCTAAATTAATTATTCTATGCAGAATAGCAACATTCCAACAACTTTAAAACGATAGGCTCAGATGATTGCTGGGTATGTCATAAATTGTGGTCTGTACAGTTCAGTTTACCTTTTTGCAGTAGTTTTGAACAACTTCGTGTGAATATTTTTTAAAAATGGCGTAGTTTACTGTAGGCCGAAATAAGTATCAGGAGAATGTTCAATATTAACCGTCGCTCTTTTCTCAAATTTTGAGATTAAGTATTGAATTTCTGAATTATGACGAAGCGGACCAATAAGCGGACATTATTGACTAAAAACACGCGTATAGCTGCTGTATATTTTTCTCTTAAGTGAAGAAATGTTTCAACAGTTGTCAGTGCCAAGTGGACAACTTGTTCATGATTGGATAATTGAGTTGATTTTTAGTTCATTGGCGAGTTGCAAGTTTCAAGGCCGCGGAAGCATCTCAAAAGTAGGGGGTACCGCCAAAAAGGTGCGCATATCAGTGGCATAGCCAGCGTCATTTTTGGAGGGGTCAAAAACATCCTGAATGTACAATCGGTACAATTCTACTTTCAAACAAAAAAAGCACTTCTCAGTTCAGAAAAGGGGCACTTTTTCCATTTTGAAAAAAGTACGGGGGGGGGGGGCACATGCTCCAGGGGGGACAAGTTTTTACTTGTTCTGTCGGGAGCAAGAGGACATTGGCAGCGGCGCCAGGCTTGTATACATTATATTACTGGGTTTGGTGGATAATCCAAGTGAGTAGGGATTATCCACTTGGATTATCCACTTGGATTATCCTACTCACTTGGATTATCCACCAAACCCAGTATTCTAGTTCAACCAAGTGAAGTGCGAAAAAATCTTTGTTGTATACATTATACATTATTCAGCTCACTCCCCGTTGGCTTACCTATATTAGTACTTAGCCTACATTATTTATTTTTACAACAATTGTGATATTACTTTCTTAATTTGTATTATCCTAACCCACCCAGTCAACTTTTTGTAGAAGTGGGGAGGACGTTTCGAGAGCCGAAGGCTCGAGGGACCGCTAAAATCTAGAGTCCCTGAAATGCGATTTCCAGCATTTTGGCAGTAAGATTATACAGAATTCGGAAGATTATAAAATACATGAAACACACGAGTATTTGTATGTATAAGGTCTGGAAATATACAATGTCAAGATCACAAGACGATGTCTGCGACTGTCTTCATACCCCCTATTCAGTTTATCTAAATAGCTGGACTGTTAAACGTATCGCCCCCCCCACTTTTCTCATTGGATTTGGACGAATTAGAAAAGTGACTCTGGAGAGAACTGGGGGGTGTCCTCCCCGTGGCGCCGCCTTTGCAAGAGGACTTATTAGAGCTCACATGCCTATAAATAGGTTGGTTCTTTTGCGAATAATCTTGCTGAAATATTATAAACTGTTCAACGAATTCAGGGATGCCGGAACCACGGGTGCAGCGGGTGCAAGTGCACCCCTTGCCTTTTGTATTCACAACTTTCCGGGTGCAATGCGGGTGCAGACTATGGGTGCAACGGGTGCGCAGAATATTTAACACGAACAGATTTAACACGAACAGATTACTTACGTAAACCCTTAATTAAATGTATCGCAAATGGTAAGGTTTATCAAGTACGATCTTGTACACCATAATTACTGCAGTATTCTTGCATATGCATATGCATATACGAATGCGAAAACATGTTCATGAAATATCGGAATTAGAGTCAGTTAACGTTTTCCGAATATACGTTCATATTATTTTCTCTCTATTACTACTAGAGTCGGAAAATATTTTTTTAAACGTTTCCCCCCCCCCCCGTCGACAAAAAAAAACAAACCAATAATGGTTTTTCCCAATGTTGTCGGAAAATGTTGCGCGGTTACCAAATAAGCAGAAGTGCCCTTTGATTTTTGTTTGTGCCCTTTTGTTAAAAAATATGCCCTTTTGATCGCAAATCGTACCCCTTGCCTTTAGCAACTTCCGGCATCCCTGAACGAATTCGTCCTATTTTCATTGCACAAGCGAGGATAAACTCCAATATTTATCAAAATACAGCTTACCTTACTCCTTTATAGTCTTAGAGCAAAAATATGGTCATTATATTTCTGCCGCATACGGGAACAGAAGTCCAGACTCCAGATACAGGCCATGAAATGGAACAATTTGTTTTCAATATTACGGTAAAAGTAAAAATATACGGTTCGAGTTTTAATGGTTATCATCTGTAAAAGCAGTTTCGATATTTAAATTTTACAAATCTTAAATGGTAAAATATAGCGACAGCGTAACCATTGATTGACAGATATATACATGTTCAGTGTCCGAAAACTGCATAATTTAGAAGCCAAATTACCCAAATACAAATAAACACAACACAATTCATAACATACCAAGCAATAATCTAAACCTATCGTTTCAAATTTTGTTGCTATGCTTCATTGAAAAATTCTAAATTAGTTCTATATTAAATCTATATATTTTCTGTCCGTATTAAAACTGTGCTGACTATAAAAAGAGGGGGAAATGCATTGTTGTTGGCAATGGATATTAAATACACAATATTAAACTAGCTAATGGTCGGAATTTTATAGCAACTTTAAATAAATAAATAACAACTTACTTGTGAAAAACTTGCGTGAAATTTCCTGTCCAATTAATGTTTTCATAAAAAGAAAAATGAAAAAGAATGAAAAAATATTAAAAAAAAAAATGTTTTTAAAAATTCCCGCCCAAATCGACGCTTTGGCAAAAGACGAATCTGATTGGTTAATCCAAGAGCTATTGGACCCATACCCCTGTGGTTTTCGTCAGCGCGGCCAATATGCAAAAACAAATAAACTAAGGACATATTTTGCTCAAAAATTGTGTCTTTTGATTAATTTTTTGCTGATATTCTTCCTAAATAGTTGTGATTGGATTAAAGGGTTGTTTATCAAACAGCTTTGTTTACTTGGACACAAGAATCAAGTTCGTAATGGCAATAATTGGTAACCTTTTGGCGCACTCTGAGGCCCCTGTGGCCCAGTGTGGCCAGTACAGTATATAGATAATTAGATATAAATATATGTGAACCTTTCTTTGGAGCATTACTATTGTATGTTTTACTTGGGGCTGTTTATATGGAAGCTGGACTGGCCTGCTAAGCGGAATGAATTTGTCTGTTACATAAGAAAATTTCATCCCGGATTCCCGGGACAATTGTGTTGTTTTTACATTGTTGTGTTTTGCCAGTTCAGCAGTTCTTAATTTTAAATATATATAATTATATATGTCAACTGGGCCAGGAGGCCAAGGTGCTCACATTACTATCTCCAGTTTATATATAGCTCAGTGGCACTATACGTCACCCATTGTCAGTGACTTTGGCCCTGTTACAATATATACCGGATACGCATCGTCACGACATCAATTTAAGCTGTTTTATGGCATCCCTGACCCTAGGCTTTTGCCAGTTAGCTGATTTTGTTGAATCGATCATACTATTATAATTTTGGGGGCTAAACTCGCTTTGATATGGCTCAAAGTGATGTTGTGACAATGTGGATCCGGTATAGTGTAAACGGGGCCTATATGTAGGGCCATATGAAAAAAAGTACTTGTTTAGCATCCACCCATTTCAATTTTTCAGGTTGGGTGGGAGGATTTTTATATTTTTTACAATTTTTCAGAAACGATGACTCCCTTAATTTAATACAAACTTGCCTGCCGGTATGCATGGACATGTTATATTGTAAAGTCTTACAACATCTCAACTCAAACGTGTTTTAAAAGGCTTTCATTAAATTTATAGGACCGTGCATACTGGCAGGCAAAATTTGTATCAAATTAAAACAAAGTGACTCATTTATAGATACATTTTTCATGCAACGCAATAGAGACTCAACGGGCATGTTAATATGTTAAGATTTTAGTGTGGGAAGGCCTGAGTAAAAGATATTGCTAAAGAAATGGAGGTCGGGGGCTTTCCTCATGTTGGGCGGGGATGCTAAACCAACCTGCTTGTCCATATAGATGCAGGATAATTTTTATTATAAAACTTACTACACAGCAAGATCTCGCTTTCTGGGATCTAACATGTTTCAAATAAGCAAGATCTCAAGATTTGGACCAGCCCGCCTGTCCATGTACTGTAATTTTCAATTATACATCGATTCAATTACTTAGATCTTGCTAAGCAGCCCAGCTCCCATGTAAACAGCCCCTAAAGCATGTTTAAATGTTATATACAGTATATTTATTATGAAGAAAGACGAAATTGAAGTGTACAAAGGGATTCTATTATTCTATAACAAATACAGTTGGCATTTGGCAATACACATTTTGGACAATTGTTCCCACGAAACTGTATGTCACCTAAATAGCCTTTTTAATTTAAAATAGAGTATTTCATTCTCTGAAAATGCTTAATCCTTAATTAATCCATTAACTGGCAGACTTGGCAGTACCCCAGAGGCAGTACCCTACCACTGACGTTAGACCGACTAAAATACTAAAGTAGGGTGCATCTGGGCGCATTGCCAGCTAATGGATTAACCAGTTAGAACCATTGTACAATGCAAAATATGTTGTGTGTATGTGCCAAATAATGGATAATTGAATATGCTGCAACATTATTTTGTTGTTGTTGTTTAATGTTTAATGCTATCTTTAAAAGAAACAGTGTATATTACGATTGTAATGTATAATTGTCATCAATACTGCCAATTGAAAACTAAGGTTCATGAAAGTAGTTAAGCATCTAGGGGATAGTGTCTCCACTGATGAGTGTCTCCTTCACAGCTTCACCCCCTCCCAGGGGCATAGGAAGTGGGGGACCTGGGGGGCAGGCCAATGTTAAACATGATTGGGGCAGAATAGCTTTACCCCCCCCTCCGAAAAAAACAATATCTTGTAATTTACAATTAAAATATTTAAAGAAAAATATAAACCAGAAAGAAATTAAATTAGTGATTATGTATCAATTTCATTACATGTCGTCAGTCTCTATTATACAGTTATATAATTATTCAATACAAATATAGGTATGTTTTATCAGTTGCATTTCGGCATAATGTTGTAAAATTGTAAAATTAATAGTGTAATAAAGTGTTATCCTTTAGTTGACTGTCCAATGTTTCACAAGAAGCATTCCAAAATGGCTGAAAATGCCTTTTCAGAGAATCTAGATTTAAAGATTTTCTGATGAGACATGCCCTCAAACTCCCCTAGTTGCCTTTGGCACCACATTGAGTACCTTTTGCTTTTGTGTTCCCCCACAAAAAATAAATAAATGCGCTTCCTACGCCCCTGCCCCCCTCCCTAGTGACTTCAACTCGTCACTGGCTGCTGAGAATACCTCCCCTCCCAGTGTTTAGTTATACTGGTCTTGCACTCTTGCTCCCAAAAAGAAAAGCCTTTTTATAAAACGTGCAAGAATTAATCATTGAGGTTAAGCATTGGATGGATTTTGCAAAAGCATATATTGTTAACCCATTTCATGTGAAAGTGCAGACTGCAGACATTTTTTGAGGCAATATTATATTTGAGGGGCCAGCTTGGTTCCCAGCTCCTCCTCCTATGCCCCCCATTAGGCCCACATACTTGAACCTTTGAGGGTTAGAAATTTCTACTGTACATCTTCTATCATTCAACCCCCCCTCCCCTTTCAAATATGCCTCGCTTTAGTAACCTCCCCCTTTACAACAAAGAAACACATGTGTATGTACTGATCAGATTTGTTAATTGACCAGTACGTTAATTTTAGTTTACTGTGTTTCATGTAAGTCCCACCCCCTATATTTAGCTCCCTTCAGTGGCGCCGTGGCTGGGGGAGGGGGGGGGGCATGGTCCCCCCTATCGTTGAGACCCGTCGGAAAATTGTAAATTTGTTATGTTGTCGGAATCTTCGTGGTCAAGCATACCTGCATATACGAGCGGGAATTTTACTTCTCTTCGTTGTTTGACAATGCGAAACATGTTTGAATAAAAAAATATATAGATGAAATATCGGAAATCGGACTCGGCTTGAATGAATGACTTTATTTTAAGTGTCAATGTGTTTAGCTTTTAACAGCTAATTGGGGACACTATTTACATTATGATTGCCTAACCCACTCTGTCAACTTTCCCTGTTGTTGTTTTCCCACGTTTTCCCAATATAAGTTTATAGAATAGTCAATATTTAAGAGTTATATGCTTTATACGATTCCACACATAACATTAGCATGGATTGCCCTTGGCCCCCCCTAAAACATGGGACCCACGACGCCCCTGGCTCCCTTCCCAAAAAACCCTCCACAGGTCTGAAATAAATACGTGCCCCTGGGGTAAATAGAGGATTCAAGATTTATAGTATCTTTCCTCTCAAACAAAAATCTGTTGTGTACATATGTCAGCTGTCACAGGCAAATTTGCACAAATCACAGGTATAATGCACATATGTGGAGTTTGGTAAAATTCGTGCAATCATCAAAGATGAGCCATCTCATCCTGGCCAACATTATAATTTATGGTAAATATACATCTAATGGACTAGAAGTTTAATGTCTGTTAACCCATTAACTGGCAGTACCCTACCACTGACGAGTAAAATCGCCTGGCGTTAGACAGACTAACATACTAAAGTAGGGCGCATTGCCAGCTGATGGGTTAATTGGAAATCATCAAACTTTTCTCGACAGAAAATTTTCCATTCTGTGACAACCCACTCATAAGTTGATGAACGGGTGTGATTTTTCTCTACCCCTTTGGAAATTACAAACTTGGGACCCCTCAGAAACACATAATTTTCAACCCCTCGGAAAATCTCATCAACCGAAATAGAACATATATAAAATCAATGTCAACAGTTAAAATTATCATTGGCAATTATCATTTCTCTCGTAAAATGCCGTTTATTAATTAAAATTACCAAAATTATAGTTGGGTATAAACTAGTCACACGGTTATATGCCCCTATGAGTCAAAACCAGTGCCCCAGGGGCGCACATTAGGGGTGTGTGTGAGTGGGGGGGGGGGTGGATACACAAATCAAAAACCACCTGACTTTTGCTCTTCCGCTTTGTGCGGAGGGGGGGGGGGGGGTGGATACACAAATAAAAAACCACCTGACTTTTGCTCTTCCGCTTTGTGCATTCTCTTTCCACTTCATTGTTCGTCAGTATTCTCGAGTAAGTCAATTCTGTGTAAAGATTCAGTTTCTGAGTGTGTCTCTGATGTTGAAGCTTACGTTTTGACATCTTTCATAAAACTGTATAAATTTCATTACAAGTCAGTCTATAATTATTATATATTATTGATGGTTTGTGTCTGCATACTATTTTTTCCACAGCTATACAGTCAGCTGTAGTCATTCTATTTTTCAGTTATATAATTATTCAATACAAATATAGGGATGTTTTATGTTGCATTTCGGAGTAAAGAAATAAGAATGTTGTAAAATTGTAAAATTCATATTGTAATACAGTGTTATCCTTTAGTTGACTGTCCATTGTTTCCCAAGTAGCATTCCAAAATGGCTGAAATCAAAATGCCCGGTAGACACGCCCCCTATCATGTATTACTAGTAGAGCAAAAGCGATGCACTGTGGATTCTTTTCAAGACAAATCCCAAACCTTTACAAGCTACAGGCCTGTAAATATGGCCATCTTGTTTTTAAAAATATATATAGCGAAACCTTTAATCTCACAAGTATACTGTTCAGGCCAGACAGCAAAACATGTTTTCCACCTGAAGGTACGTTCACACGTTGCGATTTGTCGGGCCGATTTCAGATGCACGTTAGGCCATCAATTTTAGTTTTTCATCAGATTTTTTGAAAAACATGGGGCGGGCGGGCGGATTTTTATTTTTTCTATTATTTATTTTATAATAGCTTAAGTAGTATATTTATCCTTTTAAAAACGGGTTAAAAGGTTGTTTTCCATTTCACACATTTTGTCTGCGCAAGAAATAGTCACAGTTAAGAGCCATTTTAACTTCGATGCCTAAACGGAACTCGTACACCTATCCAGGGCTTCGAGACTTGTGTGCCTCTTCGTAGTTGCACTACGACCAGGGTTGCCAACTGTAAATGTGTGAAATTCCCAACTAAGCTTCCCAAATATCCCGAGATTCCCCCAAAAATCCCAATGTTCCCACTTTCGTTCCCACTTTCGTTCCCAGTCCCAAAGACCCCAACATGCGAACGGGCATACTCTAGAAAAGAGATTTAGAGATCGCGCCGGTTTCTCGAAATATGCGTATAATACTTCAAGTTGTATAAATGAAACATACTTTGGTTGGATAAACTGATCTAGTATAACATTTGTAACATAAAATTCAATAGGATGCCAGCAGACGAACGCTGGATTTTTTTGAAAATTGTTATTATATTATTGTTTATTTTATTTTAAAATAATTTTACAAAAAAATCAATTTTTAATTCTCGAACTTTCTGTTCTCAAAAATCCCAAAAAAATCCCGAGCATGAATTTAAAAAAAATAAATCCCAAAAAGTTCCCAACTGCTTTTTAAAATCCCGAGATCTCGGGATAAAATCCCGAACTTGGCAACCCTGACTACGACGAAAGGCATGTTGAAACACAATGGCCGCCAACGTTCGGTTTCCGACTACTTCCGACTAATTCCGATTTAATAAAAAAAAGTTTCGGGCGGCCAATTTTTCAGGGGCGGGCGGCGATGAAAAACTAAATATTTGATATTTGAAAAATACGTGGCAAACGTCATCTGGTGACATCATCAACTGAAAATATTCGTCATTAACATTCAGCAAAACCTGAAATCGGCCCGACAAATCGCAGCGTGTAAACGTACCTTGAGTAATTCTCTAACCCACGTTCTCTTAGTAACGTTTCACAGTTAAGCCTCTTACAGACGAGCAAGTTTTCCATGACAATTTTTTCTATGACAAGTTTTGTTTGCCAATTGCACGTGTGTACGTACAACAAATTTTCTATGACAAGTTTGTGGTTTTCTGACCGCAATGATAGCTAATACAACGATAAATCGCTGACCAACCGCACCTAAGTGCTCAAATTACTTTGACAAGTTTTCCTTGTTGACCCATACAGACGAGCGAAATTTGTACTTTGGCAATTTTTTCTATGACAAGTACACTTGTTCAAAAGCTAGGCTGCTAGCTTTTGAACAAGTGTACTTGTCATAGTAAAACTTGGCAAAGTTGCGTATACAGACGAGCAAATAAAACTTGCTCGTATGTAAGAGGCTTTAGTGTTGGCGGATTTTGATACTGTATATTTGTATTGTCATGTCTTGATTGACAGAAGCACAGACCCATACACTCAATCATCAATTCCCGTCCAGCCAAATACTTCAATCTTAACCTTAACCAAGTATTTTAAAAGCAAATTGTGTGTATAACATGGTTTTAACGGTCTTTTAAAATAATGCTGACGTCAGCAATAATATTTTTCAAAACTAAGAAATTTCAGACGAACTGAAGCAAATTGTGTGTATAACATCATTTTAACGGGTTTTGAAAATAATGCTGACGTCAGCAATAATATTTTTCAAAACTAAGAAATTTCAGACGAACTGAAGCAAATTGTGTGTATAACATCATTTTAACGGGTTTTGAAAATAATGCTGACGTCAGCAATAATATTTTTCAAAACTAAGAAATTTCAGACGAACTGAAGCAAATTGTGTGTATAACATCATTTTAACGGGTTTTGAAAATAATGCTGACGTCAGCAATAATATTTTTCAAAACTAAGAAATTTCAGACGAACTGAAGCAAATTGTGTGTATAACATCATTTTAACGGGTTTTGAAAATAATGCTGACGTCAGCAATAATATTTTTCAAAACTAAGAAATTTCAGACGAACTGAAGCAAATTGTGTGTATAACATCATTTTAACGGGTTTTGAAAATAATGCTGACGTCAGCAATAATATTTTTCAAAACTAAGAAATTTCAGACGAACTGAAGCAAATTGTGTGTATAACATCATTTTAACGGGTTTTGAAAATAATGCTGACGTCAGCAATAATATTTTTCAAAACTAAGAAATTTCAGACGAACTGAAGCAAATTGTGTGTATAACATCATTTTAACGGGTTTTGAAAATAATGCTGACGTCAGCAATAATATTTTTCAAAACTAAGAAATTTCAGACGAACTGAAGCAAATTGTGTGTATAACATCATTTTAACGGGTTTTGAAAATAATGCTGACGTCAGCAATAATATTTTTCAAAACTAAGAAATTTCAGACGAACTGAAGCAAATTGTGTGTATAACATCATTTTAACGGGTTTTGAAAATAATGCTGACGTCAGCAATAATATTTTTCAAAACTAAGAAATTTCAGACGAACTGAAGCAAATTGTGTGTATAACATCATTTTAACGGGTTTTGAAAATAATGCTGACGTCAGCAATAATATTTTTCAAAACTAAGAAATTTCAGACGAACTGAAGCAAATTGTGTGTATAACATCATTTTAACGGGTTTTGAAAATAATGCTGACGTCAGCAATAATATTTTTCAAAACTAAGAAATTTCAGACGAACTGAAGCAAATTGTGTGTATAACATCATTTTAACGGGTTTTGAAAATAATGCTGACGTCAGCAATAATATTTTTCAAAACTAAGAAATTTCAGACGAACTGATGAACCAAGTATTTTAAAAGCAAATTGTGTGTATAACATGGTTTTAACGGTCTTTGAAAATAATGCTGACGTCAGCAATAATATTTTTCAAAACTAAGAAATTTCAGACGAAGATTTTGCAGATTTTAGCAACACTGAATGTTGTTCAGAAATAAATCCATAACTCAAGAATAAATAATTGTAGCTCAGCAATTTGGGTGAGCACCCCTCAATAGAGACCTTAAGATTGACGTTTACGGCAAACCACAAACCGCTGTGAAAGTTGAGGTTTTTGCTGTTGTAATTCACCAACTTTTACACAAATTTTGAAATATATCAAACATTCGTATAACTTACGAAATTGTGCACTAATCAATTAACAAAGTTTAGTCACCATTGGCGTTCTCGTCAAACCAGGAAACTACATCTTGAGGTTCGAGGTTTACCGTTGTACGCCTACGAGTGCTTTTAGGCGTTCAAGCATGAAATTTATACGTCAAATGTAAACTTCAAACCTCAAGATGTAGTTTCCTAGTTTGGCGAGAACGCCAATGGTGATTAATCTTGTTTAATTGATTAGTGCACAATTTCGTAAGTTATACGAATGTTTGATATATTTCAAAATTAGTGTAAAAGCTGGTGAATTACAACAGCAAAAACCTCAACTTTCACAGCGGTTTGTGGTTTGCCGTAAACGTCAATCTTAAGGTCTCTAATGCCCTCATAGTAACGTAACATCAGGGCGCAGTAAAACACAGTGTTTTAATTTACTGCCCCCCAACAACAACATGTCAATTTTATACGTCATAGTCTATGGTATTTTTATTGTCTATACTGTATATTGGTCTATATTATCACATTTCTATTAACTGTGATATTATATGGTCATTGTAAATGCGTGCCTTGCATAGATATCTATGGCGCCTTGCAAGGAGTCTAAGTACTATTGCGCAAATTGGCGGGAAAATTAAATCGGGATTGCCGATATGTTGCCGACCTCGTACGACGAGCTCTCAGACTTGGATGATTTCAAGATTGCTAGCAGCCTAGCATGTTATAACTACTTGTTCAATCACTTCAATGGACGTTTTAAAAGCTTTTCGTGTGATATAAAGCTTAGTTTTCAGAATAAGAACTCGTATTTATACCTGAACACAGCAAGTAGCTGCTTATCCGAAAGATATTCTACGAAGTGTGAAAGAAAATGGCATTATTCTCAGCGGTATGTTCACGAATCACGACCTTATATATCAATATTGCTCAGCACTTTAGTTTTGTGGCTATATTTTACTTTGTACTTTAACTGTCTGTTTGTAGTCGATGGTATGAAGAAAAAAGTGTGCGTACATGCATATTTCTCAGATATATTTTAATATATCTGTTAACCTGACCTTTAAAATGTACGTGAAGAAACGAGCAAATGGACCAAACTGAAACACGTGTTTTTATACATACACTTAAATTTAAAGTCTGGCTCACACAAATGAGATACTGTATTCAAGTATAAGAAGGATGTAAGAGGTCTTGCCACTGAGGTTTGCAAACGAAGTGGACAGAATTTTCATATGAAATGTCTTGCTAATTCACCCTAGGGCCTAGGGTCACCCTAGCTTGTGCTTAATATTTATTAACAGTCTAATAGACTGTCCTTTAATACCTTTATGTTCATTGTTGAAGCTTGTGCACTAGTCAGTCAAAGCTCCCAGGACTTATGGGCTGATTACATGAACTGGGCGAGCCAGCCCGGCTAAGCAAGACAACTTTTCAATTACATGGACTGGGCTAGCCTGGGCGGTAAACCAGGCTGTATATACTCATTAACCCTCATTTTTTCAACTGTTGAATAACCCTTGCTATACATATTAATTGAGTATTGTTTATATGCTGCATTTAAAGGCTTCCTCGCATATCGATTGATGTTTGTTGGTGTGATTACATTCGGTATTAGCATAAACAAGTTTCTTCGCTTGTACGTTCGTAAGTTATGCAGTCACTTTACTGCCTGAAATGTTTTAGTATCTATTGAAACACAATTTACATTTTCAATATAAAAAGCTCTATGTGTCCAATTTTCAGCCCGGTTTGCCAGGATGAAGCGATTATATGGTGATTTGCAGCCTGGTAAACTGGGCTAGCCCGCTTTCAACAGCTGAGATATCGACAAAGTGGGCAGGCCCGGCTCGCATATAATCCCAAGATTTATATAAGGTTATTAAAGTAAGCAGCTAGCCCGGTCCATGTAATCGGCCAAAAGCAAATTACGCCCTCAGCTCTTGGAGACATATTTGTGTCAAATCCCCTACCAATCAAAGAAGCATTATCCATGCCCTTGTTATGTCCCACTATGTACTGGGACAAGGGAAGTGGGGTTTCAATCGATTATTGCATTTTGTCTCACACTTTGCTGCAGACTTTGGTTTTTGTTGCAAATGTTTTCTTGTGCTTGTGCTTCAATTATTCACATGTGTGAACCAGGTCTACCTTTCTACCTGTTTAACTGGGCTTGTATTAGGTTTGTAGTTGTTTTGAAAATTTGCCATGTCACAACTGTTTTTCATCTACGATCTTTTGTTTTTAGTATACAAATTTTGTAACATTTCCAGTTCATCTGGTACTTGATTATTAAATTTAGCCTGTATTGTTACTAGAAATACATTATATACACAAAACCGTTCGCTCTAAGTCAATATACCATATTTCATGATTGCATATACCATATTTCATGATTTTTTGTTTTCCTCAGGATGATTTGTTTGATGAAGTTGTGTTTTATAAAAGTTTGAAGCAACTATATTGCACTCTCTGCTTGCATTTGTGCATGCATATACTGTAATGAACAACGCCATCAAATGTCCAACATCCATGACATAAGACAGGTTGACTTTCCTTCACTCTTACTACTATCCCCTGGGGTTACACTGAAAAAGTGCTAATGTGTCATTGGTTTGTGCCTGTTGTTTCAACAACCAATATCAGGTTGTGTTTACATTGCTTGTTTCCGAACTGTACAAGCTTTGACTGCCAGTCTTCGACAAGTAAATTACAATGGAAAGTGTGATTCAACAGTGGTTTACAATAATTTATAGAGACAAGTTACAGATAAAACATACAAGCAGGGTTTGCGATTTGCAGTATCCTAGCATCCTGATGATACCAGTTTTGAATTTTTGTACCAGATGTCAAAACCTTAGTATCCTAACTGGGTACCAAGAAATTGTTGATCAAATATCCATATTTTTCATATTATTAATAAAATAGACCGACAGAATTACCGATGTTCACATATGTCATTGATATGCAATCTGGTAAAACAAGTTTTGAAACTTTGAGCATCGAATCTATGTATTTCACTTCCTGTAGCTCTTTGCTTCAAAACCTGAAACATCTGCAACATACTAGTCAACTGAGACTGGTGGGTGTACAAGGCTATATTTCAGCATCCAGGATATGATTGTATATAAACACTTTTACATATTCTGTGGTTGTGCTTTGTTGGATTGTACCTGTAAAACTAAAATGTAAATTTAATTCTGAATAAAAATTCAGAGGCATCAATTGAATTTTTTGAATGTTCAAGATGATGAAAATAAGATGGAATTATATAACACTCGGACTGTGCCAGACTTATTTAACTCAGTTGGGTCAGACTTTCACTCTACATAAGTCAAGTTTATGTTGTATTCCTGGTATTAACGTTGAATACCAATTTTTCAGTTTGGATACCAACTTTGAAGTGCTGGTATCCATAAAGGATTATGGATATCAGGGGAAAATTCTAACCTCGAACCCTGCATACAAGTGACATACAAGTCACAGTTCTGCCTGCACACAGAATTGAAATATTTAGAATATTTGTGTCTCGGCAAATGTTTAGAATTACTATCGAAATTACTTATTCTTTCAGTGTACCATGATCTTAATCTTGTCCCGTGCTGATAGTTGTCTTTGTCAATTATTTTGCTAAGTCCATTTGATTTTGATAAAAATAATTGACAAAATATAATTCATGAAAAGAATTGAAATAGGACACAGGACAACATTGGAATTGTGGCACACCACATCACATCGCATGAACAAGCAATTCTAATAACTCTAAACATTTGCCCAAACAATTGCACTTTCTTCTTAAAACAATCTTTAAATATTTTCAGCGTTTCAACTTAGTCATTAATCTTATATGTACACAATCATGTAAAAAATTCACATCCTGTCAACAAGATGTGTTCACAACTGACTTGTAGCAAGCTTGTCAACAGGTTGTAACAATGTTGTCATTTTATCAAGTTGCTACAAGGTTGTCACTCACAACTTGTAATAAGTGTCAACAAGCCATTGACAAGCTATTGACAACTGTCAACAAGTCATTGACAACTGTCAACAAGCCATTGACAACTTTCAACAATCCATTGACAACTGTCAACAAGTCATTGACAACTGTCAACAAGTCATTGGCAACTGTCAACAAGCCATTGACAACTGTCAACAAGTCATTGACAACTGTCAACAAGCCATTGACAACTGTCAACAAGCCATTGACAACTGTCAACAAGTCATTGACAACTGTCAACAAGTCATTGACAACTGTCAACAAGTCATTGGCAACTGTCAACAAGTCATTGACAACTGTCAACAAGTCATTGACAACTGTCAACCAGTCATTGACAACTGTCAACAAGTCATTGACAACTGTCAACAAGTCATTGACAACTGTCAACAAGCCATTGACAACTGTCAACAAGCCATTGACAACTGTCAACAAGCCATTGACAACTGTCAACAAGTCATTGACAACTGTCAACAAGCCATTGACAACTGTCAACAAGCCATTGACAACTGTCAACAAGCCATTGACAACTGTCAACAAGTCATTGACAACTGTCAACAAGCCATTGACAACTTTCAACAATCCATTGACAACTGTCAACAAGTCATTGACAACTGTCAACAAGTCATTGACAACTGTCAACAAGCCATTGACAACTGTCAACAAGCCATTGACAACTGTCAACAAGCCATTGACAACTGTCAACAAGCCATTGACAACTGTCAACAAGTCATTGACAACTGTCAACAAGCCATTGACAACTTTCAACAATCCATTGACAACTGTCAACAAGTCATTGACAACTGTCAACAAGTCATTGGCAACTGTCAACAAGCCATTGACAACTGTCAACAAGCCATTGACAACTGTCAACAAGCCATTGACAACTGTCAACAATGTAGAATAACCTTGTACATTCATTGACAACTGTCAACAAGTCATTGACAACTGTCAACAAGCCATTGACAACTGTCAACAAGCCATTGACAACTGTCAACAAGCCATTGACAACTGTCAACAATGTAGAATAACCTTGTACATTCATTGACAACTGTCAACAAGTCATTGACAACTGTCAACAAGTCATTGACAACTGTCAACAAGCCATTGACAACTGTCAACAAGCCATCAATTGACAACTGTCAACAAGCCATTGACAACTGTATCATAAAGATGCAGACCTCATTTAAAGTGCATATGATCTATTATTTAAACTTTAGGCAAATACCACTTGCACAAAAATGTTTGCCTCCCCCTTTTCCATGCATGAAAATATCTAACCCCCTCCTTTTCCACCACCCTCACCTGTAATTAATCACCTGACCCTTAGCTGTCACTTTTGCATATTTGCAGGTGATAAAGTTATTTACAGGTGGTGACGAGTCGCCTTCTAACGAAGAGAGTGAAAGTGAAGTTCAGCAAAATGGTGGAAGTATATCACCAAAGGCCTATGTGTCTCCTGGCCGGTCACCACTTCTTCGAAAACTCAACAGAATGCATGACGATGGCGACTCAGCAGTAATGGTAATGTACTGAGTTGTATAGAAAATAACACAGTTCCACCCAAGTGTAAGCCAGTTCGGAGTATCGACTGCGCATTCAAATGACGCGTTCTGAGTCGGGATAAAATTGCAGTTGGATCATAACATGTAGCTGAGACTGTTAAAATATGCATATCAAAGTATTCAGCTGTTCATGCAATCACCCATTTGGGTCTCGCATATAGCCGCAATAGAACTATCCTTTAAATAATTTTTGTAGCAGCATATTTAGTGAAGACAAAATAGAGTAAAGTGCACTTAATGGAATATATTTACTAATTTAAAGCGAATCAACCGTGCGGAAACTACAGTAATTGTTCTTTTAAACAGTTGAATACTTCGACATGCACATTTGAATTCTTCTAGTCTCAGCTACATGTTATGCGATTCAACTAGACGCTGAGCGCTTCACTTGGACGCGCTGTCGAAAAATTCCGAACTGGCGTATTAGTTAAGAAATTGTTCATGATTTGGCGCGCTCAATTGAGTTATTGATGCACGCGGAAAAGTTGGGAGAGCAAGAAAAAGCGTAAGAGTTGACCGCGGCGCTAGCCGAGTTTGGAATAACAGTACTTTAGCTCTAGCGCGCATATTATTTAGTTTATAGGTCTACCTTTTTTACACAAATCAAGACCTGGCTTTTAGCTGTCAAATGACACCTTTTTAGTATGATTGCGATCAGAAATTGCCCAATACGATCCGATGAAATAAGAGTGGTCGAAATGACATTTTTCCACCTTTGAGAATTAAAAGTCCTTCGCATTCTCGCACATTTGCCCAAATGATGGTTGCCTATTTGTGAAATGTTCAGCATTGCCAGTTAAGTCTCATGCAAACTACCTGTTTCCTAAAATGTTTCAACCACCAAATTTCGTTGTTAAATCGCGATTTGAACCTTCTTTAAATTTACCAACACTTGATAATAGCCCGTGGGTTTAGGTTACGCCATCATATTAAAATTCTTGAATTGAATCCGAAATGAGAATAATTTCAATAGGCAATAAATAGCTTTGCCCCTGTGTTATATGTGTTTTCGACAGGCAATTTTTAATCGTATCATATTTGGCCATTTTTGATCGCAATGATACAAAAAGGGTCATTTGATAGCTCAAAGATCGATCTTTATTGGTACAAAAAAAGTAAAATATGTAATATATCATACACGAGAAGGAGTTTATTATAGTGATTTGAAACACCGAAAAGTGTGTTGAAAAACAAGGCGCTAGCCGAGTTTTTTTAACGACTTCGAGTGTATGATATAGCTTCTCAAACAAACCAGTATTTAAAGAGAAATTCAACGTGAAAGTTGAGTTAATTTATGGGTGTTTATTACCGTGGTATCAAGACAACGATACGGTGGTGATTTCCTTTGTGTTTTGCTCATGAAGTATTAATGAGTTTGAGAAGAACTAAGTAATAAACGCACAATAACATGCTAAAGTTGGATTTATTTACCTTTTTTTAAACACCCTGACTTGCAGCTCGCTCTCAGTGCAGTTCAGTAAATGTATGCACAGTGTTTAAATGAACAGTATAGAAACATGAATATTAGATTACGTTTTTTACGTTTTACCATCATAATAATTATATTTATTACATTTGGAATTTTCTTTAATTCGTGTAATTTATTAATTGAAAATTGTCCATTAAGATTGAATGTGCCCTATCTTATTGTCTGTGTAGCTAAACACAAGGCAATTTTACTTAATATCGAGACCCTTGGATATTAATTCGTTAATGTTGTAAGATATTTATTGGATAAGAATTTACATATTGTATATTGTTCACGATAACACATTTATATAATCATTTACAATTATAGAGCAATACAGGAGGTGTCAGTCCCAGGGAGGAATGCGATAACAACAAAAAGAGAAGAAGGGAAATGTCCTCAGATGACGATGAAGAGGTAATCTACTATACATCGCTTTATAACAAGAATATCTAGCCTAGTTTCTGGTCTTCCAGGCACGAGCGTGAAATTTTCGCCAGGCGAACTAATGCGCTCTAGAAGGCCTAGCACTTTCGCAAATCCTTAACGCCTTATACCAGGCTATTCCAACATGGCATTCGAACAATGAAATATCAATGAAAGCAGAATCATCTATATTAAATGGTAAGTTATAATTTCAGTGTATTTGACCTGTTTATGTCTTACTCATAGAAGAGCAAAAATCGTTCCTATAAGGGTAAATTTGTGAATTGTGCTAGGCCTTCTAGCCACTCCCCAGGCTTGGCTCCAGCGCTCCAAGCATTGCGGTCAGGAACTAGTTACTAGGCTAACGAATATACACTTTTATATAGGTCATGATGTTTACATGTTCAAACAAAAAGGCCTTGCTTTTTAAAGAATATAACGCCTAACAAGCATGAACAAACTCTTTAGTGTGAAAAACTATTAAAATATCGCCCCGTCTGACCAAATACTGAATGTTTTGGTGTGCTGTAGTACTGCTGAAGTGGCAATTCGATGGAGGCCATGACCGTGGGTCGAGCGCTTTAGTCCTTCATGGCCATGTGCGCACTTGGGTATTGACGAACTACCTAACCGAGTTAAGCCTGGCTTCCATTTGCTCGTAACTGTCGTGATCAACTCCTGTTCGACGATGTGAAATAGTGTGCATCTATCTTGTCGTTTGTGTGCTCTATACAAATCAGTCTTTAATGTTTGCGGAGGTATATATCGGCATTCTATTACATCGACCACTTTGATGTGTTCACGACCGTTGCGAGTTAATGGAAACCAGGCTTTACTATCTGTTTTGCTGTTCTCGAGTGCCGAGAACATTAGAACAATACCTCTATACTAAAGTACTACGTTCACACTTGCGGAAGAAGTGGAGATGAGCAGTACCTGCTCCGTAACTAGATATATATTCTATATTGTAGTAATGTCTGGCGGCAGGCAAAGATCATAAGGCCGTTTTCCATTGCTTGGGTATGCACAGTTGGTGTCATGTGCGCGCGGACACGCGATTGAAGTTGAAATGTTTCAACTCACCAGGCGAACGTGCGCGTTCACGAGAGTCCACTGAAGCAAGGTACCTTTGCCCGCGAATGCAAAGAGACCGTAATGGCAAACGACCTTAAAGGGCGGGGGATAACGTCCTGAAGTGGGGAGGGAGGTATGGATAAGCGGGACCAGTACAAGTTAGGAGCATAGAATAGGAAATGACTAGAAGGGCCACTTGAGGCGGCGAACCTTTGAAGTTTTTGACGCTGCGCATGTCGCATTACGCATGTTCATTACCATTATTCTAGCCAGTCAATTGCATTTTCTGACCAATAAACACGCTGAAATGGCTTGTCCGCCATTATTCTGGCCAGATAACTGCATAAAAATAGGGTGTCACGTTGCACTGCTGAGTGGCCTTTTGGTCATTTCCTATTCTGTGGTTAGGAGTATGAATAACCGTTATCGGTCACGACGGGACCGGTAGTGACGACATGTTGCCGGATGAGTGATTCATGTGGGATGCGAGGGGCGTAATAAGAGGCGCGGCTTGTTAGAGATGCTCGGTTTATTAGAGGTGCCCGATCGTGAGAAAGGGAATGTCGACCTCTGCAAATGCAGCAACACAGAAAACCTGAGCGAATTCGCCCGGGTCTGAGGTTCTCATGTAACTGGTGTGGACCCCTTCCCCATGGGTGAGGTAGGAGGAAAAAGTTTACTTGTCTAAGGATAGGGTTTCAGAGTGCTGGCTTTTATAAGGTAGAATATGCGGAAAACCTCATTAGCATGCACCAATCTAGGGGCCCAGTCCCAGGCACCAAAACATATTACCCCGCTCATTCTTAACATCGTTTATTTCATAAATCCAAATAAATCTGTAAGGATTTGATTTAAACTATTTTGTAAACACAAATTTAATAACATATAGTCCTTCTTATCTTATGTTGAACAAGATGACTTAATTGTGAGGGAATTGTTTACTGGAAGGTGTATGGAAATGTTGTAAAATTAAATATTCTTTGTCCGGTTTAAGATATTTTATTTTTTAACTATCTTATTTTTTAACTATCTTATTTTTTAACTATCTTATTTTTTAACTAAATAGAGTTATACATACCTCAAATTAGCTTCAAAATTTACAGGGTATAGAATCACGATTTTCATGTCAGTAATGAATCTTAGAGCCTCCTTTTTATGTTGATTTATTTAGAATGTCTCAAGCTCTCAAAAGAGAAGAAGGGTCTATATGTCTGCAGGGGATGACTTAGAAATTGCATGTTCAGACAATGCAACAAGTGTTGATCCAGGCAAAGGAAATTCTGGTTCGCGTGACATATTATCATTTTGTGATTCGCCATTAGAAGAGGTATGGGTTGCTCAATATCGTAACAACTTTGAATTGCACTTTTTTGCTGTTCACTGTTCATACAATCACCCATTGAGAACAGTCTGTTGCAACAATTTTGATGTCGCGCTTAAGGTGGAGTAATACGACCAACAAAATTGTTGCAAATTGCGGCAAAATCTGATTTCAATGCATGTTAATTAGAAATGCTGACGAATGTTGCCCCATGTTTGTTGACGAAAGTGTGAATATTTTTAATTAACATGGATTGAAATCAGCTTTTGTTGACGTTGCAGTGGTTCTGTTGCTCGTCATACTTTGCCTTTAATCTTTATATACAAGCGCTTTCCTAAGTGCAACTTATGTCATGGTAACGGTTAACCCACCTTGTATCAACGGCGTTACGAGAGAATTGATACTTGCATGAACCAATGTCTTAAAGGGACCGTTTAAATAGACCCAACGGCAACAATGTTAGCCCAACATCTTGCAACAATATTGAAATATTTGGTTTCACTCGTTCATTTTTAAATATTTTTGATAATGTGATAAGATTTATCCAAAATGAAAATCTGCTGCAGTATTCGGCTCATGCAAGTGGCGTCACAACTCGTAATTGTTCGCTTTTCGCCACTTTGGGTGGCAAATTCCACTGGGCAAATTTCAAACTAATTAAAATGAAATCCAACATGGCTGACATTAAACATACGCCAACTTTCCTTAATAGGCAGTTTAAGCTTCACGTTTGAGGGCAACGGCAAACGGCAGAGACGAATTTTCTTGGGGGCCTCGGTGGCGCAGTGGTCAGAGCAAACGCTTTTCACCTTTGAGATCGCGGGTTCGATTCTCGCTGGGGACTCATGACGCTTATGTGAAAAGAGTCAGTCAACGCTCTACCGAAAGTCGTGGGTTTTCTCCGGATACTCCGGGTTTCTCGCACAGGGAATGTTGACAGGGTGGGTTTGGATTAGCCCCAAACTAACCCTTCCATCGTAGCTGTGCTCCCTGATCAGACATGAGTCATACGGTGGCAGCCAGAGGCGCCTTTAATAAGCCTTCGACTCGATCAAGTCGCGCTGCGTCCTTCGTATTTCAGCTCAGCTGTCAGCTGCAAGTAAGGATGATTAGCACACCCCCACTTACTTGCTTACTTACTTGCTTGCTTGCTTGCTTACTTACTTACTTACTTACTTGCTTACTTACTTACTTACTTACTTACTTACTTACTTGCTTGCTTACTTGCTTGCTTGCTTGCTTGCTTGCTTGCTTGCTTGCTTGCTTGCTTGCTTGCTTGCTTGCTTGCTTGCTTGCTTGCTTGCTTGCTTGCTTGCTTACTTACTTACTTGGCAGAATTTTCGCTTAACTTCTTCGCTCCATATTTTCTTTCTTTTCTCAAAAGAATCATCATACATCACAGTTTTAAAATAACATGTTCATTTTCCCTTTATTGCCTTAGAGCGTAAAATTTTTCTTCGTCTGGCGTTTGTCGTTTGACGTATGAACGCGAAGCTCAAAATCTCTAATAACTTGAGTTCTAGACATGGTAAATTAAACACCAAAATACTCCTCTTTGTTCAAGGATTCTAGCGAGATACAGCTTGCATTATAAGTTTATAACTCTCAGTATTTCGCAAGCAAACACGGCATTTCGATGAAATCCACCACCCAAACCAGCGGACTATTTAGCATGACGTAATATTCTCGCCTGACTGCACGCTTTATTCGACCATTATAAGACATTTGTTGGATCTCACGACGGCCACTCAATCTTAACCCAGCATGCATAGTTCTCGACGTTTCGAGCAAAAGGCCCCTCAACAAGAGAGTACTAACTCTAAATAATGTTGAGTGGCTGTGGTGAAGTCCAACAAACGTCATATATTCTACGCCGCGGCTAACGCTGGACCCCACGTTTTTTGTGTGTTCTTTTATTGGAAGGTGTTGAGCCAACAATATTGAGTCTGTTTGAACATCCCTTATATACATTTGTTCATTCTATATTCATTGGAAAATTAATTTGTTTTTTTTAGAATCCCGGCTCACTTATGCCAGATACAAATAATATTGAAAACAATACAACATCGAGTGCTATTGATAATAGTAGTACAATGTCTGAGGACGAGAATAAGCCATCTCCAAGTGCTTTGTCAAATGGTAATAATTTGATTCATGTAGACGAAAACCAGTCAACAGCAAATGCTATTTCTAATGGTAGTACTGCCGTTTCTGAGGACGAAAACCAATCAACAGCAAATGCGATCTCTAATAGTGGTACTGCCGTTTCTGAGGACGAAAACCAGACAACAGTAAATACTATCTCTAATAGTGGTACTGCCGTTTCTGAGGACGAAAACCAATCAACAGCAAATGCTATATCTAATGGCGGTACTGCAGTTTCTGAGGACGAAAACCAGACAACCGTAAATGCTATCTCTAATAGTGGTACTGCCGTTTCTGAGGACGAAAACCAGACAACAGTAAATCAACCAACATCGAGCGTCTCTTTGGATGATCATAAGAATGATAGAAAAGATATCGACGATGCGGGCGATAATCAGCTTGTGCCCGATGTTATTTATGAGACAAAGGAAAATGAAATTGATAAAGTATCTGACAATAAAGAAAAGAATGACACAGACGGGGATCAAGTTGTTGATGCAAATAACAATGAGTCACGTGAAACGTGTGAGGACGATGAAGAGAACAAGCTGATTGCAAGGCAGATATCTGAAGGTGTTCTCACCGACTCCATGTTGGATCAAGAGAAGAAACTTCATCAGCAACATTTAGAAGAAGAAAAGGAAATTGTTACCAAGGTATGTTAAAGATACAATGAAGTGGTTTGATTTATTATCCTTCTGTCATTGACTGTGAGTGCTATTGGAATTATAAAGCTTGTGTTATTATACCTCGTTTTAACCATCTGCATACTTCACCTAAATCAGGCAACCACTCTACAGTATGGGTAAATATCAAGAGCCTGGAAGACGCCGACATAAGGTTTACGGTCTACCAGTCGAAGGCATTCCCCAAACGTTGAAAATATGAATATTAATCTCGATATTCGAGAATGTTTGTTTGCATCCTAGCGATCCCAAAATGCTGGCAGGAATCGAACCTGCATGCGGCCCTGCGATTCTGGTGCAGCGCTCTAACCAACTGAACTACAGAGTCCAGTTATCAAGAGCTAACCACAAATTCATATATTACGGTGATGCCAGTGTTTAGTATAAGAGTAAATATTCTAAATTTTGGCCATCTCGCTCAATAGAACTGAATGCTGAAGGTGTTTGTATATGGAATTTTTTATGAAAATTGGACTCTGTAGCTCAGTTGGTTAGAGCGCTGCAACGCGGAATCCCAGGGCCGCAGGTTCCATTCCTGCGTATAACTGCATTTTTCGCAACTGCTCCTGGTTAGGTCTAAAATATGTATATAATTTTCGCTCGAAATTTCTGTCTACAAACACCTTCAACATTCAGTTCTATCGAGCGAGATGTCCAAAATTTAGAATATTTACCCTTACATTTGGAGGCTCTGTGTAGCTGGCACTTGCCATTTAGGAAAAACATAAATGACTTACTGAATTAACTTAACTTCAATTAAGATTTTTCTCGGCATCTCGTTCGATTGGATTAATAGTAGAAGGTGTTAGTAGATGGAATACTCGAACGGAAATTTATATACATTTTTTAGACCCTCTGGCAGAAATTGAACCTGCGGCCCTGCGATTCCGGTCAGAGTCCAGCTGCTGAGCATCAACCGCAAGTTCGGTATATATGAATGGGAGTGATGCCAGTGTATGGGTAAATGTCAAGATTTTTGAACTTGCGGTTAATGCTCAGCAACTGGACTCTGTAGCTCAGTTGGTTAGAGCGCTGCACCGGAATCGCAGGGCCGCAGGTTGAAGGTTCGTGCCTAAGTTGAATTTTTCGCAACTGCTTCTGGTTAGGTCTAAAAATGTATATAAATTTCCGTTCGAGTATTCCATCTGTTAACACTTTCTACTAACTTCAATTAAAGCCAACTGAATGGTTTTTATCTATTTTCAGGCGATGGAAGAATGGGAAACGACAGTTGAAAAACAACGTTATTCTCGACTGCAACATCTATTACAAAAGTCGAATGTTTATTCCACGTTTCTTCTTAAACGGATAGAAGAACAGAAAGCGGAGAACGAGAAAAAAAAAGCTCGGAAAGCGAATAAAGCTGAGGCCAAAAAAGAGGACGATAAAGATTCACCACAAACTGTAAGTTGATTGCTTTTTATTGTACCTTGCGAATTTAACTTCAAGATAAGCTTAATTCAGGTCTTTAGGATCAAACTTAGCCTGCGTGGCAGGCGTTCTATTGTGGGGGAGGGAGTTTTGTTTCGAAGGCGCGCTTTTTTTTGAGAGCGCGCGCTAGGTGAAAAGCGCGCGTTCGAAACAAAACTCCCTCCCCCACAATAGAACGCCTGCCACGCAGGCTAGATCAAACTATACCTGCAAAATTCAACAAGTACTTCGACGTTTCGAGCGAAGGTCCTTCATGTGGAAGTTCTATTGTAATCGTCTAAAATGATTCTGTATCTGCTTTAACTGAAAAAAGACAAAGGACCCGGGTTTGGGAACAAATTTGATAGTTAGGCGGTTAGGTGTAAGAATTGTGAATATTTGATATGGAGGCATTTCAAAAATTTATGTTGACGGCTTAAAATTTGGACTTTCTTACATTTTCCAATCAACTCCTATACTTGTAAAAAACGTGAAATGTCAAGTTCATGTAAAGCAATATTGACTTACATCATTGGAAAGCTTACAAAAAACAACAAAATATAGGTCATTTCGCGAAATGCCTGGATACTAGCCTGAAAATGCTTGTAACTCAAGAAGGATTTGAAAAATCATGGTAACCACTTAAATGTCTGATATATAACTTTTTGTACGCTTTCTAATGATGCATGTAATCGTTTTTGCTATAAGTGAACTTGAAATTTTATGTTTTTTGACAATATCCTGTAGGAATGTAATGAGGAAAATGAAAAAGAACCCAAATTTTAGGCCGGCCATATTAATTTTTCAGATGCCCCAATATCTGAAATTTGTTCTCTTATCAAAGTCTATAATTCCTTGGAATATGGTGCTTTTAACTCAAAACAATTCCAGCTAAATTTTGCACTTAACCGCCTGACGATGAGACCTTTCGCGAGAACAGATCTCTCAGAGTCGGACAGGGTTAGATCAGGGGGGATCGTTACAACTAAATTGACGTCGTTGGGTACTAACTTCCAGACGAAGGGCCTCCGCTCGAAACGTCGTAGTTCTTGTTAAATAATTCAGGTAGTTTGATCCTAAAGAGCCGAAGCTTATTGTATAGACGCTACTCTCACCGGCACCACGCGCTCAAGATAACTTAAGGGTAGTACTGTTTAAAGGTTGATATTGCTTAAATGATTGCTTCATGATTATTGAATATCAATATATTCCCTTTCTCTTCTACTTTGGCAATCCACAAAAATGCAGGGGGTGCGCACCCCTCCTATGCTTGGCCAAGGGGTGTGCAAGAGGGCTGTCAATTCTCATTTGAAATCCAAATTTTGGATTTGACAGGGCATTTATCAAACAAAAATAGAATATCTGGCCATTGATGGGCCTTTTTGACCATCTAGGCAGTCTTATTTTTCAAAACGTTTCTGACAAGATGATCCCTTTGATCCTGACGATTCAGCCTGCTTCAGGAAACTGTGGGTCTGCCGGAAATTGAACCCCGATCTTTGCAAAAGCGGAAATGTTCCCGAATTCGTCATAACGGCATTGCCACTCATAGTTATCAAAGTTGTAAATTTATGCTTGCTTGTTTTAGTGACGTGATTATAGAAATATATAGTCAGACTATACACCCCTCAAGAAAGTACGTCGCCTTGGCTATAGAGCCTCGTTTTTGTGATTCAGACATTGGCTTTAGAGCCATTTATCACGTTGCTGGTGACACAATTACGAAATCATGCAGTTATAGTCAGGGTGTTACCTACAGTAAAAAAAATCGGCGTTAGACGCCGTTCACCCAATTACGTTAGCTAGCAATTTCCCAATTGAGATCTGCAAAAAGAACATAACTTTTATGAAAAAAAGGAAAATATAGGATTGCTCAACTTCAATATTCCGCTCAAGAAGAATTGGGAACCATATCAGTGTATTCTTAGGCAAATTTGTATTTTATGATGAGTTTTGCTTTTCAAAATGACTTTGACTGGGAGCTGTATATCACACATACAATATCACTATGGCTAGATTTTATATATTTGGAAGGTTTAAAATTCTGCTTAAAAGCGCTATCCGAACGCACGGAGAATGCCACTTAAGGTGGATCGATACAGTTTTCGAAAATTCAGGTGTCCATCACTTTGAAATTTTTAAACTCCGTATTTTTAGGTTTTATTCACCAGGTATCGGGGTTTTCATATATTTTGATCTTTCTACTTTCAAATTATGTTAGTTTTAGTAACACATAGTTCGTTGCTATGGCAACATACGCGTACGAAATTCACTCCAAAATAGCCTATCGCCTCGTGTAGTTGGAAAAGAAGCATGGTTACCCCCAATTTTTTTTCGTGCATTATTTTACTTGCAAGACAGACTAACAATAAGCAAAATATAAAAAATTTCTGTAATGCCATTTTTTTGAAAAAGGCAAAAATGTCGTTTTCTTCAATAAATTTTTTTTGGCATTACAGAATTTTTTTATTTTTGGTATAATGAAAGATTTTCGCGCTGCAATACAGCATGCAAAATTTGAACATAGGTCACCGGACAAAATAATGAGATATAGCGCATTGTTTTTCAAAAATGGAATTTTTTAATGACGTCAGCAATTGACATGAAAACAGTATATACACGCGTAATGACGCGAGATGGCGCGAGCAACTGCCCACGTCAGGTCATTTTGGAAGTTCTTCGTTAATACTCCCGCGCGCACAAATGGTCACGCGGGTTTGTACATATAGTATGAAGTTTTGTTTTCGCGATTCTTGAATAAGGTTTTTGTGATTACTATGTCGAGCCACATTAAGAGACGCGACATTCATACCCGGGTTAAGAAATGTCTCCTAACTCAATTTCCGAATTTCATGAAATTGTCGAATATTATTTTCTTCTGGCCAACCCCACTTATGTTACCGGTAACAAGATAGGTATAGGTAATAGTATGGTTTCGAGTGCAATTTGGAAAAAACATGCACGAGTGAGTTTTTCGAAGACGATCAAAATTGCACGAATCCGAAGGACGAGTGCAATTTGACGTCTTTGAAAACTCACGAGTGTTTGTTTTTCCAAATTTCACGAGAAACCATACTATTACTTATTAATAATATACATGAAAAAATTACACGCTTTGATAACACTTGTGCACTCACCTACGCCGTTTCAGCATTGTTTTCGTTGCTTGTTAGCAAACTTTTTCAGTCTATGTGCTCCTTGAACTTAAATTGTTGTATTCACGTACGATTTTCCAGTGAAAACTTACATTGCTAATATCCGCCGCCATGTTGATTTTCTTGCCTCGTTTCCAGGCTCTGATCTTGTTTTGTTAATTTGCACTGCTGTAATTGCACAGTGTGCAATTACAAAAATAATTGCACTGCTCTCTGCCAATCAGAATTGAGTAATTTTTTCATCTATATTATTAATGGCCTTAAAGCATCACGAAAGCCAGTGCAAGTACTTCCCTGAAGGGTATGGTATATCTATTAAATTTTGCAGGTTCCCGACACAAGACGAGGACGTAAGAGTAAACAGAAATCCACTGGTTATAACATCACAGATTACGTGGATACTGAGGTAAACTTAATCCCCTTGTATTTCTAACCTAATGACTATATTAGGACTGTAGTGACATGGGTTAATCTACAGAGTTAATAAGCTTAGTCGGTTATTATCGAACGTGGGGCTTGCATTAATGTATTTCTAGTTAATTAATGTACGCTATCTGTACACTGAATATTATTCCCGTCTTCATGTTTTTTTTCTCACATTTGCAACGACGATATATAAATTATATAGTATAGAATATTATACAATAAGGAATGCTTACGAGTGAAATGGTAAAAATGTTTTCATGAGGTGAAAGATGGAATTTTCCATTCCACGAAGCGACAGCCGAGATGAAAATATTTTTACCATTGCACGAATCTCTCGGGTCTCGGGTCCACAAAACACAGTGTTCTCTCAGCGTCAGTAAATAAGTGTTAATTATTTAACTCAACATTATCGTAAGGAATAATATATTTTACATCCGCCTTCGCACGAATTATGGATTTGCATCTATTCCATCGTACTCGTGGAATTAGGGCTAAATTAGCATCGATCACGATACGATTAGGATTTTGACGCATGGAAAAACGTATAGTACAAAAAATGGCAATCTTTTTCAATATCACGTGATCATAATTAGCCAATTGGCAGATATTGTTTCATGATTGTGCAATGGAAAGTCCTGTTTTGCCAGTGGTTTTTGTATTCCACGGTTTGTTTTTCGTTAAATTTCATGCGTCAGAATCATAATCGTATCGTGATCGTAGCTCATTTTACTCTATTCGATGGAATTTAAATGCAAATCCATAATGGCAACAAAATGGTGGGAGCAAAATTCATCATTCGAATCAATAACATTAATCTTTTTCGGTGTCATATAGAACAAATTATGCATGTTTTCATTCGTGGAATGGTAAAAATATAACTCCAGGTGGTTCGTAATCCTAAGTCAAAGATAGCTAATAGCTATATCTTTCATCAGAACATAAAATTATTATTTTTGTGTAAGAGCTACAGTTTGCTTCTTTGCAGTCGTGGTCTAGATTATTAATTCAAGTACGGTAGTGGCGTTAGCATGTTGGAAATTGTTTTGGATTGTATACAGATAATTCGTTCAGTATAGTCTTTCGTAACATCGCTCTGTTTTTGTATAGGCGTTGAAAAAGAGCAGCAATGAATCAATAGTCGTACCATGTGTGCCAGATAAAGATGATAATACAAATTTCTCCATCGGACATGACTCCGGGGAAGCTGATACTTCTGAGGTAACTACGTTGGGTTTTTTGTTCGTATATTGAAAACTAAACAAGGCTCAAAATAACGGCCGGTTATTATGACCGGTCAAATTTGTATGACGCCGGTCAAAGTGACCGGTCAGATTTCGGCTCTTGGAACGAGATTGATTTTTGAGATGTTGTGGACCCGTTAAATATGATGTCAATTTGTCAATGCGTGTGTTATACATGCGTACATGTAGATGTTACAAACCTGCTATGAGACGTGGGATGGGCTGACCGTTCGAGAAGAGCTGAGCGTTTAGGAAAAGGAAAATTGCATTGCCGACAGCCAAAACGATCTTGCCGAGAATGCTTTTTGCAGATCAAGTGACAATGCATCGGTACCAGCATATTAACAGTGCAGAAAATGATTTATGCATTTTTTTGTTGTGTTGCGTTTTCATTCTTTTTGGAAGCGCTCGAGGGAGTTGACCGGTCAGAAATGGCGTTTGACCAGTCACAAATGGAAATGACCGGTCACCATGACCGGTGTATGATGAAACGTTATTTTGAGCCCTGCTAAAGGGCTGTTTATGTGGGCTGAGTATTAACGCTTTGTACGATCTTAAAAGGTTTCTGTGATCGTTTCCGTGCGTTATGACTGTAAAACGTGTTCGTGAAAGTATGATTTCAGGTTCGTTGGGAAATACGTGTATATTATATAACTCAGCCCGGCTGCTTTGTTTTGCCGAGCCAGCCTCGTGCAAACACGGGTGAAATTCGTCTCGGGAAAGTGAACTAGCCCGGCTGGCTCACCTCCATATAAGCAGCCCCTATATATAAGTATTCCTGAAATCTCATCACGTAAGCTACGTAACAGAGACTTGAGTACAGTAATACGAATTTAGATGCGAAATGTATAATTACAATGGTTGATTTCACGTCCGTCTTAGTTCTAGTCTGAAGCAAAGCCGAACTTTTAAGTCGTACCAGCCTGAACTTTGGGTTTCGAAATTAGTTTTCCCTCTATAAGTTGACAATGGTCTTGAAAGTCCGAGCTGAACATAGAGTAATAAGAGAATGCATTGCAGTCACGCGAGAATACAGAAATTTCACATGTGAAATCATTTTTCACATATGAGCCTTCACTTTCACATGTGAAAGAATATGTGATCATTGAACTATAATAGACTGGAACGCTAACGCAGGGGGGGGAATTGAAGCCAGCTTAATTCTGAGTTTTGAGTTGAAATACTTAACGCCGAACATTGGGCTGTATATGAAATTGAAGCTATTAAAAAGTTCTATTTGATATAAAAACTTCAACACTTTAGGTAAAAGGGAAATACTTAAAACTTTGAGGGAAAATTTGCCGTATTTTACAAAATTGCGGTTGTTTTTGTATTTTTTAAGTATTTCCATTTTGCCTAAAGTCTTGAAGTTTTTATATCTAATATAACTTTTTAATAGCTTCAATTTCATATACAGCCCAATGTTCGGCGTTAAGTATTTCAACTCAAAACTCAGAAAAACTAGCTTGGCTTCAACGAATCATAGGACTTGATCATAGGAGTTAGCGTTCCAGTTTACTTAGAGTTCATTGTATGTGATACAGACAATTTTCACATGTGACAATTATTCTGAATTTCACATGTGAAATGTCCATTTTCGCATGTGAAATGTTCCAATTCCACACAGAATTTCACATGTATTTTCGCATGTGAAATGTTCCAATTCACCACAGAATTTCACATGTATTTTCGCATGTGAAATGTTCCAATTCCACACAGAATTTCACATGTATTTTCGCATGTGAAATATCCCAATTCCACACAGAATTTCACATGTATTTTCGCATGTGAAATGTTCCAATTCCACACAGAATTTCACATGTATTTTCGCATGTGAAATGTTCCAATTCCACACAGAATTTCACATGTGAAAATGATATGTGAATTTTTCGTAAGGGTTTGGGTGGCATTATCGTGGATTTCATCGAAGTGCCGTTTTCGCTATGCTTAGAGTTATAAGGCAAGAATCTCTCTAGAATCCTTGAACAACAAGGAGTATTTTGGTGTATAGTTTATTTTATTAGCATGTCGAGTTATTAAGGAAAGTTGGCGTACGTTTCATGTCAGCCATGTTGGATTTAATTGATTTGAATTTGCCCAGTGGAATTTGCCACCTAAGTGGCGGAAACCAAACAATTACGAGTTGCGATGTCACTTGCACGAGCCGAATGTGGACAGTATGATAGAAAGTTTCCCATGGAAAGTACTTCTATTGATCTGCGTGTTTGTGGACGTTTCGTTTTAGACTGAGACTGGTGGTTATGAAACACCTCAACTTCTCACAGGAGGATCACTTCGAGATTACCAAATAGAAGGTGTAGAGTGGTTGAAGGTAAAGTGTATAGCTGCTCATTCAGAATTATATATTATGAGTATGATGGTCATACTCACAGTTAAGGGAGCAAGCAAATGTTAAAAAAATTTTCCATTTTACTGGGGTGGAAAAAGTATCGGACAATGGGCGGGACCAATTTGGTCCCAGAAAATTTTTTAAGTTCCGAGAAAATTCCTAGAATGCCAACCTGTACAACAGTCAACAATGTTGTATTTGATATTAGAGTGTAGACTCTAGAAGCAGATCACCATCGGTCCCAAATTGTAAAATTACACTACTAAATTCGGTCCGAGTTGGTCCGAAACATCCCGTCTAAAAACGTATAATAAACGATACAAAGATAGATTTTCCTCTTAAAGCAATATACTCAAATGTAAGATGACATAGGCATACACGACTGCGCAAAACCTCCTAACTTTTGCTCTGCCGCATTGTGCGTTCTATTTCCACGTCAGTATTCTCGAGTAAAATTAAGTCAACTCTGTGTTGTAAAAAGGCAGTTTAAAGAGGTAGAGAAGACTCAGAAAATGCCATTTCCGACGATCTACAGACTCAAGTTTTTCAGTCCGCCCCCTATTTTTTTAGCAATCCTTCTACACCCCTGGCACTACACATATTTTTACATTAACTCGTAATACATGTTTTGATGTGGTCAAACAAATATAAAAAGTCGGTCCCTGAACAATGGACACCCCCCCCCAAACTTTTTTGGAATGTGCGCCCCTGCACCATAAGATATATTTTAGATACACAGATCTAGATATTTGCTGATTTGCAGTGCAGTTGTGAGATCAACAGGGGTTGGAGGGAAAGGGTGGACACGTTGGCTAAACTTTTCGTTCTTTGCTAATTAGCAAACTGCCCGAATATTGACAGAAATTTTTTTGTTTGATCGCATTGGTCCCAGAAAGAAATAACATTTTCCAGGTCTGCCATTTTATGTATTTGCCATGTAGCAAACGTAGAGCAATGTATATAAGGACCGATAACTAAACTGCCACCCTTACCGAAACCAGTAAGAGCGACATACTCTGCTCTCTGAATGTATAGATCAGCCTTATTAATTTTCCCTTGTTATCCCTGCAGGTATTATTTGAAAATGGTGTGAATGGTATTCTCGCTGATGAAATGGGTCTTGGCAAGACAATCCAATGTATAGCGTTAATAGCACATCTGATTGAGAAGGGAGTTCGAGGTCCATTCCTTGTTACGGCACCATTATCAACATTGCCTAACTGGCTGGCTGAATTTAAACGATTTACTCCTGGTGTAAGTATAAAATATTACGATCCAGTTGTATTCCTTGTTACAGCCCGTTATCATCACTGCCTAACTTGGTATGTAAGTTGAAACGATTACTGCTGGTTTAAGTATTATCATTTTCCGATACGACCACCCCACAACGGCTAGATGTGTTCCTAGATGTGCTCCTAGATGTGCTCCTAGATGTATTCCTAGATGTGTTCCTAGATGTGTTCCTAGATGTGCTCCTAGATGTGTTCCTAGATGTGTTCCTAGATGTGTTCCTAGATGTGCTCCTAGATGTGTTCCTAGATGTGTTCCTAGATGTGCTCCTAGATGTGCTCCTAGATGTGTTCCTAGATGTGTTCCTAGATGTGTTCCTAGATGTGTTGCTAGATGTGTTGCTAGATGTGTTGCTAGATGTGTTCCTAGATGTGTTTCTAGATGTATTCCTAGATGTGCTCCTAGATGTATTCCTAGATGTGCTCCTAGATGTATTCCTAGATGTATTCCTAGATGTGCTCCTAGATGTATTCCTAGATGTATTCCTAGATGTGCTCCTAGATGTATTCGTAGATGTATTCCCAGATGTGCTCCTAGATGTATTCCTAGATGTATTCCTAGATGTGCTCCTAGATGTATTCCTAGATGTGCTCCTAGATGTGCTCCTAGATGTGTTCCTAGATGTGCTCCTAGATGTGCTCCTAGATGTGCTCCTAGATGTGTTGCTAGATGTATTCCTAGATGTATTCCTAGATGTGCTCCTAGATGTGTTCCTAGATGTGCTCCTAGATGTGCTCCTAGATGTGTTCCTAGATGTGCTCCTAGATGTGTTCCTAGATGTGCTCCTAGATGTGCTCCTAGATGTGTTCCTAGATGTGCTCCTAGATGTGCTCCTAGATGTGTTCCTAGATGTGCTCCTAGATGTGCTCCTAGATGTGCTCCTAGATGTGCTCCTAGATGTGTTGCTAGATGTATTCCTAGATGTGTTCCTAGATGTGTTCCTAGATGTGCTCCTAGATGTGTTCCTAGATGTGTTCCTAGATGTGCTCCTAGATGTGTTCCTAGATGTGCTCCTAGATGTGTTCCTAGATGTGCTCCTAGATGTGCTCCTAGATGTGTTCCTAGATGTGTTCCTAGATGTGCTCCTAGATGTGCTCCTAGATGTGTTCCTAGATGTGCTCCTAGATGTGTTCCTAGATGTGCTCCTAGATGTGCTCCTAGATGTATTCCTAGATGTGCTCCTAGATGTGCTCCTAGATGTGTTCCTAGATGTGTTCCTAGATGTGTTCCTAGATGTGCTCCTAGATGTGTTCCTAGATGTGCTCCTAGATGTGCTCCTAGATGTGCTCCTAGATGTGCTCCTAGATGTGCTCCTAGATGTGCTCCTAGATGTGTTCCTAGATGTGCTCCTAGATGTGCTCCTAGATGTGCTCCTAGATGTGCTCCTAGATGTGCTCCTAGATGTGTTCCTAGATGTGCTCCTAGATGTGTTCCTAGATGTGTTCCTAGATGTGTTCCTAGATGTGCTCCTAGATGTGCTCCTAGATGTGTTCCTAGATGTGTTCCTAGATGTGTTCCTAGATGTGTTCCTAGATGTGTTCCTAGATGTGTTCCTAGATGTGTTCCTAGTTCCTGTAGTTTACGCGATATGATTGGCTAATCAGCGGTCCGGAAAATCACGTAATGGCCCTCGGGGCATTACGAAATTTTTAATGCCGTACAACAAAAACAAACCATATAATAAACTACTTATTTTACTACTTATGGTTGTGCCATATAATAAACTACTTATTAACCTCAAACATTCGGTCTTTACGGTAAAATATTAAACCTCGGTTTTGCCGTATTGACCTCGCTATCGCTCGGTCAATACAGCAAGACCTCGGTTTAATATTTTACCGTAAAGACCTCACTTTCGGTTAATAAGTAGTTATTAAGTACGTGTTTTAATCAGCAACGGTGAGGACACATTTGACCTCGAGCACTCAGTCCAGGTATAGTATAGGTTAGTGGTCAAAACTGAATTAGGAGAAGTTAAAAGACTAAAAATTGCATGGTTGTATGCTGAAATTAAAAGACAAGAGTGTGTTAAATGGCCCGTCCGGTTAAATACTTGCCTGCACATTTATCCTAGATTTTGGGCATCTCGTTCGATAAATATAAATATAAATGTTGAAGGATTTTTGTAGATTGAAATTTCGTGCGAAACTGCACAATAAAATAATTATCATGTGTGCAAGTCAGGTAAACCGGTACGCACTTTGTATGCAAATTTGGTCTGCCATTAAGGAAAATCAGATATTTTAATATTAAATATTTCTCACCGATCATGGTCAACGGATAAAATTGAACTATTATTGGTGTAATCACACCTGTCCATACTTACATATTTAAATAATCAACTTTAATTTGCCAATCTGTCAGCCTCGCTGTATGCACGTTATTATCTAATGAATAAGAATATTCATTCGCTAACAGTATTGATAGGAATGGAACCTGCGGTCCTGCGATTTTGGTGCTGTGCTCTACAGAGTCCAGTAACCAAGAGCTAACCACAGGTTCATGCATGTTTATATACTAAGGTGACGCGGTAGCGTGAGAGAGATAATCTCGTGTGATAATATCTCGTGTGATCACCATAATCTCGTGTGATAAGATATGGTGACCCAAGGCTTCTAATACTGATAAGATATGGCTTGTACATTATCCGTGTCTTGCGTCGAGGCGGTGTCCCCGTTGAAGATTTAATAGAGATATACTTTGCTCTTATACGTTCAGTTTTGGAATACTGCTTTGTCGTATGGCACCATGTATTACCTTCGTACCTGGCTGATCAGGTAGAATGTGTCCAGAAATGAGCACTAGAAATTATTTCGCCAGGCTAATCTTACAGGGAAGCCTTAGGGATTAACCTTGACCAACTAACTAACCCTTGGAACCTTTGTCAATTGGGTTTCAAAACCTGTTAAGACTTTCCGTCCACCTCAGAGTGGTAAGCACAATAAACATAACAATCCTGGGTTGCTCTCCGTTGGATAAAAGACGAGAACAACTTCGTCTTCAAACTATGGAAAATATTGTATATATGGTCGCCTGTCAAACCATATTCCAGCGACCATGCAGGGACAGTGGGTACGATTATGAACTAAGAAACTCAAACACATGCATTAACAACAATTAAATGTTGAACAGAACGATATCGTCGCGGTTTCTTTCCTAGAACAGTAGTAAATATAGAATAAAATCTTTTTAGAACTTTGTAAACACATCGTAATTCAATTTATTGCGAAGGTGTGTGTTTTAAACATCATCATAATAAAATGTAGAATATTTTTTGTATGTATATATACATGGACTTGTGGTTAGCTCTTGGTAACTGAACTGGGCCGCAGGTTCGATCCCTGCCAGAGGGCCTCTAGTTGCATTTCTCGCAACTGCTCCTGGTATAGGTCTAAAAATATGTATATAGTTTTCGCTCGAAATCTCCATCTATACAACAACCTTTAACATATTAAGGAAATATCCGATGTACAGCGAGTACTTTATCATGATCAAATATAGATATTTCCCATGTATCAGTCGTTTTGTACTGTAGTAAAACCGTTAACTTTGTGTTAATATAGATATGTGCAATAATCTACCACGGCTTGCCTGATGAGAGAACTAAATTAAGAAGGAAATTTTCTAAACTTCACGGGCAGAGTCCACTGGAATCATTCCCTGTTGCTATCACGTCATATGAGATAATAATGAGAGATCGTAAGTACTTGGTAAAGTACAACTGGAAGTATCTCATTGTCGACGAAGGCCATAGGATTAAGAATTTAAAGTGCGCATTAATACGGTAAGTGCAAAGACGTGTTTGTAATGTACAATGTTAAAGGCGAGGGGCAAATCACTCAAAAGTTGTACGAGATTGAAAAATCATTGTGATTTTTTTTGTGATTTTTTTGTTCCGTTTTGTTTATCATTTTTCCATGTTTTTGTGATTTGTATATTTTTTTGTGATTTTTGTATATTTTTTTTGTGATTTTTCTGAAGGTGTACGAGATTTAAATCGGTGATTTGCCCCTCGGTTAAAGGCAAGTGTTAAGTGTAAGACCTGGGCAGATGGGAAACATTGATGCGGAGACATTTGATTGATTTGAAAACCTTGAACTTCAAATGTTTCCCTGTTTGCCCTATTCTCCTTCGCAGACGTTCATATAGCTCCAATATTGCCTCGCTAACGATCGTCTGCTGACCCGAGCTGAACATCTCTTCTGTATGCGAATAATGGATTTACATACATGCATACATTATTCAGCTCACTCCCCATTGGGGCTTTTCAGTGACCGATTACATCAAGTATCTAGCTTATCTATATTATGTACTTAACCTACATTATTTATTTTTACAATTGTGATATTACTTTCCTAATCTGTCTATCCTAACCCACCCAGTCAACGTTCCCTGTGGGAGGAAACCGGAGTGCCCGGAGAAAACCCACGACTTTCGACAGAGCGTTGACTTAGTCTTTTCACATGAATGTGATGAGTGTCCTCAACGAGAATCGAACTCAAGACTCAGAGGTGAAAGGCGCTTGCTGCGACAATTTGACATTGTCTGACGTAGTGTAATACCATAACTACACGTAGTGTCGTACTAAGCAACTTTATATTCCTAGTAATGGCGCTTTTATCATCCTGGACATGTATTTATTTCACTAATTCTATATAGGCGAACATTTTACAAAAATAATTAAAACGTAACTGACAATTGCTTTCAAAATATCTATTTATATATTATACTTTTACTCAGCTCGGAAATTTTCTTCCACTTTCCGAAATTTGGAAGGTTCACTGTGATTGGTCAATTGGTGGGAATTGAATGTGCAGCTCGGTTGAGCAGACGTTCGTTAGCGAAGGTTGGAGCTATAGCAACGTTTGCGAAGGAAACTATGTTTGCCCGCCCTCGAAAACATTGCTGCTTCTTTCACTTCCAATCCTATTATTTCTGTCAATAGGGTAATCATTGCTATAGCCTACACCAAGGATTTGTATTTAAGAGCTGTATTACTTGTAAATATTCCAATCTGATGAATTCTTACACTTGCTTATCCCACGAGGCGATTTATAATACATTTTAGCCTTTAAAATATCTCATTCCCATTATACTCCTATATAGCGCTTCGATCGTACATTTGACTATTGCTTGTGACAACCTTAATTGAAATAGCTGTATACGTAACGCGACTTGTCAGGTGAACAATATTTCAATCCTCTGTCCAATTGCAGGAGGTCTCTTAAACACTTGCGTACTAATGCGGTTTGAACCGCGACCTCCCGTTTCATTGTACGATTTTGGGGGGGGGGGATTGCTGTATTGTAGGTGTCAGCGGTATCTACACTGTAAAAACAAATCGGTTAAAATATCCCATAAATTCGTTGGCATAGATTCAAAATGAATCCACTAAGACAACCAATTTATGGGCTGTTTTACTGTGTAAAGCCTTAAAGAATACCGAGAATCGATATAGCCAGTTAGTTTCGTAGTTAAAGGTATTTATTATTTATTTAAAAGAATTCATGGCTTCTGATTCATGTGTGAAATCGTCATGTCCAACGATATGACGTCATAACGTGGACGAAAAAGTCGTATCTCACATTATGACGTCATGCCAATGACGACGTCATCAACTTCCGAAGGAGCGGGAATGTGAAACAAAACAATGGCTTCCACAACCGGTAATTTTTTCATTCTTTTAAATAAATAATAAAACAATTATTGAATTCGGTTTTCACATGATATGAAGAATTATCAAGCCTCAGTTTGTCGTTATCAACCTCAGCCTTCGGCTTCGGTTAATAACGACAAACTTCGGCTTGATAATTCTTCATATCATGCTCAACCTCATTCAATAATTGTTAAATAAACATCAGGTAACATTTAATGTATTAAACATGTATATAACTAAAATTGACTACCATTCATTCTGTTTTATACATAGCACAATATATTTTACAGTGAATTGAAAGCTTTTCCAGCGGCGAATCGTTTACTGTTGACAGGAACACCGCTACAAAACAATTTATCTGAACTGTGGTCGCTGTTAAATTTCATATTACCGGATATATTCAACGATTTGAACAAGTAAGGTTACTATAAAGGTCGGATGTGTTGTTAAGCGTGCCTTATATATTATGTACAACGAAGGAATTGAGATAACATTGTTAGGAACTGTTAGGCCGTCTTCGGCTAACTTGTATGCGCACTTCCATTATGAATTTTCTTCACAATGGAATCATAGAATTGGCATGAAATTTCGTTGCATACCGTATTTACCCATTTAAGCGTCCCATTGAGAGCAAAAATATTAAAGAGCGCCGCCCTCTTCACAGCAACACGCGCTTAATCGAAGCACCGAAAGACGGAATTGTTCGAGCTCAGTACATCTCAATCTTTGATCAGCCTCGGACATCTATTATCATGTATTACATTGTTTTTAAGTTCAAAGCGACTATATTGCAATGCTATGTCGTTCAAATCTCTCTCCAGAACGTTGGAAATGCGCAATTCCGTTATATGAAGGCAGATACAAATAGAATAATTTTTAAAGAAAAAGCGCCGCATCGAATAAGCGCCGCATCAAAAACACTAAAAATTTAATGAGCGCTCAAACGAGTAAATACGGTACAGCAGTTTAGTCCTTAATGCCAATCTGGCTGTAGATTTATTTATTTCGCTTCGCCAACTAGGGCAGGGTCACCACAACAGCATATGCCAATTACTGCATGTGGGCCCTCCTACCTAACCCACCCTGTCAACTTTCCCTGTGGGAGGAAACCGGAGTACCCGGAGAAAACCCACGACTTTCGGCAGAGCGTTGACTTTACTCTTTTCACTTGAGGACTGGGTTCGAGTCGCATTGAGAAAGTCCTCACTGAGACTTGAACCCGCGGCCGTAGAGGTGAAAGGCAAGTGCGCTAACCACTTCGCCACCGAAGCCCCTAGATATACCGGGTGGCGCAAAAAAATGTTCGCCTGTTTGATTTAGTATAACTTGAAAACTAAAACAGCTATTACACTTGAACAAGGTTCTTTGCATTCAGCAATGTCTAACTTAAATTTTGTGCATTTTCGTGCATTATTGACCGAGATAGCTGCGTTGAAACTTGAGTAAACATTTTTGGAAGTGTCGAGAATTAGCTAAAAATGGCCTATTAAATAATTTGATAACTATTAGCATTTTACGTAAGCTGCATTCGTTTCAATGAAGTGAAGTTGAAGTTAGAAATGTTTCTTGAAGTGATATGCTCTTTTATTCTAACATTTGGCCTTCCAACTTCAACTTCACTTCATTGAAACGAATACTTACGTAAAATGCTAATGGTTATCAAATTATTTAATAGGCCATTTTTAGCTAATTCTCGACACTTCCAAAAATGTTTACTCAAGTTTAAACGCGACTATTTCAGTCAAATAGTGCATTTATAGTGCATGAAAATGCTCAAGACTTATATCAAGATTGAAGTTAGACATTGCTGAATGCAAATAAACTTTTTAAAGTTATACTGAATCAAACAGGCGTACTTTTTTTACGTCGCCCGGTATAGCGCCAAACTGGCAAACATTACATAGGTGGATGGCAACTTTCTTCTGCCGTCGATGGTTTAGTGAATCGTGATATTTTGCTCCTGTTGAGATAGCTTGCATTTTTAAGTTGCTTTCCTTTTATTAATGAATTATAGTGAGACGTGTATACTGTGGGGATAGAGAAGCCTTAATAACACTACGTTACGCTACCCGTAATGTAGTTATACATGCATATATTTGTTTTAGCTTTCAAGCGTGGTTTGACTTCAGTGTTATCTCAGAAAGTGATGGGAATGAGAAAATCATTGCACAGGAACGTGAACATCACGTGTTAGAACGCCTGCACGCGGTAAGTTATTTCCGTTATGAACCTTATGATGTATTAGATAACCAGTCCATGTTAGGAACTGCTTAACTGAGACCGGGATGAGTTCAGGTCTGGATTACTCGGTCAACTTCAACTAAACACTGGCACAGACCTAGAAAAAGTGTTCAATGTTCCTCGATCCTGAATTTGCCTTTTTCAAATGTTCCTCAAATTCGGTTCAAAAGTGCGTAAAAATTTTGTGGCATTTCTTCGTTTAATAGTTTTCTTGGAAGATTCAAATTTTTGCACTGGATTGAACAGCAAACAAATGAAATGAGGCAGAAGCCCAAGCAGGGAAAGGAAAATGCGCTGGGTTTGCTGTTTTGGGCAAAATTGATGGAAAACAGCGAATTCTGGGCATTTTAACCATCTTGCCAGGGCTTTTGCCTCTTTTTACTAATCTTTGCGTGAAACAAACTCCTGATAATGAGACCATAAATAATCAGTTTTAGAGATGATGGGTATAAGAATTCTCTTTAAAAATCTTTCTAAAAGTATTGAATTGCAAAATTGGTGTCGCCACCTTAAGTGATCCTATAGAAAGCAAACGGTTGGTTATATTGGTCAGTTAAATATCAATGTATTGGCATGATATGATAGTTATTCCATCCAATATGAAAACCCAGGCCTTTTTTAAGAAATCATTAGCGTGGGGGGGGAGGGGGCATCAACGAAAAGGGACCTTACAAGAAGGTGGTAAAGTGAGGTGTGCGAATTTTTGTATTCTTGAGTCTCTGTGGCTTGGTTTCCCGAATTTTCAGTAACGGAAATTACTCGGAAATTACTCGTCAATCGTGTTGCTAAGGCAAATGTTCTTCAAGATCCCGAGATCCCACTTTTTTCCAGGTCTGCACTGGCAGTGTTCATTCTACGCAATGCACGCTTCTGGAATGTACCTCCTTTTAGTTATAGAGCCTCGTTGAGACCTGAACATTACTTCTAAATTGTCCGATAAACGAAAACGAGACATGCCAAAGTGACGTACATTACGGGAAAGTGCATATTTATAGACAACTTTTACTTCATGGTTGGTTGGTGAGTGCGTACAATTTCTATTTAAGAAATATGAATGATCACTTTAAACGAACGAACGAGCGAGCGCATGCAGCGAGCGAGCGAGCTTAGCGTTCCTTCGCAATGAGTAAATAATAGAAATCGTAGAAAGGAACCAACCATGAAGTAATTTGTTTTTTTATACGAGTATCGAGAATTTTTTGACACTGACAGGCTCACAGGCAAAAACACGGAAGCAACGTTTGTGTTGCTTGAATTTCCAAACAAAAACGTATTTTTCGTATTTTTAGCCTTTTGTGTTTTCTTGATTTGCTATTAGCGAAAAATTCAATAAGAATCGCGCTTTGGCGACTTCGCCAAAACCGTGCGCCATATTTACGATTATAAGAATAAAAATACTACCTATAATCAAAACGCTAGTTTATGCGATCATTTTCCATATGTGGGAAAAATTGTTCGACCAATCCTTCGTGAAATACGATTTTTATTTCACTTATCAACTGTACGGAAATCTCTATAAGAACATATATAGCAGTGTCATTTGGCAAAGTAGAAGTCATCTTTACTCAGGTCCGCTGATTATCTCATTTTCACATCCCATGTACCATAGCCATAGGGGTTGTTTTGCTGTCCTGAATCTAAATCTCTGCATATATGACGTTACATATATAGAACATTTGATGCCAACTTCTAGATTGGTATATTAAATTCGGGGATGTATTTATGGGGTGACAATGGGAGTCTTTGACCCTCTAGACACCTTATTTTGTTAGCATAGAATCTTAGATTCTTCCACCCCTACGACAAACGTGGGCCCTGTTTCCCGAAAACAATGACATCGCCCTCTTTGTGATTATGCAGTCTGCGTTGGTCGATGGCCGGACCTCGCCCCATGAACGCAACAGCGCCTGCTCAGCCCTCCCCTTTTGAGATCAAGCTTGACCATGCATCCCCTGAGTAAATAAGAATATTATTTAAACATTCTGCATGCCGTGTTATCGTTTAGATTCTGACTCCTTTCCTTTTACGACGTCTTAAGAGTGATGTAAGCCTTGACGTACCACCCAAGAAGGAAGTATTTGTTTATGCACCTCTAAGCCAGAAACAAAAATATTGGTATAAACTACTTCTTGATAAAACTCGTCTTCTTAATGAACTGAAGGTAAGAACACCTATATATATGTAATTTTGCTCCTTATTCACGAGCTTGACGGATTCAACAACCTGAAAAAATGTAATCAAAGGTCTTCGAGACCGACTCCATACAATTTCCATACGAAGGGATATTCTCGACCATGCAGTGCCAGTGTGGGTAGAGTATAGCAAATACGGCGGTTGACTGTTGTGTAAAACTACAATGAGAACTTCGACGTTTCGAGCGAAGGCCCTTCGTCTGGAAGTTAGTAGAATGGGTTGGGGGGAAACATGTGCTTTTATAGTGAATACAAAAGCGATCACGTGATAAAAAATAAACCAATCAGATGGATTTAATCAAAACAAACTATAAACAAAATATGGAAATCACATCACAAAATATATTAGCATATAAGGAGCAGCGAACAAAGCAAGAAAGACAGAAATTAAGGAACGAAAGATTAGAGGAGGTGAGATGTAGAGTATCTGCTGATGGCAGGCATAAACAGATAGGCTTTAAATGTAAGAGAGGCGCTCATTAATGCCGAGAGGATGAATGGTGCCAAGTTGGGAAATGGGACGCATTTCTTGCCTTTTGCGGCTATCATTACTACCAGAAATGGGACACAGAGCTCGAATTTTCATATCTGAAACACTGTGATTGCCAGTGTTGAAATGTTTGGAACAGGTTGTTTAGCATCGTTGTTTACGACAGCACGACGATGCTCACCAAACCTTATCCTTAAATATCTACCAGGGAGGCATCGAAGAACTGTTTATACATCGAAGAACTGCATGGTTATAGTTACAGATCAACCAAGCTCCTAAATATTGTTTTTCGCTACCTACACTGAAATCCAGCACTCAAAATATAATATAATTATGTCGTTAGTATCCTGTTTTCCTCTGTGTTGGTGTGTTTAGACAACCCATTTATGAGTTATTTTAACCAATTTGTTTTTACAGTGTGTAACACCGTATGAAAAATGTACTAGTACAAATTACTCATTACCGGTACCACACTACATACAGTATACAGCTATTTCAATTAAGGTTGTCACAGTCAATAGTCAAATGTACAATCCAAGCGCGAACAGCAAGATGGGTGTACCTAATTTTAATACAGGCATACTTTTCTTGTTTTGCGTTTAATTTTTTCTACGACAACCCTTCCATATTTTTCAAATTAGCGACAAACGACTATTTCTGTCAAAAAGTCTTGTCTGTGAGCTTACTCGTAGGGTAATCTTTGCTATATCAAGCGATTGATTTAGAGAGCTGTATTACTTGGTAAATATATGCAAATATGATAAATGCCCAGCACTTCCTCATCCCTCGATGCGATTCACAGTATAATACATTTTAGCCAATAAAATATAATATTATAGTATACATTTGATTATTGCTTGTAACGACCTTAATTGAAATAGCTGTATCTTTAACAAGAACAAACATGCAAACATATATTAACTATGCACTCACCTTCGGCTAAAAAAAAGCAACAAAACGATTGCACGTATAGCCGGGTTAACTATATATATTTTATTGTTTTTGAATAGCCTGAGGCAGAAGTAACACCGTCCTTCACCCCCAGTGGCCGCACTCGACGTAGTTGTGCCCGTAGTACGAATTACAGTATTTTTGATGATGAAAAATTAAGCTACCAAGACTTCATGAAAATACTGGGCGAGGAAGATGAAAGGTAAAGCTTTTTCTCTTGAATTTTTATAACAAAACATCGGAATTTAGAAAGCAGTAATTGACTACAGCAATAATAAAAATAACATGTTTGAAAAACGCTCTTTTAACGCGTATAAGCCTTAACTCAACTTGCCGAAGAAATTTTCTTGTTGACAATGTTTAGTTAAAAATATATGGCACAATTGAGTCTACAACTCATGTTTACACTGCTTTGTAACGTGTTTTTTTCTTCTAAAACTTGATGTTTGAGGAGATGTTGTTTGTTCCAATCTTTCTGTTTCAACGTTTAATTTTCGACTTTTAAGACTAATAGCTAAATTACCTAAATACATGTCATGCATGAGTATTTAAAACAAGACATCTAAAGAAAAACGATTTTCGCAAAGTTATTTATTATATATCAAGAATTAAACTTTGTAGTTGTAGATAAATTTAGGTATCTACCTGAAATAAAACGCGTCTACGACAAAGAAGCGTCTAAGCATGAGACTTCTATATTTAGTCGAGTATGATTAATTGTGTTATGCAGAATGCCACGATCAAACAAGCGCATAAATAGAGAGACACGGTCATTGGGCCATTTCGGCTTTGAAACGGTAACAGCTATTGAAATAGATGTATACCCTCCGATTAAGTCGCATGCATTCTTGTTCCCGGTTGACAGCGCTATAAAGGAATTGCACGGTGACGTGACAAAATTCTAAAATATATCTTTAACGGCGTGGAACCTATAAAGCTGGCTGATTAATATGTTTTGTATATTATTGTAACAACTATTCGTAACAAATTTCATATCGATACAATTATTCCGTCGCGAGTTAAGAAGGTTTGAAAAAACCTAAACTGAGTTTTCGCGTTAGGTTTGGAAAAAGCGTAGCTTTCTACGGCATTTGAAAATAATGCTGACGTCAGCAATACGAATTGTTCAAACTTTTTAAACTACAATCAGTGACAAAACAGTTCGGACAAAGTATCAAAATAGCGTCTGGGTACGACATAATTGACCCCCCGCACCCCCCGTTCAATGTTGAGTGGAAAATTTATCGCGAAAAATGTTGCTTACTAGACCAGCAACATTGTTCAGGGTGGGGGAGGGAGGAATAGGGTATATAATATATATACTCAACAGCATTATACATTGTGTATTTATCTATATGGGTAACTACTGTCCAAAACATTTTTGTCACTGATTGTATTCTTGCGAGCTTGGCGGATGGTGCGCTTGGACGGCGTTTCGTCGTTGCTTTGCTGAATTAATATTAAACGTTGAACATGAAGTAATGTAAATGTATTTTAATACAACATATTTGCATATTTTAATACAACATATTTGCATTGCCCATCACTAAATAAGTTGCTCATGGCATGTAACGAATCCCACTTGATTCCAAGTCACACTTGAATGGAAAAGTAGCGCAATATGACTAATAATTATTTGTGTTTCTCTGCCTTACATGTTGTATTTATGTCAAAGGAATTGATTATTTTGTTTACTTTTAGTGTATTGAATTATATGAAATTAAAATGTATAGTTTCGTCGACGGTTCCCACTATTTATAGTATATGAATATATCACATCTCAATTAGTAACTGTATAAAGTGGGAACCGTTGACTTTTAGCCCCTTTTCTCCGTTTTTTTTTAAATAGAACATACGCGTATTTTAGACAAAAACGTTCATATAGCTCTTACACACATATTGTGCTTTTGATTTTTCAACAGCGATCAAATTCATGTGACAAAACATGGAAATTATTGCGCTAGCAAATGTGGGATTCGTTGACACGGAAGTATGCTATACAACACGTTTCCGTAGTAACTTTGTTAATAGGGTATATATACTCAACAGCATTATACATTGTGTATTTATCTATATGGGTAACTACTGTCCAAAACATTTTTGTCACTGATTGTAGCTACGGAATAATTGTATCGACTTGAAATTTGTTACGAATACTTGTTATATAATGACATACAAAACATGTTTAACAGCCAGCTTGATAGGTTCCACGTTAAAAATTTTAGAATTTGTCACGCATAGTCTCGAATTCATTCTTTTGAAAACATGCAGACACACACTTCAAACATTACAAAAGACTGAAAAAATAAATTCAAAGAATGAAGTTGAAGTTATGCGTGTGTCCTGCTACGCGCCAGTAATTCCGCATATGGTCTGACTGTGAGGCAACTCTCGGTAAACTAGTTCTGCTAACTGCATTTCACCGTCTATTCTGCATGCCCGTTCGGTGCAGGCGTAAGACAAATGAACTTGTCCAGGGCTGTACACGTAACAACTGACAATCCTAAAATGTTTTAGGAAAAGAGAAGCTCGACAAACAGTTTCCACTCCAAAAACTTGTGAAAGAAACATCAAAATTCTGGGCATTTTTGTGATGTTACGAAAAGCTTGCTTGCATCCGTATTTACTGGAGTATCCGCTAGACCCTGAAACCCAAGACTATCGCATTGACGAGGAAGTAATTACATCTTGTGGTAAAACTATAATACTTGATCAAATGTTGCCAGAGTTGAAAAGAAGAGGACATAAGGTAAAGCTATTTATTTCGTGGCCTCTTGACTTCATGAAAAATATGGTTTCTAGCTAAATCGGCGTAGAGCTAACCATTCCTGCCAATTTTGAATTCGGCAAGTCTTTATATTGTTAGAGACAGTTCCCCCCCTGACGAGGTGACCTTGATGTATCGAAATAAGTCACGGTTTATATGAGACAGGAACATTGCCTTATTTTGCTAGTATAGTTCGACTGTTTGATGAATTCGGCTTTAAATGAAAGACCGTTATAATATTTTTTGTCAAACTACAGCATCTGATCAAAAATATTCCAGTACCTTTATACTCACAGTTTGAGTATTTTTGAACGTAATAACTTATTTCAATACATCAAAATAACCCGGCCTTCCATTCCGTTCACGATAAGCGAGATCATGTAAACAGCCCTTTAGTTCGACATTTTTATAAGACGTCTTCAATGAGCATTGGCCACTTTTAAATTAGGAGAGAAAGTAAATTTATTCTGCATTTCAAAATCACCGAACCGGGTGTTTTCGGACCGACATACATGATAGTTAATGCATATGTATATTAGGAACTTCTTAAATACTTTGGCCAAAACGCTTTATCGAGTTTTTGAAGCAATGTATTTTTCGTTTTGTATAGATTCTTCTGTTTAGTCAGATGACGAAATTACTGGATATTTTAGAAGACTTTTGCTACTTACGCAAGTATAAGTATTCACGTATTGATGGCACAATGAAGCTTGTTGACCGACAGGCACAAGTACGTATTACTATATAGTACAAAATACATGGTTAAATATTTACTGTCAAAAAGTGCTTTCTTTGTTTTTTTATGACGAGGCAGCGCTTTCTCTGTTTCCTCTTGACCAGTGGAAAACAGTATATGGTTATAAGGCCATGTTACGAGTCACGAATATTTCTCCTTTATCTTGACCCCAATCCCGACCCAATTCCTAACCCTAATCCTATTGTGTGCGTAACATGAACTTTGAACCATAAAAGTCTGTCGAAGCTGGTAAATTGTCTATATCAAACGTCGATGTATTGCAGTGGAAGCAGAAGATTGATTTGGTTTGGTGGGCTAGACAAACTCTAAGGGTGTCCGGATGCATGCTCCCCCCTGAAAAGTATGAAATCTGGAGTCTCTTAAATGGTATTTCCTGCGTTCTGGGGAAACTTTGACATACGAAAATCAGGTTATGTTGTTCTTTTTGCATTTCAGGCAACGAAGAATCTGACATCTTCGTATTACGTTCTCCCGCTCTGATGTATATTTGGAGGGGCATAGACCCCCTACTTCTGGGCAGGGCTATACCCCCTACCCCCCACCCCCCGCCTGTTCCGCCGCCCCTGATGTATTGGCTGGAACTACCAGAAAAAGATTGAACTTAGACTTTTCGAGCGAAGACTCTTTCTCTACTAACTTCCAAACGACGCGCTTTCCCCGAAACCTCGTACTTTTTTATTCTTTTTCAGCTAGTTCGGACAAGAAGCAGAATTGTTTGCTGTAGAATACTGTACCCACACTGGACCCTACGTTTGAAACTTTCGATAAAAAGAGTCTGAACTCTCTTCTCTGCAGAGGGTTCTCATTCTTTTATATCGAGGATACATTAACATTTTGTAGTGTTTCGCCTTCCTAAAGCGACGTCGTATAGCGGCCCTTATCTCTTTCTGTGCCTTCTCTGTGGAGGAGAGAGGAGTGTTATAGTCTATTGATAATTCTACTCTTGTGTTTCCATGTCATCCCTGTTTTGCTCTTGCAGTGCATCGTGCCGCGTATACCGACAGCGTTTTGTGTTTGTTACAGATTGAAGATTTCAACTCGGATCCTGATATCTTTATATTTCTGCTATCTACCCGTGCTGGCGGACTAGGATTAAATTTAACTGCAGCAGATACGGTGATCATATATGATAGTGATTGGGTAAGTAGTAAAGTCATTTGCTTCTGTTAGGAAAATTGAGATTTAGCACCTACGGCAACATAAAGTTGGAATGTACCAGTGGACTGTACGCATATAACGTTCAGTGGCGTCAGTAGTCAAATTTTCATCTCTTAATACCGTCCTCTCCCGTTGCTGTTCCGAATATTAAATTATTGGGTTAAGGGGCAATCTACTATTTAATCCTAATGGCAGCCTCGTACCCGGGCGCTTTTAAGGAAAAGGAAAAAAATCGCATTCAGCTAATTTATAGAGATCAGTGGCTAAGCTGAGCGAGCGCTCGGGGGTGCTTGGGGAGGTCGCGGCGAAGCAACAGACAACTGGCAATATTATGGTTCTATTTCAAAGTAGTTTGTTTTAGCATTTACAGTGCTTCAGTGCTTCTGTAAATATTCAATATACGCACGCCGCATAAATGCGATTTTTTCCCTTTTCCTGGGTACTGCGCCTGGGTACGAGGCTGTCCTAATGGTAGAAAAATTTGTGCTGATGGTCCTGACCGTTCAGTAACAATTACTTGTTTGAAATCGAAATCGATTAACATGCAAAGCTACTAAACTACAGGTTTTCCTATACCACTCCGAATTCTCTTCATTTTCTTTCATTTTGTCAATAGAGTAGACGGTAGGCCTCATTTCAATTACCGTACTTAGCTTCAAATTTTGGTCTGCTGATTGCAGCTGGAATAATTTGAGCTGTTAGCAGTCAGTCGAATCCTAACAACACTGTGTCGATGTACTGTTGTGAACTTTCTGACGAAGTACTTTTGCTCGAAACCTCCAACTTTTCCTTTTACTTTTTCACATGGTTTCAACCACTGGTTTCAACATACACACGCTATTGTGCTGCTATAGCGCGTCTTTATAATCTCTGTAAGGCTTTAGAAAAAAACTCATTGTTAGGTTGGTTTATAAATCCATGTAAGTAGAGATTGGTTTGTTCTCTCCTGTGCTTCGAGGGTTTTCCTCCTAAAAACTAATCTCCCCCCTCCCTCAGTAAGAACTGACTCTTACCGGTTAACCTTAACTAACTAACCCTCGGAACCCTTGTCAATTTGGTTGTGAAACCTGTTAAGACTTTCCGTCCACCCAAGGCATATTTTAACTAATATACTGGGGGCCCACTTGGCCCCCCACTCACACAAAATTGAACCCCCACTCCCTGGGCCCTTTACAGAGTAAATGATTTGTCTGTGTTTAACGAAATATTGTTTTTATGGCTTATATAGTTAGACATTTTTAAAGTTTTAGTTAAAACATTGAAATACTATTGGCTTGGCAATTTCAGAGCTCCAGATTTCAAAATTTTCCTGGGAAAAAAATCCCCCGGACCCCTACAGGGCTCGCGCCTTCAGCACTCAGATTAAGGGCCCTTTTTAACAAATGGCCCCCCACTTAGAAATCCTTAAAATATGCCCTGCGTCCACCTCAGAATGGTAAACATAATGATGATGATGATGGAGTATTGGAGTCTCGGATTTAAACAATTGAATTGTGAGTTTTTGGATGCGCAAAAAGGGCAATCCTTGATCGGCAAGCTCTGGCACACACCGTGCGTGCGAATGTACCCGGAACAGCAGGTGTATTCGAGGCAGCTTTTCTCCTGGCTCTGTTTTTATTCAGCTGCAATTTCCTCTTGGTCTCAAAATAAGCGGATCCTTCAAGACAAATACTGTGCCACCTTGGGCGTTCTTGAGCCACATTCTCCCAGGTGGTAAGGGGAATGGCACATGCCTTGAGATGTTGCTTAAGTATGTCTTTTACCTCAGGCGTGGTAAGGAAGCAATTTGTTTTCGCAAAATTTTTTCGAGGATGGGAAAACACGGAAACATTGAGTAAACATCGAAATTTTCTATTGTTTCAGCTACAATGTTTCCTAACTTGCATAGGGCTTAATATTTCTCGTAATTCGCCGACGTACTCTCATCTATTTGTATTTATCTAGAATCCCCAGCGAGATTTGCAAGCGCAAGATAGATGTCATCGTATTGGGCAAACTAAACCAGTTGTGGTCTATCGTCTTATCACCGCCAATAGTGTTGATCAGAGGGTCGTTGAAGTCGCTCATGAGAAACGTAGGCTGGAGAAAATGGTCATACATAAAGGTTAGTTTTATTTCTTCGCTTGCTAGTCGTACCTTAGGGTGAAGTTAACTGACTAGGTATAGGTAATAGCATGGTTTCGAGTGCAATTTGGATATAACATGTACGAGGGAGTAGTCAAAGACCTCTGAGGTCTTTGTGCATGTTTTATCCAAATTTCACGAGAAACCATGCTATTACTTATTCCGCTCGGATATTAATATATTTAAAATGTTGGACACAACTATACTTTCAACTTACTAGTTTCGTCGAGCCGTCCACCGATAAAATTTTCGCAGTTTCGTATTTTACATTGATGAATCAGCAACGACTAGTTTCACTTAACCAAGCAAGTTTAAGTTAAAGTTGAGGCCTGCTCTGGGATCTTAACTCGCCTTAAATCGCCTTAAATCGCCCTAACTCGCCTTAAATCGCGGATAAAAATTGGCAACGATTCTCTTAAATCGCTTAAACTCGCACTAAATCGCCTAAACTCGCCAACCAAATTAAAATGCTGAAAATAGTAAATACTATATACAGTGTAAACACCCTTTCCCCAGGAGAGGGGGGTTCTGGTTGTTTATTTCAGATAAGATTAGGAGAGCGCTTATCCGAGGGGGCTTGCTGAAGAGAGGGCGCTTAGCCGAAAACAAGGGAAGTTACATGCTTATTGATAAAAGCCGAAACACAGTAATGCACTAGTAATTGGAAAGCCACGCACCCCCCTACCCAGGGAACAGCAGACATTAGATAAAGGTTGTGTCCTAAATCATTATCCCCCACCTATACATGGCCTTCTTACTAGTCTAAACATGACTAAAGTCCCCTGCTACCCGGGCACCAAAAATGAAGGCTACCATAATAATTGCTTTTAAAATTCAACAAACTATTCTAAAATTTCTCCAATTTTGATCATTGGAGGCCAAACATGCAATCCAGAGTTTGTCAAAACTTTGCCAAAGTAGGTAAATATTTTGCATTTTGTCTGTTAGCTGTATCTTGCAATTTACACAAAGTCAATACATTATCCTGTAAAAGCTATTTTTAGTAAAACAATGTCTATAGAGTATAGGGTAAATGTCGATGAACAAGGCTTAATAATACATCTCGAACAGACGCATTCCCGCTGATTCCCAGCCCATAATCCCTGGCCATCATGACACATATCTAACGTACGCTGTCTATTAATGCCCTGAGTACCCATGCAGGCATAACAGATAGGCTAATCTGCAAATAAATCCCCGCTATTTCCCGGCATGTCCCGGATAGGGGGGTGCGAGGCTTTCCATGACTGGTGCATAAGTTACATACTATCAAGCTTATAGGTATATAATATGACATAGGAACCCTTATATTCAAACAGAAAAAAGTCAGGATGGCAAGAATCAGTCTGTTTTCAACATTTTATCTATTTCGATAAGTATAATTAATATGCCAATATTGTGATATGAACTTCCAGAACAATTCATAAATTGTTTCGTTTTCCTTTATTGAAAATAGTGCGGGACCTATAAATTACAGGGTAGAGGGCTTATCAACTTTCGAAATTTTAAGTGACGGTAAACTGATACTTTTAATAATTCCGACGGCCTTATATACAAGTGCTGAATTGCAGTGCCTGTAGTGCACAACATTTAATATTTTATATCAACAGTGTTCAAACTTACATAAATTGATAAACCACAGCATGATCCTGGTCAACTTTTATAGTCAGCATTGTCCGGTTCATATCGTCGTATATAAAGATCCATGATCGTTTTAATAATAACTGAGGTTTAACATTTTTAGCGTACGATCTTGGGTCGATAAATTATAGCAAAACCTGGCTTCAGTTAAATACTTCATGTTAGCGACTGCGGGGAGGGAGCCTTCTCTCAGGCTATCCAGCGGAAATTTATTATTCAAGGCTGGGAAACTTTATATAAACTAAATTTTAACATTGGTGAATTTTTATAAATACTGCACTTTATATATCGAGGGGAATTGAAATAAATACCAATCAATGTTGAGTTTTAGTTATTAAATGAACACATGGAAATGAAATACTATATTTGCAACGTAAATTCAGGCTTATTTGGTAAGTTTAACACATATGTAAATTCGTTTTAATAACTACAATGTATTGCCACATTGGAACATGGCAACATGCATGGTCACAGTTTTAATATGTTCTGTACCCTTGGAATTTCCAAGATATTGACAAGGCATTCATGCATTTGGAAATTCTCAAAATATAGGATAGCAACCCCATGGGATGCACTAAATCTTCTCGTTCCTACATTCCAGCCACAACCCTGATTTTTTAGATTTCCAATTGATTGTGGTTCCAGGACTGAACTTAGTAATAGGTATTAGTATAAACTTAGTAATAGGTATTAGTATAAACTTAGTAATAGACTATCACTTTTCCTGCGTTCTGATTGGCTACGCTACTCGTAGACTATTAGTGATAGTCTACTAGTAGCAAAATTCAAAACAATGGCGTGAAAATTCACGTTTAAAATTAATATTAATACTTTTGTTTACTTTTGTATTGTGTTCCCTAGTTCTCAATAAATGCTATAGTTTATACTAAAACAATTAGACAACTCGGCCTCGTTGGCTATGAGCGAATAGTCAACTCGGCTTCGCCTTGTTGACTATTCGCTCATAGCCAACTCGGCCTCGTTGTCTAATTGTTAATTAGTATGCAATTCAATTTAAAAATACATGTTATTATATACTGGTTTATGTTCTTCATTGTATTAATTCCAGCAATTTGGTGGTATAACCTTAAAATTAGTAATACGGCAAAATAACAAGCTAATTAATAATAAGTTTCAACTGGGTCTTGTTTACATAACAGTCTAACCAGGCCCCCTGGGAGTGTGAGGGGGGGAGTGGTGCTCTTTCTAATTATGTGTTATTACTGTATTTTGCTTAAAGTACTATACTTGCATATTTAATTACCATGTTTTTTTTCCTAAATCGCCCTAAACGCCTTAAAACGCATTACCTAAAAGTTGTGTTTTTTCTTAAATCGCCTAAACTCGCCTTAACTCGCCTTAACTTGCATTATCTCGCGGCGAGTTAAGATCCCAGAGCAGGCCTAAGTTGTTTAAGTTAACTTCGAATAAAAATAGAAGCCATATTTTCAGCCAGAACTCAACTTTCACTTTATTTTAATGATGTAGCTCGGCCGCCATATTCGTTTTGTTTTGGACAATCTGTGGCCGTCATTTGCGGACAGAAACTGCTTAAAGCTGATTGGTTAAAATTAGGCATGTGTGCTTTTTCGACCAATCAGACGAGTTTGTTATAAAATTTTGCACTGTTACAGATTTTTGCACTGCTGTTTGGGATTAACTGCACTGAAATTAACCAATCGCAGTCGAGTAATATTTTTATGTATATTATTATATAGTTCATTTGAGTGCAATTTGGATATAACATGCACGAGTCCGTTTTTCAAAAACCTCAAAATAGCACGAGTCCGAGAGATGAGTGCTACTTGAGGTCTTTGAAAAACTCACGATATAAAAATATTTGATATTATCAAGCGAGCGGGCGCCATGTTGTTTTGTTTTGAGCAATCTGCCCAAAACCACAGCTCAAATTTGATTGTTTCATAATGATTACAGATTTTTGCACTGTAATTACAGAAAATTGCACTGTGATTACAAAATTTTGTACTGCTGTTTGGGATTAACTGCATGTAAAGGAAACAGCCAATCAAATTCGAGAAACATTTCTATGTATATTATTAGACAGGTAACACCGATAACCGTTAGTGATGGATTCAGGGTGGTATGCTAGGGCGAAAGTAACTGTCAAACAAAACGCGATGAGACGTGCGCGATGCAGGAAATGTCTGATTAATACAGTGGATCGAACAGGACGTTACACGCTCCCCATCCATCTCCGCTCGCCTAAACTCAGTAGCCCATGAAACATGTGCACAAGAAATACCCAATAAGACCTTGGGTTAGGGTTAGGTAAAAGGCAGTGAACTCTACATAAACTGGAACGCTAACTGATCAAGTCATGTGATTGGATGAAGCCAATTTGAAGCTAATAGCGGGAATCGCGCGGGAAAGTTTTGAGGAGTGGAAAATTCAGTCAAAAACTTGTTTTTGAGCAAAAATGAGCAAGAAATATCCGATTTTCATCCGAAGGCTTCAGTTTAAAATACCTGTCCCTGATTTTTTGGATATATCTCACTGTGCGCATTTGATCATATACTAGAGCATGTTAATTTGCGCAATATAAATATTAAATATTATTATTCTACACTTAGTTCCAGCAAAAATTCGAGGGGAACCAGTTTTGTTTTCGTAAATTAAAATGGCAAATGTTTGAACGTTCCGAAGCACACGTATAGCTCTTCAACTTCGAAAAAAGCTTCTTTAAAACATTTCGACGTTGCCAAAACTTTTTTGTACTAAAGTCCGGGTGTTGAAGTCTATTGTGAGCTTTTAGTCATTGCGGTAACTAATGTAAAACGGGAATAAATCGATGTTTTCCAAGTGGTGTTTTTTCGGCTCCATACGTCCAGGACGGCCATCATGAGTGGCTTCAAAGATGGCCGCCAAGTTATCGGTAATATGTTCATGTTTCGAAAATCTACGTTATACGGGCCGTTTCGGGAACCTTCAACTTCATTTTCATTGAAATTTTGTTTTTGTGTAAATTCGCCGATCACATGAAATATCTGAACTACCAAAGCCACAATGCTGGATCTCACATGTTTTTATATCGTCATTACGAGTGTTAAGGCCTGTTCTCATTAGGGCCTTTTATACGGGAGAAAATAAGTCGCAACTTACACCAGACGCGTCTTATATAAGACGCGAACACACTCGTATAAATGGTCAAATTCTAAAAGGTCGCGACTTATTGTGGACCAGTCTGAACCCCTGTTCTTATTTAAGTCGCGATCTATTTTCTCTGGTATAAATGGTCCTAATGAGTTAAGGCCTGATGTTCACACGATCCGATTTGTCAGGTCCGATTGTCCTCTTGACGTATATGATTGACTGAATTTGCTGACAAGAGTAAGGCTATTGGCTCATACCTGGCGAAAAGTGTATTGTTGCTGTATTTTGGTGAAATCACATGCGTCATGAGGAGAATCGGATTCGACAAATTGGATCGTATGAACAGGCCTTCCCAGAGTTTTGAAAAATATTATTGCTGACGTCAGAAGAATTTTCAACACAAGTATCTTGTTTCTGTTGCGTAAGAGTCTTCTCTTTTGTACCAAAAAGTTCGTCTTTTTTAAATAGAAAGATTCAAAGGAACGCGCAATGAAAAGAAACTGTCTGCGAAAGAATTGATGGAATTATTACAATCATCAGACCACATGGCTGCTATCAATTCAGATGATATCACTGGCACTCGGGTGTTATCTCCTGAACAATTAAACAAGCTATTGGATCGAAGTGATCTGATGTCGGGTAACACAACTGTTGCCGAGAACAGCAATGAAGACAAGAAACTTTTTAAAGTTGTTGGAGTCGATGAATAATGAAAATTTGATGACAATTGTATACCTTAATCTATATTAGATTTTGTATACTTATTTTTGCCAGGATCGGCAGGACGACCATTATTTATGTTATAATGATTTTTTGTTAATGACAGTGCTAAATTAGCATTTCCGTTACTCAGTTTGTTCCTGCAACAGGCCAACAGAGAGTGCAGGATTTGTCGTTCTTTCAGTAAAGAGTAATTTTACACTGAACAATTTGTAAAGCCAAAGCACTCGCAAAAACCTTTTGAGAATCGCCACGTTTTACTTTCCTATATTACAGTTATTACCAACAAGCATGAACAAATGCAAGGAATGAGAGAAATAGCGAGTAGCATGCACGATACTAGCCTGCGTGGCAGGCGTTCTATTGTGGGGGAGGGAGTTTTGTTTAGAGCGCGCGCTTTTTTTTTGAGAGCGCGCGCCTCAAACAAAAAGCGCGCGCTCCAAACATTCAAAGCTCCCTGTCCCTCCCCCACAATAGAACGCCTGCCACGCAGGCTAGCAGGACCATGCTTACTTTAAACCATATGGCATGACTGTTGTTGGAAATACCTCGGAAGTATTTAAGTCATCCACTCTTTGCGCAATGAACTCTGGGATATGTGAGGATAACAAATGTCGGGCAGTTAAAAAAGTATTCGAATCCACGAAATGTTAAATTTAGCATTCTTCCGCCATTTTGTATTTATTTCCCCACATGCATCCCTTGATACATTGCGTACTTACGCGCTGACGTAATGCTTCCGATGACTATTTAACAATATTTATACTAGTATGATTCTACTAATACTGGATAGTGTTTGAGGAATATATTCTAGTAAGGACTAATACTTTTTGTTTATTATGTAAATACAGAGAAATATTTTTCATAAATAATATTTTACTGTTAATACAGGGTGTATCAAAAAAGAAGACAATTTTCAAATTGCCACTAAAGTGAAAATTGGGGAATGTTGGCGAGACTTTCAATAGATATTGGTAGTTAAAAGTTGTCTTATTTCATTAACAGTAACATTTCCGACGATATTAATTCCCAAGGCAAAATGGCTGTTTCCGCCCGTTACACCGAAAACGGCTTGCGCAAAAAAATGGAAGTTTTAAAACGTGATTTGAGTTAATAGGGCTTTATGAACTGTAAAAGGGAAACATAACTTGCTCAAAGTCAATGTCCTTCTCGGACTGTCCCTGTTACTAAAATTTGGATTTTTTACGATTTCACGCATTAGCATTTTACGTCGGCAAATTTTCTTTCAATTCATGTTCTCGTCCGCAAAAAGTCCACGTTTTAGCGGTCGGACGGGTGACTTAATGTTTGGTAAATTGTTTTTTACTCTGATAGTTCATAAAGCACATTTCAAACTTACCCTTTATGCGCTCAAATCGCGTTTTAAACCTTCCACAGTCCTCTCGCACTCCTGAATTGTTATGAATAATTTTTACAAAATTTTCCGTTTGGAGGTCATTTGAAAATTGTCTACTTTTCTCTGATACACTCTGAAATGTTGTACATATGTTGTTTTTTTCAGTTCGAGAAATATATTGTTATTTGTTCACATGTCCAAGTTACTTTTAGTTCGTTTTTCAAGTTTAATACCGTGGAACTTGAAAGCTTGTGTTTGAAAAATCGGTTTGTTCAAGTGGAGTTGTAGAGACTAACTCTATGAATAAATTGAGGGTTGCTTCGCGTGTGCCTAAAAGATATAAACAAAATCTCGACATAACCAACATTTGTTGGTTATGTGGAAAAACAAATCTTCGAACAATACACTGGTCCCTCACCTGACTTCTATCGCCGGTTCATTGATGATTGCTTAGGCACTGCATCATGCTCGCGTGCTGATCTGAATTGCTTCATTAACTTTGTTAATGATTTCCATCCAGCACTTCAGTTCACATGGGAGATCAGTGAGACCAGTGTATCATTCCTAGACATTCTCATTTCTATCAATGGTAATAGGCTGAGCACATCTGTCTTTTACAAGCCTACTGACTCCCACAGCTATCTTCTCTTCTCATCCTGTCATCCTAAGCACACTAAAACTGCTATCCCTTACTCCCTTACTCTCAATTCTTACGTCGTCGTCGTCTTCACTGCAGAGGCGACGAAGCCAAATGTTCAGAAATGAGAAGCTTTTTTGTGAATCGTGGCTATCCTTCCCACCTTTTAGATACTGCCCTTAACAAGGCCTCCCTTATAACCCGTTCAGACACTTTAAGAGAACCATCGGTTGCAATTTCTAATCAAAAAGTACTTTTAGTTTTAACCTTTCATCCCTTCAATTTTAAAGTAAGGGACATCATTTGCCGGAATTTTAATCTACTTAAAAATGACCCTGCAACGTCTTCCATTTTCTCCGAGACCCCACTAGTCTCTTTTCGACACAGTAAAAACATCCGGGAAACCCTAGTGCACAGCTCACTGCGATAGGACTCTGTGTCACCAGCTGGCACTGTTTCCTGTGGTCGTACTAAGTGCTACACTTGTAAGCATTTAAACCTCGCCACCTGTATTTCGGCTCCAAAATCTCAGTTTGTCATCAAGCACAGTTTCACGTGCATCTCCTCCAACCTCGTTTACTGCATCTCTTGCAGCAAATGTGGCTTGCTCTACATCGGAGAGACTGGAAGACGTTTAGGCGATAGGTTTGCTGAGCACTTGCGTGATGTTAAGAACAATGTGCACAACAAACCGGTTGCTAGGCACTTCAACAGTGCCAACCACTCCTTTTCTGATATGAAAATATGCGCCATTCATCCCATTATTAGTGGCAATGATACCCGTCGGAAGCAAGAAAAGCGTCTCATTTTTAAACTTGGCACCATTCAGCCTGATGGTATCAATGAGCGCCTCTCCTTCATCTAGCTCATTCTTTTCTCTTAAATACTTCTTATATACTTTCCTCTATATACCCTCTTCCCTTCCCTTGTACGACATTTATAGCGCTTTGATAAGTGTAACGCCTGTGCGCAGGCCTTCGACCCTATAATCGGGCCGAAGCCTGCACGCAGTCTACATCTTTACATATTAATTCTATTTTGTTATGATTGTTATGACTACTTTATTTTCATTGGTTAATATTTTGTTCACGTGACAGCTTTTATAGCGTTGCTATAAAAGCTGATGTAACGTGTTTATCTGTCTGCTAATTTCTCCTGACGAAGGGCTTTAGCTCGAAACGTCGAGATTTTGTTTATATCTTTTAGGCACACGCGAAGCAACCCTCAATTTGTTCTATATGTCCGTGGCCGACGCTGAATTAAAGTCTAACTCTATGAATGTTGTCTGTGGCCTGGTCAGACCTTTTTTTGACAGATATAATTTATGCACTGTTGGCATTATAAAATTGATACGTAGAATCTCGTTCCCCGAGCCTGCGATCCTTTTGGCCAACAACCAGGATTACAAACTCCGTATGTACTTCATCTTTTGGAGCCAAATTGGATTCTTACACCACAATCTTTAGAGCATGGTTTGGTGTATGCAATTATTTCAATTAAGGTTGTCACAGGCAATAGTCAAATGTACAACCCAAGCGCGAACAGCAAGATGGGTATATCTCACATCAATCTTTTTAGCTGTTTAATGCAGCCAATGAAGTAGCCTATGACTGTACAGTAGTTCTTTTTTGTTTTGTTTTGGCAATTCCCAGGGGTATACATGCATACTTTTCTGGGTTTACATTTAATTTGTATGCGACAATGCATACAGACATTTACAAATTACTATGGCGACTAGACTTGGTTCAAGTCCGTCTCTCAAGGGTTGAAAGTAGCAGTGCATGCAAGCGGAACAGAGAGAAAAGATGTGAGAGACGGACTTGGATATACAGGGTGTATAAAAAAAAACGCAACCACTTAATATTCTAAGATATTCATATTGTTCTTAAGCACAAACTATTTTAGGCCCCTGGGAGTTTAAAATGGCTTCTAATCGTACAAATCAGCTAAACTAATAATGGTGCAGCTCACAACCGAACAACGAATTTTCATAGTTTTACAGTACAACCGAAATGAAAACACAACTGAAGTGCAAAACCTTTTTCGAGCAAGATTTCCTGATCGGGACCCTCCTCACAAAGCGACAATCTTGAGGAACGTCACGAAATATTCGAGTGAAGGAACGAGCCTTAATCTCAACAAAGGTAATTCTGGCAGGCGAAGAACAGCACGATCGGAGGAAAACATTGTCGCTGAATTCCCACGGGCCTAAAATCTATTGTGCTTGAAAACAAAGTGAATATTTTAGAATATTATACACACTGTGCAGGGTGTCCCAAAAAAAGTCCCCCTGCGCCAACTGCGCTTTGTATGGCTGTGGAACAAGTCGAAGGAGTAATCTTTCGCTGTTCAAAATACCTTTACCTGCTCGAGGCGATGGAGACGAGACCGTAAAGTTGAAGTCTGATGCTCGGAAAGAATGGCTAAGAGTAAATCTAAGGACACGAGAAAACACGCCAGAGTTGAAAAAAGAATAGACGCTAATTATATATTCTTATGTAAGCTGCATTTCAAACCCGAGTTGATTTCTTAACGTAAGTATCTCTTCATTGTCTTTGTCTTTGCGCAAATATATGGTAATTAGACACTTGTCTACATCAATACACATGGGTCATGGGTCATGGCGTGCAGCAAATTTATCTTTATGTTTATTTCGTTTGTAGATGCCAAAAGAAAAACCTTGGAAACGAGTGCTGTTCCGACAGAAAATTTGCCGTCGAAAAGCCACGACTCGAAGCCAAGTAATCGACGCCCTCTAATGAGAGAGATTTCTGGTGAGTCTTCCTCGACATCTGCTTCGCCGCCTGTTGATATCGAAGTTAAATCTGTAAATGTTGTCAACGAAAGTTTTGAAGAGTTTGTTCCACGGGTGAGAGAAAGTATATCTCTTCCATGGGTTATCAAAAAGTGCAACGACCTTCAAATAAGGATGGAACTTTGGGACAATAATTATTCGCTTCCGAAGTTTGTTTTACACGTCGATCAATGTTTGCAATTTTCGTTGCATATTTTCAACTGGCTACTGCCCGACGACCACAGTATCTACATTGCTCATCGACGTCGAATCACCTCTGCTGGAGTTGTTGAACTTTTGCAATCTCTTCAAGACGATGACTTCTTGATATGCGAAGGACTACACCAACACGCTGAATACCTCACCACCTTTCTTTCACACCTCCAATACTGAGGAAGAAACTCCAATTGCATCCCATGCACTGGCATTTTTGGTTAGGGGGCTTTGCACCAATTTGAAGCATGTTGCTGCCTACTACTTTACTGGCAATGTTACATCATTTCAACTACTTCCTTTGTTCTGGAAAGTGGTTGGAGTGCTTGAAACCACAGTAAAGTTGTGGGTAATTGCTGCTGTCAATGATGGCGCTTCCCCTACCCGGAAATTCTTTGCACTCCATGCCAAGCTTGGTGGCACACTACCCTGTGGTCTAGTGTACAAGACACCCAACCTTTTCTTTCTGGCTTGGATGATATACTTCTTTGCTGATGTACCTCATCTTATCAAAACCGACCGAAATTGTCTCTACAATTCAGGATATGGATCGCGTAGTCGGCATGTAAAGTTTAATATTTGAAATTGTTGTTCATTTGCATGAAACTGGTCTGCTTTTAACTGTTTATTTCATGATTGAGTTAGTTTTCTTTGATGTACCACAGGATTAGGATGTGTATATTACAATACAGCTGTCCTTGAATACTTATTACAGTAGTCAAGAAATAAAGGGAAAGACTTTGTTAGGAAACCTCCTCAATCATGAAATACAGTTAAAGCCCTTGAACGTCGGGCTGTATGCTATATAGAGAACACAAAGCTTCCGAGGGATGTCTAGCATTCAGCCCTTGTTCTCTGGCTTTATCTCTTACTGTGCAGTACATACTGTACAACTTCATTTTACCCATTAAATTGCAAAGCACTCTCAATTGTGCCCTACTTTATATTTTTACTCTGACTAATGGTACTTGTGGCTAACTTGTGTCAAGGGGAGAGTCGTGCATTGCACGTTAAGTTAATGGGTTAATTTCCCTGCCCCCATAGTTGCCCAAGTCCTAGAATATATTTTCATCCTTTATAGGTACATGTGGAACAATGGCCAGTATTTGCTGTTTAGGCATATTGCTGACATGTTCCACAATGATCAGGAATATGCTTTACACTGACTGCCAAAGCTGACGCTGGACCACGTTTTGTTGATCGGCTATTCAAAGATGAAGGTGAAACTTGCTGAGTAGAACCGTTTCAACCTGCCTGCTTCAGAGTGATGATCCGAGTGTTGTGTTGGCACAGCAATGTTCTGCCAGATGGTAAATGATTTCTTTGATTGTTCAAACGTCAGGTCATTGAAAAAGCATCAAGCGAAGCGAAATGATCGAATCAAGCCTCATGAAAGCCCCGATGACGAGCGTCTGGTGTGGATGAAGAATACATTTCTAAAGTATCTGGAAGATTGGAAAGAAAGTGTGGCCAAGAGAGAAGGATCCTATGCTACCGCTGAAAGAGAGATGTTTTTGTCCCGCCAGACCTATGAAGGTTTCAAAATTACAGTCAACTCCCAAATCGACGCCATAAAGTTTCTGCTTTCCATAGGATTTTCCTATGTCCTGTCAGAACGCTTTATGCAAGACGTGCATGAAGACTACTTTTGTCACCAAAGGACTCTAGGAGGAAGATCAGATAATCCTTCAGCCGAACAATTTCGATACAATGACCGAACCCTTGCTGCTCAAAGAGACATTGCCCCATCAGTAAGTGGCAACACAGGAGGACGGTATGGCAAGGATAAATGGTACACTGTCAGTGATGAGCCTTTAAAGAAGCGAAAGAAAAAGAAAGGACTGAGTCACTGACAGAGTCTGATTGTTTGTATTTGATAAGTTAACTTAATAACACCACTGGTCTTACTCAGGTACAGCAGGACCTTTGTTGGGGCTTATCCTGTGATCCTCAAAATTTTTAGTGCCATGCAAGTGGGCTTAAAGATTGGAACACCACCTAGATTTTTGGGTCACATGGTCAGTTTCAACCAAGGTTCTATATGCGGCATGATACTCATAGGGTATTAGCAGACTACACCAGCTACAACAGCCATGCTCTTCATAGATAAATCGAAGACCATGGCTGTTGAAGCCGGTTCAAACCAGAAAAACAGAAAGTATCAAGTTCAATTTAAAGTAATATTTGCATTTGTGCCTTGCACCTTGGATGATTGAAGTCATTATTTCTAAACTGGTAGTATCAAGGCTGTGGAACTGTTTTATCAAGAAACATACACATTTTCTGTATGTAAATGTATCATAAAACATTATTAGTTAATACAGTCTCGTACCCACACGTCTCCTTTCTCTTTTGTATTCTGCAAACTCAGCTTTTGTAATGCAAATTCAGCAATTTAGGAGATGCCTGGGTACGAGGCTGATAGTTAAAGTGCCTATATCACTTGTGGGATCTTTACGGATTTGAAAAGAGAAGAAAAAGTTAGTTAATAAGTTCTTCAACCTTTTTTGATTTAGTTCAATAGTTTCCGAGATATAGACCTCCAAACATGGCAATTTTCAAAAATTGCCGCGTTGCTTGGAGGACTGGGACTCAGGAACGCGACTGTAAAGGTCGTCACTTGTTTTCATCTACCAAACTGACGTTACGTAATTTTTTCAACTTTGAAGTAAAGTTAAAAACTTTGTAACTGACCCTAACCCTAAAACCTACCCTAACCCCTAACCGAAAACCTAACCTAACCCTAACCAATTGATGAACAAAAATCAAGAAAAACAAATATGAAAATCGGAAAAATTGCGTAACGTCAGTTTGATAGATGGAAACAAGTGAAAACCGACTGTAAACAAACACTATAAATTATATTACATTTTGCTTCTATTACTTACTAAAATGCGAATATTTGAAAGAGAAGTCTGTTTGTCTCGCTCAAACTCGTTCTCCAGTGCCGAAAAATGTTCCTGTGATTGCGTAGAATACAAAATCAAGGGTGAAACATACAAAACGACCTCAAAATTGAATTTGAAAGTGAGCCTATGTCGTCGAGCATTGTCGAGCAAGAGAAGTCGGCATTTGTAGCACACACTTTTTTTTACGTGATTTTATTGAGTATTCTACTAGACTTAACATTAAACATGATGTAACAAATGAACACTGGCAAGTACAGACAGACAAACACAACATGTATACAAACAAAACAAAACAACCTGCTATATATCTATAGCAACATAAGTACAATGTGTAGAAGACCCAAACGGACAATTTAAAGCACGAACGAGACACAAAGTCCCATGCAAGGTCCTCACCGTCACAATACAACAATCAACATAATATAATTAAGCATGCAATGTTTAAAATTTAGAATTTATGGCACGAGCAGTCAGGCACCAATGTCCACGTGCAAGGCATGTCTATTTCAAATTGTTCCTCAAGGCAGTGTTTGTACGTGTCCTTGATGTTTCTTTTGAAAGAGGAGAGGTTGGTGAAGCTGGTAGGAGGAAGTATTCTGCAGACATAGTTCCATACTTTAACAATGCGATTGAAGTAGGAAGCTTGGAAAGTACTTGATTTGCGGAGTGGAGTTTTAAGTGTCAGTGAAGGATTTTTGCTGACCCTTGTACGACCATTGTTCACAAACGAAACAAAGGTATGCACATCGAGATCGATATTTCCATAAAGTGCCTTGAAGAAGAACACCAAATCTGCAATTTCCCTTTCAAAAACACTGACGAAATATGGATTAAAGAATACGTTTAAATGCAAGAAGAATGTATTAAACGGCCAAAACATCATTCTTGGTAAGTGAATATAGTAATTTTCTATCTGTAAATGTCGTGCGAGGCCATATTTGGCAATTATCATATTCTGCTAGTAAACAAACAACATTTTAGAAGGGATGTGTTTTTCTGATTGTATTTTATACTGTTGTTTATAGTGAAAATCACTATAGATTTCATGATTGTATTTAAGCTACAATATTGGGCCTTACTGTACTTTGTTTTACTAATTTACTATGACCTATTAAATATAGAACTTTGAAATGGTTTTACTGGTTGGTTAGTTAAGGAGATAGTGTTAGGTGCTAATGGTTTAACTTTTGAAATATACACTATTAGGTATTTAGGTTGATTAAGCTCTTCTACTAGGCTACCCAGGGACAGGGAACGACCATTCCAAGCACCTTTGATGGGGATTATTGTATTATTAGACATTAGACAAGTCAGAGGCGGACACTTTATGAAATATTGGGGGGGCTCGTGCCGAAGGCACGAGAATTCTAAGGGGGTCCGGGGGCATGCCCCGGAAAATTTTTGAAATTTGGATCCCGGAAATGGCATTTGCAGCATTCTGGGAACACATTTTGTAAAAAAACTTTAGGTTTTCAAAACACTGTTTTAACGGTGCATTTTATTATAAATCATTCAAATATTATCTTGCAGCAGGAAATTTTGCCGCTTAACAATAGTATAAGCTTCAAAAACAACAAAAAATCGACAATGGCATTTAAAGAAGCGCCTGTTGCAAGAGTTGAGAAAAATTGTTTTGCGGATTTTGAACAATTTCGATCGTTAAGCGATTTAAAGAATGTATAAAATGCGTATGTTGTGATATGTACAGTACAGAAACATATATTATTATATTGTTTGGTTATTGCTTACTTTTTTAGCTTGAGTTTTATCAAATAGTCATTATTTAACATGACAATTACGGGTATATACTTCATGGTAAGCTACATATAGTCGCCCTATTATATTATTACGTAACATACATATATGCATAACATTACAAATGCATATAGTCGCCCTGCATATAGTCGCCATACTATAATATATGTACTTGGATATCTTCGTGTACTTGGATGACTTCATGCACTTCTACAACTTGGTACACTTCGCTAACTTCATGCACTTCGATAACTTGGTACACTTCTATAACTTCATACACTTCTATAACTTGGTACACTTGGATAACTTCATGCACTTGTACAACTTGGTACACTTGGTGCGCTTCGCTAACTTCATGCACTTCGATAACTTGGTACACTTGGTACACTTGGATGACTTCATACACTTCTACAACTTGGTGCACTTCGCTAACTTCATGCACTTCGATAAATTGGTACACTTCTATAACTTCATACACTTCTATAACTTGGTACACTCGGATAACTTCATGCACTTCTACAACTTGGTACACTTGGTGCACTTCGTTAACTTCATGCACTTCGATAACTTGGTACACTTGGATGACTTCATGCACTTCTACAACTTGGTGCACTTCGGTAACTTCATGCACTTCGATAACTTGGTACACTTCTATAACTTCATACACTTCTATAACTTGGTACACTTGGATAACTTCATGCACTTCTACAACTTGGTACACTTGCTACACTTGGATGACTTCATGCACTTCTACAACTTGGTGCACTTCGGTAACTTCATGCACTTCGATAACTTGGCACACTTCTATAACTTCATACACTTCTATAACTTGGTACACTTCTATAACTTCATATACTTCTATAACTTGGTGCACTTGGATAACTTCATACACTTCTATAACTTGGCACACTTCTATAACTTCATACACTTCTATAACTTGGTGCACTTCTATAACTTCATACACTTCGATAACTTGGTACACTTCTATAACTTCATATACTTCTATAACTTGGTACACTTGGATAACTTCATGCACTTCTACAACTTGGTACACTTGGTGCACTTCGCTAACTTCGTGCACTTCGATAACTTGGTACACTTGGAACACTTGGATGACTCCATACACTTCTACAACTTGGTGCACTTCGCTAACTTCATGCACTTCGATAAATTGGTACACTTCTATAACTTCCTACACTTCTATAACTTGGTACACTCGGATAACTTCATGCACTTCTACAACTTGATACACTTGGTGCACTTCGCTAACTTCATGCATTTCGATAACTTGGTGCACTTGCTACACTTGGATGACTTCATGCACTTCTACAACTTGGTGCACTTCGGTAACTTCATGCACTTCGATAACTTGGTACATTTCTATAACTTCATACACTTCTATAACTTGGTACACTTGGATAACTTCATGCACTTCTACAACTTGGTACAATTGGTACACTTGGTACACTTGGATGACTTCATGCACTTCTACAACTTGGTACACTTGCTACACTTGGATGACTTCATGCACTTCTACAACTTGGTACACTTGCTACACTTGGATGACTTCATGCACTTCTACAACTTGGTGCACTTCGCTAACTTCATGCACTTCGATAACTTGGTACACTTCTATAACTTCATACACTTCTATAACTTGATACACTTGGATGACTTCATGCACTTCTACAACTTGGTGCACTTCGCTAACTCATGCACTTCGATAACTTGGTACACTTCTATCACTTCATACACTTCTATAACTTGGTACACTTGGATAACTTCATACACTTCTACAACTTGGTACAATTGGTACACTTGGTACACTTGGATGACTTCATGCACTTCTACAACTTGGTGCACTTCGCTAACTTCACCATGCACTTCGATAACTTGGTACACTTCTATAACTTCATGCACTTCAATAACTTGCTGCACTTCGATAACTTGGTACACTTCTATAACTTGGTGCACTTCTATAAGTTCGTGCACATCAATAACTTGCTGCACTTCGATAACTTGGTACACTTCTATAACTTGGTACACTTCTATAAGTTCATGCACTTCAATAACTTGGTGCACTTCTATAACTTCATGCACTTCGATAACTTGGTACACTTGGATAACTTCATGCACTTCAATAACTTGGTACACTTCGATAAATTCATGTACTTCAATAACTTCATGCACTTTTATGACTTAATGCACTTCAATAACTTCATGCACTTATGATACGACTGCCATATCACACATATATATTGCGTTGAGATTAATGTTACTATTTGTTATTCCTTTAACAGAAAAGGCATGCTTTTAGCTAGCTGGGAATGTATAGTAGTTTATCGGCATCATTTTACCTGATAGTGTGTTATATAGTGTAATTATTAAGGTATCATTAACCAGTAACTATTAACCAGTGCTATATTTACAGATAGATAACTCAATATCAGGTAATATTGATGACAAACTACGTATATACTGTACATTGTCACGTAACCAAAACTCAATGAAAGCATTAAAAAAGAGGCTTACATTTGTTATAAAAAACATTTCCAAATCACACATTCCCAACGTTTTACATCTATTTAACACAATAACAATTTGAACAGACCTGTGCATTCATTTGTTTTCATTGCTTACATTTTAAAACGTTTATTTTTGAAATATTATGCTCTAAATTAATATAATTAAGTCAACATTTTTCCTTGTTTGTATTGCAGGACGTTCACGTGCAATACACTGTCGTCATTTCTGCATCACTGCAAGTGCTCAAACTCTTGTTTTTCTTGGTCTCTTTGGCGGTAGTTCAGCGTTGCATGATAGGGCATCGCGCAACTTCTTTACTTCTGGATTATCTGGAATAAAAGCCGAGAACATACATTATTTAATGATGCATGGGTGTATTCTCACGCGCGCATATGACTGTCTGACTGTTTCTTCAAAATATAACTTTCCTAAATAATGCTACAGTAATGGGTTCATTTATGAGAGAGCATTATATGAAATCCAGTTGTGTTAGCTTGGTGCAATTTTTCCCTTTACTGTAGTACTTCAGCTAAATTAACAACAGGGCCGGCTTAACATAGGATTTTAAACAAAAATACTATCATATCTGAATGCAAAATGAAGAGGTTCTAATAATTGTATAAAAAATTGATGCTATTAAAACATGGAGCAGCTGCAGCCTGCAGGGAGCAGGAAAAATTGAAATCTGAAATGATGAACTGTTTTATATAAGATTACTAGTTGTTATTAATTATTATCTAAAAAAATTATTACAAATATAAAGGGAAATTACCATAATTTATAATGCCAAGTACAGACCTTTTTATTATTACACTTTACCCAGAAGTGTAGGGTGTGCCTATAGAGCCAAGGCTCCAATAATGGGTTACCCATAAATTACAAAGATAAAAAATACAAACAAAGAGCTAAACACTAGATAGTACATGACAACCAAAAATGTCAACAAGTAGCAAGACAAGGAACATGACATTACTATATATACGAACACTAGCAGCACAAAGTTTTACAGAGTGAGTCCAAGGGACGGGCTTGATGACATTTAACACATACAGTCGTGCAGGTTTGAGGCAATTCCGGGTCATAAACGTTTGAAGTTAATCTTGCTTAGTAGCCAAATTCACCGTTTGAAAGAAGACAATAAAGTTTATTTCCTTATCGATGTTGGTAGAGTGTTCAACGTTCTGCAGGTTCTTACATAAAAACTGTTTTGGAAGGTTATTGTTTTTGTTTTAGCAATTTGAAGGAGAATCCCCGCCGTATAACTAGAGCGTCTGGTTACACGAGTTGGCACATCAGTTTATAAATTTTTGTCGGAAATGTCATAAATTCGTTTGACTATATATAGAAGATCCTTTTTGTATAAATCTCTATTTACTCACTTAAAACAATACACAAAACCCTCTGTAAAGTACACAACAGCTACAGGAGAGTTTAAAAATCGTAAAAATCGTAAAAATGTTTTCCTGTCTTTCATCTTTGGGATGAGTGCATCGCTGTCGTGCACTTCACAAAGAAGGTACCTACAATTCTGTCAACGCTTAACAGGGCGTGGGCAATACACATATTTTCGGCTATTAAAATTGCACGGAAAAAGGGACGAACCATTAGAAAAGTGATGGCGGGGGCGGCAAATTTTCAGCACGCGTGGATTTTTTTGGCACTTTCTGCATGTCGAGGAATTTCTTGTAGGAGTTTTAAAGGCTTTTTTTGCTCTACTTCCCCTTTGCACGATTTTTTCTTTTGTTTTCCTTTGCGCGCAGTGTCTATAATCCGTTCCTATATTAACAAGACAATTGATAATTAAAACTACAACATTTACCGCACCACGTGAAAGTGTTATTAGCGTGATCGAGTTTAGACCTACTGCTATAAGAATATGGTTTAACTTTTAAATGTGGGAGTTGGACACGTCACTGGTTGTATCTATTTCGTACAATAATGATCAGTCTGTGGAGCCAATCATTCACAACAATTAACAATTATTCGCCGAAGGCGAGGTGAATATCGCTCAATAAAAACCGAGACGAATTCGAGGTTTTTATTCACCAATATTCACCGAGCCTGAGGCGAATAATTGTTTTAGTAAAATTACATAGGTGATTATTTGGATGACTTCATGCACTTCTACAACTTGGTGCACTTCGGTAACTTCATGCACTTCGATAACTTGGTACACTTCTATAACTTCATACACTTCTATAACTTGGTACACTTGGATAACTTCATGCACTTCTACAACTTGGTACACTTGGTGCACTTCGCTAACTTCATGCACGGCTTTTTAAATTAAAAACGCTTTAGGCGATTATCGCGTATTAATCCAAGGTAGCGCAACCAATCTGCGTTTAGAATTTTCAATAATCACCTATATATGTAATTTTACTAAAACTTGATAACTTAAAATCCCAGCCTCAACCATGTGCTTGGTAGTGCGTTTTTAACAGTAATTTAACTCTGGCTCTGGACTAAATTATTACTATAACAAGACGCTCTAGAGAGCGTTAAGTCGCTGGGCTATCTAAGGGCATAGAATAGGAAATAACTAGAAGGGCCACTTGAGGCCGAACCTTTGAAGTTTTTGACGCTGCGCATGTCGCATTACGCATGTTCATTACCATTATTCTAGCCAGTCAATTGCATTTTCTGACCAATAAACACGCTGAACTGGCTGGTCCGCCATTATTCTGTCTAGATAACTGCATAAAAATAGGGTGTCACGTTGCACTGCTGAGTGGCCCTTCTGGTCATTTCCTATTCTGTGGTAAGGGTTAGAGAGAATAGCCAAGCATGCTCCCTGAGGTATTGGATGCAATATACCGGATGTATGTGGGAGCATGTATGCCTAACTGAGCGACCAATCAAAACCGAGTACCGTATTGGGGTAATTCCATGTATTCAATTTATTTGAAACTTTTTCTCGTATGAATGTGGGAGGATATCAGATCAATTGCGCATGCTCAGTTATGCCTAAACAAATTTGGTCCCACAATGCAGTAAGCCAAACTCTTTGTAGTATAAAGTTGTTTTGTGACCATCCACGGAAATTGCAAATTGCCGATCGCAGACAAATGCAAGCCGAAACGTATAGTCGCTGTTGCCCCAGCGTAGGACTAATATGTATGTATATATTACGAATAATTATTTGCGCAACATGATAAATTGGCGCACACGAAACGGCCAAAGAAAGTCTAAAACATCTGTCAACCTATATTCAGGTTTTTAGGACAAATTAAGAATTAAAAAATGTAGATTCTTGAATATGTAGAGTCTTCAAAATGTAGAGTTTTGAAAATGAAGTCTTATGAAAAATAATGCAGTCGAGTTTTGAAATGTAGAGTTTTGAAATGTAGAGTCTTGAAAATGTAGAGTCTTGAAAATGTAGAGTCTTGAAAATGTACAGTCTTGAAATATTCACAGAAATATAATTAAATCAATCAACTTTGATTTAGTGGACTTGTACATTGGGGAAGATGCACAAAGAGCATAAGAAAGTTAGAAAGGGAACTACAATTTGCAATAACGATATAGTGTGCAATTAATCAACTTAATATATTTGCTTCAGTGCTAATAGTTTCTATCAAAAATCATCTTCGCTCTTTCTAACAATCAATCGAACCATAATGCCAATAATGACCTATAATGATCAATTCCATATCTTTCTAGGTGGATTTTTCTCAACTACTGATACTGCTACTAAACGCAATTACAACAAGTGACTGCATGTTAATAACTTTTATCTAATAGCAATTTTTGTTCGTGTAGCAGGTTCCTAGAAATTGTCGCACGCGATGCTACTGTACAAGTATGTATCCAAATGCTGCAGTGTTCTTATTACTCAACTGACGAAAAATAGCCATATTACCACACGTGCTTCTTCCACCACCCTTGCATCCACCTACTGAAGTACCAAAGCCAATACACGAGTTACAACTATCGCAGTCGTTTTGATCATTCGCCACGAATCCAATCCTTACATTCATGTATGCAAGATTGTTATACGAGTTTGTCGTTTGGATATTGAACCCTTCCTTACTACAGTTTTCCTGCAAAGACGAACCTTCGATATGAGATTTCCATGCATTCTTTCCAGCGGTCGTTGTTTTCAAAGCTCCGTCTTCGATCACATTGTATAACGAACTTGCGATGTAGTTTAACACCATCCATTTTGTTACTGCACCATTGACTTTCATTCCGAGGCATATTTTGTTAAACGCTGTGTTCCAGTAAGAAGCCAGTTTTGTTTGGTTTTCCGTCAAACCTTCAAATCCGTCTTCAACTGCGTAGGTTTCCTTGTTTGTCCAGTAAGGAGAGTCGTAGCGGAAAATATCCTTTAAGGAAAAATGTTTCCTTAGTTCGATTTCTGTACATTTGCGATTGTATTAATAGTATCTGCCATATTAAGAAGAACTCAGATGGCATGTGAATGATAAATTCGAAATGTAACCACCTTTAGGATAACGGTGGATTATGCGTTTGTTCATGTTTGTGTTTATAATAGGTATAGAATAGGAGTGGATAGGAACATCAATCCCCATTAAATTGTTATGAAAAATGGACACGCCGCTACGTATTTATATTTTGGCAGAATCTTGTTGATTTATAGTAAGCTCAACATCTATATATTTGACTGTTTACAGTAGTGGACTCTAACTGCTCGGACTTAAAATGAAAAACGATCTTATTTTCGATTTAAGGAAAATATATCTTTCACTGCCATATTTTTGATCAGGTCAATTGACACTGAGATTCATTATCTTTACCTTGTTGCCATCCAATTTCATCACTAGTGTCCAGGCTCCTGACCCGCAACCAGGTATTTCAGTCATGTGACAGTAAACTGAATATTCTTCGAGAGAATCATTATTTCGTAATTTGTAAACACCATTGGAGAGTGAGCTGAATAGTAAGAAGTTATGTAAATGTTGGGAAAATAACGTCGTAACACTATAACTAAACATTGTTCGAGTTTATCTTTATAATTAAGTTTGTAAACACCATTGGTTAATGATCTAAATAGTAAGGCATTATATATGTGAATGTTAGCAAGATGACATCGAAATATCATGCACTATTCAGTCAGAAATTTTATATCATGTTAATTGCACCATGCACATTTCCAATATTCCTAAAAAGATTGCTTACTCTTCCCTTTATTCAGTAACCTTCAATGCGGTAGAGGAATTAAACTGTTCTTCATGCTCTCCCTCATAAGGTGCCTTAGTTACAGTAGGAATGTTGAAACAACTACACCCTTTCATGCCCTTCCATGATATTTCAAAGTGAATGCTTTTCGTTATAGTAGGTTTAGAAATAATATCACACAATAATAGTACTGATATATAAATGTATAGATATTTACATATACCTCTATCTTTCCATGATAGAGGTTCTTGACCTAATAAGAAGGGTAAACAATTTTTCTCAATATAAACGTGGTAGGTTGTCCTTCAGTGGTAAAGTGGATATATATTCTTAATTCAATCAGACCAAAGCTAATGTTTTCTAGTTAAAATTGATGCTGTTAGTTTAAAAGTATTTGAGCCTTTGTTGGTATAGAACAAAATCAAAGACAGCGAATAATCCAAGATCATATTATGAATACAAGTTAACTATAAATCTGAAAAATATCACCTTCGTTCAATGTGAACTTACTTATTGTTCCAGTTGTCGAACTTTCTGTTGTTCTCGCTGTAGATTTTGCTATAAAGAAGATCGTATTATGCAAGTAAATAATATAAAAACAATATCATTTTGAAAAAGGTGAACAATTTTACATCGCTATTGGTTTTTTATTGTGAACTTACATGTTCGTTGAGTTGTTGAACTTGCTGATTTAATGACATAAAGGTGGTTGAATTCTGGGTTCGTTTCCTCGTCACCATCGGATATCTCTTGAAGTGTCTTATCGTTGAGCTCACATAGGCCTTTACCGATTCCAGATGTTCTGTAATTGACTGACACACATGATCCATCTCTAACGCAATACATACCACATTAACGCTCGCTCCATGCCTGTTTTGTTTCGATGACATGATTCGCCAAGTATATTTTTTCATTTCTCCGAAAGACGGCTTCCTTGATTAAGCTTTCGCCTGGCTGTGGCATTTTTGAGATGAGAATTAACACCCAAATGCTTATTACAAGAGCCATTTTCAGATAAATGAAAGAATTTGAATCTTAACTTCACGAAGTCCTAGTTTAAGATAACTGACGATAGAACAAGCTTTGCATGCATTTAAATACCATCTGCATGCAAATAGTTTGTCAAGTTCAACATCAAACAAACTACTAATGGGATATAATTATCACTATATGCGCCTAATTGTTTGCACATAACAATTTTGCTCTTCTTTTTGGGCACTCCAGTTATCTTGCAGTAAGAGATTAAATGGTTATTCTTACACTGCCTGTTTTGTTTTGGTGATATGATTCGCCAAGTATTTTTGTGCATTTCTACGACTGCCTTGCTTGCATGATTATATAGCATTGGCTTGGTTGGCTATATTATCCAGACGTAATTATATGATTTGAAAACGCAGTCATATAACTTGTTTTAGTAATTTATCAAGGGCAAAGCATTAAAAATGCTTAGTATTCAACTACAAATTTCAAAGTGTTTTACCGCGGCAATATGATTGGCTATTGGATGGATTTGAATAAGCCATGGCCGTGTGTCGCAAACGACTAATGTATAAAATACAAAATTGGCAATATTAAGTATAGCGACATCAGTTTAGTACTTTGTAGAAATTAACAATATTTGCGAGACGTGATCAATAGACAAATTTGGCTAACGCTTGTTTATACCCAATTTACAACTTTGGATAACTCACATGCCTAGTTACTATTGTTCTAGTTTGCGAAAACATTGAATAGAACAAAGGTAACTAAGCATTAGAATGATCTACATGCATGAATGAATAGCTCTTATACATAATTCTAATGCTTAGTTACCTTTGTTCTATTCAATGTTTTTGCAAACTAGAACAATAGTAACTAGGCATGTGAGTTATCCAAAGTTGTGAATTGGGTAGCAACGATGTAAACAGCGTTAGCCAAATTTGTCTATTAGCGCATGCGAAACGGTTAACACAAAAAGACTAAAACATCTGTCAACATATGTATAGTATTTTTGTGCATTTCTCCGTATTCGATTGGTTGGGGTATTCTCCAGACAAAAATTAACATCATTCAAATGTTAAAAAGAAAGTGATTGTATAAACTGTAAGACTGGTAAACAGGGGTCATCCTAAGAAAAATTTAGAACCGCCCATTTTGGCGGTGGTCAGGCAATGGGCCGCGAATTCCCTCGCGCGGGATGGGGCGGAAGATATGTATTATTGGAGGGACTTATAATGTGGCTGTACCAACGTAGGGGGGGGGGGTCTGGGGAAATCCTCCCCCAGAAAATTTTGAACTCTAGTATCTCTGAAACCGCATTTCCTGCATTCTGTGGGGAGAATTTCATTTGCAACTGTTTACGCTATACCATAGTGAAATTTGCGACTGTTTACACTATACATAGTACTATGTATAAAAATTAATTAAGGAAGCTACTCGGGTAACCACGACAACCTCCAGCCTCATTGATCATATAGTCACTAACACACCAGAGAAAATCTCAGATTCTGGTGTAATACATACAGGAATCAGTGATCATAGTTTGGTATATGCTATCAGAAAGATACATATTTCTAAGAAACAAGATAAAAACAGAGTGGAAATTAGAAACAGATTGGGAAGTGTATAAACAAACCAGAAATAAAGTAAATATACAAATAAGAAAGGCCAAAAAGGATTATTATTCCAAGAAAATTGCTGGTCAAAAACAAAATCCAAAAGAGGCTTGGAAAACAATAAACAATTTACTAGGAAAACAAAACAAACAAACCAAAGTGAATGAGCTGAATATAAATGGAAATATTAATTTAACAAATTCTAAAGACATTGCAGAGGACTTCAATGAATTCTTTTCAAATATTGGTTCTGACTTAGCTAGCAAACTTGATACGTCAAAAGTGCCGCATAGTCCCTCATAAATATTCTGACGCGACTCGCACAAAAAGTGACTTACGCCCCCCGACGCCCCCGACGCCCCTGAGAGCGTTCCGTGTCAAGGTCAAAAAAAAATATTAAAGTGTTACGCAACATTAACAACTTGATATTACGCAACATTAACAACTTGATATTACGCAACATTAACAACTTGATATTACGCAACATTAACAACTTGATATTACGCAACATTAACAACTTGATATTACGCAACATTAACAACTTGATATTACGCAACATTAACAACTTGATATTACGCAACATTAACAACTTGATATTACGCAACGTGGAAAAATAGGCGTTGTGTGTTAAGAGACAAAGAGAGAGTGTAACTTTTCTCTCACCCACACACTCTCTGATTCACGATGTGCATGGGTCGAAAAAACTCTCAGGCTCCCAAACGAAAAGCAAGAAATTAATGAGAAACCGAAAAAATGGAAAAAGTAAGTGTTATTTCACGATAAAACACGGTTATTTTCCACATACCAGACCTAGAAACACGGGTATTTTCCACATTTTAGACCCTCGAAAAAAAAGTCGTGAGCTCACTCTCTGATTCACGATGTGCATGGGTCGAAAAAACTCTCAGGCTCCCAAACGAAAAGCAAGAAATTAATGAGAAACCGAAAAAATGGAAAAAGTAAGTGTTATTTCACGATAAAACACGGTTATTTTCCACATACCAGACCTAGAAACACGGATATTTTCCACATTTTAGACCCTCGAAAAAAACACGGATATTTTCCACATTTTAGACCCTCGAAAAAAAAGTCGTGAGCTCACTCTCTGATTCACGATGTGCATGGGTCGAAAAAAAAGTCGTGATTCACGATGTGCATGGGTCGAAAAAAAACACGGATATTTTCCACATTTTGTGAGCTCACTCTCTGATTCACGATGTGCATGGGTCGAAAAAGAACACGGATATTTTCCACATTTTAGACCTAAAAACATGGTGGCCTAAATTTGTAACCTTAAAAGTTACAAATTTGACATTCTTAACTTAGTACCCATACGGTAGCGTATCGAAGTCAGCCATGACCACGCGCTTGTTGTAATCCAACAAGAAGGTCTTCTCTTGATACTTATTAAACACCGCCATGGTTTTAGAGTCCCTTAAGATGGCATTCTTTGACGTTATGATCTTATCTAACTCACCGGTGACTATGTCGACCATGCTCTTTTGGTTGATAAGCCCACTGTTCTTATGGTTTAATGTGAACCCTTTAACCTTACATACCTTATCACAGACAGATGTCTCGTAAGCATAAGACTTAGGACCTGTCGCAACCCACTTGGTTATGTGACCGCCACCTAACTCGTCTGTTAGCTCCCCAAGCATATCACCTGTTGTGTTTCGGTTACCGCCTGGTCTCGTTATGTACCAAACACAATCGGTGTCGTAACCTAACACCTGGTCACCAAGATGATCTAACACATCGTACAACATTAACCTAGCATGGCTAGTAGTAAAACTAGCTACGAATATGTTTGTGTTGTTGTAGTTATCGACGAACTGGTCTTTAAGCGTGTAAGTAATTTGGATCATGTCCTCGGTGATGAAGTGGTCGTTGAAGTCCTCTATTGTGTCATCTGCCAAGATTTCAAAATACCTGTTGCGATCAGTTACATACTCAGTTTTAGACATGTTAATTCGCTGGCCAAACTTACCCCACAAGCTATTTAAACACAGCTTGGCGATGGCTCGCATCCCAGGATTAAACTTGAGGTCACCAAGGTCTATGTCTAAGAGCTTTTTAACTTTCAGTTTAAAGTCGTCCAACGACTTGTAAGCTGTTCCCGGCCCAACTTTAGGTGGCTTAGACGACTCTATCTTAATTTTCATGAACTTTTTCACATAGCTTTTGAACAAGTCCTCTGTTGTGTTTTTAAAGTGCCACACTTCGTAGATCTCGACGAGCTTGTAACCCTTCTTAAGTGCCTTGTTGAACTCGTTCGTGCACCAAGTACCAACGAAGCTTCGCTCGCTTGGTGTGTGTTTACACATGGTCTGTTGCTGTGTCGAAGAACAAGTCTTACACAACGGGAACAACAACTTATCTGACTTACCACACTTTGTTTTGACAGGCAACACGGGATGGTACAAACTTCTCGGCGGTTCTACTTTGCATTTGATATAACCAAACCAGTTACTATCAAATGTTTCAGGATTATAAATTTTTTCAGGGTGACCAATTGGGTACTTTTTGAAAAATTGTACAGAGGGATATAAACTTTGGAAGTCGTCGTACAAACCTTTTTCGTTGTCTTTGAACTCGTATTTAAGTTTGGTAACATTAGTACGACCACCAAAGAAGGCATCTCTTGGGTTTAAAGGTTCTACGACCTCGAATGTTGACTTACGACACCAGTTATTAAACTTGATGTCTTGAGAAAGATCGCACTCGTAGATCTCGACGAGCTTGTAACCTAAGTCTTTGATCTTTTTGTTTTTGGTTTGCGTTCGGTGATGTAACTCTGACATCGGCTGCTGGTTGTTAACATTAACAAGATCTCTATTAGACTCGTAACACTCTGAGCAACCATGCCAGTAACAACCTTGGTATTCGTACACAGTGTTGTTAGCCTCACAAAAACCATCGACCTTCCCCACACCATTAATTTTATACTCCCCACCGTTCAAAGAGTGTTGGACACTAAGTTGTTGAGTCTCAGCAATGTACTCCAACCACTTGATGCTAGCCTTGCTGTAATTTTCAGACTTTTTAAGATCTTTAAAGACCGCTATCTCGTTCTTTGGCATGTGGTCACATCGGTACACAGCCATACAGACACTTGCTATTGTGATGTACTGTAAGGGGTCAATGTTACTTAATGCTATGAAGTCCTCTCTGAACTTCATCATGGACCTTCTTAAAATGTCAACGTCAGAGCGACAGTAATCTTTAAGCTCCTTTGCAAAGTCGAACACAAAGTTTTCTTCAACCCGGGCTTTGTACCACTTAAAAAAAGCCTTTCGTTCAGAATCATCCTTATCATACTTATCATCCGCAACAACATCTTCCCACATTTCTTCTCCATACATCGTATCTGGACCGTAATGTTCTACACAGGGCATGGGACCTATGTAATTTTGGTTCTCAGGTGTGTTGAAGTAGTGGGGGAAGTAACCCTTCTTAAGTTCTTCCAAACCAAATGTTTTTGGGAACTCAGACAACTTTGAAGCCACAAAGTTTACGCTGTCAATGAACCTTCGACCCAAAGCTTTCATGTACATGATCTTTGTGCCTGCGTAAATACACTGATCTGGTTTGACACCAAGGTCCACTACTAAATATTTTAAGACGAACTGTAAGTCAAATGCCTTGGCGTTATGAGCTATGAATGTGTAACCTTTATATTTTTCAAGACACACAAACTCGCAAAAGGACTTGATGTTGTTAAAAGAGTACTCTGTTCCGTCGAAGTCCCAAGCGTGTGCGTAATTAACTATGTGCTCGCCAGTGTTTTGTCTGGTCTCTAAGTCGTAAAACATATACTTCTCTGTGTATGTATTACAACTATAACACCACTCTTTACGCTTAAGATCTGACTTATTACAAACCTTCTCAGGCTCGCATGTAACGCGCGTCTTGCGAGTACATAACCCACCTTTAACAGGCTTATACCGCATGTAACACTCGTGCACGTTTGGGTCACAGTACAAACCACAGTTATCACACACAGAGTAACCACAGATATGTTTTTTAACATAGTTAGGTGACCAAGTAAGTTTACACAACCCACACTTATGTTTCTCACCACACAGAGTATCGGTTTTTCCCTTTTTCGTAGCCCTGTTACGCATGTGCTCGTCAAAACAATCTTTCCCAAAGAACACCCTGTTACAATCGTTGCATGTTATGTTGGGCTCATTTTTTGTTTTACACCCCGCGCCAGCCTTAAAACATTGTGTGCACTTAGTCGGACACCTATGTTTGTCTCTACGCGCGTAACTTTTTTGACATTTATGACAGTAGTAGTCCTTGCCGAAAAAACCCGTCATGCTTTTAATCACATCAAAATGCTCGCCTGTTTTGAGCAAGTAAATCATGTTGGTGTGTGTTTCGTTAACACAGGGCCCCGCGGTGTGGAGTATTCTGTTAAACATATCACCATCTATAACGGTAATTCGAAAACTAAGATACTCGGCAAACTTTGTGATGTCCTCTAAAGTACAACCGTAACCGGTAATCTCAACATTGGCTGCCTCGGTGAGTTTCAAAGCTTCCACCGTTTGAAGTTTACGAGACTTATTGAAGCCATCTTTAAGTTGGGTATTAGACCACTTGTGTGGTTCTAAATTTGCCTTTGCGGTAACGATAGCTCGTTGTGCACACAGTGTGTCTGTGTTAACTATTTTGATCACCGACTTTTTACTACCTAAGTTGTTACGGGTGACTTTAAGGCGTCCAGATCCACGAGGTACTTTAACGCTTTGTACATCGATCACAAGCTCGTCCAAAGGAACCTCCCTGTACTCGACAAGCTTTATGAACTCTTTCATGAACCCAGGTGTAATGATACCGTCAGAAGGTATCTTCACAAGCTTTGTGCTCATAGGTTTAAACTTAAACCACTCTAAGTGGGTAGCTATCAACCTGATCTTATCGCCAGGCCTTAAATTCTTCTCTTGGATGACCTTGTTTAACGCGCCTGTGAAGACATCAACAGGGTCAACATAACCGTAAATTTTAATGTTGTACTTAACAAAGTAGGTGCTAAATTTTTCGTTGGTGGTTTCGCTGATCTTAATTAGTTCAAATAAGGGTTGAAGAGATGATGGTTCATCGTTCTGTACGGTACGAGTGCTTTGAGCGTCTTCGTCTTTTCTAAACTCTCTCTCCCATGTGTCCATCATCTTTTTTGCGTCTATACGAAGTTTAGACTCTTTGAATATTTGAGTTAGCTTACGCTCAAGTTTTTTTCGCACAGTTTTGATCTTTTTACTTTTACCAAACCATAACTGAGCTTCGTCGTTAACAAACTTTTGTCGTGCTTCCTCTTTTTTGATCTCGCGAGACCACTTTGATGCCTCCTTAGCAGCGGTTTTTTCAACTTGACGAGACTCTTTTTTAGTTTGTCTCTGCTGCGCTAATTCTAACGCCTTAGCTTGTTTTTGATCACGGGATCGCCTAGCAATAAGTCTTTTTGCTTCGGCTTTTCGTGAGTACACTGTTGAGTTGTTCATTTATTCTCTGTGTCTCTTGCTCATATAACCCTGAGAACTAAATCGATTTAAAATCACTACAAGGTGATGATGTATAATAAAGTAATAACATCTACTTATTTTTTAGTTTGTTTTTCGTTGTCTTTGACCACCCGGGTTTTCGTGAGAGTATTGACTGAGTCGTTCATTTTTTCATAACTTACGAAAGTTATGAAAATTTTTCACGCGTCCCGTCACAACATGTACGCGACACCCCAACCAACTCCTAAGCCAACTAACCCGACCGTAACATGTTTGTACTCGTCCATTTCTTTTGATGGTTGATAATAGTCCTCTAAAACAGGTTCTTTCGTAAATATCTTACCATTGTGTGTGATCTTTTGTAACACTTCCAAGGCCTTGTTAACAGAGTTCATATCGCTATTAGCGTCTAAAAGTTGTCGTCGCATTGCTGTTATCTTGTCTTTTTTAGCAGCTTGGTTCTCGTACCATTTGTTCTTCGCCGCTGTTAATAGTTCCATCGCAATGTTGTGTCTTTTAATCGCTGTTTGGTACCCTTTGTGATCTAAAAGTCTAAATAGGTAACCGGTTCCCGTAAACGCTACCGCATTAAACAGTCCTGATAACGCAATTGTTGTTGCCATTTTTTATTTCTTTGGTGTAATTTGTTTATCGCATTCCTTAAATTTTTCATAGCTTTGTCATACTTTTTAATCTCGTCTTGATGATCTAAAAGTTTAGACAGATAACTAGCGCCTGCTAACGCTGTCATGTATAACACTGCTACGATGGTTATGGTTGATAATGCATGTATTATTGTGACCATTTTATTCTTTGAATGGATTGTCAGGTAACATCTTCTTTGTTTGCAACACTTTAATAACACTCGTACTGATACCGAACGCAGCCGTCAGTTTCAAGAGGCCCTCCATTGTACTTGGGATACTCAACGAATCTTTCATTAATTTTTTACTAGCGAACGAGACAGCGACAGCGCCAGCTACAATTAATAGTGAGTCATATAACTCTTTTGGTAAATCTTTAAAAACACCAGTCATTTAATTTATTATACACTACATAATAAAACAATGAACGAAGTTAATAAGCTTTTACCAACTTATGAGAAGATTACTTACTCTCAAATTCGTGGTCCTAAAAAACAAAACATCTTTACGCTAACACCCACAGAGATAACAGAGAACCAAGAGCTTTACGTTAACATTCCAAAACTATACGAGAATGTTTGTCTGGTTCCTGGGTCGTTGTACATCGTGGGTTCGTTTAAAAGTAAAAATACCAAGTCGTGGTTTCTAAACAACCTTGCTGTCTAGGGATAACAGTCGATGGTCAGGTTGTGTACGACAACATAGGCGAGTCTCAGTATGAGGTGTACAAAGCACTTTGGAAAACCAAAGAAAAAAGAAAAAACATGGTGTGTCAAGGACTTACCAACGAGAACACTCGTAAAATTATGAGCGGTGATGACTCTGGTGACAAAAGTGTGAAAGCCGACAAGTACTTTGGTGAGTTGTACAAAACCAAAGTCCACATCCCAATTGGTAAGATTTTGAACGACCAAGGGTTGTATGCTCCCTATGGTATGAAATCAAATTTTAGGTACAAAATTACACTACCACCTGCCACAGAAATTATGAAGGCACAATCTGGACAGGCAGTCGCTGGTTACACGGTTGAAGATTTACATCTCGAATACGAGACAATCACATCGTCAGAAATGTACCAGCAATCATTAAACTCTTACAATGTTGGAAGGTCACTAATTTACGAGCAAGTGATGTTGATGAAAAAAGAGACATGGGCCAAGGGTTCGACACTGGTAAATTTGAACATTAATGTACCCCGAAAGTCAATGAGAGGTATTGTACTTCTGTTTCGAGATGACACAGTGGACTCCGAACACTTTGTGTATCCAAACATAACATCTGTAAAAGTTGCCATCGAAGGCACTCCAAACTCTCTGTACTCTCAGGGTCTCGAAGAACACAACCTCTTTAAATCTGCTGAGAACTTCTTCCTGGATTACACCACAGACACTTTGAACATAAATGACTTTTACACAGACAACAAGTTTGCACTGGTAATAGACATGAGAACTGTTTGTGACAAAACGGCGGCTGGGATTGGACGAAAGATCCTTAACACACAAGACGGTGTACTCTTAGAAATTAAGAAAAGGGTTACCGCAAAGGACCTAACATGTTATGTATTCATTGTTTCAGATGGGGTAGTTAACATTGTTGGTAAGCAACTACAAAGCATTGAGTTTTGAATTAGTTATGTGGATCTAAAAAGTTTTCTAATCCCAAAATTAGGGATTAGAAATCTGGCTTCGCGTCTGTGGTTGATATTGTAAAGGGGCCGTTGATTTGGCGGGGCCTTGCTTTTGTAAAGGGGCCCACCCGATTCCCCGTTAATTTAACGGGGTCTCTCGTCTCTGTTTGGGTCACTCACTTGAAATGTCATGTATTTGTGTATTTGGACTACTCGGACTACTTGGACTACTACTACTACTACTGACTGATGGGATAGTACATGTAACTTTTTCATATCTCTTAAGTCTTGACGTAACATATGCAATCTGTATGTTACCTTCGATCCCTTCTTTTTCTTTTGCTACTTGTAATCCTGTAAGAAATTTTTTACGAACGGTGATGTCCTCATTAAACAGATCGCCATTGTGTTGTATTTGTAGTTTACTTGGTTTACACATACCCATTTAGTTAGTCGTCTAAATTTACTAGATTGGGTTCTTTCATTACATGTGGTGCTTTTTTCTCGCTAGCGCTCGTCTCTGGATCTGGTGAATCTGGACTCGTGCTAATTTTAGATTTACACATATAAGTCCAAAAACAACCTAATCCCCAAATAATACCCATTATTTTTAAAAGTAACAAATAGGGTATATCTGCAGTATTTAAAGATGAACATGGTTCGCTTTGATTTGGTTTTGGTAGCTTTCTTTTCTTCGCTTTTTTAGACAGATCACTAAGTTTTTCACAAGCAACTTTTCTTTCGGGATCTGTTTCAGCAATAGGGTCTGTTATGTATTCACTTTTAGACATACTTTATTCTATGGCAATAACAAAAACTTCATAATATAACCTGTTACCGCTGATAATACTAATAGTGCTGACATTGAGTAGTCACTCGCTACGCTCGCGTCAGAAGAATAATCATGACGACGATCTGCGACACGAAGTGCAGAAACATTAGGGCTATTTAAGACTTCTTCTAACAAAGTAGGGTTTGTATTTGTGCTTGTAGGGTTGACAGATGGTGTATTAATAACAGCGCTGGGAGTGGGAGCGACAGAGTCCTTGTTAACATTTTCGTTATGACCAAATGTCATGGTGGGCCCGACAACCGTTAAAATGTTGTTGTAACCCTGTATTTTTTGTTTTAAGATTATCATGTCATTTGGAATAAGAATAAGACCGGGACTAATTGCAAAGTTTAAAATTACATTAGTACCTTTTATGGCGTTCCTCATGTTAGAAATGGTCACAGTTTGATCGTTCTGTATAATAGTGTCCTCAACTAGTTTCTTAAAAACCTCTTGTGTTTGTAAGGACTTAGCACCATTCCCTACGATAGCCCATCTTGTACTTGCCTGCGCACCAAGCACACAATACACATAAGATTCTAAACTTTGTTGGAATAACAGTTGCCCTGTTTGTGTTAACCCTGTTGACTCTGTGGCAACGAACATTTTGTAGTCGTCCAGACTTTTTATAGTTCGGTCACCACGCTTTTCATATCTAATTCCGGTTTGACCATACTTACTAATTTCTGGTCGATAATTTCTAACAGTCCCGCGCGGTTGTTTTGCTAACCAAGTACCAATCTGTTCCATGCCGTGATGAAATTCTGTCGTCCACTCGTACACAACGGGAATGTTATTATTTACTATATTTTTTATTCTTTGGTTCAAAAACCTGTTCATCTTACTAGGTTCTCTAATGAACCTTCGCATGTGGTAATACAAGTGATACCGTGCCAAGTTTCCCACAAAGGTATTTTCGGACTGAAAATGTTTGGTACTAATCCCACAAACATAAGTAGTGATGAAAGCGGCCAAACAAGAAGCCAGATATGGATTTTCTGTGTAGTCGTTAAAGTGGTCCATGTTTTTTGTCACTACGAGGTCTGGAAAGGTCGGGTCAAAACTCATTGTGTTGTTTCCCGAGCGTTCCGCTCGCACAAAAATGTTTAGTTTACTAGGGTTACCAGCGAAATGTCCTTTTATGAAACCCTGTACAACCCCTTTCGTGTTCCAAATTCTAGGTTGCCAGTCCAATGCCCACCCAAAAGCAAAACTTTTGGCTTTTATGTCGTAAGCTCTGCCTTTGAATACAAACATTGTTCGTACAAACAAAGTCTTCCCTACATAGTCCTTAACAGGTTGGAACATGAACTTATCGACATTGGCATATGGGTATTTTTCTCTAAATTCTTGTTGTTGTGCATGTGTCATTTTATTTGTTGCGCAAGCAGAGTGTTAAATAAAATGTCAAAGTTAACTGTATTTGTACCACAGAACAAGACAACTGTGAGTTTGAATATTTTTCAACATAACAAAAGTAAACTTTATCTCAGATCGGCAACCATATTTTGGGAGTTCCACAATGTTTTGGGTCAAACTCAAATACAACACGGTACCGATAAAATTGTGTTCGAGACTGGTTACTGGAAATTAAAAGACGAGGACATCGAGCTCGTTGCGAACCACAAAAACTCTACATGTTCGATAAAATCTAAAAAAGCTTTGAACCTAGAAAACACAATAGGTCCGATGTTAGGTTTTCTACCAGACACTGCGCTGATCAAAGACACTTGGCATAAGGGTACTAACCATGTCGATGTTAACCATGGTTTAAAATACATCAACATCGAATGTAGTATCGTTAACACATATCAAAACTTCGACACAAACGGTAAGCCAAGTCAAATAATAGCTTCGTTACCTATCTCGTCATCACAACTGTTAATAGATACCGCGGAGTTCTACGATAACATTAACTCAAAAACACCTATCGTACAAAGTTTTAACTCGTTATCTTTTAAACTTACAACTAACATAGACAAACATGTAAACATGAGTGCGTTGTTAGATCTCGAGATGGTTTAAATAAAATACATTCTAATATGACATACTTTGAAACAGAACAAGGTCTTAGGGAGTTGTATCATTCACCTGGGACCGGTTATCAGTCTGTCGAAAGATTGTACCAGAAAGCAAAGGAGGCCAACTTAGACATCACGCGTAAACAAGTTAAAGATTGGATCTTAACACAAAGTACTTACACAACTACGAAACAAAAAAGTGGTAAGCATGTGTATCGTAAAACCATCGTTAGCGATCTTGGAGAGCAACTACAATTAGACTTAGTTGATATGACCGAAGGTCGTAAGGGTAGTAATAGCGGTTACCGTTGGATTTTAACAAGTATAGAAATATTATCTCGGTACGCTTTCACAGAACCTAGCAAAACAAAAGGCGGTGTCGATGTCGCCCATGCTATGGAAAAAATACTAGGTGAATTTAAAGTTAGGTTTGGTAAGTACCCCGATGTCGTCCAATACGACGACGGTAACGAATTCAAAAACAAGCATGTCAATGCGTTACTTGACAAACTTGAAATAAAACATTTTACAACGCTTATTAAAAAAGGTGGCAAGGCCTTTTTTAACAGAAAGGCAGCCCTCGTTGAGAGACTAAACAGAACTCTAAAAACAACGATGTGGAAATATTTCACAGAACACAAGACCAACAAGTGGTTGCATATTTTAGATGATGTTACATTTAATTACAACCACAGTGTTCACAGAAGCATCAAGATGAAACCCACAGATGTCAATGACTCAAACAAAGATGATGTTTGGGTTACTTTGTACGGTACCGGTAACGAACCTAAAAAACCACGATATAAAGTTGGTGACACCGTCAGGGTTGAAAAATATCACACAGGTACCAGGTTCGTCAAAGGTTACACTGTTAATTTTACGGAAGAAACATTTAAGATCACAAAAGTTTATCGTGGGGATCCCGTTATGTACGACATACAAGACATCGCCACTGGTGAGAACATCCACGGTAGATTTTACGAAAGAGAACTTAGCGAGGTTAAATAAAATAAAATATGGATGAACCAAAAGAACAACCCGAAGAAATACCTTTATCAGAAACACGACAACCTGATCCAGATTCTGTTATGGATGACCTTGATGAGGTAGTGGACACTGACAGTCAAACTAAACCAGATCTAAATGGGGTGACATCAAGTACTAGTTTTACAAACCCTATTAATAACCCCAATTCTAAGTTGGATGAGAGCAGTGTTATTTTGACAGGTGCTGGTCAAGTAGAAACCTTCAAAGAGTTAGAAGTAAAAAATGTGTTTCAAGAATATTTAAAAATAAGCATAGACCCGAATGATGGTCCGGTCTCAAAGTTATTGTTTACAAGCTTAGAAATAACAAGACATCGAACAAGTAAGGTAGTTAACGGTATAATGTATAACGGTACAAAAATTTACTATGTAAGGGGTTTAAAAAACATGGTGGCAATGAATAGTGATAAAAATTTACAACTTCATAGGAAACAAGCGGCTTTTAACGAAGAGTTAAAAAAGGCTCAGATAGAACATCGCGAGAAGGCCCCTTCGGTAGTAGAAGAACAAGGTGGTATTTTCAATGACGAGTTAAATGACAGCGTAATTACAAATTCTAATGATATGTTAAACTCCACCATTAATGAAGCATATGATGATATTAGATCACAACACGAAAGCTTTGAGATGCTCAATAGGGACGAGGACAAACCCAAATGGGACAGAGAAATACAAGCAATTTTACAAGATGGTATTAACAAACAACAAGGGCTTACTTACAAAGACAAAATTAAGTTTTTAGACATAGAGGTAAAAACTTGGCGAGAACGGTCGGTAGCAGAACAAGACCCCGACCTAAAAACTTTGTACGAAAGTGTCGCTCGCGTTGCAGAATTAGAACAAGATAACATCAGATTAAAAAACAACATAAGACCCAAGCTTACCGAGGTTATAAAAATTTTACAAAATGAGACCGATAACAACCCATTAACAAAGTTTGAAAAATTTAAAGAGTGGGCCAAAAAGAACATGGGTATCGCGTCAGCCATAAGTATAAGTATCGCTGGTTTGATAACTACAATTGTCATAGCAGGCAGAAAGGCAGTTGTCGCGGGTGCTCGTGGTGTGTCAAAGTTTTCAAAAGGGGTAGCTAAAATACTTAGTAAGATGGGTCCTGTATTTGGCGCCATTGGTAGTATTATATCAACCGTTCTAAGCATGGGTGCCAAAGGGTTAATGTGGTTGGGTGACAACATGTGGTTGTTAGCGATAGCCTTGGGATATTTTGCGTACAATGAAATTCAAGCGAAGCGAGCGGAACGCTCGGGGCGACGAAGCGACAGTGACATCAGGTAAGTAAATCGATTTTGGTCTTATAAGAATTAGACAAAACATACTTAAATAAAGAATGACGGTAAAACTTGAAAGTCCCAAAGTATTTGAGATCCCAAACTGTCTAACATGGGGTGTTGAAAAGTCAAAGTTTAAGTCAGGCGGTTATCGAATCCCAATTGTCATAGACGACGATGAGACACACCAACAGCTCTTAAGTCTGGAAACCGAACATAAAACAAAACCTGTTTTGTTTGGTAAAAAAAATAACACCTTATACTTGTCGGTAGGTGGCCTAACAGAGAAACAACACAAAGACCTACTTAATAAGAATAAGATGTATGTTAATGTTGTCTTTGAGTGTGACTCTGTGTATGAGAAAAACGAAGTGAGGTATTTAAACTTCACGGTAAAAAGACTGAGGAAAGCTGGTGAGTTTGTGTCTAATAACATTGCTGAGGATTAAAGCGTAGCGAGCGTAGCGATAACGGCTGTGAATTTGTAACCCAAACAAAGGTTACAAATTTTTATCGTAGCGGCGCGCCTAGCGGCGAATCGTTGGACTTCGGCATGTGTTGTAACCCAAAATTAGAAATGGAAGTGACAAGAGTGTTTAATGAAAATTTAAGTGTAAATCTTGAGATCTTTGTACATCATGATAATGAGATCTTATTTTTGGGAAAGAAAGTAGCCGAGAGTTTTGGATATAGAGATACAGACAAGACTATTAGAATGCATGTTGACAATGAAGATAAAATTAACTGGTGTGATTTTATTCAAGGGGGCGTTGAAACGCCGGGGGAACATTTACAAGATAAGTCATTTTCTTCCCCCGGGGAAACGCCGGGGGAACATTTACAAGATCAGCCATTTTCTTCCCCCGCCGTTTTGGCGGGGAATCGGGTGGGAAACCCAAATAGAGTTCATTTTCTTCCCCCGCCGTTTTGGCGGGGAATCGGGTGGGAAACCCAAATAGAGTTCTGATCAACGAGTCAGGATTTTACTCACTTGCGCTCAGATCAAAAATGCCATTAGCAAAACAGTTCATAAGATGGGTGATATCTGAAGTGTTACCATCTATCAGAAAAACTGGTACATATACTGACGATACATTCTGTGAAAAATTAAACAAAATGTTACCAGACTCAGATCTTAACGAGTTGCAAAAGGACAAACCATGTATATGTGACAAGCATAAATTTTTATGTTTATGTAATGATGAAAGAACAACGACGCGAAAGTTGTTAGTTGAAAAAGCAGACATATTAAAAAGTCAAAAATGTGTTAAATATGGAAAACTCGGAGGTAAAAAAGCTGCTGAAAATTATAAGAAACTGAAGATTGATTTAGCAGAACTACAATTACAAGTAGAGGAGTTAAAAATTAGATTATATGAAATTGACGAGCGCTAGCGATACTTGCAGCGAGACCCCCGCGCACTTTACAATATCTCAAGACCCTTCCCGTTAATCTAAATTTGTACCCTTATAGGTTACAAATTTTTTTGGGTGTTAATAAAATGGAAACAAACAAAGCTGTGAACGAAGTGAACGAAGTGAACAAAACAACAGGTCCAAGTTATGGTGACCTCAAAGAACTAAGCAGTGAACAAAGACAAAGCAGTGAACGAAGTGACGACGCGAGCGTAGCGACGAGTGCTAGCGAGAGCGACGAGGTGTGTTCATGTGACAGTGGCACTGAAGTGTGTTCAAGATGTGAAAGTGACAGCGACATCTGTGACAGTGACAGTTATAAGTGCCCGACATGTAGCGAAGATGACGCTGATGTATGTTCAAAGTGTGAAAAACCTTTTGAAGAAGACCTTGACGATGACACTTATAAGTGTAAGACATGTGAAAAATGTTATGTATGTTGTGAGTGTTATGAGTGTGGTGTGTCAAAAGGTGTCGGTTATGGTTATGACACCTACGCGTGTGACAGCGACAGCGACACAACAAGTTGCATAGCGTGTGAAAGCTTTGGTCATTGTATGTGTTGCGATGACTGTGATGATGTAGAGTAGTGTGAATATTTGTAACCCAACAAGGTTACAAATTTTTAATTCTATGATTCGCCGCCTGGCGCGTCGGTGGTGTCAGACGGTACTTCTTCGCCGCTACATGGCGCTTCAGGTTGCTCAGGTTTCTTAGACGCGTTTTCCGTAACTAAGACCACATGGTTGTAACACAAAGTACCTATCGAGACGGTGGCCAGTAAGTACTTACTGTAATAGTCGTCTGGTGTGTAACTAGGCATTATATCTTTAATGACGAACATGATGTTTTCATCGCCTAGTACCTTTTCCAAAAACTTTGACTTGTTGATAATTTTAAAGTAGTGGTCACAGAAAGTGTCGGCGATAGACACAGACAACAACACAAAATTCACCGCCATCTTATGTTTACTCATGTCGTCTCTGTGTTTTAAATATTCTTCGTGTATATTTTTTAGCACCGCTGGCGTTGCCTTTTTTTTGTTTTTTAGATATGCCTTCGTTTGGTTAATGTAACCTTTCTCAGAGAGGCTAATTAGCTCTTCACGTAAGACATCTGTGTCATCTGGGAATGTGTCCATACTTTATTTATATTTTATTTATGAATGTGTACAGTGTACGAACGAGGGTATCTAAGGTTGATCTCTAACCTGGCATATTGGTTTTCTTTGAGAGATTTTCGAAGGGTGTCTTGTTCTTGTTTTGGGATGTCTAAAAACTCGTCGGTGATGGTTTTCCAGGCAAGGGCACTGGGAGTGTCAAACACAACTAGCTTGGCTATGTTTTCACGGTAAGCGGGTGTGATAGCCGTTAATTTTTGGGTGATGACTATTGTACTTAGGTTGTAATGTCTGGCCGAGAAAGCTAAGTTAACAAGCTCAGATGTTCTGGTTTTAACAGACTTAGAACTTGCACAGTCGTCTAATATTATTAGTGAGTTAGTACCCTTGAATGTATCTGATATGTATTTTAAAAATGTGTCCACTTGGTCTTGGTCACATTGTATCGTGTAAAAACCGGGTGAGTTTTTGTACTCCCAATCTTGGTATGTTTTGTTGTACTCAAAAGTGGGGCATATTAAAAATATGTATTGAAAGTGACCGCGGTACTCGTTAACCAGCATGTTTAACAGATAGTATGTCTTACCACACTCTGTTGAACCTGTTATAAGCATGTTAAATGGTGTTTTCATTTTTATTTATTTTTAACTAACCTTTGTAAAAACCATGACTGGGTCTAAAACATCGTAAAGAAGGTAAGAGTAATCATCACCAAAGTAATTTGTGTAAGATTTTAGTTCGACTGTCGCTCCTTTTGCAATGGTGATAAGACCTTCCATGTAAATTTGATGTATTAAGTTGGAACTGTATATGGTACCATCTGTTACAACTTTAAACTGAGGCTTAATGATATTTTCTATATAGACGCATGTGTCAAGGTCTGCATAGTCGGCATCATCTGAAGAGAACCAACTGGCGGTTTTTGTAATATTTGGGCTACCTGATTCAAAATAAGTTGGTATCAAGGTTAGTTTGTATTTAACTATGTAATCTCCTTGTGTTGTAATTATGGTCTTCATGATTAGGTTGTTATTTCTAGTACAGAATAGATTATTTTTTGCAGATATGAGTGAGTGCTTGCCTGCATTAGAGTGAAAAGTAACCAAAAATGTATTAGCGGCTCCTTGTAGGCCTGTGCTGCCAGTTGGACCAGGGTTGCCTTGATGACCTCCTTTGTCACCTTTGTTACCTTTTTGACCACGAGACCCTGTGTTACCCTGACCCCCTATGCTACCAGTATCACCTTTTGATCCTACTAAGCCTGTGAATCCTCTTGGACCTATATCACCTTTGTCACCTTTTGAACCTGTGTCACCTTTTGAACCATCAGTTCCTCTAATGGCTGGCGGGCCTTGTATTCCTGTATCACCTTTAATACCATGTAAGCCCTGATAACCTCGTGGGCCTTCTAATCCTGTAATTCCTTGTGGGCCAGTATTTCCTGTAAGTCCATGTGGACCTTGTAGTCCTTGAGGGCCTGTGTTACCTTTGTCACCTTTTGAACCGGTGTCACCTTTTTGGCCTTAATAAATGTTATCCAAGATTTGGTAAATAAACATGTTCCTTTAAAACAAGCATCACTCAGCAAAAAAAAGCAATTAATTAAACCTTGGATTACTGACGGAATACTAAAATCCATAAAAACTAAACAAAAAATGTATAGTACCCACTTTCATAGCAACAATATAGAGAAAGTAAAACAATATAAAAGATATTCAAACAAACTAAATAAAATAAAACTTGAGAGCAAAAATTGCTACTATAATACACAATTTGCGAGGTGTAAAAATAATTTGAAAGCTACTTGGAAACTAATTGGGTCAATCATTAAACGTAAAACAAAAGGACAAATACATCCCACAAAAATTACAATCAATAATAAGATATATACAACTAAACAAGATATTGTCAATCAGCTCAATCAGTATTTTGTTAATGTAGGCCCAAATCTTGCAAATTCAATTATGACTTTAAACCCTCAACCAATAAATTATATTAATGCAACAGTACCTAGTTTTTATGTCCCCAATTACAGAGACTCAAGTACTTAATCTTTTCTTAGGCCTAGATAGTAATAAAGTATCTATTGATATACCTAATAATATGATAAAAATAGCAGCATATGAACTTTCGCCAATGTTTACCTATATTTTCAATGAATCCATCTCCATAGGCGTTGTTCCTGACATCTTAAAAATTTCTAGAATTACGCCTATCTATAAAAGTGGTGACACAAATGAGCCACAGAATTATCGACCAATATCTATACTATCTGTTTTTCAAAAGTCTTAGAACGACTAGTATATAACCAATTGGATAATTTTCTTGAAAAGTACAATATAATGTACAATTATCAATTTGGATTCAGAAAAAAGCATTCAACAGAGCAAGCAATTCTTGAACTTACTGATAAACTAAAATCTGCGATAGATAATAAACAACTAACGTGCGGTCTATTTTTAGATTTTTCAAAAGCTTTTGATACCATTGATCACAAAATCCTTTTAGAAAAGTTGCAAAAATATGGAATACGAGGCGTTCCACTCCAATGGTTTACAAGTTATTTAACTAATCGCCAACAATACGTTAGGATAGATAACACAGACTCTGAAATGTTAAGAATGACTTGTGGAGTTCCACAAGGATCAACACTTGGACCGTTTTGTTGTATATAAATGATATGCCTAACTGTTCAAAAAAACTATCCTTCCGAATATTTGCTGATGATACAAATGTTTTTTACTCAGGTAAATCAGTTAGTGAAATTGAAATAGTAATGAATGAGGAAATTAAAAAAATCAATAACTATTGTGCTATAAACAAACTATCAATAAATTTAAAAAAAAACGAACTTTATGATTATTGGCTCAAAACAGAAAAAGATCGGTAAAATCCAAATTGGAAACATAGAACAAACACAATACATAAAATACTTAGGTATGTACATTGACAAACACATCACCTGGGAACAACAAATTAACCACGTGAAGGCCAAAATTTCCAAAAATACTGGCATCATAAACAAATTAAGATATTACCTTGATTTAAATACGCTTAAGCAACTCTACTATACCCTAATTTACCCTTATATAAACTATGGACTAATGAGCTGGGCCAATACTTATACTTCTCATTTAACCAAGCTCCGCACATCTCTCAATAAATGTATTAGAAGCATATTTTTTGCTCACAAAGAGAGGATGCCACTCCTTACTATAGCCTTTTGGGAATCCTAAAATTAGATAATGTCTTTAAGCTTAAAATAGCTAATTTCACTTACAAAATTTTTAATGAACCAAGTAATGTACCTAATATATTTTCTACATACGTAACGTTAGCTTCCGCGTCACACACCTATAATACGAGGTTTGCTTCAAAAGAAAATTTTAGTAGACCAAAAATAAGAACTAATTATGGAAAATTCACATTTCAATTCGCTTCATCCAAAATATGGGAATCAGTAGATTACACAATAAAAAAATCCAGTTCATCCTATCTGTTTAAGAAACACTATAAACAATCACTCCTATTAACTCAAATGTAATTATAGAATATATATAGTTGTGAATTCGTTCTAGCGCCGCTCCGTTCTTATTAGTAATAAATCGTAGGCAGTGGACAACTCGAAAGCACTATGCTACTTTGTCCACTGCGCACGACATAATGAAATATTAACTCCAATTTATATCTACTACTCACTATAACTTCATTACTCTTCATTCTTGTAAATAACCTATATGACGTGCGCAACTTCAATAAATTGTAAAAATTGTAAATTGTATTATCTTTTTTGTAACCAAATGCTAATGCCATGTGTATTTATTTTAAGAAGAAAGATTGTTTGGCTCAACAGTGTAAGTGGTTACATGAAGAGTGGACTCGTTACCACCTGTTGTTGTGCCATTAACCTGTTTAATTTTTACAAACATGAGCTCCATGTTTTTATACTCTGGAACAACTGTTGGAATGTTAAATTCTTCGTTCAAGATGAAGAAGTTTGTACCCGGAATCTGTTTCGTGGCTAAATTTATTTCTTTGAGGTCTCTTGTGATTGTCGAACCATCTGACATTATACACTGTAGAGAATATAATACACTCAAAGGGGCTGTCATTTGAGAATCATTATCGAAGACATGAGTTCGAAGAGTAATGCCAGATTTTTCTGTAAACCAATTGTGACAGTATATATACATATATCCATAGTTTGAATTCCTTTCAATAGGACCTGTAAAAACTGACTTTGACATTGCTACATAAGACCCCCTGAAATCACTAGTCGTTAGTAAGTACAATGGTTCTGCCCTAATAGGTTTTTGGTTGTGGATGAAGTTTGGTTCATCATTTGAGTATCCAAATCTAAGTGCCATGTGTATTTTATTTAGGTGTGTGTAAACTGTAAAATGTTAAATTTGTAACTTTTAAGGTTACAAATTTTTTTGGGGTTGTACTCTTAGCAATGTTTTTCTTTATAGTGCTTTAAAAACACAACTTCGTTTCTAAAACTCTTAGCACACACATCACAACACACTATATCTTTTGAACATTCTGTTATTTGACTATCGACACCACCATGGGTTACTTTCGCGTGTAATTTAAACCCAGTCTGAGAGCCTCTCCAAGTGCAAGACATACAAGATATCTTGTGTGTCAAAAGTGTAATTCTTAGGCATTGTATTTTTTTGTTGCGTGAGAGCTTGCCGGGTTCAATTTTAGATTTTAGGGTTGCGTAATATATTTGTCAAGGCAAGTTGTGTTATTATTACGTAATATTTTAGACGCGAACAAAGTGAGAAAGCCAAGTCTAACAGAGATTGGTGTTCTGTAAGTTGTTTTTGAAAGGAAATCATATGTAAAGCTGTATTGTAAAGAGCGCGGTGGTCTTGCTTTGTTGTGGATGAAGTTTGGTTCATCATTTGAGTATCCAAATCTAAGTGCCATGTGTATTTTATTTAAGAGAGATTTGTAACCCAACAAAGGTTACAAATTTTTTGGGGTTGTACTCTTATCCATGTTTTTTTATAAAGTGCTTTTTTAACACCTCCTTGTTTTTAAGATGCACACCACACTCACCACAACACACTATATCTTTTCTCCAGTCTGTTATTTGACTACCGGTACCATGGGTTACTTTTGCGTGTAATTTAAACCCGGTCCGAGAGCCTTTCCAAGTGCAAGACTCGCACGATATCTTGTGTATTCGATCAATGAAAATCTTTGGCATTGTATTTTATTTTTGTTGCGTGAGAGCTTGCCGGGTTCAATTTTAGATTTTAGGGTTGCGTAATATCAAGTTGTTAATGTTGCGTGAGAGCTTGCCGGGTTCAATTTTAACAAAAACCAAAGTGTGTTGTTGTGTGGTTCTAACAAAACACAAAGTAAGTGTAGGAGAGGGTGTGGGTTTTTAACGCACCTCATCCTTAGAGAATTAACAAAAACCAAAGTGTGTTGTTGTGTGGTTCTAACAAAACACAAAGTAAGTGTAGGAGAGGGTGTGGGTTTTTAACGCACCTCATCCTTAGAGAATTAACAAAAACCAAAGTGTGTTCAAGAGAAGACCTTCTTGTTGGATTACAACAAGCGCGTGGTCATGGCTGACTTCGATACGCTACCGTATGGGTACTAAGTTAAGAATGTCAAATTTGTAACTTTTAAGGTTACAAATTTAGGCCACCATGTTTTTAGGTCTAAAATGTGGAAAATATCCGTGTTTTTTTTCGACCCATGCACATCGTGAATCAGAGAGTGAGCTCACAAAATGTGGAAAATATCCGTGTTTTTTTTCGACCCATGCACATCGTGAATCACGACTTTTTTTTCGACCCATGCACATCGTGAATCAGAGAGTGAGCTCACGACTTTTTTTTCGAGGGTCTAAAATGTGGAAAATATCCGTGTTTTTTTCGAGGGTCTAAAATGTGGAAAATATCCGTGTTTCTAGGTCTGGTATGTGGAAAATAACCGTGTTTTATCGTGAAATAACACTTACTTTTTCCATTTTTTCGGTTTCTCATTAATTTCTTGCTTTTCGTTTGGGAGCCTGAGAGTTTTTTCGACCCATGCACATCGTGAATCAGAGAGTGAGCTCACGACTTTTTTTTCGAGGGTCTAAAATGTGGAAAATACCCGTGTTTCTAGGTCTGGTATGTGGAAAATAACCGTGTTTTATCGTGAAATAACACTTACTTTTTCCATTTTTTCGGTTTCTCATTAATTTCTTGCTTTTCGTTTGGGAGCCTGAGAGTTTTTTCGACCCATGCACATCGTGAATCAGAGAGTGTGTGGGTGAGAGAAAAGTTACACTCTCTCTTTGTCTCTTAACACACAACGCCTATTTTTCCACGTTGCGTAATATCAAGTTGTTAATGTTGCGTAATATCAAGTTGTTAATGTTGCGTAATATCAAGTTGTTAATGTTGCGTAATATCAAGTTGTTAATGTTGCGTAATATCAAGTTGTTAATGTTGCGTAATATCAAGTTGTTAATGTTGCGTAACACTTTAATATTTTTTTTTGACCTTGACACGGAACGCTCTCAGGGGCGTCGGGGGGCGTAAGTCACTTTTTGTGCGAGTCGCGTCAGAATATTTATGAGGGACTATGCGGCACTTTTTAAGTTGTGACGTCAGAGGATTATACGGCAGTTTTATTCGAAGCGGGTGGGATGTTTGAAAAGTGCCGTATAGTGCCTATCATTACTACTTACGTCAAATTGCAATTTTCAAGAATATATTAAGAAACCTAAATCAGAATTCACAGGATTTGAGTCAATTACTACCGACAAAGTTTACCATCTCCTGCATGGCCTTTCCAGTGCAAAAGCCACTGGCATTGATAAAATTTCAAGTAAAATTTTAAAACTAAAGAAACTGCTATCGCCAGTTCATTAACTTATATCTTTAATCAGGCTATTGCACTATGCACTGTCCCTGATGAGTGGAAAATGGCAAGAGTATCGCCTCTTTATAAAAATGGCCCAAAAAATATGCCTGGTAACTACAGACCAATTTCTGTTTTGCCAGCCGTTAGCGAAATTATGGAAATAATTTTATATGACCAACTATATGATTATTTGACAAAATTTAAACTATACTTAGTGATTGTAGACTGTACTAATAGTTGGTATATGAATATTGACAAAAAACTATTCAACTTAGTTGTACTAATTGACACTGTCGATCACCAGATTTTACTAAAAAAACTCGTAATGGCGTAAAAGCAGATGCTTTATCTCTGCTAAAATCGTACTTGATGAATCGCACCCAGAAATGTCAAGTAAATGGAACTATCTCATCAGAGAGATTGATTAAGTGTGGTGTGCCACAAGGCTCTATTTTAGGGCCTTTACTCTTTTTGTTATATATTAATGACCTGCCTCATTGTTTAAACAAAACAAAACCTCGATTGTTTGCTGATGATACAAACCTAACAGCTGCTGGTCAATCTATAAATGATGTTGAAGCTGCAATGAATTCTGATTTAGAAAAACTTAGGAAATGGTTAATTGCCAATGAAGTAAGTTTAAATGTAGCTAAAACTGAATTTATGTTAATTGGATCTAAACCAATGATAAAAAGTATTTCAAATATACAGCCAAACATTACCATTGAAAACAAACCAATTAGACAAGTTTACGATTGAAAACTCTTGGAGTGACTGTCGACCAGCATTTGTCTTGGAAGAATAATACTGAAAAGTTTTTGCAAGAATATAGCATCGGAATATCAGCTATTCGTCGAGTAAAATAATTTGTTGAGAAAGGTACGCTTGTTTCTATATATAATTCTATTGTTCGCCCACACTTTACTTATTGCTGTGAAGTATGGGATGTGTTTGGTGAAACACAATCAAAACTAGTACTCCTCCAAAAGCTCCAAAACAGAGCTGCTCGAATCATAATGAATATGAGCAATGATGTAGATCATCAGGTTGCTTTAGATGCTTTAGGCTGGAAGTCACTTAAAACGGAAAGAATGAAGGCTAAGTCAAAACTGATGTTTAAATTGTTGAATAAAATGGGTCCTAAATCACTTACTGATTTATTTACTTTCAAAAATGAAATGACAAATTATGAACTTCGAGATATTGAAAGTACTCTTTGTTTACCACAGCCACGTACTAATAGCATGAAAAAAAGTTTCATGTTTGACGGGGCACACATTTGGAACTCTTTACCAAATGAAATTAGGGAGACCAACTCCCTCATGTCTTTTGAAACTAAAATCACTACTCACATTTTTGAATGACATAGAGATTTGTAAATAGATATGTTTCACTATACGTTTTTCTATACCTTATATTCTGGTACCTATATAACTTTCTTACTATATACTGTGTTACCATCTATACTATATTTTTGTAATCTTATTATCGTACACGCCGCTTGTGGAAATCAGCCTATAGGTTGACAATGGTTAGCGTGTTTAAATAAAGTTTTCTATCTATCTATATTCTATATAATTTCCGTATTATGACTTTCAAAAGTTTTGTCAGTTCGAGCATAGTTCATGGGGCACAACTATACAAGGTTTAGAAACTTAATGGAAATACGATGTTAGTTTTGGGTTTATGCAAAAATGTGGTCGTTACTCGTCACAACGCGTATCATATTCTCGCTACAATATCCAATTGATGTATTTTGATAAACTTGAACAATTAGTTGATTTGGAGTATTGGTTGGTCTAGCTGAAATACCATGTACACGTGATGAGGAAAAATCAGCTTCCCTAAAGTAGATTATAAATTGTATTGTTATGGATGGAGACGTTCACTGGCCAATAATTTTTCTATTTTTGAAAAACTTTCGGACACTAAACTGCAGTTCTCGACAGGTTAAATACTAATGGAAATAACAATTTAAGTAACTTCGGAGTTACAGTACATCACAGGATGACAATAATGCAATTAATTATACAGTTAATCAATGTCATTGTTGTTAATTTAAGTGTATTGTTTTGGTGACGACTTTCAATTATCATTTGCGATCCTTTTGCAGGTTATATATACGTGTGTCATGATTATAATGTAATCTACTTCTATAATTTTCGTTACTTTGCATGCAATGGTCGCCACAATGTCACTGGACAAGTATATAACCAAATGCTGAAATGTAGGTGTCTGTACTATAATGAGATCTGTCGTGACAAATGGCAAAATTACCGCATGTGATTGTAGACTGCACGCGACAACCGTTATATGAAGCGCCAAACCCGATATACGAATCACAAGTATTGCAATTATTTTCATTATTTGCGACTAATCCAATCCGAACATGCGTGTAAAGAATGCCACCTTGATATTTCAAATTAAACCCTTCGTCGTTACAGTAGTTTTGCAAAGACGAGCCCGCGATGAGAGATTTCCACGTGTTCCTTCCAGCGGTTGTTTTAATGGATGTCCCGCCTGCCATCACATTGAACAGCGAGCCTGCTTGGTGGTCAATCTCAATCCAATTCGTAGCGTTGTTGACTTTCATTCCGAGGCATATTTTGGTGAACGGTGTGTTCCAGTAAGACGCCAGTTTTGTTTGCTTTTCTGTCAAACCTTCAAGTCCGTGTTCAACTGCATAGGCTTCCTTGCTTGTCCAGTAAGGAGAGTCGTAGCGGAAAATATCCTTTGAGGAAAAATAAACTCAGATGGCATGTGAATGATAAATTCGAAATGTAACCACCTTTAGGATAACGGTGGATTATTCATTTGTTCATGTTTGTGTTTACAATAGGTATATAATAGGAGTGGATACGGACATCAATCCCCATTAAATTGTTATGAAAAATGGACACGCCGCTACGTAGTGTTATATTATGGCAGAATCTTGTTAATTTATAGTAAGCTCAACGTCTATATATTTGACTGTTTTCTGTAGTTGACTCTAACTGCTCGGACTTAAAATGTAAAACGATCTTATTTTCTATTTAAGGAAAATATAACTTTCACTGCCAATATTTTTGATCAGGTCAATTGACATTGAGATTCATTGTCTTTACCTTGTTGCCATCCAATTTCATCACTAGTGTCCAGGCTCCTGACCCGCAACCAGGTAATTCAGTCATGTGACAGTAAACTGAATATTCTTCGAGTGAATCATTATTTCGTAGTTTGTAAACACCATTGGAGAGTGAGCTGAATAGTAAGAAGTTATGTAAATGTTGGGAAAATAACGTTGTAACACTATAACTAAACATTGTTCGAGTTTATCTTTATAATTAAGTTTGTAAACACCACTATTGGTTAATGATCTAAATAGTAAGGCATTATATATGTGAATGTTAGCAAGATGACATCGAAATATCGTGCACTATTCAGTCAGAAATTTGATATCATGTTAATTGCACCATGCACATTTCCAATATTCCTAAAAAGATTGCTTACTCTTCCCTTTATTCAGTAACCTTCAATGCGGTAGAGGAATTAAACTGTTCTTCATGTTCTACCTCATAAGGTCCCTTAGTCACAGTAGGAATGTTGAAACAACTATACCCTTTCATGGCCTTCCATGATAATTCAAGACGAATAATATAATCGTTATAATAGGTATAGAAATAATGTCACACATGATACTATAGTATTGATATATAATATATATAGATATTTACATACCTATTTCTCTCCAGTAGTTCTTTACAAGATGATAGAGGTTCTTGACCTACGAAAAAGAGTAAACAATTCTTCTCATTATAACTGTATAAAGTTTGTCCTTCAGTGGCAAAACGGATATTATTTATTATTCAGTCAGGCCAAAGCTATAATAAACTGGGTTTTTTAGTTTAAAAACCCCAAAAATGGATAATTTTATAATTAGTTCCTTCGTTTAACCTCCCTGCATATTCGTTGTTAGGACGTTATATTAATGACAGCAAAATCACATAATGGAAAATTTTACCTTTGTTCAATGTGAACTTGTCAGTTGGTTGAGATGTCGAACTGTCTTTTTTTGTCGGTGTAGGTTTGGTTGCTATAAACAAGATTATATTATATCAAGTTAATCACAAACATGTTGTTATTTTAAAAATCTGAAAAGTTTCACATTCGTTCAATGTGAGCTTACTTAAAATTGTTGTTCGAATTGTCGAACTTCTTGTTTTTCCCGGTGTAGATTTTGCTATAAATTAAGAAGATAACATTGGGCAATGTTAACCGTACCGTTATAGTTGACTGTTGGCTGTTTGTCTAGTCAGTACACATGGGTTTATCTTGGCTTACTTGTTGATAATATTTGTGTCGGAGTGCTTGCTTGAACAGGATCTGGAGGTTTCTATAAATAAATAAATGAACTAATTAAACAATATTATTTTTTAATTTTAACAAAGAGTAATTCTCGATATTTCTTTTTAATTCCCTGAAACTGCCATGTTTAGTTCTGTTTGAGGCCGTAAGTTGAGTAATATATATATACTGCAATATTATCTCTGCAGATATTACGTCAGATGTACTGAAATTGTCTTATCTGTAGAATTTACGTCATATACTTACACATGATACCAACATATCTGTAAGCCAATCAAAACAGCCAATCAAAAACAGAATATTGGTTGAAAGTGCATAATTATTATTAGTTGTCATAACTGAAAATTTCTTTATACTCTTGTGGTAAGACATACAGTATACATTACGGTACAAATAGATATGTGCAATGTTAAGGTTGAATTCTAGTTCATTCTCACTTCTTGTAATGAATTTATATATATACGTTCATGTAGACTCCAAATGTCAGTTAGAAAGTTCTCGATACAGAACATTTACATTTTAAAACGCCGACCTAGCTCCGTGTAATTTACTTCTTGTAAATAATTGCTATGTTTTTATCCATTTCTTTCCCCTGCACTTATATTACGAAGTGCAATTACCATTATCAGGGCAATTATCGATCAAATACACTTCTATTAGCATACAGTCATCTAAACGTTTCGAGAATGTGAATGATTAAAACTTAAATAGTGCATGGACCTGTTGTCATGACTATAGCTTCAACACTGGCCTTGTACAATCATCGAGCGATGACAAATTTCTGAGTATTTTTTATTCGATAAAATGAATTCTTTCTATTTTTCTTTGGTCTCACAAATATTTTCGTATACATGCAAATATTTTTCCTATGAAGTATACGAATCATACTTACCCTATTGGGATCGAATAGGTAGTAATCGAAATCTTTGTCTTGGTGTAAAAGGTCTGCAGAGTCAACATCTTTGAGTAATTCGCAATTTTTGTCAACTTTCGAGGATTTATTGAAGTTAATAGATCTACATGATTCATCTTCACGCATACATAGGAAGACACATTCCACTCCCGTGTAAGCGTGGACATACTTTATCACTTGGCTGTCCAAACGATAACCTTGAGAATGGTGAAATAAATATTAGAAAGAAGATTTAAAGTGCTGAACTTAAAAGATACAATAGGACTTAAGCAGTTTGATCATATCCATGCAAAGTGGCTGGTTTTCTAATTTTAAGTGCTCCACTCTAGGCTATCAGTTAAAAAGAGAATAAATATGGATATAGTGTAACATATGTCGTTAAAACATGGAAAGGTTACACAATCTACTGAATGTCAGTTAAGTATATATATCGTGCTCTATATTGCATGTTGTATAAGGGATGTGACATGTCATTGTTGATATAGGCAGTTGGTGCCTGGGCTTCTGATTAATATTTCGCATCAATCACGTCTATATAAGAAGAGTGCTTCCAGTTGGAGTCTAACGAACATCGCAGTATTTCTCCAGATAATCCTGTTTCATCAACAATGAACAGATCAGAACTGTTAAAGCTATCCAGTACATTCTAGAATAAGTTTCGTTTTGGTGTTGGTAATTGTTTGTTAGTGTTGTCGAACGTTTTCTCAGCACGTCCTTTTGCTAGCCTATATTGTAATATAGATGTATTGCAAATTACGCTTGTCAACATCTGTTCGAGGCTAACATATGGCAAATTATGATGCGTGGTTATTGTTGAATTTGTTATAAACCTTAAAGTTACCATACCTTTATCTATGTTATATACAACAAACAAAATTGCACTCATGATAATAGTTTAGCGCGGATATTTTGCAGAAGATACGTCTCCCAAATTTCAAAAGAACATCAGTTTTTTAAAACACTTTCAGCTTATCTATAAACCCACCTTCCTTAAAATTTGATTCATCATAACAAAAGTTTATCTCTTCCCCAAAAGTTTGTATTTTCAAAAATATCAGCAACCAAAAACACAGCCCAGGCCTAGATATATGTTCCTCGGCTTCGATGAAATTATCTCTTTAGCTACTACTTATAGGAAAAGAGTATATCGGTTTGAAACTGGAAGAAATATAGTCTATATTCATGCATCTGTATCTGAAATTCATTGACAAGTGGACATGACATTTCTAAAACTTGACCATGTTTATGCAAATCCCAGCTGTTTTCCTCGGTATTTATATGCATGCTATAGAATGTCATGAGTTAAGTTATTGGAATTTAAAGACTTATTCGCGCGTGATAGTCAATCAAGACATACGCCTGTATATTCTAAAAGCTCACTCACACGCACACTCAAAGAGTGGAGGTTCAATCTAAGCTTCCCTTGAGTGTCAGTGCTATTTTTGAATAGCTGGATGGTGCATGAGTACTCACATATAGTGCGTGATAGTCAATCAAGGCATGCAATGGTCTCGAAACTCCGCAAAAGTCTTTGTTATATATTTTTGTTCCTGCATGTTTATGCAAACTTGTCCACGGTAAGGACTGCATGAATTTTTAGCATAAATAAGCAATAATACAATGCATCATCTCATCTAAGCACTCTACCGTCTGTTGAAATATTGATAAATCTTAAATACCCAATGTGGCGTTGCGAATTGGAATAGTGTAAAGTTTAAGGGAATTTCCCAGACTTTGTAGAATTTGAAGACGCATGTACATGTATGATAATTGATAAAATATTTTAACTCACTTAAATGGCAGTTTAAATGTTCTTTTACCCAAAAACTTGCACGCACACATTATATCTGTAATGATCAAATGTAGACCTTGTGGCTTGCTCTCATTCCCCATATATTTTCAGCTTTCATCTTCTACTGGTTATCATTATTAACTTTTAATTAACTATTTCTTCCGAGACAAATTTATGGGGGTACGAATATGTTTATGCCTCGGCGTTCGTAGATATGAATATAGCTAACAGTCACCTAGCGATTTTCAACAATTGATACAAATTGCCGTTCAGACAAATTTACTAAATCAATCACATGCATGCAATCAATCAAGTAACTTTATTTTAAAGCATTTATCTGACAATTCTGATTACATAAATAGCTTAGAATTGTATACACAAACCAAAGAAAGAAAACTACAATAAAAAGTTATCAGATTGAATGAACTTTTGTTTCCTTTATATATTAAATGTAATCATCCCTATTACCGATCTATGGTTCATCATTACGTAATCAATCAAACAATCAATAATCTATTGCTAGTGATGGCAAAATGATTCCATCTCTGTCTGGGACTACTTTTTAACTATACATACAATAAATACAATAAACTTCTAATTCTTATATATTATTTTTTGAATGTGTATATCAGAGTTAGTTCCGAGTATTTTTGCGACTCTACTTTACAAGTATGTATCCAAAGGCTGCAATGTCATTCGGCGGTTTACACTTAGCCACTATATTACCACATGTTGTGCTACTTACAACATAATCACGACATTCATTTGCTGAAGTACCAAAGCCAATACATGAGTTACACTTGCTGCAGTCGTTATTATCTGCCACAATTCCAATCCGTACGTTCATGTACCTATTATTGAGTTTATTTTTCTTTTCTAAATTAAACCCTTGTTCATTACATCCCGTTTGCAGATACGAACCATTGATCAGAGATTTCCATGTGTGCATTCCAGCGGTTGTTTTTGTGTAAGCTCCACCTGCGGTCACATTGAACAGAGAGCTTGCGTTGTGGTCAATCACAATCCAATTTGTTTCGTCGTTGACTTTCATTCCGAGGCATATTTTGGTGAACGGTGTGTTCCAGTAAGAAGCCAGTTTTGTTTGGTTTTCTGTCAGACCTTCAAGACCATCTTCAACTGCGTAGGTTTTTTTGTTTATCCAGTAAGGAGAGCTGTAGTTGAATTCATTCTGTAAAATTAAATATATTATTATTATTATTATTATAATTCATTATTATCTATTGTTGTTAATATGCATTTGAAACTGGGATCTTTACCTTGCTGCCATTCATTTTCATCACTAGTGTCCAGCCACCTGACCCGCAACCAGGTATTTCAATCATGTGACAGTAAACTGAATATTCTTCGAGTGAATCATTATTTCGTAGTTTGTAAACACCATTGGAGAGTGAGCTGAATAGTAAGAAGTTATGTAAATGTTGGGAAAATAACGTCGTAACACTATAACTAAACATTGTTCGAGTTTATTTTTATAATTAAGTTTGTAAACACCATTGACCTAAATAATAAGGCATTATAGATGTGAATGTTAGCAAAGTGACATCGAAACATCATGCACTATTCAGTCAGAAATTTTATATAGTATTAATTGCACCATTATTCAGCTACCTCCAATGTGGTGGAGGAATTAAACTGTTCTTCATGTTCTCTCTCATAAGGTTCCGAGTTAGGAATGTTGAAACAACTATACCCTTTCATGCCCTTCCATGATATTTCAAGACGAATGCATTTCGTTATAATAGCTATAGAAATAATGTTGCACAATATACTATAGTACTGCATGATAATATAATGTACATATATAGGTATTTTTATACCTATTTCTCTCCAGTAGTTCTTTACAAGATGATAGAGGATCTTGACCTACTAAAAAGAGTAAACAATTTTTCTCATTAGAACTGTTTATATAATATGAAGGTTTGTCCTTCAGTGGCAAAACGGATATTATTTATTATTATATGGCTTTTCAAAATTCTCTATTCTGATTGGTTGACAAGCAGTCCGTAAAAACCCATATCCGGACCGTGGTCCGTATTTTCCGTATCTGGACCGGTGTCCCGGATGTCGTTTATCATAAGTTGTGCGTAATGGTTTTCTCAGATATTTCACCCTTGCAAACTTGTGTGTCATTAAAATTTACAGATAAAAAGTTTCAAACAACCAAATTGTTTTTGATTGAGCATGCATGCCTACCGTATATTGTTACCCAGTGAAACTGACGATAGCCGATTTAATTCGCGCGAAAAGCATATGCTCACAGACTCAGTTCAGCCATATAATAAACCGATTATTGACCTCGCTTGTTCGGTCTGTACTGCGAAATATCAGACCTCTGTTTTTTTGCATGGACCTCGCTCCTTTTTCGCTCGGTTCATACTAAAAAAACCTCAATTGATAATTTTATTTTAAGAGTGGAAGGTTTTACGCAAATTTAAATACAACGTTATATTTGTTATATTTTGTTGCCATAAGGGAGATCACACAAAAGAGATTAACTAAAAATAATAATTTTTTTGAAAGTTAGTTAATTTTTATTTCGTTCATTGACATTGATAACATACTCATACTCAGTGTTGGTTGAGTTGTGGAACTTTTTGTTCCCTTCGTCGTAGGTTTTGCAATAAAGAGGACTGGGTCACACTATGCTAGTCATAGTAAGTAAACTGATATCATTGTTTAAAACCTGCATGCATGTATTATCAGTTTCATTTGATAAATTGTACGAGACTTACTTGTTGGCTGTGTTGTCGAACTTTCTGTTTTTGTCGTCGTAGGTTTTGCTAAAGAAGATGGTCTTATGCAAGTTAACTACAAACATTAACATTATTATTCTTTTAAAAAGAAGCGGCTAAGTTTTATGTTTGTCCATTGTAGGTTTAATCGCTACATGCAAGTAAGGGACCGGTCATTAATTAGGGCAGGGGTTGGAGCCGAAGAGAAACGACTTTGAATCCAAATTTTTTTTTTACCCAACCAATATAAGATCAGAAATTTAAATTACCCAACCTTGTTGAGACATAAATTTTTTTTACCCAACCCAAGGAAAAAAATTGTATATAAAGTTGTATTAAATAACATACCATATTAAATGTTGAATGTTGATCATGATTCTGGTATAAAGATATGAATTCACCACAACCATGCAGGTAATATAAAATCAGTACATATTAAAACACCCAAAATCCCTTTGATAGGTTTTGTATAAAGTTCCCGAATGTTGTCTACTAATATGTCCAAAATATTTTACCCAACCTTGAGGGAGGTATTTTTTTCTTTTACCCAACTTTTGAGGCCTCGGAATTTTCATTTACCCAACCATTTTCTCTTCGGCCCCAACCCCTGCCCTAATTAATGACCGGTCCCTAAATAGTATAAAAACAATATCATTTTGAAAAAGCTGGACAATTTTACATTGCTATTGGTTTTTATTTTGAACTAACATGTTGGCTTAATGACGTAAAGGTGGTTGAATTCAGGGCTCGTTGACTCATCACCATCGGATGTCTCTTGAAGTGTCTTAGTGTTGAGTTCACATAGACCTTTACCGATTCCAGAAGTTTTGTAATTGACTGACGCACATGATCCATGTCCAACGCAACGCATACCACATTCTAACTCGGTCTCTGCCTGTTTTGTTTCGATTACATGATTCGCCAAGTATTTTTGTTCATTTCTACGAAAGACGACTTGCTTTGAGCATTCGCGTGGCTGTGGTATTTTTGAGATGAGAATTAACACCCAAATGCTTATTACAACCGCCATTTTCAGATAAATGAAAAGAATTTGAATGTTAACTTCACGAAGTCATAGTTTAGGATAACTGACGATAGAACAGGCTTTGCATGCATTTAAATGCATGCCATCTGCAAATTGTTTGTCATGTTCAACACCAAACAAACCACTAATAGGATAGAGTTATGACTATGCGCCTAGTTGTTTGCACATATTATATCTATTTAGATATGTCATCTTTTGTATATAGGTCACGTTTAGGACCGTATAGAACACGTTTAACAACATAACGATATAATTTTTGCTGCAGCTCGCAAATCAATTTGAGATACACAGACCCATATTATTTCAAAATTTGCAGAGTATTTTTCTGAACATGAAAGATATTTTCCTTACTTACATATTTTCCTGTAAGAAGATACAAAGAATGAATGCGAAAACATGAGACAAGTTCTCTTGTATGCATCATGTAGATGGAAATTTCGAGCGAATATATACATATTGTTTAGACCTAACCAGGAGCAGTTGCGAAAAATGCAACTGCAGGTCCTCTTGTAGGAATCGAACCTTGACTGTACTCGGCGAGGGGCATTTCATTTCAATTGGAAAATCCTCAAAAGTATAAAAAATGCAGAAAAAGTCCAAAAATACCCTCAAAAAGTCCGAAAAATCATCAAGTCCAAAATATCCGGAAAAGTCCGAAAAATCCATCATAATTTCGTTCAAAAGATTCCCGAAAAAAGTCGGAAAAAAATCCAAAAAATAATCTAAAAATGCCCATCGGTACTCGGGTCTAATTTTGTGTTGGGCACTCCTGTTCTCTTGCAGTAAAATATTAAATGGTTACTCTTATACTATACGGCGGTTGACTGTTGTGTAAAACTTCGTCTGGAAGAACCCTTCGTCTGGAAGTTAGTAGGAATAGGTGTCCAGACGAAGGGCCTTCGCTCGAAACGTCGAAGTTCTTATTGTATTTTTCAGGTAGTTTTACACAACAGTCAACCGCCGTATATTTGCTACACTCTACCCACACTTGCACCGCACGTTCGAGATATTTACTCTTAATATACTGGTGATATGATTCGCCAAGTATTTTTGTGCATTTCTACGACTGCCTTGGTTGCAGGAAAGAATGAAGGCTAAGTCAAAACTGATGTTTAAATTGTTGAATAAAATGGGTCCTAAATCACTTACTGATTTATTTACTTTCAAAAATGAAATGACAAATTATGAACTTCGAGATATTGAAAGTACTCTTTGCTTACCACAGCCACGTACTAATAGCATGAAAAAAAGTTTCATGTTTGACGGGGCACACATTTGGAACTCTTTACCAAATGAAATTAGGGAGAGCAACTCCCTCATGTCTTTTGAAACTAAAATCACTACTCACATTTTTGAATGACATAGAGATTTGTAAATAGATATGTTTCACCATATGGTTTCACTATACGTTTTTCTATACCTTATATTCTTGTACCTTTATAACTTTCTTATTCTATACTGTATTACCATCTATACTATATTTTTGTAATCTTATTATCGTACACACCCCTTGTGGAAATTAGCCTACAGGTTGACAATGGTTAGCGTGTTTAAATAAAGTTATTCTATCTATCTATCTATGATTATATAACATTGGCTTGGTGGACTATATTATCCAGACGCAATTATATAATTTGAAAACGCAGCCAATATGATTGGGTTTTGGATGGATTTGAATAAGCCATGGCCGTATGTCGCAAACGACTAATGTATAAATACAAAATTGGCAATATTAGGTATAGCATAGCGACATGTTTTAGGACTTTGTCTGCCTCGTACCCAGGCGCTTTGCTTGCTACGCCGTTGCGTGTGGAGCGCGCGGGTAACGTTATCCACGCGCTCCACGCAACGACCACGCAACGTCATAGCGGCAACTTAGCGCCTGGGTACGAGGCAGGGACTTTGTATATAATAATGAAGAATATTTGCGAGACGTGATCAATTAGCGCCCGCGAAACGGCCAACACGAAAAGACTAAAACATCTGTCAACATATGTATAGTATTTTGTGCATTTCTCCGAAAGACTGCATGCTTGGTTGAATATATAGCATTCCTGCATTCGCTTAGTTGAGTATTATCCAGACAAGATGGCTAGCAAATCGTTCAAACGGGACGCAAGGGACGTCGGGACCCGCTAAATATGTCCCGCAACAAGGTCCCGTAAATGAGCACTTCTACGGGACTTGCTAAATATGTGAGAACCCCGAGGGAACTCCTAGGGAACCCCGAAAAAACCTCCAGAAATATACGAAACGTCAAGTGATCTAAGCTGGAAAATAGTGTAAAACCCGGACAATATGTGTAAAAACTGTATATTTGTGCGAAGCATAGGCGTATGGGCACAACTTTCTTTAGGGGGGCAGCCGAAATTTTGCCCGAATTTTAAAGCTTAACCAAATTGCCCGAATTTCGCTAACAACATCGTGATAACAATAATAACTACTTTTAATTGTATTTAACATATTAAATATCTTAAAAATTTTCCCGGAAACTTTTACATTTACAATCTATTTTTAAGTCCAAAACCCGGATATTTATCTTACAAATTTATAACATATTTCTATTTTGCCCGAATATTCGTGAACCATTTGCCCGAATAACTTGAATCTCCAAATTTTTGGGGGGGGCAGGTGCCCCCCCTGCCCCCACGTCCCGTACGCCTATGGTGCGAAGGGCCTTAATGCGAAGACGCATGAGAAAAATGCGAACTTAATGCGAAGACGCAGGAGAAAAATACGAAGGCGATGGAATTCAAGAAGGATGTATGTGCTATGTAAAAGGATTGGTACAGCTAGAAAAACTTGTACAATGCGGCGATATCACCCTTAAAGGATTCGTGAACTGAGTAGTGTCAATGACTAACAAAATATGTGTGCATAGATCAACCTAAATTTATGCGCGCACGGCTCATTGAACACAGCATGCCAAAGTAAACATCAGTAAGCATCTATAGTAAACATCGCTATAGCACGTCAAAAATCAGCAATAAGTGCCTCACAAACATGTCCACATTTTTATCGCAAAAGGAGAGAGAGACGATTGTGTAATGTCATAATAAAAAGGTCTTATCAGTGCTAGCTAGGTGTATATTTTGAGGATGAGTTTCTGACTAACAAAATATGTGTGCATAGATCAAAATGTTTTACTTAGACTCATGCTGCTAAGTCGGAAATCATTATTTTATATTCCAACAAGACGATCTACGGATCGTTAAGTCGCTGGGGCTATGAAAATAGAGACCTTTTCTGGCTTATTATAGATATACCCATGACTCATGAGAATGTACAACAATTATGTCTTAATGAAAAGGAGAAAGGTGAACAACTATTTGACAAAAAACCCTTAGTTTAAAAATACTAAATTTTTCTAAAGTATTCGTGTTTCGCTTTCATTGAGCATGCGTAATGTTGCCATGTAGGCGGAGCGTTCTATTAATACCATAATTATGATTAAATATATAGTCGCATGAAATTCACGTGCAGGTGAAATACTTAACTGTCAACACAAAGGTCATTGCAACAAAATGCAATAGCGTTGTCTCAAGTAGCTAAAAATAGATTCCCTCAGCTAAGACCCTCCACGAGACTCAGACAAACAAACTACTATTTAATATATATATGTTATTTACCGGCTGGGAGGTCCGTACTGGAAAAATATTTTCCCGAAGTCTCAGAAGCGGCCCGAGACCGAAGGTCGAGGGCCGCTTCTGAGACTGAGGGAAAATATTTTTCCAGTACGGACCGACCAGAACGGTAAATAACGTGTTTATTTTTTCGTGTTTATTTCTTCACTCCTTTGTTTGTTTTGGCGCGAAAAGTTGCGAGAGGTCCGTACTGGTGTGATACGGACCTCGTACTCAGCCAATCAAAAGGCTCTATTTTAGTTACGGACCTGAGTTACGGACCTCAAAAAAAATAAAGAATTATACTAGCAGCGAACTATCATTGGCATATTTTTTTATTTTATCTGCACTAAAACTCATTCAAATTTACACCAAAGTTAGAACATGGTTAGTACTAAGCACTGACCACTGTTGCTGGGGAACGTGTGCAAGTGATTCGAGATATCCAGAAAAATTGCCGAAATCGCTTCAGGAAATGAGAGCTTCTGGGCCAAAGGTATTTATACCTTTTCCAAAACCGTCGCAAGGAATTGAAAAGTCTCGTCGCTGGGTTTCAGCATGTTCGCGGAAAAACTTTGATGTATCAATGATAAATAGGAACACATATATTTGTGCAGTTCATTGGCCAGGCGAGAAAGGGCCCACGGATAAAGGGCCAAAGTGGTAAAGGGCCTTCGGCGTTTACCACTTTGCTTCAAGCCTCTACATTTTAACCACCGCTTGAGTTGATCGACAGTATAATCTGATGGATCATGCTCAAAATATGAGCCGGGAACGCCGTCGTTTTCAGTGAGAGTTGTTAAATTTATCGGAGAAGCACTAGTTGTAGAATTCATTTTTAAACCAGACACAGTGGGCGGTTCTCTCTTTTACAGAACTGATATTTAAAAATAGACTATTAAATCAATAAGTTAACTGGCTTGTGAAATATTTTTTCAACATATTTTTTTATTGTCAAAGCAAAATAGTTTTACTTATCAACGGAAGATTCCTCAGTGAAGAGTTTATATTTGAAATTATTTTACGTATAAGTGACAATTAATCTTTCATTTGAAATAAATCCGTATTTTAAATATAGAATATAGTCGATAGAATAGTAGACAATCCTAGACCTAGCTTCTTTTATAGTATTAAAACTAAAAGGTAAACAAAATAGACTATAAATAGTGGATACTAATACAGCGACAAAATAGTAAATTTTTAAAATAATGGGCACTATAAAAGCGAATATAAAACACCAAAATAATGGGCACTAAATCGACAAAAAATGGTTTTTAAGCGTCCAAACTTAGTATAAACACGAAAGCAACAATATATTAATATAGACTATATAGGGTAGTAGACCTATTTATAGCAGCGACAGAATAGTCCATACTAAAGCGATGAAATAGCCTATATTACAACTACCAAAGCAAAAATATCGACACTGGCACTTCGACTAAAGCAAAAAGTACAACGTGTGTATGATTCCGCACAAATAAACTTTAAACAAACTATCAAATTATCAATATAACTCACAGCAAGCTCTCAATCATAATACAATTTATATTAAGAGTTGCCAATGTTTGTCTGAGTCTTGGCGGGGGGTCGGAATTCGTGACGTCACGTCGAGACAACGCTATTAAATCAACACTCATTAAACTATATTTCAAAATTGCATGCCATATTTGTGTATATTGTCCTATCAAAGACAGTAAATAATTCTACCGTATGAATTTTATGAATCAAAATAATAAATACAAGTCTTAAATAAATACAAATACGTATTTAAATTTTACTAATTTATTAATTATTATTTTTATACAACGTGTACTCAAGAATTTACTAGCGCGCATTTCAACAGATCAGTGGCGAATATGCATAAGGTAAATACAAACGTGGTGGGTTCAGGATTAGTAGACAAACTCCCCGTTACCCAAGACCTTTAATGGAAACCCTCTGTTACCTTCCAAAACACTACAATGTCTCCAAGTGAGTTACTATGGCTCAACCACACCCTCAAGAATCGGAATTGAGAAAACATTAGAGTTACCCATACCCGTCCGAATCACAAACCGATCCACGAATCTGACACATGCTAATCTGATACATGCTAATAATAATCCCATAAACCCATCGTCGCGCAACTTGAACAATCTAATTAATATATGTGTTAGTAAACCTGGTCCTCCAAAGTGTCGTTCTATCCCCACCTGTATAGTAATAAATGCTAGATCCTTAGCTAAACCGGATGCCAGCTCAGCTTTGTACCTAGAATTGAAGAATCATGATGTTGATCTGGGTATTGTCACAGAAACGTAGCTCAAATCTACCATTCCTAATCAGGCAGTACGCCCTGACGGTTTTTCAGTAATACGAAAAGACAGACTTTATGATAGACAGGGGGGTGGAGTAGCTGTTTTCTGTAGAAATGACTGGCAACTCGAGAGACTAGAAGAATTTTCGAATCCGTATGAATGTTTGTGGACTAAAATAACTACTGATAATTCTGTATTCTATGTAGTGGCACTATATCATCCTCCTTCTTCTGAATACCTCCCTGATGACCTGCTTGATGTCCTGATTGATTCATGTGAACGACTACTATCATCAGTGCCCGATGCAAAATTAATTATTGCTGGGGACATAAACCAATTAGAAATAAAGACATTGCTGAATTATCATTCTTTAGCTCAGATTGTGAAGGTTCCAACTCGTGGTCAAAATATTCTCGATGTGTTTATAACCAATGTGCCCAATTATTGGGAAAAGGCCAAAGCGGTAAAAGGCCTTGTGCGATCTGATCATTTGGCTGTTTTGCTTAAACCTGTGGTAAAGAAAAAAGCCATAAGAAAAACGGTAGAGTTTCGTGACTTGAGACAGCATAATAAGTTAAGGATGTCACAAAAAATGGAGGATGTTCAATGGGATACCATCACCAGTGGTACAACTTGTCCAAGCGAAATGATATATGCTTTTTATAACAAGATATGGCCAATTTTTGACGAATGTTTTCCAATCATTAAAACTCAAGTATCTAGTAGAGATCCCCCTTTCTTCTCTCCGACAGTTAAACATCTTCTAAAATTAAGGAAAAATTCTATTCGCAAGAAAGACAGTGAAAGAAACCGTGTACTGCAAGAAAGAGTAAACTGTCTTATCCGCGAGAACCAGCTTAAAGCGGTAAAACAAGAAAATAAGAACCAAAACTGTGGGTCAAAAAGATGGTGGTCATTAGTCAATAATATAACAGGACGTGCCAATGGTGAGGTACCTTTAAGTTCTATCTTTGACCCAAAGCGAATGAACGAATATTTTCAAAGTATAAACACGGATAATGATTATACTACTCCTCTACCCGTTCATATTCCTAGTGGCACAAAAATTCCTGAATTATCGGTCCATACTGTTTGCAAATTATTACTGAATCAGAAACGAACAGCCTCAGGGCCAGATGACTTACCTTATTGGTTTTGGAACAACTATGCATACGATATCGCGCCTGTAGTAACTACCATCTTCAATAGCTCAATTAAGGTTGGTGTTGTTCCAGACATTTGGAAATTGGCAAATCTTTTACCACTCCCAAAAGAAAATCCTCTAACTGAAACTAACCAACTCCGACCTATTTCATTGACTAATATAATAATGCGCCTTTTTGAAAGAGCAATTTATAAAACTGAATTAACTCAACCCATGGAAAATTTCATTCACAAAGATCAATATGCTTATAAAAAGGGTTACAACTCTACAATGGCACTAATAAAAGCCCAACACACTTGGTTGGAATGGCTGGATGGAGACGCAAGGATGGTCAGAGTTTTTTCGTTTGACTTCAGCAAAGCTTTCGACACTGTACCGCACGAGATTTTATGTAACAAGCTGAAGAAACTACCTATAAACCCTTATATTATAAACTGGGTCATTAATTTCTTGACAAATAGACACCAACGAGTTGTTGTCGATGGCATAAAAACAGAGTATTTACCTATAAATCGTGGGGTCCCTCAAGGAACAGTATTGGGGCCAATCTTGTTCTCAATCATGGTCAATGACATAAGACCTGTCTCACCTTCTAATCTAATCGTCAAATTTGCAGATGATATTAATTTAGGGGTCAAAGTTACAAACGATAATGACACTTCGGTAATAGAAACGAAAAATATTAGCAACTGGGCGGATACTAACCGTATGAAACTGAACTGCAAGAAGACATGGGAGATGGTTATACACGGAAAAAAAATATCATCACTTCCTGAGCCGTTACCTACGATATCTCGTAAAAGCTGGTTAAAAATTCTTGGGGTAACGTTCCAAGAGAACCCAATTATTTGGGATATGCATTTTGATGAACTTATGACTAAAGCCTGTAGTAGAATGTACATTGTCCGGATTTGTAAATACTACGGGTTTTCCAGGAGAGAGTTGGATCTTCTTTTTCATAGTCTCATTCTATCAATATTAATCTTTGGCATAGAAGTTTGGGGATGTGCGTCTTACTCCAAGTATCTTAATCAAATTGACAAATTTTTAAATCGCTCATATAAGTATGGATATCTTCTTCAACAGTTATCTATTGTGGACATTTTAAATACAAGAGATAGAAAATTATGGGGAAAAATTACCACAGATCCTAATCATGCCTTACATGTCTTGCTGCCACCTAAACGCCAATTGGAACTACGTAATCGCGGACACGATTATGAACTACCGAGTGTTCGCACAGAAAGATTCAAAAGGGTGTTTTTAAATAGATGTCTTTTTAACTTTGTATAACGTCACAATGAGAATTTTCGAGTAATAGAATATACTTTATAGTTATATTATTCATAATAATATAATTTTAGCAGTACAGATAGATAGATAGATAGATAGTTAGATAGATAGTTTATTAAGTTTAAAATTTTACAGCTCCCAATACAACTTACAGCTGAATTATACTTAAACTTTACAATCATGACTAATGAAATATATCCATTTTAAAAATTTGATTAAAACTATAAAAATTGTATCTGTCCTAAGTTAATTTGTTTTAATTTGTTATTGCGCAATCACTACAATTGAGTTTATATGTATTGTTCCTTTACATTTGCCATAATAAAACTGTTTTGGAATCTGTTCGTTTTACACACTGGATAGTTAAACATGCTCTTACGTCTCAAATTCATACCAGATCTATTTTTCTCTGGTAACAGTGCATGCAGTTTATGAGATGTATTTTGAACAATATCGTTGAACAGTTTTTTCGTTAGAGTATCTCTTCTGCTGTACAAGGAGTCCAAACCAGCTTGCTCTAACGCATCACAATATGGTATATGTGGGAAAATGATACCGAGTGCTCGTTTTTGTAGTTTTTCCAAGTCATCAGATAGATATTTAGTGAGAGAATTATGGAAAACGTGACAGGCATATTCTGTTACTGGACGCACGCAAGTTAAGTAGAATAGCAGCATCTCTTTCGTTGCAAGGCCAGCTCGTTTAAGTTGTTTAAGAAAGTACAGTCTAGTTGACACTTTTCGTACGATCTCAGAAATGTGCGTATTCCACTTAAGATCATTTGAGATGTTAAGACCTAATAGCTTTACCGATGTAACAACTTCAATTTATTTGTCATTAATGCGAATAGAGGCAAAATCAGGCTTAAACTTCGCGAAAGATATGCGTAACTCTTTGCACTTCGTTTCATTTAACTGAAATTTGTTAGCTAAGGACTGGTTCGACAGATCTTCGACGTACTCTTGCATGGCACTTGCATCATTCTTCAACACAGTTTCTGCAACCGTTGTATCATCAACATACTTCCACTGGTCAACATCTGCTACACCAACAGTGTTTCTCATAATCAGATAAAGCCATGGGCCAAGTTTAGTTCCTTGGGGAACACCAGCTAATAATCATTACACTATATTTTAATTAATTCTATAGTTAAGTTTTATATTGTAAGCCCACACGTTTGTTGTGAGGAGTTGCCAGTTAAATTGGTTAATAAAGATTAATAATAATAATAATAATAATAGGGGTACACACGTAAAAATCTCACATCTTGTCAACAAGTTGTGTTCGCAACAAGCTTGTAGCAAGCTTGTCAACAAGTTGTATCAATGCTGTTATTTTGTCAAGTTGTAACAAGTTTGTTACTCACAACTTGCTGACAAGTTGTTGACGTGCAGGAAGATAGCAAGTTGTTGGAACAACTTGTAACAAGGCTGTTGAGTTGAAGTCTGCAGAGCCTATGTTTTCCTCCTACCCCTGCTCACAGGTACCTTAGTCGCTGTGTATCCGAAGGCTGGCATTATAAAATCAATTCGTTTGCATGAAACCATCGATCGATTTTAATAGCGAATTAAATTGATTCCTCAGAGTTATATTCGACGTATGAACTAGGCTTACATTGATTGACATTGCCGGAAGAATTTGCATCAATCCATATAGTCAATTTGACATTAATATAGACATTATATTGTCTGACAAGGGCTATTTTTCATCAAATTTAATCAAAATTCCAGCTGTGAAAAAGGATTTTAAAGGCTAATCGATTGAGGAAAAGCAAAAGGATGTATCCTACATGTTTTTGAAGCGATACACTCAAAGGCAGGAATATATTACTGAATATATAATAACTTGACGTCTGTATTTTTTATATGCATTTGTCAACAAACGAATGACTTAAAGTATAAACCATTTCTATAGCATGGTATATCAACAAAATGTACTTTTATAAAGATATCTTGCAACGCTGAATCAAACGGTGATATTTTCGTTTACATAGCTTGCATAGGATCAGAGCTACACGTACAGTCCTCCAAAGTTATCGTCAGATTTCTGATGTATTTCAAATTTCAATTCGGTAGATTCGGCGCTATTGTTCCACGCGCCCAGCGCGCGCCACGAAGCAATTCGGGATTATGACGTAGGTCATTTTGTGGCTTACAAACATCTGCGATCCGCGATCGGAGAAAAATGCGTGCCGAAACCTATAGTCGCTGTGGCCACAGTGCCCCAGCGACTAATTACGTAGGTCTCTCGGCTAATATGTGGTGACTTATTGTTTCATTTAATATGTCACGGAAACTAAACAAATTATACAGTTTTTCATTTCAAAGACAAATGAGTTCTGAGTACAATTCATAAACAACGATATGTGCAGTTACAGTGTATAGCTATGAAATAACTAGCTCTGTGCTGCCTATATAAAGACATTGAACAGTGGCGATCTGTCAACACTTAACAATGGCTGTTGCATAGTTAATTGATTCATAAATGCACATAGTTTGGGCTATTAACACACGAAGCAGGGAGCAGGAAATAAATGAAATCTGAAATGATGAACTGTTTTATACCGAACCACGTGAAAGCTGTTGTTCCAGGTAAAACTCGCACGGGTTTGTTTTGTGAGATTTAGTGATATATTGTGTGATCGAGTTTAGACCTCCTGCTAAGCATATGGTGTGCGAGAATAGAACCCCGTACTGAGACGAGCAAGTTTCCTTGACAAGTTCCATTTGCCCATGTATACGGCAAAAGACAAGCTTTCCTTTGCAAGGAGCCTTTTTTAAAAGCTGCATGGCCATGCCACCTTCATTGAAAAAGGAAGTTTGTTCATCCATAATTATTAACAATTTCACAAGTGTACAAACCGTACGATAGGATAGTGGGGTTAATTAATATGTAGGCTTTTTAAAATGTTCATGAAAGACCCATCACATTGAACTAAATAAAACTGGAACGCTACTTCCATAGAAACCCGTTTTCAAGAATGTATGACCGATTGACCGCGTTCTTCACTTGCGTGAAAAGACTGGGAATATCTTTCAAGTTTGGCTTCCCATTTCCGGTCGGAGGTAACACGTTCCAGTTCTATTTAGCCGAGGGTCAACATTTTTAGCGCATACTTTGTGAGAGGGGGAGGGGTTGAAAACTTTTGCATGCATGCTTGTGAAAATGTTGTTAATTATAGATGACGCCCAAGCTGGTTCATGTTCACGGTTGGAAATTAATGATTTTGTGAAAAGTGTTGCATGGTTGTTTTTTATGGTCGCTTTTGAAAAGGAGCTTGTACTTAGTTATGTTGTTTTTATTGGTGAATCGCGCCATCGTTTATGAGTCCCGCCATTTTCTACGATTCGCGCCTTTCAATTTTTGTCGCGAGTCACGCCCCTTCTTCGGTATATACGTAACCTTAATTCTTACCGTCTACTCTCTGCCGTCTACTGTTATGATGGCAAAGTATTCACATAACTAGAAATCCACTCATGCAGAATCCCCTCGCCTATTCGAACTCAGGAATTATACTTCCCAAAATGTATTGTAACATGAAGTATTCGGTCAATCATTGTAACCATAGCAACACACAATTTTTTTACTTTTGGTACAAAATGATAAAAAAGTAATATAAATATTTGTACTTTTAACTATAAAATTATGAATTGCCCCACTATATAAAGTAGATATGTTATTACGTACTCTTTTAGCTTTGGTTGTTGTAAAATTTAACCTTAGACATTTCACAAAAACGGCAAAAAATTTTCCAGAAAATTTCAACTCTTTTTTGACAGTATATTTTTTTAAATTTATCTTTAAAATGAAGTTTTTGACATTACGTTTCTTCAAAATTCAAATTTAAACTTGCTAAAATACGTTTTAGGTTTAATCGATATTATAATAACCTCACAGAGTGACATACGCTTTTGCAAATCCACAAACTAAAATATGAAAAATAGACACTTACCGTTTAAAACACTTCAAAAGTGTCCTTTTTTCAGCCATTCGACTCCTTCTCGTTTATCTTGTTTTGAAGACTCTGTTTATCGGTATGTTTTTCCAATAGCCTGAGTATTAAAAATCATTTTTGATGAATAACAAAATCTTTATCCGTAAATCTTTTAAAAATGTTTATCGGTTTATCCATATGACCATATGTTTCTCTCGACGGCTCGACCTGAATTCGCGCATGCGTATCACCACAGAATAGATAATAGACACGAAGATAATAATAGACACGTCTATTATCTATTCTGTGGTATCACGTACAAAACCCTGAACCGTCCATGGCGTCGCGGCGGACGACTTTGGATTCCACTGTGTTTTCACATACCCGGGTGTAAATATCCGAGCGGAATTAGTACCCTCGCACGGCGCTTTGCGCCGGCTCGGGGAATATAATATCATTAATATGTTTAAACTTTTGATTGTATTTTCTAGAACCATGCATTTATGGTTTGGTATTAGTATTGCTATTTGGCTTGTCATTAAAAAAGCAAACGGAGTGAAAGTCAACCACGTATCTGAAATTGAATCATATATTGATAGAATCATCAAGGAATTCGAACAAAGTCCTCAGAATGCCAAATTTTCTTCCATTATACAGCCTTGGTTTCCTGGTGGAAGCCATGCAATAGGCAAATACTTTCTACCAAAGTTGTTACTGTGGAGTCCACAAGAACATTTTTGAGTCATGCTAAATTGTCCATTGCATTCGACGCCTTTATATCCTATTCGTTGGACAAAATCTGTTTCTGGTACACATGGTGAGAACGCAAGGCTAGTATATGACTTGCATGGCAATGTTATTTTGGTGCAGAGAATATACCTATGCAAAAACAATTGCGATGGCATCCAACATAAACTTCGATCGACATCAATTGATGTTCACCAATGTTTACCAGATAAGATAAAGTTTTCCTTCCCAGTCACACTTTTCCAACGTAGTGGCTGTACGAAACATTTGATTGATTACTTGGAAACTCAGATACTGCAAGGAGTAAATTTTTTGAAAATAAGTGAAGGTATCGCATCCCTTAATTTCTATGAATTCTGCAGAAAAGGAGACACCTATACACCGCTTCATTAAACGAGAACGGTGTTGCTGATGATTTAGTCAATCGGAATTCTATAATGATATATTATTCTCCTTTCCAAGCAATGATCAATTGATGAACATGTTCCTGGACGTATTTAAAAGAAAAGTGTTACAAAGAGAAAATGGAAAGAGTAGTGGCAACAGCCATATCCTGTGATCACACTTTTAAAATTAGCCGGAACATAGGCGTAGTTAGAAAAGACAACAAATTTGTCACGCAGTACAAACATTCATTGCCATGAATGAGCACGGAGAAGTTATGAGTTGGAAATTAACGAAGTCCGTATCGTTTTGAGAAATAGAAGATGCGTTAATAGATCTTAATGAAAGGCTACAAAATACAGAAAAGCACGTTGAATATATTTGTGTAGACGACTGTTGTCATGTGCGCAACAAGTACAACAAAATTTTCCCATATGCAAAAGTTAAGCTTGATCTGTTTCATGCGTGTCAACGTATCACTAGAACTTTGAGCACCACTAACTCTCTCTACCGAGATGCAATGAAGGATTTTGTTCAGATATTCCGAAGAGACACTGATCAAGATGAACGGCGATGCAAAAACTCGCCGGAAAAAGAAGTGATTGAACGTAATTAAGACACATTTTTAGAACGGTGGATTGACGTACCAAGTTCTCCCCTCACTACGTCGACATTTAATGAAATCGATAAGCTGCGAGAGTATATACAAAAAGACTGTTTGTCAAACATAGGCTACCAACAGGTTACGGCACGGAGAGAAACGAACAGTTACATAGGCTGCTTAACAGATCGTTAATAACTGGAGCTACACGAATTTCTATTGAACTAACTGTGGCGTTACTAACAATTCTATTCCACTATCATAATGAAAAAACATCTACGGCTTACCACTCTTGTAATAAACGAGTTAAACCAATTCCTCCCATTGCAAAAGTTGAAAAATCCAATGAAAACGCAAAACAGTATTCTGTTTCTGATGAACCCGACAACAATGAAGAATGTACAACTGTTTTAATTTTGAATACTGAATCTAACGTCAACGATCATATAATTTGCATTGCTGAAACTGTGAACGATCTACTTAGTGAAACTATTGGAGAAACCATCATCACCTTAGCATACAACTCAAGAGATATTATTGGGAACATTGAAAAAAACCCCGTAACAGATCGTTTAATGTATCTGATCTCATATATATAAGTAAAATATCCGACGCCATGGTTCAAAATGATTTTTCTGAATGTGATGATGAAAATATTCAATTACATGAGACGTTTCTGAACAGACAGCTGGCAGGATTTGGGATGCAAGTTGACTCAGTGCAACGTGATGGAGATTGTGCATTTAGAAGCATTGTTAGACAAATGCAAAAACAGTCAATGCAAAACCAGGTTCTTTTGGCGCATATGGAATCCCTTTCGTTCTCAAAAGAAGAAGATAGCGATGCCCTTCTTTAACGAGAGCTGTTTGTGAATGAACTGGAAAGAAACGAAGATTTGCATGGATTTTTGTCGGGAACGGCAGAAGATATATCAGAGAAAATAAGATATTTTAGGCAAAATGGAGTATTTGCTAATTAAATCGGAGATTTGGTGATGAAAGTGTGTTCATATATTATAAGAACACCTATAATGGTAATATCACCAAATAAATCCGTTCCTTATGCTCTTTTCTTCCCTGATGATCCTATATCTCATGAGGCTATTTTCTTGGCATACCATAGCTATGGACCTGAACATTACGATGCCACCGTCACAGCAAATGACAAAGGTAAAGAACAGAACAATTCTTGTTCGCTGTAAGTAAGCAAGCAAGCAAGAAAGCAAGCAAGCAAGCAAGCAAGAGAGCGAGCGAGCGAGCAAGAAAGCAAGAAAGCAAGAAAGCAAGCAAGCAATCAAGCAAGCAAGCAACAAGCGAGCAAACAAGCAAGCAAACAAGCAAACAAGCAAGCAAGCAAGTAAATAAGTAAGTGGGGGTGCGCTAATCATCCTTACTTGCAGCTGAGAGCAGAGCTGAATTGCGAAGGACGCAGCTCGACTTGATCGAGTCGAAGGCTTATTAAAGACGCCACTGGCAGCCACCGTATAACTCATGTCTGATCAGGGAGCACAACTACGATGGAAGGATTAGTTTGGGGCTAATCCAAACCCACCCTCTCAACATTCACTGTGGAAGGAAACCGGAGTACCCGGAGAAAACCAACGACTTCCACGTAGATCGTTGACTGACTCTTTTCACACGAGTGTCATGAATCCCCAGCGAGAATCGAATCCACGATCTCAGAGGTGAAAGCCCCTGTATCATTAAGGTCATTATTATCATTATTTTTCCGCGGCACAATTTGTTATATTATTGCATTTCATTTTTTAGAATTGATGGGTTTGTTGGGAAGCGACCTATTACAGTCATGTAAATAATCACGCGCGATAAGTTGAATGTTGTGCAACCATCTTCACGCGTGTCTGCGGAACAGCAGGCATACGACTCGTATAAAATTATCATATCAACAAGGCGTACCCCATATTTATGGTTCTTACTGTCAAACATTGATTGTTTCATTTTTCTATTTTTTTAGTTGATTGTGGTAATGAAAATGATCCCAGTGCCAATGAAGACAATTCAGTAAATACCGGTTGCTATACTGCGGGAGAAAGGTTAAATCACGGAATAGTCGGTTTTGTGTTGTAAATCCAACAACGGGAAAAGCTCTTTGTCCTTGCTTCTTGTTCTCCAACCTGTGTTTGAATTGTGCAAACAGAAGAAATATAAAGGTTCCTCAAATTATATCGTGTAGATGTGGGCAATCTTCGCAACAAACTGTCACTGGCTCTTGCAAAGATATTGACGGTAAAAGAAGAACGAAATGCCCATGCTTTAAAAATAGTCAGGAATGTATTCAGCTATGCAAATGTGCACGTTGACAGAACGAATACGGGGAAAATCCTAACAAATCTTCCCCTACTTTAAAAAGAAGACCCAAATGCACATCAAGTCCAGTTTCCCTTAAACGACAAAGAAGCACTGATTACATGAAAGAAAACGATCTAGCAATGAAACAAGGACCTTGGAATATAACAGAGACATGTCTTTTTGAAGCATGCCAATCTCTACTGAACTCAACGTTCATACTGCCCACGAGCGAAAATATACATCGCTATTCAATTTTGTGGTCAACAGTTCCATAGCCAAGAGTATGCAATTGAATGCCACATCTAAAACGAAGCGGAAGGTGGAAGGGAAAATGTAATATTCGGCAAATCGTTGTGAGCAGTTGAAGAAACTTTTTTACGGCCCTTTGTCGCTTGACATGTAGTAATAAAGATCAAACAGCTGACAATATGCTGACACCTCAACAATAGGTGCATGGGTTTCACTAACTATCATCGTAGGGCAAATGGTGGTCAACCTTATCAAAGTAAGAAAATTATGATAATTATTTTCATTATACATAGTAGTCTTGTATTTGAGGGCAAATAGGTATAATTGAGAGATATAGTTTAATTTTCGTGCTCCTATAAGTGTCACCATTTCTGAAGTTGACCAACGTGACCATGTGACACGTGGTGAAACCCAAGGTCTAATACGGATAGTTTATTTGTCCCGACAAATTTCTCATTGGTGATGTCAACTACATCAATCTTACGAGATTGGTGTAGTTGTATCAATCATTTTCAAGTTATATATGCATACACAAAAAAAGAGTCTATAATCTATTACTGTGTACCCGTGCATAATACCGATGTGGTGCTCATTTCCTTTCTGTTTTGGACATGAATTACTAATGAGTTCGTTAAGATTAATAATATCAACATGTAATTCAAATTACTATAAAATTGGGTCTGTAGAGGGAATGATTGGGTGAGCCAAGCAGAAAAGAGATGATTTACGTTGCGTGAAAAACTCTTTTATATGCATAAATACTGTTAAACGTTGTTACGCAGCTACCGGTCATCAATGTTCATTCGTCCTTCGAATACATTCAAGATATATATATAATATTATATTTTGTAATTTTCGGATTTGTAAGAATAATATTTCTGCTAGCAAAATATACGTACTATTGGCAGCAATTCCTAAATCTCTATTAGATAGCTGAATTTTATGTGCTTAAAGTTATAGAAGTGTACCAAGATATTGATGTGCATGAAGTTGCAGAAGTGTACCAAATAATAGAAGTGTATGAAGTTATAGAAGTGTACCAAGTTATTGAAGTGCATGAAGTTATCCAAGTGTACCAAATTCTTGAAGTGCATTAAGTTATCCAAGTGTATCAAGTTATTGAAGTCCATTAAGTTATCCAAGTGCACAAAGTTATCGAAGTGTACCAAGTTGTAGAAGTGCATGAAGTTATCGAAGTGTACCAAGTTATAGGAGTGTATGAAGTTATAGAAGTGTACCAAGTTATCGAAGTGCATGAAGTTAGCGAAGTGCACCAAGTTGTAGAAGTGTATGAAGTCATCCAAGTGTACCAAGCGTACCAAGTTATCGAAGTGCATGAAGTTAGCGAAGTGCACCAAGTGTACCAAGTTGTAGAAGTGCATGAAGTTATCCTAGTGTACCAAGTTATAGAAGTGTATGAAGTTATAGAAGTGTACCAAGTTATCGAAGTGCATGAAGTTAGCGAAGTGCACCAAGTTGTAGAAGTGCATGTAGTCATCCAAGTGTACCAAGTGTACCAAGTTATAGAAGTGTATGAAGTTATAGAAGTGTACCAAGTTATCGAAGTGCATGAAGTTAGCGAAGTGTACCATGTTGTAGAAGTGCATGAAGTGTGCCAAGTGTACCAAGTGTGCCAAGTGTACCAAGTGTGCCAAGTTGTAGAAGTGCATGAAGTTATCCAAGTGTACCAAGTTATAGAAGTGTATGAAGTTATAGAAGTGTACCAAGTTATCGAAGTGCATGAAGTTATCGAAGTGCACCAAGTTGTAGAAGTGCATGAAGTCATCCAAGTGTACCAAGTGTACCAAGTTATCGAAGTGCATGAAGTTATCGAAGTGCATCAAGTGTACCAAGTTGTAGAAGTGCATGAAGTTATCCAAGTGTACCAAGTTATAGAAGTGTATGAAGTTATAGAAGTGTACCAAGTTATCGAAGTGCATGAAGTTAGCGAAGTGCACCAAGTGTACCAAGTTGTAGAAGTGCATGAAGTTATCCAAGTGTACCAAGTTATAGAAGTGTATGAAGTTATAGAAGTGTACGAAGTTATCGAAGTGCACCAAGTTGTAGAAGTGCATGAAGTCATCCAAGTGAACCAAGTGTACCAAGTTATCGAAGTGCATGAAGTTAGCGAAGTGCACCAAGTGTACCAAGTTGTAGAAGTGCATGAAGTTATCCAAGTGTACCAAGTTATAGAAGTATATGAAGTTATAGAAGTGTACCAAGTTATCGAAGTGCATGAAGTTAGCGAAGTGTACCAAGTTGTAGAAGTGCATGAAGTCATCCAAGTGTACCAAGTTATCGAAGTGCATGAAGTTAGCGAAGTGCACCAAGTTGTAGAAGTGCATGAAGTCATCCAAGTGTACCAAGTGTACCAAGTGTACCAAGTGTACCAAGTGTACCAAGTGTACCAAGTGTGCCAAGTGTGCCAAGTGTGCCAAGTGTGCCAAGTGTGCCAAGTGTGCCAAGTGTGCCAAGTGTGCCAAAGTGTGCCAAGTGTGCCAAGTGTGCCAAGTGTGCCAAATTGTTGCCAAGTGTGCCAAGTGTGCCAAGTGTGCCAAGTGTGCCAGAAGTGTGCCAAGTGTGCCAAGTGTGCCAAATTATTGCCAAGTGTGCCAAGTGTGCCAAGTGTGCCAAGTGTGCCAAGTGTGCCAAGTGTGCCAAGTGTGCCAAAATTATTGCCAGTGTGCCAGTGTGCCAGTGTGCAAGTGTGCCAAGTGTGCCAAGTGTGCCAAGTGTGCCAAGTGTGCCAAGTGTGCCAAGTGTGCCAAGTGTGCCAAGTGTGCCAAGTGTGCCAGAGTATTGCCAAGTGTGCCAAGTGTGCCAAGTGTGAGTGTGCCAAGTGTGCCAAGTGTGCCAAGTGTGCCAGAGTGTGCCAGTGTGCCAAGTGTGCCAGAAGTGTGCCAAGTGTGAAGTGTGCCAAGTGTGCCAAGTGTGCCAAGTGTGCCAAGTGTGCCAAGTGTGCCAAGTGTGCCAGAAGTGTGCCAAGTGTGTAAGTGTGCCAAGTGTGCCAAGTGTGCCAAGTTATGTGCCCAAGTGTGCCAAATGTGCCAAGTGTGCCAAGTGTGCCAAATTATTGCCAGAAGTGTATGCCAAATTATTGCCAAGTGTGCCAAGTGTGCCAAGTGTGCCAAGTGCTAAGTGTGCCAAGTGTGCCAAGTGTGCCAAGTGTGCCAAGAAGTGTGCCAAGTGTGCCAAGTGTGCCAAATTATTGCCAGGTGTGCCAAGTGTGCCAAGTGTGCCAAGTGTGCCAAGTGTGCCAAGTGTGCCAAGTGTGCCAAGTGTGCCAAGTGTGCCAAGTGTGCCAAGTGTGCCAAGTGTGCCAAGTGTGCCAAGTGTTCCAAGTGTGCCAAGTGTGCCAAGTGTGCCAAGTGTGCCAAGTGTGCCAAGTGTGCCAAGTGTGCCAAGTGTGCCAAGTGTGCCAAGGTTGCCAAGTGTGCCAAGTGTGCCAAGTGTGCCAAGTGTGCCAAGTGTGCCAAGTGTGCCAAGTGTGCCAAGTGTGCCAAGTGTGCCAAGTGTACCTAGTGTTACTGTGCCAAGTGTGCCAAGTGTGCCAAGTGTGCCAAGTGTGCCAAGTGTGCCAAATTATTGCCAAGTGTGCCAAGTGTGCCAAGTGTGCCAAGTGTGCCAAGTGTGACAAGTGTGCCAAAGTTATTGCCAAGTGTGCCAAGTGTGCCAAATTATTGCCAAGTGTGCCAAGTGTGCACTTAAGTGTGCCAAGTGTGCCAAGTGTGCCAAGAAGTGTGCCAAAGTGTGCCAAGTGTGCCAAGTGAAGTGTGCCAAGTGTGCCAAGTGTGCCAAGTGTGCCAAGTGTGCCAAGTGTGCCAAGTGTGCCAAATTATGTGCCAAGTGTGCCAAGTGTGCCAAGTGTGCCAAGTGTGCCAAGTGTGCCAAGTGTGCCAAGTGTGCCAAGTGTGCCAAGTGTGCCAAGTTGTAGAAGTGCATGAAGTTATCCAAGTGTACCAAGTTATAGAAGTATATGAAGTTATAGAAGTGTACCAAGTTATCGAAGTGCATGAAGTTAGCGAAGTGTACCAAGTTGTAGAAGTGCATGAAGTCATCCAAGTGTACCAAGTTATCGAAGTGCATGAAGTTAGCGAAGTGCACCAAGTTGTAGAAGTTCATCCAAGTGTGCCAAGTGTGCCAAGTGTGCCAAGTGTGCCAAGTGTGCCAAGTGTGCCAAGTGTGCCAAGTGTGCCAAGTGTGCCAAGTGTGCCAAGTGTGCCAAGTGTGCCAAGTGTGCCAAGTGTGCCAAGTGTGCCAAGTGTGCCAAGTGTGCCAAGTGTGCCAAGTGTGCCAAGTGTGCCAAGTGTGCCAAGTGTACCAAGTGTGCCAAGTGTGCCAAGTTATAGAAGTGTATGAAGTTATAGAAGTGTGCCAAGTTATAGAAGTGTATGAAGTTATAGAAGTGTACCAAGTTATCGAAGTGCATGAAGTTAGCGAAGTGTACCAAGTTGTAGAAGTGCATGAAGTCATCCAAGTACACGAAGATATCCAAGTACATATAGTATGGCGACTATATGCAGGGCGACTATATGCATATGTAATGTATATGCATACTATATGTATGTTACGTAATAATATAATAGGGCGACTATATGTAGCTTACCATGAAGTATATGCCCAATTACGTTATATGGGTGTGATTTGTGTTATTAGGCACAGCATTTTTACATTCTTTCAAAATTATTGCGGGGGGGTGGCCCTAGTGTCCGCCACTGAGACAAGTACTCTATTGCAATGTACCATATATGAATTAAGTTGAATAAACTTGTCAAGTTGGCAATGAAGTAAATTTATATGAAATTCCAGCCCAATCGATAAATGTAAACAGTACACACATGTCTCTTTGACTTTGTTGCAGAGAGAGAGAGAGAGAGGAAGTTGGAATAGAGGAGGGCCTTAAACATCTTTCATAATAAGGGGCTGGGTTATTTGAGAAGCCTACCTGTACACAGAGAAAAAGTCTTCTTGTTGTTTGCCTTCATAGCCATTAGTGCAAATATTTTAGAATGCAATAAGGAACATAATTGTTTTCCTTACATTTTAGTGCCTCCATTGGTTGGTTACTTTAAATCATCCTGAGGATGCTGAAAAGACCAAGCTTAAATCAGTGGTGGGCACTAGAGGGGTGCGAAGGGGGGCAGTCGCCCCCCCCAATAACTTCTCAAAGCCTTTGAATGATAGCTGATTCACTGTGTAACAAAGCTGTATCAATGATTTTTACAACCATGAAAGGCTTGATAGGCTATAATTTAAGTAAATTTGCATGAAATTTAAGTCAAAAAGGTTTTAAGAATTGAAATTTGCAGCAACAAAATGATGGTTATATGTTGGCAACCTAAGTTCGCACTCCCAAGTGTCCGCAACTGGCTTAAATGTAGAGTGGGAAAAGTAGCAATCAAGGGTCACAATTCTAATTTCCTTGTGTATATTTGTAAATATAGATACAATCTTGTGATATTTTACATGTATTGACTAGTCTGTATTAATATCTAATTTGCATTTAGTATAATTGAAGGGGAGAAAATAGAGTGTCCAATCTTTGTATTATGTATTTTTAACCCATGTATTTTTAACCCAATATGCCATATTTAATTACCCCCATTTTGTCTAATGCCCAACAATTTTAATGATAAATGGTATCTATTTTAATATAGAAATACATAAACTCATGAGGGTTGTGAAGGGGTGAAATGGGAGCTGGGATATTCCTATAGTCTTTTTCACTAGACAACTGAGAATTGGTTTTGAACCACTGTTCTATAGTCATATGACTGGGGTTCAAACAAATTGCTGGTGGGAAAATGGGATTCAACCACCCCACCCCACCCACTTTACAACCCTCTGAATGTAAGCCTGTATTAATTAGACATAGTTTTCATCTTCAAAATTGTCATATCCTTTCAAATGATCATCATTTGCTTTGAAAGCTGCAGATAGCATGGAAAGAACAAGATCACAATGGTATTTTTTGTCTTTCAGACAAACAAGAACTATTAATCCAGTTAATTGCATGTATGCCACCACTCACAATCTAAAAGAACAATAGCAAAGACTTCTATAATGTGTTTTAAGGGGGTGTTTATATGAAGGCAAGTTACCTAGTTGGCTACGTTAGTACTTGCCTTGATGAGAAAATGCAAACAAGTGATCTGTTTACTCTGGCTTTGCCTAAATGTTGGCGAGTTGTGATATCACTATCTAGCCTGTTGACTTGTCCACATGGTGAACTAATGGTCTAATGTGCATGCCTAGAATATAATGATAAATTTTAAGGGACGAAATGTTATGATAATATTAAGCTAAGACATGGAAACTGACCCTTCAGAGTTTAGACCTTGAATCAAGTAAACAGTATGGTTGTAGACAACATGTTTTGAAAAGATCTGATCAAAAGCAATTTTCAAAGACCATCTAGTGACACAAACAACAGAAAGTCCAGGATGATTTGTGAAAGGCCAAATGAAAGATTTCAAAGGCCAAATGTCAAATTTGAGTTCGTTTTGTATGTTTCACCCTTGATTTTGTATTCTACGCAATCGTAGGAACATTTTTCGGCACCGGAGAACGATTTTGAGCTAGACAAACAGACTTCTCCTTCAAATATTCGCATTTTAGTAAGTAATAGAAGCAAAATGTAATATAATTTATAGTGTTTGTTTACAGTCGCGTTCCTGAGTCCCAGTCTCCCAAGCAACGCGGCAATTTTTCCGAAAAGGCCAAAATTGCCATGTTTGGAGGTCTATATCTCAGAAACTATTGAACTAAATAAAAAAAGGTTGAAGAACTTATTAACTAACTTTTTATGCTCTTTCCAAATCCGTAAAGATCCCACAAGTGATATAGGCACTTTAAAGGCTGATTCTCGTTATTACATGTCCAAGTACAACTCCTGATGATTGTACATTTAGTAGATACTATTATACCCCTCATTTGTTGTCATGCCTTGCATGGAAAAGGCTAATTTATTAACATATATAGTGTATAGTTGTATAATAGTATATAATTTTGTTTTGATAAGGGTTTAAATCATTGAACAAAATCATGTCTTAATGGAACATTTTATTACATTATTACACAGCAAGCTACTTTTATTACACAGTACCCTTGATATGAGAATTGGTAAAAATCACAGTTATCCACACTCTCAAGACTGGGACATTTGGGGTATTTGATCAATTGATGTGAAAAATTACTAGCAAAGTACAGGTGAGAAAATGCCTTGGAGGAGAAGGATTTTTATTGACAGTATCAGAGACGAAACAGACAGTCAGTGAGTTACTTATCAACATGCCTTTTCAGTTCTTTCCGCAGTGCTTTACTCTTTGTTGCTTTATGTTTAATTTTAAATTTGTTGATGTAGTATCTAGCATAGGAAAAACTGCGAACCTTTATATAAAGTTTAATAATATTTTCAAGACAAAGCTTGGTAGTTTGTTTCGGCAAGTCTTTGCATCCCTGCAAAATGTTTTCCCACAGTGACTTAAGCAATGGTGACTCCAGTGCTTCATTACATAATGTGTCACATGGAATAGTACTAACCACTGGTGTTTGCTTGGCAATAAACTGTCTAAATACTATTTCCACAATCTCCAAGATTTGCACTAGATCACTACATGGTACCACTAGTCCACCTCTACTTCGTGTGTCAATATATGTGTTCTCAACACTGGGACGTTTCATGCTCTTTAACATAACCTGGAGCTCTTCATTTGGTTTACTTGAGCACTGTTTTTGTACGGAGTTTACCAATACGTAGCCAGCAATATACGATAAGGGTCCACGTTCATGTTAGCTTAGTTCTGTTACATGTTTTGGTTCTGTGCTTTCACTTGAAGTGCCAGACTTCTGCTTTCCACTGGCAGACTTGAACAAAGCTACTTGGTGATCAGGTATACTTATCATAACCAGGCTACAAAGTGGCTGGTTTTCGCATTTCAGGAGGGCAGATGACTTGGGAATAAGCTCATAAAATTCGATGAGAAAATTATCTTGATTTCGTTTCTTACAAAATCGTTGATAAATTGGCGAGACAGCTTCGTAAAAGTTATCGTTCGAAGTTACTTTCGCCAAATCCGAAGTGATTTCTGTGTCCCAATAACCTTCCTTCGTTATCTTTGCTTTTACTTTATCCACGATAGACATAAGTTCATCTTTCTTAAGCGAAGGAATGTTTGCATTTGCTATGGCTTTGCTGCTATGCTTTGCGTTTACATGCCTCGTTATGCCAGCTTTCGATTTACAAAGCTTGTTGCAATTTTCGCATGGAAACCTTTTTTCGCCCACTATCTCCGTAACAGCTTCAACAAAAACGTTTTCAACGGCCTCGTCGTCTTCGTCCATAACGGCCATAGCGATTTCAAAATGAAAAGGCAAGGATTCTTCATCGTCCCCTTCGTCGACTTCCTTCGATTTCTGCCTCTACACGCTCAGGGATAGATTCAATCGCTTTCAAACTTTTCTCCATTGTCTTCCTCACATTAAAACTATCGTAAAACGGCGATTTCGGCTTCTGGATTAAGAAACGTTTCGATATATTTGAGAAAATCCGCAAAACTGTAATATGATCTTATATAAATCTTTCAAGCGTGTCACCTTTCCTTGCCACGTGATATTTTTTTCCTTCGTGCCTCGACATAAATGCCGCCTGCTGCGTTTTTCTTTGAAGTTTGCCGACTCTCCTAATCATCTTAGTCTATTAACTGTGGTTTGAGTAAAATGCATTAGTATCATCTGCAAATAGAACAAAGGAAATAATACCACTACAGTTTTGTATGTCATTATATATAGAAGAAAAAGTAGTGGTCTAAGAATGGAACCCTGTGGAACTCCCGTTTTGATAGTCATCTCGCCCGATTTTAACATTTAACAATTTGTTTCCAGTCTTGTAAGTATATTCTTGGAACCATTTTAAGGTTACCCCTCGTACCCCATAATATTCAAGTTTTTTTTTATAAGAATTTCATGATCGACAGTGTCAAAAGCCTTAGATAAATCAAGGAAAATGCCGACAGTATGTTTTCCTTCATCTATAGCTTTCAATATTCTATCAGTTAGTTCTAAAATTGCTTGCTCGGTTGACTAGTATTCTATCTGAAACCATTGAAACTATTGATTTTTTTCAATAAAATTAATTAGTCTGTTGTCAATGATTTTAGTAATTTAGAAAAACAGATATTGGTCTATAATCGTGAATTTTAGCAAAATGTTTACGCTCCCATTGAGTAGAAGAAAGTAGCATATTAATACAAACTGAGATATGAAAATTATAATCTGAAGACGCAGTTTAATAACAACTACTCATGTAGTAAAGACGCTATATTTCTGCCAGATGAAGCCCTTTCAACGGCTATCTGGCTCAACTTACTCACGAGTTGAGTAAATTTACTCATTGATATCTGCGTAATTGATCGTATTTACTCAAACTTGTTTACTCATGACTTTGCGTTGAAAGTTATACTCGACTTATTTGAGTAACATTACTCTCAGTAAAATATACGTCTTACTCAAACAATATGTGTTAAAATAACTCAAAGCGAAAAGTGCATTGTTTTATAACTCTACATCTTCATGACTCTGAATTTCTAAAACTCTACATTTAAAAGACCTATATTTGCATATATGCTTGTTCAAAACTAATAAATTCTGAAATCTAAATATATATTTCCCCAACCTACATTACATGAGGACCCATTTTGCTTTTGAAAGACTTTTGAGCTCACAAAATGCTTTTTTCGGAGAATGTTTTGTAGTCTATATTTTTTAAAGTTGTCGGCTGGAACGGGATTCAGCTGCAGTATGCACTCAGTCGCTCTTCGCGTTGCCATATAAGCTCAGTTAACCTGTCTATGTTTACATGGAAACAGACATAATACAGGCACGTACGGACTGGAGTAATACGGTATTGAAGCAGCCGTTTTGTGACTCAAAACGTGATATATAATATTGTATAATTATTAGGTGTTTGCAAAAGTTGGTGATAGTTGAACAACTTATGCGGGCAAATACGATCGAAGCAATTACTGACTAACGGCCACGAAACAGCCAATCATCTCGCAGAATAGCGTGCAACGATATCACCACTTAAGGAGTTCAAATACATTCAAATCTCGTCTTAGTTAGGGAGATAACATATTTCGTAATGCCCACATCCCCAGTATTGTTTGTTCTATATGCTAACAGAGACATCTCGAAACCAAAATTAAGATCAAACTATGTTTATACATAATTCACAAGAGTTTTCCTTTTATGGATAGACACCGATAGAAACCGCTTATAACTTCACATCTCTTGATAAGTGTCTTGATGATATTCTGTGTTCAATTGCGCAAATATAAGAATTATTCTATATTAAAAGATTGTCCAGCAGCCAATCATATTGCAGAAAAGATGAGCAATGATATTGCTACTTGAACAGCAGGCTTTTCGTGTCTGCAAATATTTAATCATCTAAAAATGTATTTGCATACGGCATATAGTCGTTAATAAAGTAGCAATTTAAGACCACGCGTCTAAAAGCTTATTATCAGTCTTATACAATGGCTGTCTTACTAAGCATTTGTGCGTTCATTTTCGTCTCGAAAATGGCACAGCCAGTTGAATGTTCACAGCAAGCCGTCTTTCGGCGAAATGAACAAAAATACTTAGCGAATCATGTCATCGAAACGAAACAGGCAGAGACCGAGTTAGAATGTAGTATGCATTGCGTTGGAGATGGATCATGTGCGTCAGTCAATTATAAAACTTCTGGAATCGGTAAAGGTCTATGTGAACTCAACAACAAGACACTTGAAGAGACATCCGATGCTGATGAAGAAACACATAACCCAGAATTCAACCTTGCAATAATTAAACCATGCAGTGAGTAAAATTATTCACTTTATTCAGTCTTCGTAGTTGCTAGCATCACCACCTGGATTAATGACACAGTAATAATTATACAGTAGCTCCATGCAGCACCAGGACAGAGACGGAGTTTTGTTTTATACATTGGATAGTTTAGATTCAGTTGCCTACGAGAAAATTTCTCCCTGTTTCATCAAACCACTACAAGATTCAATCCTTTGTTTAATCGAAATTTAACGGCCTCACTAATAACATGATGTATATTTAATTGTTAAAACAGTTATTAACGGTTTCAATATATATAATTGGTATAGAAAAAGTAAAAATGCTGTTCTAATGTGACTAATTACAAATTCGAATGTTGTGACCGACTGGTATTCCAACGCCTTTTTGAGTCATCACTGAAATTTCCCGTCTTGCGAAAAAACTGCGAGAAAATCGTGCTATTAATTAAGTGTTTTCTCATACTTCACTGAGTATTAAATGTATTGTAGAGCATTTTGTCGCCGGGGAGATTGTCTTCGGGGGTTTTATCGCGGTGGAGGTTTAATTATCGACGGGAATTTTTCATGTAGGGGGTTTGTGACTTTTTTCATGGATTCGTAACCGCTGCATTTGTATACCAGAAGGATTTGAAAATGCATAGAAGTTTAACATCCCAGCATTTGGGTATATCTTAATTGGTGCAATGAAACTCTGATCCATTAACCTGACATGAAAACTTAATATTGTAAAAAGCGTTTTTTGGTGACAGACTGAATGGAAGATATCATTTACTTTTCAAGCAACAATCGCTACTCGCTACTTTTCGAATTTCTCGTCCGTCAACGAGACGTATTAAACAGTTAATGATATCACGCCAAATCTCGTTACCAGAACATGCAATCCTTTTGACAGTTTGTTCACCGTCAAAAAGCTCAGAGATAAAGTTTGCCTATCTCAATCTAGAAAGTCTGAGTTTCCCGATACCTCGTCTCAGGTCGTGTTTTAATGAACTCAAAGACAGACCGTAATAACCGCGATCTGCGTGACGAAATTCGGAGATGCTTCGTCTTGACAAGTGATCGATCTTCTTGCCGCGTTTATGTACTTTATATATTTTCATTGCCCCAGTTGTGCCAGAGTCTGCCAATACTCAATAGTCAGGGGCGCACATTCCAAAAAAGTTTGGGGGGTGTCCATTGTTCAGGGACCGACTTTTTATATTTGTTTGACCTCATCAAAACATGTATTACGAGTTAATGTAAAAATATGTGTAGTGCCAGGAGTGTAGAAGTAATATATACAAACCGCACAAGAGGTCTTTATCAGATTTAAAACATCGAGGCGCAGCCGAGTGTTTTAGATCTGATAAAGGCCGAACTGTAAGGTTTGTATATGACTTCTAAAATGACTCGTTTTGTACGCTCACTGGCGTTGGAATTTTGAAGATTGATGTTATCTACGCTGTAAAAATTGAAGGAGAAAATTTGAGCAAGTCTATATCAAATATATAGATCCGCTACGGGTCATGAGTTTCCTTTGTATTTTGCCTATGAATAATTAATGAATTTTAGAAGGATTGTTAAAAGATAGGGGGCCAACTCCCACGAGGCGCCACCATGGTTGACACCGACGGGGTAAATTTTGAAAAACTTGAGTCTGTAGATCGTCGGAAATGGCATTTTCAGAGTCTTCTCGACCTCTTTCGTTATAGGCCCTTTCATTAATATATATAAGATTTCAAACACTCTAGTTTCGAATTGAAACATTTCGCTGCAATTTTCTTTAAATGCAGTTATTTAAAGAAAACGCCCCCCAAAACGTAACTTTCAACATCATAAAGACCCAATTAGAAACTGCATTTTTACAACAGAGTTTACTTAATTTTACTCGAGAATACTGACGTGGAAATAGAACGCACAATGCGGCAGAGCAAAAGTTAGGAGGTTTTGCGCAGTCGTGTATGGCTATGTCATCTTACATTTGAGTATATTGCTTTAAGAGGAAAATATATCTGGGTTTTGCAATGTTGATTTCTTTATTGACAATTTTTGTATCGTTTATTATACGCTTTTTAGACAGGATGTTTCGAACCAACTCGGACCGAATTATGTAGTGTAATTTTACAATTTGGGACCGACTTTTTTGAAAAATTCACAAATTATGAAGTGTAACCCCACACCCCTAATGTGCGCCCCTGTCAATAGTATGCTAACGAATCGAAAATGCTGTTTAGCCAGTGTTGATCGTGTTTATATGGTTTAATTTTAGCCCGTTTACGTCTATATTTATCACATTCCTTGCCATTCGAAGCACTATAGTTGCAAATTAGAGTAAAATATGGCCGATAAATGTAAATTACAAATAAAATGTGGCAGCAGGATACTAGTTGTCGTGGCGAAGTAACGAATAGTTCGCTGCGTTTTTGAAACAGTAGTTGTACTTGTAGTGAGTAGCGAACTACATTTTTTGACAAGTAGCAGTATAGTTGTAGCTGATTACAATTTTTGAAGTCTACCCACCCTTGGAAAAACTATTACATGCGGCAAAGCAATTGTACGCATTGATCAATTAACATACTTGGGCGCAGAGTTGGATGAGAATCGAAAATGTTGTGGTCCAAACATTTGCTGGACGTTTTTAAGCGTCTTGCATGAGTACAAACTTCTTTTCTTCAATCGCATATTTCAGGATTCGTGAATGTTAAAGTAATGACATTGTTGTACAAATAATTTGTGCTACCAATACTTGCAGATTATCGTGATATTATTTAGGGGTGATTAAAGAAATAAATTATCAATGGAAAAGTTAGAACGGTTTCAAAATTGTTTTGTAGGAAAGATATCAAAACATGGTCCAGCAGTAATTTCCGATATGAAATTTCAGTTTCACACATTCTTTCGCATATGTGAAAATTTATTTGACATGTGAAATTACTATTTCACATGTGGAATTGGAACAGTTCACAGGTGAAAAGCATCGTTAGAATCATATGTAAAATTTTCTTGAGAGTGATGTCGTCAAAATATGTTAACATCTATCGAATTACTTCCTATAATCGTTATAAATGTGTAAAGTATAGTTTCTAGTATATTAATCACATATGCAAAAAAGTTTCAAACGGTATAGGTGGGTTACGCAGAGCAAAAAACATAATTAGCAAGACAAATCTTGAAAAAATATACAAGGCGTTAGTCTTGCCTCATTACACGTGACCAGGTTGGCCGTGGATGATCCATGTATTGGTCCGTGTAAAATTCCCGTGTATTGTATACCCCAAAGGATGTCACAAAATTGAAATTTTCTGGTATGCATCTAGGGATAATTGTGCATTTCAAATGTGTAAACTATAGTAAACACGTACTAGCATTATTGGGATAATGAGTGATATAAAAATATATCAATGAGGATAACCCGTGTTTTATTGGGATAGACAATAATGTATGAAGGCGATCATCTCATGATAACTAGGATAAGTCCCATAAAGTATTACCGGCGTTTTCAAGTAATTTCACTTCAAGTCACTGCTTCAAGTTCAATTTAATCCACGGACAGCATTAAAGAAGACATTTGATGTTTCATAGACAAATTTGGCGCTGTTTACGTCGTTGCTACCCAATTCACAACTTTGGATAACTCACATGCCTAGTTACTATTGTCCTAGTTTGCGAAAACATTGAATAGGACAAAGGTAACTAAGCATTAGAATTATGTATAAGAGCTATTCACTCATGTAGATCATTCTAATGCTTAGTTACCTTTGTTCTATTCAATGTTTTCGCAAACTAGGACAATAGTAACTAAGCATGTGAGTTATCCAAAGTTGTGAATTGGGTATAAACAAGCGTTAGCCAAATTTGTCTATTGACGAACCTCGACTAAAGCTACATTTCACAAACCTTTACTTACTGCTCATTCAATTTTATGTTGTAACTTATCCATGAAGCGCGCAGTCGCGCATCGTGCAATGGTATGATGTCACCTAGCTTTGTCGTTTGAATGCCATTTTCAACTCGATTTTGATATATGTTTATATGTCCCCTTCCTTTGATTCTCATAGACCCTGAGACCAAGTCATATCATTCTATGTGAAGCATAGCCTGCTCGCAGACGTTGTTTTTCTCACGCCAAGCGACGAAAAACAAACGTCTGCTGAACCGAGCGCCAGAACGAGTTCTGCTATTTCACAACATCTATTTTGATCGTCCAATCAGAATCTCTGATATAAAAGCGTGATTCTTGTGAAAATGCATAAATTAATTATAACAATTTGCTCACAGCTTCGTTGAAGTCCATCTTGAATTTAAAATTATGCTAATTATGCTGAATATACCGCAAAACGTCACTTTCCAGAATTTGGAAAGTAAGTTCTGATTGGTTGAGGGAAAAATAGCAGAACTCGTTCTGGCGCTCGGTTCAGCAGACGTTTGTTTTTAACAACGTCTGCGAGCAGGCTATGTGAAGCGCGGAGGTTGGATGCCCTGTTGCATAGAATAATTATCGTCCCACTGTGTTTTTTTGTTCCCTTTGAATTGGTGTGATATCAATAGAACACTTATTTTACAGTGGTACAATTGCAGAATACGTCGTCAAATATATTTCCAATTTTCCACTGTGTAGCCGGCTACACGGTCAGAATATTATACGCTTTGTTGTTATGGGCAAATATCAAGATTTTTTCTCGGCATCTCGTTCGATAGGACTAATAGTAGAAGGTGTTTGTAGATGGAATATATTCGAACGCAAATTTATATACATTTTTAGACCTACAATCCTTCACAAAAATTATGAGACCACCTATATTAAAGTATAATTTTGCCTCCCCTTCCCCCTACAGAACAATGTTGGTTGTGGTGAGCTTGAAATTTTGTTGTATAGTAGGTCTTCTAACTATCAACATTGCTTGTAGGGGGGGAGGGGGACTAAGACCATCAACTAATGCCATGAACTTGCTAATTTTATACATTTTTATACAAGTCTCAATATATTTTGTGAAGGATTGTCTTCAAAATTGAAAGACTTTGCATTGTAAACCATTGTAGATCCCTTACAGAAAATTTTGTATAATGCACATGATGATGGAGCACCTTAACTTTAAGATTAAAATAGGTTTCGCTACTTGATTTAGAACATTTTTTGTTAAGTGGGTGGGGTTTTTAGGGGCGTAACCTGAAGGCGTAACCTGAACGCCCATATAAAAATGACCTCAAACGCAAGTATAGCTCGAGAAGTTAATCTCGATATAAGACATACATCATGTTTTATTATGTGACTGTATACCTACGGAAGGGTGAAATTAATAAAGTACATGCAAGTGCGACAATAAAGAGGTGGGGCTTGGTTGGGGAGATGATTTTATAAGCGGAAAAGTAATTAAGAAAGGGGAAGTTTGAAGGTCTAGGGGAAATAAGGTATTGATCCTCAGAGACTTCAAATCTTTGCATATTTTGTATTTCAACAAGTCAAAAGGACAACGCATTAAATATTAAAAATTAATCAGCACCGTAATGCTATATTTTCCTAAAGTTGCTAATCTCCTCCAAATGCCACTATTATATTCAGTGTTAAAGTAACTGTAACGTATCTAAACTGAATTGAATTATAAAGTTCGTGCATATTATGTAATAAACACTGTCCAACCAACGAGTTACCGACGAGTTACCGACGAGTTACCAACGAGTTACTGTTAAGATTAATATGAATTTCACTACATTCTAACGAGTTACCACGAGTTACCAATAAAATAAAAAAAAATATGATTATTATTTTTTTTGTATATCAGTGGTAACTCGTGGTAACTCGTTATAGTCTAGTAAAAATCATATTGCTCTCAACGGTGACTCGTTGGTAACTCGTCGGTAACTCGTCAATAATAAGTATTGCTTTTATATAGTCAAACACAACCCTTTAATGTCGCATTTATGCATATCAGCCTGCGAGTAGGTTATAAGATACTGGCGTCTTCCTGAACGTGGGTTTTGTAACTGTCTTTCGGACATTGTAAATATTATTGGCTTTAGATCAGTGTGTTATGCTTTATGGACTGCCTCATAGAAAATAATTTTAAAAACGCGCGCTAAATGCTGGCGTGCCCAATACTTTATGTAAATACGGTAAGCAGTTATCAAAAGAATATATTTGCATAAATTAATAACAACAACAAAACACATCAGATTATCGGAAGATTTACAGTACAATTAGTTTTGTTTTTAATCTTAGAATTCTTCGCGTTGATCTTCCTGCGACAAAGTAGAGTATTGCTAGTGGTAAGTACGTCGTTTTCTGTGTTTGACGATTGTTAATGATTTCGTTGTTTCAAAGCTTTGGTTTAAGTAATTTCATTCAAATTGCAGATGCTATTATTAAGCTCTTTCATTCACAAGCATAAGTTGTTCCATGTCATTATTTGAAAATCTCCGTATAGAAATCATTAACATTTTAGTGATGTAGCGTGAGACCCACCCCATCCAGAACCCACCCCACACTGCCACCCACAACCATATTTGCTTATTGTTTATACTTCCATGTGCATTAATGAGGTGAAATATCATAAACATGTAAAATAACCAAACAAAACAGAGTACAAACCCTTCATAATTTTTTTAAATTTTCAGACAATCCTTCACAAAAATTATGAGACCACCTATATTAAAGTATAATTTTGCCTCCCCTTCCCCCTACAGAACAATGTTGGTTGTGGTGAGCTTGAAATTTTGTTGTATAGTAGGTCTTCTAACTATCAACATTGCTTGTAGGGGGGGAGGGGGACTAAGACCATCAACTAATGCCATGAACTTGCTAATTTTATACATTTTTATACAAGTCTCAATATATTTTGTGAAGGATTGTAGATTAAATACAATATGTGTTGTAGCCTCGTTCTTAAAAAGTCTCACAAACTATTATATACGCATTGTTGTTATACTATACTACGTAGAAGGTTTAGGTGGTGGATATTTCGCGTGAAATAATATATACAATATTTTTAGACCTGAACGGGAACGGCTGCGAAAAATGCAACTCTAAGTCCTCCGACCGGAATCGAACTGCGGTCCTGCGATTCGGGTGCAGCGCTCTGACCACTGAGCTACAGAGTCCAGTTGCCAAGCGTTAATGGCAAGTTCATGTATATATATAGATAGATAGATAGATAGATAGTTTAATTTCACACATTTTGCAGTAAAATTACTGAATTACATGGTGATTACAATGTTTATATACATATAAATATAATTACAATTCAGGTTGATTATAAAAAAACTACTCACTACTTGTTGTTATTAAAATGTTTAAGACTACTTGTTCGTATTAATACTACTGGCGATTAAAATATATTAATATTATATAAATGATCTAAAATATATATATATATAGATGCGGGTACTGCGGGTTGTGATAAGGTAAACTACAAGATGTTTTTTTCTGCATCTCACTCGATTGAAATTGATGTAGAAGGTTTAGGTGGATGGATATTTCGAGTGAAATAATATGTACAATAATTTTAGACCTGAACGCGCGGGAACGGCTGCGAAAAAACCAAAAAAACCCCGCAGTACCCGCATCTATATATATACATGAACTTGCGGTTAAGACTTGGCAACTGGACTCTGTAGCTCAGTGGTCAGAGCGCTGCACCCGAATCGCAGGGCCGCCGGTTCGATTCCTGTCGGAGGACTTAGAGTTGCATTTTTCGCAGCCGTTCCCGTTCAGGTCTAAAAATATTGTATATATTATTTCACTCGAAATATCCACCACCTAAACCTTCTATCTTTAGGCCGGTTTACAGTTCGCGCGAATTGGTCGCGCGAAGGAGCGAATTTGTCGCGAGGGTTATTTATGGCAAATTTTGTCATTCTACTTGATTCGCAGCGACTGGCGAAAGAGTTGAAAATTTTCAACTTTTTCGCCAGTCGCCAGCGAACGAATTAAAGTTTAGCCAATCAAGAGCCAGGATTTTTGCAAGTTTGGAAATTTTCGAGCGAATTTTAAAATGTGTAAACCCGATTCGCTATGTTCGCGCGAATAATTCTCGAGTTCGCGCGACGTATTCGCGCGAACTGTAAACCGGCCTTTAAACCTTCTACCTTAATTTCAATCGAGTGAGATGCAGAAAAAAACATCTTGTACTATACTACATACATACATAATATATATGTAATATATACAAACCGCGCGAGAAGTCTTTATCTGATTTAAAACATCGAGGCGCAGCCGAGTGTTTTAGATCTGATAAAGGCCGAACTGCAAGGTTTGTATATTACTTCTAAAATGACTCGTTTTGTACGCTCACTGGCGTTGGAATTTTGAAGATTGATGTTATCTACGCTGTAAAAATTGAAGGAGAAAATTTGAGCAAGTCTGTATCAAATATATAGATCCGCTACGGGTCATGAGTTTCCTTTGTATTTTGTTTATGAATAATTAATGAATTTTAGAAATATATATGTATATATATATATATATATATATATATATATATATACATTCCACCATGCACTCACTTACCGCGTAATTTATTCATGCCACTTTGTAATCCAGCGCTATAACGTATTCTATCATGTCAACTTTCCGTCAAACACTTCCGCTTACTCTTTCACTTAACACTACGCGCCCTACGCATAATTTTTGGAGCGTTTTCAAAATTTATTATTCACAATTTCAGTGTTTCTTTCCAAAAGCATGTATCAAGTTAAATTGAGAAAATCTATTGTGGTTTAGACATGTTCGTCCTATTTGTGCGAAACAGAAGTGCTAGCCAAACCTCATCGGAGGACATATATGCTATTCATGAAAACAACGCTTAAAAGAGAAGCATTTTACTACATACAGTACGACAATCTGAAAGACTCCATCTTTATCATCTAAAGACAAAGTTTGAGCACTCGGTGTGCATCATACATATTTTATGAATTTCTTATCACTGCAGATTCCATAAGCAACGGGGGATCTGCCAGTCCAGAGACTACTGGTACCCCCAGGAAAATTTTACGGACGACACCCTTTTAGATAGATTCATGTTACATACAGTAGTCATGCATATATTAATCTTCTACACACGGTGGCGTACTAAAATAATATAAAGTACAGTACTCTAACAAAAGTATATATAGGCTAAATTCACAAGTCCTCGTTATGACATTTATCATAATATTGTTAACCAAATGATTTTATAGTTTTCTTGAACAAATGCAATGTTTTTATCTCTTTTATACATTTGTTGCTCCTCTGTATTTAAGAATGAAAAAACAAAAACTGAGCGAAAAAGAAACTGAAACATTTAGCATTTATAAATTTGTAACGAAACGATTGCTCGTATGTTTAAAAAAAATCGCTAACAACAGTCTGCTTCGCGGCGTACATGAATGATAATATTATAGATGTCAAGTTTAAGCTATCAAAAACACTATTCTTAACGAATCTGATGTTATATTTTATATTCGACATGCAAACGCATTTAATTGAATAATTTTATTTCTTAGAGGCAAAATACGATAAGAAAAATCTTGATATTCTCCTAGTCGTTGATGGATCTGGTAGTGTTGGAATGGCAAATTTTGCTAAAGTGAAGCAATTTATCCAGAAACTTAATAAAAGGTTTGATATTGGACCGGAGAAGACACAAGTTGCGCTGATGCAGTTTGGTACACCAACCAACACACGAATTGAGTTCAATCTTGGAGAAAAGAAGACGTTAGAGGAAGTGAACCAAGGTGTTGGGGAAATGGAATATCTTCGGTCAGGAACCGCAACTGGTGATGCGTTGCACCAAAGTAGAGAAAAGGTTAAGTTATTTATATCGACTTGTCAACTAGTAATATATTTATGTATTTGTGTGAAAATAGTAATTGTGCTTCTACCAGCTTTTTTTAAATGCTTATCGTAAATATGGTGGACAATACACGGTAAACGCTAGCGTCGGTTTCTAAAAGAAATTCCAATACCAAAAAAAATTCCATCATGAGTAAAATAGATTTTATCAAGAGAAAATAAGCTCGTGCGTAAGATCTTCTTCGCGAGCTGCGGAATTTAAAACAAAAATCGGTGTTTTTTAGTCTGATTCAAAGTTTTAAATAAAAAAAGTGCCGCTAAATTCAAGGAGAATGTATTTACAGGCAGTGTTTTTTCGCTGTTGAAATGTACATGTATTTTGTATTTGAGCCCTTTCAAAGTATTTTTCTCACGAAATTGTTTGTTTTTATTTCGCTTTGATTTGTTTTTGACACTCGTCGCGAGTGTTGCTTTGGGCGGCATGTTTTTATAATAACCGTTACCGGCCGCTGAGAAAAGCGCTCAATTTTGTCCTATAGCCTTTTCAACTGACCTCGTAACTTTCTAAAACAATTAGTCGCTTCAGGCTCGGTAATTAATAATAATAATAATTTAATTTATAGTGCGCAAGTTTCATTCATATATGCTCACATGCGCATAACATTCTAGATATTTACATGAAAGATAAAAATAATTACGTGTAAGATAATCTAAACCAATTATCCATAATCAGTATAGACTATAAATATTATATAATATTAGTTTCATAAAAATATATATAAATATTGTTAATAAAATCACAGTATTATGTCAATAAATATTATAATAAGCTTTCCTAAATAAGTGTGTCTTTAAAAGTTTTTTAAAACTTCCAACAGAATCGGCTTGTTGGATGTGTGAAGGTAAATCATTCCACAAATTAGGTACTGCACATCCAAACGAGCGATCACCAAGAGTCGGTAATGTTTTGATGGTAGTCTTCTGGAGCAAAAGTTTCGAATTCGATCTAATGCTGTAAGATGATGGAGGTTTGATACTTATAAGTTCAGAAATATAGTTAGGTGCCAGCCCATGAAGTGCCTTAAAAACAATTAGTAGAACTTTAAAGTCTATTCGAAACTTAACTGGAAGCCAATGTAAATCCTTCAGAGTTGGAGTTATATGATCGAACCGAGAGACATTACATATTAATCTCGCTGCTGCATTTTGCACACGTTGGAGCTTGTTAAGCTGAGTCGAAGGCAAACCATAGTAAAGACTGTTACAATAATCTAAACGGCTTGTCACAAATGAATTGATTAATATTTGAGCGGTTTCATTTGTCAGAAACTTTCTTATCCTCCTGATGTTAAATAGATGGAAAAATGCCGCCTTACAGCATTTGTTCACGTTGGTATCACATTTCATTTGGGAATCAAACCAAAATCCTAAGTCTTTAGCTTCACTAGACGCAGTGACATAAGAATCACCAATACGCAGGGTATCAAAATTAACTTTTGCCAAGTCAAAGCTTATAGTCACTTCGCCTTCGACTCAGTGACTATTTAGGCTTGTAATCACCTCGCCTTCGGCGACGATTAATAATACACAAGAAAATGTTCGAGACCACTATACTTTCAACCTACGTCTACGAGTTTCGGCGAACCGTCCACTGCTAAAGACTTCGCTGCTTTGCTATCACTTTCTATAATAGCCAGAATAATAGTCATTAATATATTTTTTATGTAACATTTTATAGTATGGTGTCGTTTACTGTTAGCTTAAATTTAGTTAACAGTTAAAGTTGTAAATTGTTTGTACACACCCTTCGTGGAAACCAGCATTTGCTGACGTTGTTAACGTGCTAAAATAAAGTTTTATTGATACTGATATTTGTAGTATAGGAAAAAGTATAGGATTATTATTATTATAGGAGGTTTTTTGTGATCCAGTGAGCGATAACTCAAATTTCTATTCGACGGTATTTGCTTATCACCAACGAAATTCTATTTTTATATTATCAGGTATTCAACGGGAAAGGCAATGACCGTCCTGGCACCCCCAACGTCCTTCTACTGTTCACAGATGGACAAGCCGGCGATATACAGGGCATTGACTACCAAGTTGAACAAGCTCAGAAGCTGAAGGATGATGGAGTGAAAGTTATTGCAGTGGGGATGGGAGAAAGAGAAACAATCGATCAATTCCGTCAGACGTTGGGTGAAATGGCAAGCAGAGCTAGTGATAGTGGTGCACCTTTGGTGTTTGAAGCAGATTTTGCATCCTTGGATTCGGTTGCTAATAATCTCGTCGAGGAGGCATGTGATATTTCGGCCGCTGGATGAGCATTTGGGAAGAATTTACTCCGTTTCTAAAATGTTTCAATAACAAATGAACATTATCAAAAGTAACTAGGTGTGAGTTCGTACTTCAGCATTGAATTGTTTATGTAGCAATGTGACGTATTCGCTTTTCGTTACCATACCAACAAATTGTGTTACGTGCTAGTTAGTGGCACATTGTTTCTGTTTATGCATAAATTATTTATCTTCAATATATTTAGTAATGAACTTTCTCTTAGCCTCATTTTAATAATAGACTTTTGTGTTTTTGTTTAATTGTCAAGAACAAGGCGTAACTGCAAATATTTAATATAACGACGTTTCGGAGTTTACTCCATCATCAGGTTAAAAGACTACAAATTGCGTTTTAATCGTTAGCGCTTGCGACCGTTACAAACTCGCGTGCATGCAAGGTTGCGGAAGCATATAAATGATGTGCCCGAGAAAAGTGAAATATATGTTAAGCCTTGTTCTTGGTCATTAAACAAAAACACAAAAGTGTATATTTGTCTTGTTGCAACAACGACGTGTCTGTAATGAAGAAGTTTACGATGTCGGTTCTCAAATTTAAAGTAATCTTTTCTGAAATAAAGCCATGTTATACTTAAAATTTCATCACTTGAGTACATTATATTCTCATCACCTAAAAAGGCACAAGCATTGCCATAGCCAATACTGAACAGTATTCCAACGTTTCGAGCTAAGCTCATTCGTTCACTGATCTAACCAATCAGTTTCTAGGAAAAAAAATTTGCATAACTGAATATAGCAAGCCTGTATATATGATCTCGGCTAGGCGGGACGGGACCGAGATCCCGCTTGTAATATAAACCCTATTGAGTGTTTGTATATGATCCCACTTCTATCCCGCCTAGACGCGATCCGGGCATCTGTTAGCCGGGGGGAAAATTCCCATATAAACACTCTATCCCGGCCAGGCGCGGGATGAACCTTTCTTCTGAGCAAGCGTAAATCCCTTTCTGCAAGAAAATATGACGTCAAGCACTTAACTGGCTTCATCCCTGTAATGTATTTTGTCCATATAAACACGCCATCCCGTCTAGACGAGTTTCCCGGCTGAGCGGGATGAAAACGTCCCGTCCCGCTTAGACAGGATCATATAAACAGGCCCCTAGTTGCGGTCAAATAATAAGACATATCGAAATGCTGGGATGTCTACCTACGACATCTGGTTCTGATAAAACATGTTTTATTCTTATTATACTCTCACATAATATTGACCAATCATAAAGGTGATGTTACACAGAACAACTTATAGCGACAACTCGCAATGCAAATAGTTGCAGAACCAACCAGATTTCGTACAACCTCATTTGCATTGTGAGTTGTCGCTAAAAGTTGTCCTTGTAATATCGCCTTAAGTCCTTAATAGGGTCACGTGCCTGTCCGATATTTTACGATGTAGGACAGATAGCTACCTACCACAATACAGGTACCACAATAAAACTGTTCGTTTGATCAATTTTAAAAATAGTTTTATAGTATTTTTTATAGTATTAAAGCAAAATAATAGTAAGACTTAGTGCACGTAATGAAATACCTTCAATTTTCTATTGTGGCTATATTCAAAACATGAATGGATCATTTAGCAGTTTCACTCAATATTGTAACGGGCTCCTGAAATACTTGAACACTGAATTAAATGATGGTAAAATTTTGTTAACATGCTTTTCTGTTGAGATATTTCATTTAGTGTGATAGATGATAAATCACCATTATTATCAACCAAATAGTCAACAATCAGTCGAAGGACGTGTGATTCCCAAAAGTGAAAAATGTGATTTCGACCACTCCTATTGTTTTTCATCGGATCGTACTTTGCCGTTATTGATCGAAGTGATACTAAAAATGTGTCATTTGACGGCTAAAAACTTGAACTTTATTGGGTGAAAAAGGTAAATCTATAAACTAAATATTATGCGCGCGATAGCATCCAAAGCTGGTGACCTTTTTGTTACACCCTGTATAAATTATATCGTAATTGTGATATATCACGCCCATTACTGCAGAATAATGAAACTTGATAAGATTTTTGCACAAAAATACAGAGGCTTAATGCGAGCATGAATTATTCATACATTAGAAAATGCAATTTTGGGGTATATTGTTGCATTTGTTGGTGGGAGTTCTACAAAAAAAACCATACTCTTAAAAACCGTTTTTCCAATGTGATGTGGTTATCGAAAAATTTAGCCGCGAAAAAGTAGAAAGAGTTTGTCGCAAACCTTAACCAATCACGTTGCGGAATATATTTTTCGCTTCGCGCGAACAAATTCGCCTAACCCTATAGTGGAAAACGGGCTTAAGGGACCTTACAATGTAGGGCCGACGACAACGCTATTGACGACGGCCAAAGGGGCAAACTCATTCCAGTAAATGATTGTAAAGAAAGCTTGTCTTGTATTATGAATGTATTGTTTAATAAACGAGCAGGAGCGTTTTATTAGGTTTAAAACCACGAGCGCGCAATGCGATTGTTATTAGACCTAATAAAACACCACTGCGAGATTATTTAACCGCTTCAAAAACGTCTCATTATTATTCTTTATATAAAGAATACTAATTTGGATGAGCTTTATACAGGGTGTTCCAAAAAAAAGTAAACCTGGAATCTTAAATTTAATGAATCTAGACAAATCCGTAGGTGAAAGGCAAAAGAAGAAATGCGATCAGTAAATCGCTTCAGTTTCCATTCCATGACCCACGTAATTTTCTTTTTAGTGGTATCAGTTTTGCATTGAATTCCAGGCAATTGGTCCTTAAAATTACACATTTACACCATGAATAGTCCTTAAAATGTCCTTAACATTTTTACTCAAATTAGGGAAAGAACCCTGAACATTGATACTTAATATGGTTTTCACTGTGACATAAGCGTAAGCAGCAAACATAAGCATGGCGGGAACGCTTTTCTGTGCTTATGCATGTGTTGTTCTCACTGTGACTTAGATCATTTACAGTAATCTTTACTTACAAAGGTTCATAGCATCCTTCGACACACTGCTGAAATTCTCAAATAAGAAACAGATGAACAACTTGAAGAACTTTATACAAAGACATGCCGTCTTTGGACACAAATCTGAAAGGAGTTGGCAAAGCTTTTGAGGCTTTTAAGAAAGCTGTTACGTAATTTCATAAATTTAGGTGTTCACAGTTCAGCTGTGATTTTGATGCGGGAAACAGTTGGGTGTATTGCATGACAAATATAAGCCCAGTATCCAGACATTTTGAGTGAATGCCCTTCATGATTCTTCAGAGTTAGTACAGAGCTAGCCTGCACTGCAGATGCCCTTGGGTATTAAAGACATCCGTGCAGCAGAGTGACATATCATGATGTTCCGTGCAAATAAGGATTCCAGCCTTTCTGTCATTGTATAAGTGATCAGAATTTGCCTTTTTGTGAAGTGTAGCGCTGAGTCTTGTCGAGGTTCAAACATAATAATCACATATTTACTGACATTTCTATGGACTACAGCTTGTTAGATGAACTAAATCTTGATGACAATACAAAGAAAGTTCTGTTAAATAACACTGCTCAAAGACTGATGCCACAAGCAGTGAAATGTCGAGCAGATATCCAAGTCTCGTGTTAAACTCATGAGGAAATTGATGCAGCGAAAGAAGCGTTAATGAAAGGCTTAGAAAATGACAAAGAATATATGCCTATCAAGGTATGGTGTGGTAAAGGGGTAGTCCCTCAGATCCCCCCCACACACACCAGCCCCTGTAATTAAATTAAACCTGAGTAAGCAGACAGCAATTACCACCAATAATGACACCTCTCTAATATGGACACTGTTCTAATACAGACACCTCTTTAATACGGACACCTCTCTAATCCGAACACCTCTCTAATACGGACACCTCTCTAATATGGAAATCTCTCTAATACGGACACCTCTCTAATACAGACACCTCTCTCATATGGACACCTCTCTAATACGGACACCTCTCTAATAGGGACACCTCTCTAATACGGACACCGCTGTAATACGAACACCTCTCTAATAGGGATACTTTGCTCTGTCTCTCAGAAATGCTCGACAGTAATTTTTTTGCAGATAAATATGATTGCACCTCCAACATATGTTGTTATGACTACCACAATGAACAGAGATGTAGGTCTCAAAGCATTGGAAACTTCAGTCAAAGCCATTGAAGATGTAATTGTTAGCAAGAAAGAAACTTTTCTATTGCAACACGCAGCAAGTTTTTATAATATTTTTCTACTCAATGTTGATTTAAGAAATGAAATTGAAGTGAAAGATTACACAATGATCTTATAGGATCCAACCATAAACACAGTTTCTGGTAGGACCCTTGCAAGATCCTATAGGATCCTTGTAAGACCCTTGCAAGATACTTTGAGTGGCAGATAGGTTTAGTGCGCTGCCCTTTACCGCAGGGTTACGTCGGCTACTGTAGTTCGAGGCTAGAGTATTATTGCTTGATGGATAACTACCCTGTACTGACTCGATGTCCTTGTTTTCAGCCTAAAGTTGAGACCGATCTAAACGAAGGAGACCTGGCTAACGAACCGGAAAGAAAATGCCGAAGTTGATTGTAATGATGATAACCCGGATGACGAAGACGATCAACATGAACTTTGAGATAACATTTGAACAATTTATATTAGTTTTTGTCATGCACTCAAAAAATAAATAGAAAAGTGAAAACTATTCATTCTGATTATCGAGATTGGGTTGGTCGGTTCGTGGTAATTATTGCCCGGGGAGGGGACGAAATATAAGTACACGAAATGAGCACGATTATCAAGTGTAAATGCGATGTTACACGAGGCAATTTTTTCTGCTACTTGCAACGCAATTTCGGACACAGAGCGATGTTATGTAAAAAGTATATTCGCAGAGAAATTGTGAGCATGAATCTCGTTCTATTTTGCAGATATTTTTCTTGCTAAACATGTCCAGAAGGCAACAAAGAAGATGAGAATGATAATATCGGTGAAGTGAAACGCGGGCCATGTTCACAGTTTTTCTGTGCGTACATTTCTACATAACATGGCTCTGTGCAGAAATTTCGTTGCAAGTTGGAGTAAAAATATTTTTCTCGGACAAAAAATCGAGTCAACTATATGCAATATGATTTACAAAATTTCACAGTCCGTGACTGTCTTCTTTCTGCCTCGCGAATTCAGAACCGTACGCAAATTCATCTGTTTCCCTTTATTTACATGGGAAATTCGTACCGGGTTAGCTGTACTCGAATTTGTCCAGTTTTCGCGCGTGCTGTGTGGATGCAAGGAAAAATCGTGTACATTTTAGCTCGATCTCAAATTCATTGTTTCCCTAACGTGAATTTCCCTCGATACAAAAGTGATCAAAATATTGACAGATTCATGCAAAACGTTTTTAATAGCCGTGTATACACGCTACAAAGTTGATATTACAAGCACAAAAATCTAGACTATGTGTCGTAATAAACCTGTCATGAAAAGTAATGAAAAAACAAAAGTTCTAGGCTAAAATTGTCCCCCGTATTATTGATTATTCTAACACCCAAATTGATTTAGTTCAAGTCCCCGAACTGCGATTATACGCATTATATGCCTACAAAATGATCCCAATATCTAAACCATGTGCGCTTTTTACCATAGAAGCTGAAGATAATTATGATTTATATCCTCCTGGATTTCTATGGATTTTTACGCCTTATACTAAATCTTTACGCCTTAAATACGCTTGGGAGTTTGCGTTGGCTCCGGCTTTCGTCACAGGGATTGGCGTGCTCGGGTTGATCACATTACATTTGTCATTCTGTTCTCTTTCCTCAAACTCTTCAACGGTAATGCAAAAGTCTTCATTTTCGTTCTCTAGACCAGGCGGAGGAGGGTTTTGACATCCAGAGAGCTCATCTACGGCAAGCCCCATCCCGTTATTCAGATGACCATCAATATGGCAATGCAGAAACCACCATCCCGGATTTGCAGCCTTGAACTCGATGACAACATAACCACCAGCAGGAACCATAATGGTGTCCTTAAGAACTGTTGTGCTGTCCACCTCGATATCTGATGGTTTTCCGTTCCTCCACTTACCTGGCCCACAATGTGTTTTTAATTCTATATCATCGTTCACACTCTCAATGATTCCGTCCTCAGAATATTGTGGGTAGGCAATTTTTGCGACCCAAAACGAATGACCATGAAGATGAATTGGATGTGTTCTGATCTCTGTCACTGGCTGTGTTGACTCGGAAAGCGCCGAGAGCACAAATTGTACAGATTTCGGTTTTTGAAATTTGAAAACATGAGTTGTGTGTGGGCATGGTGCGGTACACAGGATCTGGTTATGCGAGGCTATATAGCTACAATTGTACGGCCCTGGTGTTTCATTCAGTACAAAGGGTGTTGTGGGAAAACCAAACTGAACAGTATTTATCGTTGCTACCCCACCTCCGACATCAAAGTTGTAGAACCGCGTCAATGCCCGTGGTATAGCGGGGAGTTCGTCGTTTGGAGTTGGGTGAAGCAATTTAAGTTCTCGCACGTTGTGGCATACAAAGAAAGGAGCGTCTGGCAGTTGGGGGTATCTCTCAAAAGGACAATTCAATGCATGATGGTTGATATAACGATTTTTTTGTGCTCTGACTACTGTTACTGGTCCGTAACCGTATCTCAGATATGCAATTCCAACGCGTTGTGGTTGGTTGGGATTATTGCAATACACTGTAATTGACTCGATTCGAATTGGAAAAACAGTTCCGCGATCAATATCGTCACGTGCATTCAAGATAAAGTCGTACCGTTCACCGGCATGCAAATGGATAACGTCAACTGGAAACGGTTCCGTAAGATATCCGTCAGTAGCTATCACAAACAACTTATGTTAGTATACACCCAACCATTGTCCATTACAAATCCTACATTCTGATTGGCTACTCAACCGTTGACCATTCGTGATGGACAACGTTTGGGAAAAATGAAAACAAACCTGAAAAAATATGGCAGTAAACTCTCGTTTTGCAGACGTTTCGGAGGAATTTTTGGAGAGTTTGATAGAAAATTCTACCCCTGAGAAAACTAAAAAGGCCACAAAATATGGCATGAAGATTTTTAATGGCAAGGAACGAAATAGAAACCGTATTTTATTAATAAATCTGCTTTTACTTGCCGCTCACGAGTGGTTAAATAACACAACTGAATTAAATTATTTTAAAAATTACACGGTGTATGGATTATTTTCTCGAAATTAATATATCTATACAAGGTGTATACTAAAACAATTAGACAACTCGTCCTCGTTGTCTATGAGCGAATAGTCGACTCAGGCTTCGCCTTCGTTGACTATTCGCTCATAGACAACTCGGACTCGTTGTCTAATTGTTAAATGGTCGATAGAGAAACGAAGTTCGGTATTTTCCGTAGCTCCAACGAGTCGAAAACGATAACTCTCTCCGGGCTTTACAGAAAAGAAAGAATCTCTTGCGTTTAGGTCTATTGTTTTATCCAGTTCAATTCCGTTTATTTGAAATGACTCAATTAATTGGAATCTTTTAGGAACAGATGATCCGTCCGGCATGCATGACACACCACTCTCACTATTCTCCAAGTGTTCTGTGATAGCTATCATGTGTCTCTCTGGCTTGTCTTTAAATGAAGGAATTCCAAACTCCAACAATTTATCGACCACTTCTTGTTCCTCTCGCACAATCAATGCACCTACAATCCCTTGATCTCTTTGTGTTCGCATGTGAGAATGATACCAATGCGTTCCGGAGGGATGAGCGCGGAAGATGTACCTATAAATTATAAGAATTAAGAACGTGTGGTGCCAGTGTAGGTAGCAGTTACCGGTTGCGAGGTCCGGATGAGAAAACTGTGCCCGAAGTCTTGAAAACGGTCCGAGATCGGAGGGCGAGGGACGTTTTCAAGACCGAGGGCACAGTTTTTCTCATCCGAACCGACGCTGCCGGTAAATAACGTGTTTATTTTTTATGATTTGTAAAATTTAAAAAATTATTAAAATTGAAAATTCCAGTGTAGCGAAATAATTTGAGATCAGTGCAATTATGAAATCAATCAAAGCGAGGCTGACAAAACTTGAACGTTGAAAGAAAACACGAAGACGAAAACTCAAGAAAACTGGCAAGAAACTCACAAAAAAAAGCATAGGAATGAAAGGTTTTGGCCTGGTTTTCTGGTGTTCAGTGTTGCTTCGACAAGGATATCTTCGTGTTTATTTGCTTTGCCCATAAAAAACTCATAAAGTGAATCATGCAGTGAATGCATGTGTTTTGACTTCGATCAGCGCTTTCTACTAAAACTGGACAATGAACAAGGTATGCTGTAATTTTTTTCTGGTCGTTTCACGATAAAAAACATATAGGCTCAACTTTGTTTGCCAAGGGCCAAGGCTTTAATTTTTTTTTTGTTTACAATATGTATACGAAAAGTACTTTAACAAATTGGCAGAAAAATCATGTTTTTAAGTTTTATGTATGGAGAAAATTTTTTTCTTCTATGATATCTGTTTAAACCAGGGCGCTTATATATAGGGCGGTGTAACGGCTGTGATCTTGTTGATCGACGTGTGATGCGGCAGTGGCCTGGGGCGAGCATATTTTCGCGCGAAAATCCAAGCAAAACAGATTTTCATTTTTTCACAGTATTTGGCAATTTTTTTCTCATTTCTTTACTTTAATATGAGAAGAAAATTATTCAAGTTTAAAAGTAAAATATTGGTTTTCCTATGGCTATGGATACAATAGATTTTTGGTGTAGAAACCGTTGTGAGAGAGATTTAATGTGGAATATTAATGTCCTTGATAGCTCTTTGGCTTTTCCGATTTCCATGGCGGCGAAAATATATTTTTACAACGATGATAATAACAGCACATTAGAATGTGGGTATGTCGAAGTTTTTGCTTAATATCTCATGCTTATATTTTAAGAGTTTGTTCCAAATCGAAGTCTATTCTTAGGACATATCAAGGCTGAAAACGATTGTTTTTAATGCGAAATATTTTCCAGTAGACCACATCAGTCACAATGAGAACACAATGTTCAGCAGTATATAGATGTGTGTTTTTAATAAAATATTAGCCAAACTGATCGATTAAACTTTTTAATGATTTGCTTATGGCATTCACAGCAAAGGACTGGGGTTATGTTGTCAAAAACATGTGTTTATTTTGAAAACTAACACGCATAACCATTGACCTTTTAGTCTAGGACCTGTATAGGAGTTTGTATGCGTTTCATTTACCACAGGCAATCTCAACTGTTTTAGGGTAAAATGACCATGGCGGTCAACATGGCATATGTGCCAAAACCTGAATCCGGGACGAAAGTCCTGAAAATGACCCCGCCCTGAAACGGCAGTGCCGACATAGCTCTAACTTCCGAAAAGCAGAAGCGACAGCCTTTCTGAAGTGCTTATAGTGTTTAGAAGGTTGCTTTTAGGGGTAGTTATTGGAAGGAAAAATTTGTCTAAGTATAATATTTTACAAGAAAATGACCATGCACCATTCCAGGTCAACTGCTAATTATCCATGAAATAACTAATATACCTGGAAGAGATTAAATTTTCTTATTTCCTAACAATTTTTATCATGGGATAAAAAACTATGCTTAATTTAATATAATTATTGCAGATTTCATAAGGATTGACATTGTTTTGTTTAAATATAACACGTCGATTTATAAAAAAAACAATAAATATTTACGTATTTTCTATTGTTTTTTTCATAAATCATAAAAATACAATAAATATAATATATTTACTGGGTTCTGTGGTGGGGAAGTAGCCCACGAGGAGTTTTCGCGAAGATTGCGCGTGACTTTCAAATTATTTTTAAACTTGTGTCTTTGATTCTGATCCTAAATTTGTTATGGGAGGTTTTTTCCTTTCAAGTGGGACTATACTACTCTAGTTTTTCGATTGGGACTATTCTACAATGAAGTACTCTTGGATACTGTAATCTAAATACATATGAAGACGAAGAAGTGGCATTTATCGGGAAGACAAGCGGCGAGGCATTGCAATGGCCGCTATTTGACGAAATATCGAAGGACACAATATCGAAGATAAAATACACTGCACTGCTTCAAAACTTGACGAAACTTTGTTGAAATCTTCTTTAGCCATCTATCATTATGTAAAAGTACAACAATTGGATGATACTTGCGAGACTCGGCGATAAAAAGCAAACAAGACGGCAAAATATGGCTGAAATCGTGTTTTAGTGGGGGGTAAGTGAAATAAAATGTATTATATTTAAATAAAACAATGTCAATCCTTATGAAATCTACAATAATTATATTAAATTAAGCATAGTTTTTCATCCCATGATAAAAATTGTCAGGAAATAAGAAAATTTAATCTCTGCCAAGTATATTAGTTATTTCATGGATAATTAGCAGTTGACTGGGGTGGTCCATGGTCATTTTCTTGTAAAAGATTATACTTAGACAAATTTCTCCTTCCAATAACTACCCCTAAAAGCAACCTTCTAAACACTATAAGCACTTCAGAAAGGCTGTTGCTCTGCTTTTCGGAAGTTAGAGCTATGTCGGCACTGCCGTTTCAGGGCGGGGTCATTTTCAGGACTTTCGTCCCGGATTCAGGTTTTGGCACATATGCCATGTTGACCGCCATGGTCATTTTACCCAAAAACAGTTGAGATTGCCTGTGGTAAATGAAACGCATACAAACTCCTATACAGGTCCTAGACTATTTGTAATGTTCGATAGAAGAAACATTTAGCTTTCACAGCGTATTCCAGATTGCAAAAAGGATAGCGCGAAGGAATCAACTTCAAAATGTTATATTTAAGGAAAAATTAAGAGAAGTACTTGTCACCTATCACTCCCAATAAAAATTTAGAGGAGGACAAAGTTTTAACCAACAATGCGCTCAGCATGTTTGCAAAGTTTGGATTTTTCATAAATTGAGCTACAAAGAGGATCGCTTTGGTAAATACATTAATCTTGTTTCAACAGTCGTAAAACTTAAGCCACACATTAAGTGGTTTCAACAGAATCACAGGCTAGCAAAACTATAACAGCTATTTTTTAGCAAGAAATTATGGTTAAACGTCCTAAAAAGAAGCTTTAAAAGGGGTCAAATTTCAGCCATGATATCTCCTAGGAAACAACTCGAATTTTTTAAGATGAAAACTTGAGATAAGAAACTTCAACACGCCTGAGAATTTTAGAGGGGGACACCAAATCAAAAAAGTATATTCTCATTTGAAATTTTGTCTCCATTCGAAGTGACCAAACACACGCGCATTATCGATAATAAATTCTCTCTGACCGGAAAATCTTTGCTAAATTCAAACTGACTGCGTACTCAGAGTGATATTACACGTAAACACTCCGTTAGTTTGTATTCACACTTAAAACGATGCGAAATTTTGATATGAAGTAGACATATCAAAATCTGTTTTTTCTTCAATTTTTTATAAAAAACATGCTCGACCCAGGCTACTTCCGCATTACACGTCGATCAGCGCGCGCGCGCTCGTTGCACCGTCCAGGGCGCTGAAAAACACACCCTGTGTGTGTTTTATAGCGCCCTGCACCGCCCTATATATAAGCGCCCTGGTTTAAACTATATTTTTTTAACTTTAATCGGTGGCCAAATACTGAAATACATGAGCATTTAAAACAAATGTATTTCTCGGTGCATCGTGCTTAGTATGAAGCCTTTAGAGTCGGTGCAATTCATTTTTTACTCTAACTATCGTTAGGCTAGCTTTTTGAACTTTTTGGGTAGATTTTTTAATCTAAAAATTGTTTCACTTCTGTGTTTTGTCGCGTAATCCAGAGCGGGCCAGACGAGTGTCAGATCGGGCCGGATGCAAAAATCCGGACCGCTCTGAAACGCTCGCTAGCCAATCAGATTTCTTTATTTTCATAGATAAAAAATAAAATAAGAACTTCGACGTTTTGAGCGAAGGCCTTTTATATTTTTCTGGTAGATTGATCCTAGAAAACCGAAGTCTATTATAAGAATTGAGGCCTGTTTTCTTGTTTTAGAAGTCGAATTTCCGGCGTCGAATTTAATTCGTTGAGTATTCATTGAATTTAATGCTGCTGAATTTTTTATTCGAGAGAAATGGACATTTTAAAATGGTTTTATTCGACGCAGCACATTGGTGGGTTTCGTCGCATAATTAACCAGATTAACAAAAACTGAGTTCCAAAATTCTTCGAGTAAAATTCAGAACCATTAAACCCAAGCGCATTAAATTCGACTGAAATTTGACGTCTTAAACAGACCTAAATATTGTTCATATCTTTAAGATTATTGAAGAACACGAACGTTTTCAGCAAGCTATATGTATATTTTTGCTCGCGTTTGTATATCTTTCAAAATGGTTCATTTCGAAAATTTTCATTTAACTCCTCTCTCCCCGCTACAATATATTCGCTGCAATGATAAATCAACTCTAGTGGCTTCTTCTGAATGATTGACGAACCATTTCAAAATCAAGAAATATGGCGGAAATAATTGACAGTCGATTAAGCGTGATAGCAACTACACTTAACTGATAGAGATCAGGGGCCGGTTGTACGAAGCCCGTTTAGCTTAAACGGTCGATAAGCCAAAATTAAATAACACTTTCACACATTTTGTGAATGACTGAACTTAAATCTTATGCATTTAACATGTAGTTGCTAACATAATTGTTCTATTCAAGTTGAAAATTTTTAGCTTGGTTGTTCGATGAATGTATAGACTTGATCGATATTTATGATTTATCCACCGGATAGGCTAAACGGGCTTCGTACAACCGGCCCCTGAGATATAAGAGAACGACCAAAAATACTTTTTACATTGTCAACGAACTGACATTGTTGACCATTTATACACGTGAAAATTCAATCGGCATAAATTTGACAACGAAAATCCAAAATTTAGACGAGATTACATATTTTCTTTCCGCTCAAATGTGCATTTGAACACTCTCAATCGTTGCTTGCTTGCTTACAGTCGATCTGCGCGCCCATATCTCACATGACTCCTTAGTGACGTAGTCCAATGACGAAATAGAATTAAGTATCCACCGCTAAATTGAATTTCCGGCACTTCTACATATATGTCATTTTCATGCTCTATCAGTTCTTAACTGTTCTCCTTGAATGTCCAGTAAGGGTCATCCAGTATTGATCCAATGTTACTACAAGTTACTACAGGGGAAATACTGAATAGCTCTATTAGTTCTAAACTGTTCTTCCTAGATTTACAGTAAGGGTCATCTCTTATTGATCGAGTGTTACTAAAGGAGGAAACCTAAACTAACTTTATTTATACTGGAAAGCTTAATCAGTAATTCTAAGATTTTCTTCGTAGAGGTCCAGTATAATGTGCCTGCATTTCATTCGGGGACGTCACGGAAATATAGAACGCGCGTATAGAGGACTAGGGACTAGTTTGATCGACGTGTGATGCAGCAGTGGCCTGGGGCGAGAATGTTTTCGCGCGAAAATCCAAGCAAAACAGATTTTCATTTTTTGACAGTATTTGGCAATTTTTTTCTCATTTCTTTACTTTAATATGAGAAGAAAATTATTTAAGTTTAAAAGTAAAATGTTGGTTTTCCTATGGATACAATAGATTTTTGGTGTAGAAACCGTTGTGAGAGAGATTTAATGTGGAATATTAATGTCCTTGATAGCTCTTTGGCTTTCCCGATTTCCATGGCGGCGAAAATATATTTTTACAACGATGATAATAACAGCACCTTAGAATGTGGGTATGTCGAAGTTTTTGCTTAATATCTCATGCTTATATTTTGTCGAAGTCTATTCTTAGGACATATCAAGGCTGAAAACGATTGTTTTTAATGCGAAATATTTTCCAGTAGACCACATTAGTCTGAGAACACAATGTTCAGCAGTATATAGCTGTGTGTTTTTAATAAAATCTTAGCCAAACTGATCGATTAAACTTTTTAATGACTTGCTTATGGCATTCACAGCAAAGGACTGGGGTTTTGTTGTCAAAAACATGTATTTATTTTGAAAACTAACACGCATAACCATTGACCTTTGTTAATAGATAGATAGATAGATAGATAGATGGTTTTATTCATATAAACATTGCAGCCATGAATAGGCTGAATTACGCTTATATTTACAGGTTAAAAATTTAAAATAGAAATGTAAAAGTGTAAGATAATTTATCCCAGGCAACTCTAAAAGAATCTAAAATATTCTAACTATACTACGATGAGTAATTTAGTGTATGAGACTATAAGATTTGTATTTACAAGAATTACTATTTATAAAATCGTTTCTAAATCGATTTGTCTTGTAGTTAGGAACTTGAAATGTTCTTCTATCTCTTAGGGACACCTCAGAGGAATTTAAAGGCGGTAGATTTAGCTTTCAGAGCGTATCCCAGATTGAAAAAAGGATAGCGCGAAGGAATCAACTTCAAAATGTTATATTTAAGGAAAAATTAAGAGAAGTACTTGTCACCTATCACTCCCAATAAAAATTTAGAGGGGGACAAAGTTTTAACCAACAATGCGCTCAGCATGTTTGCAAAAATTTGATTTTTCATAAATTGAGCTACGAAGAGGATCGGTTTGGTAAATACATTAATCTTGTTTCAACAGTCGTAAAACTTAAGCCACACATTAAGTGGTTTCAACAGAATCACAGGCTAGCAAAACTATAACATCTTCGCTATTTTTTTAGAAAACAATTATGGTTAAACGTCCTAAAAAGAAGCTTTAAAAGGGGTCAAATTTCAGCCACGATATCTCCTAGGAATCTACTCCGATTTTAACGAATTTTTTAACATGAAAACTTGAGATAAGAAACTTCAACACGCCTGAGAATTTTAGAGGGGGACACCAAATCAAAAAAGTATATTCTCATTTGAAGTGACCAAACACACGCGCATTATCGATAATAAATTCTCTCTGACAGGAAAATCTTTGTTAAATTCAAACTGACTACGTACTCAGAGTGATATTACACGTAAATATTCCGTTAGTTTGTATTCACACTTGAAACGATGCGAAATATGAACGCAAGAAGTAGACATACCAAAATCTGTTTTATCTTCAATTTTTACAAAAACATGCTCGACCCAGGCTACTTACACGTCGATCAGCGCGCGCTCGCTCGTTGCACCACCCTATATATAAGCGCTCTGGTTTAAACTGTATTTTTTAAACTTTAAAGTGGCAAATACTGAAATACATGAGCATTTAAAATTAAGCAAATGTATTAGTTTTCTCGGCGCATCTGAATTTGAATTTGAATTTAATAATTTGCCACAAAAAATACACATAATTACATTAATATAGTTACAGAAGTGGCGAGGAAACCCAAATAAAAACCATAAGGCTTATAAAGACTTTGGGATCCTCCTGACTAAAACACACAGCAAACGTTTATAATAAGGTGACAGAAATTAGACGTGCATGTAAATGACTATAACACTAAAGGCATACACTACAACTATAATACAGAAAAATTTACGAGATACTGAATAAATACATTTTTAATTTAGACTGGAACAAAGAAACAGTTGAGGCATCACAAATATCTGAACTTAATGAATTAAAAAATAAAGGACCTTGATAACTTGCGGAAAACTGTCGAATTTTGGTTCTACAAGTAGGAATATAATATTGTTTAGATGTGCGTGTGTTGTATGTATGAATTTGATTGATTTTTATAAATGAGTTATCAAAAGTTAGAGGGAGTAAGTTTTTTTTATATTTATACATAAATGTGCCTAATTGAAATAAATAGACATCGATAAATTTCAAAATGCATAATTTCTGAAAAATGGGGTCAGTGTGTGCATCAAATGCCTCCTTACTAATAACTCTAATAACACGCTTTTGAATTAAGACAATACGATATAAATTAGAAGGATAAGTTGAACCCCAAACTGTAATACAATATTGCAAGTAAGGGTATACAAGAGCATAATAGAGCAAACGCAATGCTGATTTGGAAAGGCAAAAGCTTGACTTATGTATAATTCCTACTGATTTGGAAATTTTACTAGCAACATGCGAAATATGAGGTTTCCACGTCATGCATTCGTCTAATATTACACCCAGAAACATAACTTCCTTTACTTGGTCAATTTATAGCCATTTAATTCTAATGTTAAGTCAAGAATTTGCCTTTTTGACGTGGTCTAAAAATCATATAGTTAGATTTTTAGCATTGATTGATAATTTATTAGCCTAAACCATTCAGATAACTTGTTCATTTCAGAATTAATTATATTCATCAAAAGTGGCAAATTGTTATGAGAAAAATATATTTGTATCATCGGCAAATAGAATTAGTTCAACAATATTTGACGCGTTACAGAGATCATTAATATAGATCAAAAACAACAATGGACCAAGAATTGACCCTTGAGGCACTCCACATTTTATACTATTGTAAGATGAATAGGCACCATTATATTCAACGTACTGCTGCCTATTACCAAAATAGCTCTTAATCCAATCGAGGGCCAATCCGCGGATGCCATAGTGCTTTAGCTTGTTAATTAATATTTCATGATTTACCGTATCAAATGCTTTTGAGAGATCAATAAAAACACCTATAGTATACTCTTTCTGATCGATTGCTTTAGTGATGTTATCAAATAAATGATGAAGGGCTAAAGATGTTGAATGGCCTTTCCTAAAACCGTATTGGTTTTTAAACAAAATATTATATTTATTAAAATAGGTGATTAAACGATTATACACAACTTTTTCAAATATTTTGGAAAAGATGGGCAAAACCGATATAGGTCGATAATTTGACAACATATTATTATCACCAGACTTAAATAATGGCAAAACACGAGCAATTTTTAACTGATCTGGAACGATCCCTGATTTTAAGGATAAATTAACTATATGTGACAAAGGGCTCGAAATTAAGGCACTAGAATCTTTCACCGACCAAATAGAGATCTTATCATATCCTGCTGCAATACCAGAACGAAGAGAATTCACAATATTTATTATTTCAAATTCGGTAGTTAAATCTAAAAATATAGAATCCACAAAGTTGCCTGTGAGAAACGATTTATACGAATTAGACGTTCTAGGAATTATTTTTGCCAAATTTGGACCAATATTAGTAAAATAATCACAAAAGTTATTTGCAATCTCTACTGGATCAGAAATATTTTGATTGTCAACTGTGAAATTGGAGGGTAGTTTCCTAGGTCGTCGTTTCTTATTTAGCACTTCGTTTAAGATCTTCCAAGTATTTTTGGTATTTGATTTAGCATTCTCAAGTTTTCCTTCATAATATTTACGTTTGGCAATCCGTAACAAATGGTTAAGTTTATTCCTAAATTTTTTGTAGGCATTCTCATTAATCGGACACGGAATACTCAAATATTTTTTAAACAATTTGTGTTTCCTTTTTATAGACTTCAAAAGACCTTTCGTTAACCAAGGTTTTCTGAAGCCATACTTGAAAACATTTACTTTTTTCAATGGAAAACAATAATTAAATGTTTCGGTAAATTTATTCAAGAAACTACCATATGCATGTTTAGGGTCATTATATTCCGGAAGATCAGACCAAACTATATTTCGTAATTTGTCATGAAATTTAGCAATGTTTGTTTTGTTTTTGTCACGGTAAACGACATACGCCTCCTTATCAACAGAGGTGCATTGGTCATAAAGAACACAAAATACTGGTAGGTGATCGGATATATCTGTGAATAATAAACCACTAAAACAGTAACTCTCAAGGTGATTTGTAAATATGTTGTCAATAAGCGTAGCTGTGTAAGAGGTTATTCTAGTAGGACGCGTTATCAAAGGGAAAAACATATTAGAGTACATTATATCCAGAAATTCATTTGTAAATTGATGACAATGATAGTTCATTAAGTTTAGGTTAAAATCACCCATCAAATAACAAAGCTTATTTTCTTTAGATATATTTGTCATTAAAATCTCAGTACTTTTAACGAATTCACCCACGCTCTGGTTTGGAGGCCTATAAATAACGCCAGTTATTGTGCTTAGTATGAAGCCTTTAGGGTTGATGCAATTCGTTTTTGTACTCTAACTATCGTTAGGCTAGCTTTTTGAACTTTTTGAGTAAATTTTTTAATCTAAAAATTGTTTCACTCCTGTGTTTTGTCGCGTAATCCAGAGCGGGCCACACGAGTGTCAGAGCGGGCCGGATGCAAAAATTCGGACCGCTCTGAAACGCTCGCTAGCCAATCAGATTGCTTTATTTTCATAGATAAAAAAATAAAATAAGAACTTCGACGTTTTGAGCGAAGGCTCTTCGTCTGGAAGTTGTATTCTTCTGGTAGATTGATCCTAGAAACACGAAGTCTATTATAAGAATTGAGGCCTGTTTTCTTGTTTTAGAAGTCGAAGTTCCGGCGTCGAATTTAATTTGTTGAATATTCATTGAATTTAATGCTGCTCAATTTTTTATTCGAGAGAAATGGACATTTTACAATGCTTTTATTCGACGCAGCACATTGGTGGGTTTCGTCGCATAATTAACCAGATTAACAAAAACTGAGTTCGAAAATCCTTCGAGTAAAATTCAGAACCATTAAACCCAAGCGCATTAAATTCGACTGAAATTTGACGTCTTAAACAGACCTAAATATTGTTCATATCTTTAAGATTATTGAAGAACACGAACGTTTTCAGCAAGCTATATGTATATTTTTGCTCGCGTTTGTATATCTTTCAAAATGGTTCATTTCGAAAATTTTCATTTAACTCCTCTCTCCCCGCTACAATATATTCGCTGCAATGATAAATCAACTCTAGTGGCTTCTTCTGAATGATTGACGAACCATTTCAAAATCAAGAAATATGGCGGAAATAATTGACAGTCGATTAAGCGTGATAGCAACTACACTTAACTGATAGAGATCAGAGGTATAAGAGAACGACCAAAAATACTTTTTACATTGTCAACGAAGTGACATTGTTGACCATTTATACACGTGAAAATTCAATCGGCATAAATTTGACAACGAAAATCCAAAATTTAGACGAGATTACATATTTTCTTTCTGCTCAAATGTGCATTTGAACACTCTCAATCGTTGCTTGCTTGCTTACAGTCGATCTGCGCGCCCATATCTCACATGACTCCTTAGTGAGTAGTCCAATGACGAAATAGAATTAAGTATCCACCGCTAAGTTGAATTTCCGGCACTTCTACATATATGTCATTTTCATGCTCTATCAGTTCTTAACTGTTCTCCTTGAATGTCCAGTAAGGGTCATCCAGTATTGATCCAATGTTACTACAAGTTACTACAGGGGAAATACTGAATAGCTCTATTAGTTCTAAACTGTTCTTCCTAGATTTACAGTAAGGGTCATCTCTTATTGATCGAGTGTTACTAAAGGAGGAAACCTAAACTAATTTTATTTATACTGGAAAGCTTAATCAGTAATTCTAAGATTTTCTTCGTAGAGGTCCAGTATAATGTGCCATACATTATTGGTTCAGTGTTACTACAGGAGGAAACCAAAACTAAACTAACTTTATTTATACTGGATGGTACTAGTTCTGCAGTTCTAAACTGTTCTCCCTAGAGATCCAGTAAGGGCCATTCCTTTGTTGGTCTGGTGTTACTACAGGACGAAATCTAAACTAAATTAACCTTATTTATACTGGATAGCTCTATCAGTTCTAGACTGTTTTTGCTAGAAATCCAGTAAGAGCCATATATTATTTGTCCAGTGTAATTCCTACAGGAATACCCACTCCAAGACTCCAACTCTCATCGGCTCTCATCCTCGTCCGCTCCAAGCAATAGAAAAGTATATGAAATATAGAAAAAGATATCCTACCTGAATCTTTTTTCACTAGGTATAGGGTACTGAGTAACTCCTCCCACACCATCCATCCAAGGAGTATTTTTCTGGTGCATGCCATGCCAATGAATTGAAACGTCGTCATTTACCTTTTCACCAGGTGTATGAGGAAATCCTTGTGGAATGTTATTAATGAGATCAACCGCTACAATTGCTTCGATTTTTGCGATGATTGTTGGGGCAATGAATCCACCATTGACGCGGAACACATTGTATGGATGAATGAAATTCTTAGCGACGCTAGAATCCGATGTTGTGATTTCAAGCATTATATAGCATTCTGCTCTATCTCCACAGTCACACACTGAGGGATGGTGGCGCCATTTTGGCCTGCATCTGATGTATTCAGCATCATCGAAACATTGATCAGTGTCAGACACTGAAGTTTCTGCAAGAGCATAGCTTGACAGCAAGTGAGATGTGATGACCAACAAAAGCCACATATCTATAAAGATAGAAACAATTCAGTTCACTTTGAGAGACGGAGCCCTCCCCTCCTTGGAGTTGGGTTGTAATAACGCCTCGGCAAAGTAGCCCCTCTTGTGTGTCGCTCGTTTTGCCTGCCCAACTGTAACTGGAGCAGGCTATTTTTAGGGACGGGTCTCTAGCTACAATTTTGCCGGGTAGGCTTAACAAAAAGCGTGCGCTTTGTTGTTGCAGTGTTAGGTGATCAGCAGACATGAGCGATGTATTTGAGACGAAGGGCCTTCGCTCGAAACGTCGAAGTTCTTATTGTATTTTTCAGGTAGTTTTACACAACAGTCAACCGCCGAATCTTTGTTACACTCTACCCACACTGGCACCGCACGTTCGAGATATTTGAGGTACTGGATGTTTATGAAGTGGCTGATGGAACTGGTCTTCAGAATAATTCCTTCTTCCTCTGGGTTCGGGTAAACAAGCCACATATATACCTTTCTTCTTCGACAAACCGCCCTTCATCATCGTTCTATAACCATTTCATGCTGGCAAAGCCCCGAGACGTCTCATTTGAACTGCGTCGGGATAGCAGGCTTGTGTGCCGTAAGTTAGTCTTAATCTCACACACGCTTCTATCGAATTTTTCGGCGTGTTTTGTGTAGACATTAGTTCATCGCAACTATCAGTTAGCTCACCAAACTTAGCCCTAGCTCTTGCAGCTCATACGTTTTTTTATAGGTTGGTATGCATGGTGTTAAATAGAATCGGGGATTGACAGGTTTGCGAAATAAAATGAACGTGGGTTTTTCCACAAAAACAACGTAATATGCACACGAACAGCAACAAATGCTCATAAATGAGGAATTGAAAAAATTAGTTCCAGAAATATTTCAACTTAGACCACGGGCCAATGAGGAAAATCTCAAGGAAAACAGTTGCATAGTGGCAATAACGTTCCATAAATATCCAAGAAAAACTTTATAATATTGTCAATTTACTAAACAATAATGAAATAAAAAGATAAAATTCATCATACCTGCTTTAGACCTCATCTCAATCCAGCAGCAAGATGTCGTGAAATGAGCAAAATTTACAAGATGGATACTTTTATGAAGTGTTGTTTATTGAGGAAAAATCACTGACCTTCACGCACCTTGCTGTTTGTTGCGTCAGGACACCCGTGTGCCTTATCGGAACACTTTACCAATCCTCTCAGAACGTCGGAATGCCCTGCTTTTGTGTTTCCGAAAATTAATCTCCAGCACTTTGCTGCTTTGCAAAAGGGTAAATATTTCTGTTGCTTACTCCCATCTATGACTATGTCCCCCCCCTGGCTTTGCAAATTTATGGTCCATTTATGTACAAGGTTACCTTCACACGGGATCGGAAGAATCCGGACAGCATTAAAATGGTAGTTTTTCTAGTCCAGATTAACGATTTTCGGTATTTTGTCTTGCACAAGATATATAAAATGCATTTGGGGAACAAACAGGCACATTAAAGGTGGTGGAAAACCTCTTTTACAAATCGAACTGGAATAGAAATGAAAAAAATTATCATAAGAAGTACCGCCAAAAATATGACATAACATAGAATGATATTGGTTATATTCTTGACATTACCATGCAAATGCTTTTCCTTTTTAATGTTAAAGTTACTGTTTATAAAAGCATCGATATAGCTTTTACACCTTTTCATAGAAGGCGTGTGAAAATCTAGGAACAACAGGTTGGGATTGGTAGAGCTATTCAGTATAAATATAGAAGGTGCTAGTAGGCAGAAATTTTATATACATTTTTAGACCTAGCCAGGAGCAGTATAATCTATTTTAGGAAGGATGACTCTCAGTAGACCTTTCGGGAGAATAGTTTAGAACTGATAGAGCTATCCGGTATTAATAAAGTAGAAACAGTTTAATACCAAAACTTCGAACATTTCTATTTCATGCAGTCTGCAAAAAGGATAACAAAGGTGGGTATTCTAACATGCTCCGAATACGAGAAAATCTCGGAGCAATGTTGAGACTACTTAGTCAAATGTCATGCTTTAAGTGGACAATTCCTAGCGGATGCTCGGTAAAAATGACTGGGGGGTTCGAATCCGAGTTAACTTTTTCCCCACAAGTGTGAATTTAAAATCTATATATATATTTATTATTATTATTATTAAAGTCTTTATTGTCAAGAGTCACAACAGACGTGCAACTTTACAAATGTCAAATTCCTATTTATTACAGTTAAAAAATTGATCTATCCTAATTAATTATATGAAAGTTAAAAATAGTTAAAAAGACATTTATATAGAGTTCTAAACTGTTCTCCCTATGGCGGTCCAGTAAGAGCCTGCATGTCTTACATAATTGTCCAGTGTTACTGATAATAGATAGCCTATGTGACTACATTCGCACAAGACCAAGTGTGACGAAGCCAGCCAACAGACGTAATTTATTGTAGATTATATTACGAATTAGATTATATTATGACATAACATATAATGATATTGGTTATATTCTTGACATTACCATGCAAATGCTTTTCCTTTTTAATGTTAAAGTTACTGTTTATAAAAGCATCGATATAGCTTTTACACCTTTACATAGAAGGCGTGTGAAAATCTAGGAACAACAGGTTAGGATTGGTAGAGCTATTCAGTGTAAATATAGAAGGTACTAGTAGGCAGAAATTTTATATACATTTTTAGACCTAGCCAGGAGCAGTTGCGAAAAATGCAAAATATAAATATACTCTATTTTAGTAAGGATGACTCTTAGTAGACCTCTCGGGAGAATAGTTTAGAACTGATAGAGCTATCCGGTATTAATAAAGTAGAAACAGTTTAATACCAAAACTTCGAACATTTCTATTTCATGCAGTCTGCAAAAAGGATAACAAAGGTGGGTATTCTAACATGCTCCGAATACGAGAAAATCTCGGAGCAATGTTGAGACTACTTAGTCAAATGTCATGCTTTAAGTGGACAATTCCTAGCGGATTCTCGGTAAAAATGACTGGGGGGTTCGAATCCGAGTTAACTTTTTCCCCACAAGTGTAAATTTAAAATCTATATATTTATTTATTATTATTATTATTAAAGTCTTTATTGTCTAGAGTCACGACAGACGTGCAACTTTACAAATGTCAAATTCCTATTTATTACAGTTAAAAAATTGATCTATCCTAATTAATTATATGAAAGTTAAAAATAGTTAAAAAGACATTTATATAGAGTTCTAAACTGTTCTCCCTATGGCGGTCCAGTAAGAGCCTGCATGTCTTACATAATTGTCCAATGTTACTGATAATAGATAGCCTATGTGACTACATTCGCACAAGACCAAGTGTGACGAAGCCAGCCAACAGACGTAATTTATTGTAGATTATATTACGAATTAGATTATATTATGACATAACATATAATGATATTGGTTATATTCTTGACATTACCATGCAAATGCTTTTCCTTTTTAATGTTAAAGTTACTGTTTATAAAAGCATCGATATAGCTTTTACACCTTTACATAGAAGGCGTGTGAAAATCTAGGAACAACAGGTTAGGATTGGTAGAGCTATTCAGTGTAAATATAGAAGGTACTAGTAGGCAGAAATTTTATATACATTTTTAGACCTAGCCAGGAGCAGTTGCGAAAAATGCAAAATATAAATATACTCTATTTTAGTAAGGATGACTCTTAGTAGACCTCTCGGGAGAATAGTTTAGAACTGATAGAGCTATCCGGTATTAATAAAGTAGAAACAGTTTAATACCAAAACTTCGAACATTTCTATTTCATGCAGTCTGCAAAAAGGATAACAAAGGTGGGTATTCTAACATGCTCCGAATACGAGAAAATCTCGGAGCAATGTTGAGACTACTTAGTCAAATGTCATGCTTTAAGTGGACAATTCCTAGCGGATGCTCGGTAAAAATGACTGGGGGGTTCGAATCCGAGTTAACTTTTTCCCCACAAGTGTGAATTTAAAATCTATATATATATATTTATTATTATTATTATTAAAGTCTTTATTGTCAAGAGTCACAACAGACGTGCAACTTTACAAATGTCAAATTCCTATTTATTACAGTTAAAAAATTGATCTATCCTAATTAATTATATGAAAGATAAAAATAGTTAAAAAGACATTTATATAGAGTTCTAAACTGTTCTCCCTATGGCGGTCCAGTAAGAGCCTGCATGTCTTACATAATTGTCCAGTGTTACTGATAATAGATAGCCTATGTGACTACATTCGCACAAGACCAAGTGTGACGAAGCCAGCCAACAGACGTAATTTATTGTAGATTATATTACGAATTAGATTATATTATGACAAAACATATAATGATATTGGTTATATTCTTGACATTACCATGCAAATGCTTTTCCTTTTTAATGTTAAAGTTATACGGTTATATAAAGCATCGATATAGCTTTTACACCTTTACATAGAAGGCGTGTGAAAATCTAGGAACAACAGGTTAGGATTGGTAGAGCTATTCAGTGTAAATATAGAAGGTACTAGTAGGCAGAAATTTTATATACATTTTTAGACCTAGCCAGGAGCAGTTGCGAAAAATGCAAAATATAAATATACTCTATTTTAGTAAGGATGACTCTTAGTAGACCTCTCGGGAGAATAGTTTAGAACTGATAGAGCTATCCGGTATTAATAAAGTAGAAACAGTTTAATACCAAAACTTCGAACATTTCTATTTCATGCAGTCTGCAAAAAGGATAACAAAGGTGGGTATTCTAACATGCTCCGAATACGAGAAAATCTCGGAGCAATGTTGAGACTACTTAGTCAAATGTCATGCTTTAAGTGGACAATTCCTAGCGGATGTTCGGTAAAAATGACTGGGGGGTTCGAATCCGAGTTAATATTTTCCCCACAAGTGGGAATTTAAAATCTATATATTTATTTATATATAGTTCTAAACTGTTCTCCCTATGGCGGTCCAGTAAGACCTGCAAGTCTTACATAATTGTCCAGTGTTATACCGATAATGGAAAGCCTATGTGACTACATTCGCACAAGACCAAGTGTGACGAAGCCAGCCAACAGACGTAATTTATTGCTGCGGAGCGAGCGAGCCTGAAGCGAGCGAGCGTAGCAGCAACCTAATATGTGCAGAGAGGGGATTTTGAAGTAAATTTTATTTAGCGCATGGAATTGTGGTCGTGCGCGCTTGATATGCGCAGAACACAAATTTTAAACTCGCTTAGTCGACGGAATCTTCGAATTTTTATCGAATTTCTAAAGCTTTTTCAAGTCTATTTTGCCCATTCAAGGTAAGATATTTTGTCTTTTGTTTATATGTTACGTTTACATTTGTTTACTCCTTTTTGGAAAGTTGGCAATCTCAATTTATATATCTATGTCATGAAACGCTGAAAGCACACAATCGATCGCAGCTAGATTCAGTGTCTGTTTATATATAAACTATATATTCTGCTAATGTGCTATCGACTTTGCATGGACGTCTTACATAGAGATGTCTTTAAAAGGTTTTTCTGTCCATTCGCGTTTGCTTTCTCTCGCTGATTTCCATATTTTGCATCAAGTGATGTTTCATGTATGCCGCTTGACGCTTGTGACTCGTGTGAACTTGACACAAAGTCACACTGTCACAGATATGCAATTGATCGTCTAAATTGCCTGACTGAATCATTCTAATTTGTGCAAGGTTTGACCTATTAAATAGGCTACTGTAGGCATATAAATATGTTTTTATTCCTATTTTACAATGGACTTAATATTTTTGTCTAGTCGCGTTCACATATTATTGTCAGAACAGACAGGGTCTCAGTTCTGCGCGCACTAAGATAAATGTTCGAATGGCAATGAGTTGAAATGAGTTGTGCTTTACATGTAGGTGACTCGCATATCCAGCAAAGTAAGAACAGAATGATGGAACAACGCTTTCGTTTATAGCTTTCCTAATGCAAAATTATTTTGCGCACATGTATATATTTTTAACTACAAAAATATGCAAATTTCCTTGCGTGGCAGTGTCAAATTACTCATCGCAGTAAACATGGGTTTCATGTGGGAATTCCATGTGGAAGAACAATACATGGAAAATATTGATATTTTGAAATAGATGTTACAAAATTTGATGTCTTTCATGTTTCGTGATATATTTAGCTTGTTTCATCCTGCAAACTATGCTAGGGTATGCAGCTACTGACAGCGCGCAAGCCACTGGGTCAATGCCAATAATTACCGTCTACTGAATATAATTTGTGTTGCATATTTGTTTGCATGTTTGTTTCAAGAAGCTAAAGAATAATAACAGTCCCGCAGCATTCCCTACCTTGCAGGTACCCTAGTTGTAGATTATATTACGAATCTAGAAAAAGTGGGTGGGGGGGGGAGGGGTGCGTCCCACATCCGCTGTCCCTCCCTGAGGATTACCCCTTTGTCAAAAATGCGAGGTGTCGAAGTAAGAGTATAGTTTTTATTTTTTTAAACATTTTCTAATTGTCAAAGGCTCATAGGAGTCGCCATATAGGACTGTTGGATACCAATACAATTTTCTTTTATACAATCTCGTACCCCGAGCTTAATTGTCTTATTTATAGTATTTTCAAACTAAATGTTTAGTTGAAAAGACAGCATTAAAATGGTAGTTTTTATAGTCCAGATTAACCATTTTCGCTATTTTGTCTTGCACAAGATATAAAATGCATTTGGGGAACAAAAAAAGGCACATTAAAGGTGGTGGAAAACCTCTTTTACAAACTGAACTGGAATAGAAATGAAAAAAATTATCATAAGCAGTACCGCCAAAAATGTGACATAACATAGAATGATATTGGTTATATTCTTGTCTTTCTTGACATTACCACGCAAATGCTTTTCCTTTTTAATATTAAAGTTACTGTTTATAAAAGCATCGATATAGCTTTTACAGCTTTACATAGAAGGCGTGTGAAAATCTAGGAACAACAGGTTAGGATTAGTAGAGCTATTCAGTATAAATATAGAAGGTGCTAGTAGGCAGAAATTTTATATACATTTTTAGACCTAGCCAGGAGCAGTATAATCTATTTTAGGAAGGATGACTCTTAGTAGACCTTTCGGGAGAATAGTTTAGAACTGATAGAGCTATCCGGTATTAATAAAGTAGAAACAGTTTAATACCAAAACTTCGAACATTTCTATTTCATGCAGTCTGCAAAAAGGAAAACAAAGATGGGTATTCTAACATGCTCCGAATACGAGAAAATCTCGGAGCAATGTTGAGACTACTTAGTCAAATGTCATGCTTTAAGTGGACAATTCCTAGCGGATGCTCGGTAAAAATGACTGGGGGGTTCGAATCCGAGTTAACATTTTCCCCACATTAAGTGTGAATTTAAAATCTATATATTTATTTATTATTATTATTATTAAAGTCTTTATTGTCTAGAGTCACAACAGACGTGCAACTTTACAAATGTCAAATTCCTATTTATTACAGTTAAAAAATTGATCTATCCTAATTAATTATATGAAAGTTAAAAATAGTTAAAAAGACATTTATATAGAGTTCTAAACTGTTCTCCCTATGGCGGTCCAGTAAGAGCCTGCATGTCTTACATAATTGTCCAGTGTTACTGATAATAGATAGCCTATGTGACTACATTCGCACATGACCAAGTGTGACGAATCCAGCCAACAGACGTAATTTATTGTAGATTATATTACGAATTATATTATATTATGACATAACATATAATGATATCGGTTATATTCTTGACATTACCATGCAAATGCTTTTCCTTTTTAATGTTAAAGTTACTGTTTATAAAAGCATCGATATAGCTTTTACACCTTTACATAGAAGGCGTGTGAAAATCTAGGAACAACAGGTTAGGATTGGTAGAGCTATTCAGTGTAAATATAGAAGGTACTAGTAGGCAGAAATTTTATATACCTTTTTAGACCTAGCCAGGAGCAGTTGCGAAAAATGCAAAATATAAATATACTCTATTTTAGTAAGGATGACTCTTAGTAGACCTCTCGGGAGAATAGTTTAGAACTGATAGAGCTATCCGGTATTAATAAAGTAGAAACAGTTTAATACCAAAACTTCGAACATTTCTATTTCATGCAGTCTGCAAAAAGGATAACAAAGGTGGGTATTCTAACATGCTCCGAATACGAGAAAATCTCGGAGCAATGTTGAGACTACTTAGTCAAATGTCATGCTTTAAGTGGACAATTCCTAGCGGATGTTCGGTAAAAATGACTGGGGGGTTCGAATCCGAGTTAATATTTTCCCCACAAGTGGGAATTTAAAATCTATATATTTATTTATATATAGTTCTAAACTGTTCTCCGTATGGCGGTCCAGTAAGACCTGCAAGTCTTACATAATTGTCCAGTGTTATACCGATAATGGAAAGCCTATGTGACTACATTCGCACAAGACCAAGTGTGACGAAGCCAGCCAACAGACGTAATTTATTGCTGCGGAGCGAGCGAGCCTGAAGCGAGCGAGCGTAGCAGCAACCTAATATGTGCAGAGAGGGGATTTTGAAGTAAATTTTATTTAGCGCATGGAATTGTGGTCGTGCGCGCTTGATATGCGCAAAACACAAATTTTAAACTCGCTTAGTCGACGGAATCTTCGAATTTTTATCGAATTTCTAAAGCTTTTTCAAGTCTATTTTGACCATTCAAGATAAGATATTTTGTCTTTTGTTTATATGTTACGTTTACATTTGTTTACTCCTTTTTGGAAAGTTGGCAATCTCAATTTATATATCTATGTCATGAAACGCTGAAAGCACACAATCGATCGCAGCTAGATTCAGTGTCTGTTTATACATAAACTAGAAATACATGCTTGCAGTAACCCCTCGCCCCATGCACCCGAACATTGACAGACACTACATTCCAAAACATTAGTGTTACTAAGCTTTTTCATCACAAAATCTGCTATGCAAAGGTGGTAGACGAGTGAGATATCTGGGTTCAAAGCAAAATTTTGGCTTGGAAAACTGAATTGGATCTCTGGGCCTCTGGCTTACACCCCTCTTCACGACGCACTCAAAGGCTATCGCCATATGAAATGTTTTACTTGACGTAATCATTGTGTTTCCCTTCATTTTAAATGTGCCATTAAAATTTTGATCATTACTGTAATAGTTTGGAAAGAAGAGTGGAAGGAAACAATAATATTTTGGGAAATCTATTTTGGGTTGAGAATTTTCGAAAGAATAAAAAATGGAAATTTTGTTTCAAGAAGAGGAAGCACAGTAGCCATGGCAACTCGATTAATAATATAAATTTCTTTTCTGGAGTACAAAACAGTTTACAAAAGCTGCAAAAATAATTAAAATATTAGTTGTTTTAGCCATCGAAATATGATATATATGCGGTAGGTATGTTCTTATGCATTCTATAAGCTTCAAATTAATGTTTTAATGCAACCTTCCGTTCACTAAAACGTTTCGAAAAGTTTGTAAAACTAAACTGCCTTTTACTCTATATTTCTTTTCTTTTCTGTACAAACTGTGATAATATTTTTACTTTTGACAATAAAATTACCAATTGCCCAACTATATAAAGTAGGTATGTTATTTTGTTCTTTTTTTGGCTTTGATTTACTGTACAAAACATTTCGAAATTGTCATAAAACTTCAACTGTTTTTTGAACAGTATTTTTATACTATGAAGTTTTTTAGATAAAATATGTTTTTCTTTTCTATATAACGCATTTGAATTAACACTAAAACAATGTTGTATTGACCACACAGGATGAACTATGTAATTTCAAAACCACAAACTATAGTTGCATGCCAATTGACGGCAAAACTGCAAAAACAAGTATGCAAAATAAACACTTACCCGTTTAATTTAAAACGCTTTAAAACTCGAAAATCCTGTCCTTTCTCGGCTTTTCGACTGCTTTATTTTCTTATTGACTTTAGTAAATAAAAGTCCTCTAAAAAATTTTCGCTTCTCTTGTTTTGGAGACTTAATATTTGTCTGAATTGATATGTCCCGACTCCAGAGTACTATTTTGAAAAAAGTTTTCATATAAATGCATTATAAATTAAATATGCCAAAAATAAAATGCCAAAATGGCAGTTATTTTTCTGACGTTTGCATATAAAAACAAAATCGTTGTCTTAGCCAATCATGATGTAGCTAGTTACCAGTTTTCTCTCGGCTTTAACTCGCGCATGCGCATAACTTAAAAAACCGTCCATGACAAAAAAAAATGGTGGACGACTTTGCATTCCACAATGTTTTCACATACCCGGGTGTAAATATCCGAGCGGAATTAGTACCCTCGCACGGCGCTTCGCGCCGGCTCGGGGACTATATATTCTGCTAATGTGCTATCGACTTTGCATGGACGTCTTACATAGAGATGTCTTTAAAAGGTTTTTCTATCCATTCGCGTTTGCTTTCTCTTGCTGATTTCCATATTTTGCATCAAGTGATGTTTCATGTATGCCGCTTGACGCTTGTGACTCGTGTGAACTTGACACAAAGTCACACTGTCACCAGGGTTGCCAGATTGGCCTTTTTGAGGCCAAATAACTCGAATTTGGCCTCTTTTTTTCTTGTTTGGCCTCGAAAAAAACATTTGGCCATTTGGCTACTTTTTGGCCTCTTTAACAATCACAGAAAATTAGATTAATTATAAAAATATTTAGTTCTAAATTATGCAGGACTCGGATGTACCTACGCGGTTGGGGTCGCTAAGCTCTGGGAACGAGATGTGATAACTGACCAAATAGATTACTGGCTCACATTAACTGCGTTAGTCACTGATCTATTTAGTATTCACAATTCACATTATTAATGGCGTCCAAATGGAAAGGTTCATACGATAGTGGAAGAAAATATAGTAAAGCATGGGAAAGCAAATTTATTTGGATCACGAAGGCTTCGGACGGGAGTCAAGATGCCTTTTGTAAGCTGTGTCATGTGTCGATAAAGCCCAAACAAGCGAATTTGACGAAACACGAAAAAACTGACAAACACGTGCAGCGTGTCAAACTGTGTAATTCCACGAAACCCCTCCAAGTCGTACGTGTCCCGAAGCCGAAGGTTGCAGACGAAATCAAGATCGCAGAGGTGGAACTAGCCGTAACAATGGCATGTCATTCAGCGCTTTTGACGATGGATCATCTCGGGGAGGTAATTACTGCGCAGGTCACAACTGCGCAGGTCACAAAATACCGGATTTTTCCGATATTTTCTAATTAACTCAACTCATGTGGCCAGAGCCTTTGTACTCAATGGCTCTGGGTACGAGATTGGGTACGAAGCTGCACAACTCACACAACAACAAAAAAAGCACTGGGTACGACCTGCAGGCTACCAGCCCCAGTACCGGACAGCGTAGGTGCTAAAAACGGAAGTTTGGCCTCTTTTTACCAAATTTGGCTACTTTTCAAATCATATTTGGCTCCAAGCCCTTGCTGGACCTGGCAACCCTGACTGTCACAGATATGCAATTGATCGTCTAAATTGCCTGACTGAATCATTCTGATTTGTGCAAGGTTTGACCTATTAAATAGGCTACTGTAGGCATATAAATATGTTTTTATTCCTATTTTACAATGGACTTAATATTTTTGTCTAGTCGCGTTCACATATTATTGTCAGAACAGACAGGGTCTCAGTTCTGCGCGCACTAAGATAAATATTCGAATGGCAATGAGTTGAAATGAGTTGTGCTTTACATGTAGGTGACTCGCATATCCAGCAAAGTAAGAACAGAATGATGGAACAACGCTTTCGTTTATAGCTTTCCTAATGCAAAATTATTTTGCGCACATGTATATATTTTTAACTACAAAAATATGCAAATTTCCTTGCGTGGCAGTGTCAAATTACTCATCGCAGTAAACATGGGTTTCATGTGGGAATTCCATGTGGAAGAACAATACATGGAAAATATTGATATTTTGAAATAGATGTTACAAAATTTGATGTCTTTCATGTTTCGTGATATATTTAGCTTGTTTCATCCTGCAAACTATGCTAGGGTATGCAGCTACTGACAGCGCGCAAGCCACTGGGTCAATGCCAATAATTACCGTCTACTGAATATAATTTGTGTTGCATATTTGTTGCATGTTTGTTTCAAGAAGCTAAAGAATAATAACAGTCCCGCAGCATTCCCTACCTTGCAGGTACCCTAGTTGTAGATTATATTACGAATCTAGAAAAGGTGGGTGGGGGGGGGGGGAGGGGTGCGTCCCACATCCGCTGTCCCTCCCTGAGGATTACTCCTTTGTCAAAAATGCGAGGTGTCGAAGTAAGAGTATAGTTTTTATTTTTTTAAACATTTTCTAATTGTCAAAGGCTCATAGGAGTCGCCATATAGGACTGTTGGATACCAATACAATTTTCTTTTATACAATCTCGTACCCCGAGCTTAATTGTCTTATTTATAGTATTTTAAAACAAAATGTTTAGTTGAAAAGACAGCATTAAAATGGTAGTTTTTATAGTCCAGATTAACCATTTTCGCTATTTTGTCTTGCACAAGATATAAAATGCATTTGGGGAACAAAAAAAAGGCACATTAAAGGTGGTGGAAAACCTCTTTTACAAACCGAACTGGAATAGAAATGAAAAAATTATCATAAGAAGTACCGCCAAAAATATGACATAACATAGAATGATATTGGTTATATTCTTGACATTACCACGCAAATGCTTTTCCTTTTTAATATTAAAGTTACTGTTTATAAAAGCATCGATATAGTTTTACACCTTTACATAGAAGGCGTGTGAAAATCTAGGAACAACAGGTTGGGATTGGTAGAGCTATTTAGTATAAATATAGAAGATGCCAGTAGGCAGAAATTTTATATACATTTTTAGACCTTGCCAGGAGCAGTATAATCTATTTTAGGAAGGATGACTCTCAGTAGACCTTTCGGGAGAATAGTTTAGAACTGATAGAGCTATCCGGTATTAATAAAGTAGGTTTAGTCTAATACCAAAACTTCGAACATTTCTATTTCATGCAGTCTGCAAAAAGGATAACAAAGGTGGGTATTCTAACATGCTCCGAATACGAGAAAATCTCAGAGCAATGTTGAGTCTACTAGCTTAGTCAAATGTCATGCTTTCAGTGGACAATTCCTAGCGGATGTTCGGTAAAAATAACTGGGGGGTTCGAATCCGAGTTAATTTTTTCCCCACAAGTGGGAATTTAAAATCTATATATTTATTTATATATCGTTCTAAACACTTCTCCCAATGGCGGTCCAGTAAGAGCCTGCATGTCTTACATAATTGTCCAGTGTTACTGATAATAGATAGCCTATGTGATTACATTCGCACAAGACCAAGTGTGACGAAGCCAGCCAACAGATGTAATTTATTATAGATTATATTACGAATCTATAAAAAGTGGGGGAGGGAAGGGGTGCGACCCACGTCCGTTGTCCCTCCCTGAGGATTACCCCTTTGTCAAAAATGCGATGTGTCGAAGTAAGAGTATAGTTTTGATTTTTTTATACATTTTCTAATTGCCAAAGGCTCATAGGAGTCGCCATATAGGACTGTTTGGGTACCAAAACAATTTTCTTTTATACAATCTCGTACCCCAAGCTTAATTGTCTTATATATAGTATTTTAAAACAAAATGTTTAGTTGAAAAGACATCATTAAAATGGTAGTTTTTATAGTCCAGATTAACGATTTTCGGTATTTTGTCGATTTTCGGTATAATGCATTTGGGGAGCAAACAAAGGCACATTAAAGGCGGTGGAAAACCTCTTTTACAAACCGAACTGGAATAGAAATGAAAAAAATTATCATAAGAAGTACCGCCAAAATATGACATAACATAGAATGATATTGCTTATATTTTTGACATTACCACGCAAATGCTTTTCCTTTTTAATATTAAAGTTACTGTTTATAAAAGCATCGATATAGCTTTTACACCTTTACATAGAAGGCGTGTGAAAATCTAGGAACAACAGGTTGGGATTGGTAGAGCTATTTAGTATAAATATAGAAGGTGCCAGTAGGCAGAAATTTTATATACAGTTATAGACCTAGCCAGGAGCAGTTGCGAAAAATGCAAAATATAAATATAATTAATCTATTTTAGGAAGGATGACTCTTAGTAGACCTTTCGGGAGAATAGTTTAGAACTGATAGAGCTATCCGGTATTAATAAAGTAGGTTTAGTCTAATACCAAAACTTCGAACATTTCTTTTTCATGCAGTCTGCAAAAAGGATAATGTTAGGTGGGTTTTCTAACATGCTCCGAATACGAGAAAATCTCGGAGCAATGTTGAGACTACTTAGTCAAATGTCATGCTTTCAGTGGACAATTCCTATCCTAGCGGATGTTCGGTAAAAATGACTGGGGGGTTCGAATCCGAGTTAATTTTTTCCCCACAAGTAGGAATTTAAAATCTATATATTTATTTATATTTAGTTCTAAACTGTTCTCCCTATGGCGGTCCAGTAAGAGCCTGCATGTCTTACATAATTGTCCAGTGTTACTACAGGAGGAAACCTGCGACCAAACAGAGCTTTATACAGATAAGATAGCCTATGTGACTACATTCGCACAAGACCGGACGAATTCGAAACCATAGCAAAATCGTCTGTTTCCAACTTTCCATTTGTTCACATGGGAATTCGTACTGTTAGCTGTGCTCAAATTCGTCCTGTCTCGTGCGGCCTGTGCATGTGGATTCAAGGCAAAATCGTGCAAATATAATTAAGTTCGGTTCCACATTCATTCTTTCCCATGTGAAGGGAGGCTTATAATTAACTGAGATCCTAACGTGAATATCTCTCGACAAAAAAGTGATTAAAATTGACAGATTCATGCAAAAAGTTTTTAATACCCGTTAACATTAACAAGTACAAAAATCTAGGCTATATATGTGTAGCCTGCGAGCAGGCGTTTATTCGGGTTAAGGAGGCTTGAAAATTGAAATCAAAATTTCATTCTAAACGGCTGCTCGCAGGCTAGGCTATGTGCTTGTAATAAACCTGTCATAAACGTCATATGAAAAACAAAAGTTCTAAAATTGATTATCCACATATTAATTATTCTAACTACGATTATACGCATTATATGCCTTCAAAATGACCCCAATATCTAACCATGCGTGCCTTTTTACCATAAAAGGGCGCACCGCCGTTTTGTAAAAGTGCAGTCAAATTAAAATGAGTAGATTGAGTTGTAAACAAATGTACCTTAAAATATCTTTTAAATTGTTTTAGGTAAATTTAATTACTAAATAGACCAATGAAATATAGGAATGCCAAATATAAGATTATAACGTTGTTCAATCTTGTTCAATCTTGAACAAAAGAGTTGACAAAAGGTGCTTTTTAAATCTTTTATTTTGCCATGAGTGATTTATAACCTCCTAGATTTCTATGGACTGTGGTTTTTACGCCTTACACTAAATGCAAACATCTAAACATTAAGTAAACAATCAAATCAAACTTTTAAACGTTTTCGTTACTGTAATAACTTGGTGCTTTCGCCATCCAAAGGCTCGCCACGTTCGTTTTGATATCCACGCAACATGAGATCAATGGCTCTTGGAGACTTGGATGCTGCTTTTCATCTTCGTAATACAAAGAGTTCTTCGGCTTGTAGTCTGCACGCTCATTGTTATCTTCGTCACTGAAGCCCATGGGGCGCAGATAACTAAATTCACCCTTTCTTACTGCTTATGGTACTGCTAGTAGTTTTGCATCAACTGCTATCGCTTGGGAGTTTGCGTTGGCTTCGGTTTTCTTCACAAGGATTTGCGTGTTTTGACCGATCACATTACATGTGTCATTCTTCTCTATTTCCACAAATTTGTCAACGGTAAAGCAAATGTCTTCACCTTCCTTCTCTAGACCAGACGGCGGAGGGTTTTGAGATTCAGGGAGCTCAACTACGGCAAGTGCCATTCCCCTAATTAGATGACCATAGTAGTATACAGAATAGGGGTTCTGGCGCGGGTGGAGCGGGTGGAGCATTAAGCTCCACCCATGACGTCATAGGGATCGTATTTCATACTAATAATTATGTTTATCGACAAATCCTAGCAACCAGCGGGTAAGAATAATCACATGCATGTGAGTTCTTTTTTTAAGATACAACGTCTATGGACTTTTCTAATCCCAGAGATTCCGTTTCAAGAATATACACGTGATATGCGTTCAGTCTCAGCGGAATACAAGTATTTTAGAGTTCATTGCAAAGACATTTTTCCAACCTCGTACCCAGGCTTTTTCCTCTTGGAGAGAAAAACCCCTGGTGAACGCTGGTCACGCGGCTCTTTAAAAATGTATTGCCTAAGGGGATGAGGAAAGTATCATATTACACGCTTCCACTTGAAAATTATACACTTCAATTGCAAGGAGTGGGATATCATGTTAATCGATCTTGGGAATCATATATAGTTCAAACTACCTGATAATTTTGGTTTTTGTACTTTGCTTTTAAGTTTTAAAAACGTTGTATACAGTCTTATTAAAAGACAAGTCAAGAAACCAACCAAAATCGTATGCTTTTGAGCTGTTGTTTAATGTTCTCTCAGGACTCAAGCACGGTTTTATATCAGACGCCTCTTGTCTACAATCGTCATTATATTAAAATATATAAAGCTATATTTATAATATTTTTTAAATATACCATTAGAATTGTTGCTATTTCTAAACGCTATAAGTTAATATTGAAGATAAATAGAGTTTTCACGAGCGACCATATATCTTAAAGCATCATAGCCGATAGACATAGCGCCTTCTAGCAAACGCTAGCTAACATGCAGAGATTCATGTCCACTTGAAGCATTTTACAGTTTAAGAGTTAGTAAGACACTAAAAATTATGAGGGAAATTACTAAATTATGTTATTCGAGCACTTCCTTCTAATTTTCTGGCCGATTCTATAAATTAACATGTACAAGTCTGAAGCCTGAAGGCAAAATTTTATAGCCTCCTCCGCCGCTTCGGAAAATTCAAATTACGATATAGTATATAGTACTGAAGTAAATATCGCCTTTATTTAATATAAACCTTTATCTTGCCCCCAAGGCGCATGGAAAGGAATGATAGAACGGATCAGGTTTACAAAATACTTTTCTATTTTATTATGTCTGCGCGTTTTATTTCGGTACATAATTCATAAAAACTGATACATAGCTATAGACTTAGTCATATGTCGTAAGTATTCGCACATATATTATATATATATGAGATAGCATTTAGTCTTCAGAGTTAGAGTTCCCATTTAATCATGCACCTGTAGTACAGCAAAACAAAAACATAGTCTATGACATAGTTATACACAAAATATTGTAAAATTGCTCATTGGACATTGTGTCTCAGAGACTCAGACCATATGCAGTGTCGCAGTGACACAGCAGCATGTAATATGAATACTTTTAGAAAATACTAACAACCGTTATTCTAAATCCCTATTGTTGCTGCCGCAGCGAGCGAGCCTGAAGCGAGCGAGCAAGGCAGCAGACCTAAATAATGTAGTGGGGATTTTTCTAAATTTTGCTTTGGCGCATTGCATTGTGGTTGATTTTCCATAGACCCAACATGCAGTGCGCGGACCGACTATATAAACGCATCTTGCTCTCATGTGCTTTCTTTTGCTCTGGCAGTCTTGTGGGTGGACTTTCAGCTGTTAATAAAGAGGTATTTATGCTAATATTAATTGTGAAATTTTTTAGTTTCATCCTTTAAATACAACACTTTCAGCTTCTAAATGCACCACATTATTGCATTTCATTACAGATTCGCTTTTCCTACGGTATATTTTGCCTTTCCTACGGTAAGTGTATTCGCCGAACAAACACGTGTTATTGGTCTGTTCATCTGTTGGCTGTTGATCATGAATAATTCATGATTTTTGTTAGTGTATTCGTTCCAAACGGTCATTTACTAACCCTCAAATTATATTTCATTATAGGTTTGCTCTTTCAAAGTTTTCCTACGGTATATATTCGCTTTTCCTACGGTAAATGTATTCGCCAAACGAACACGTGTTATTGGTCTGTTGGCTGTTGATCATGAATAATTCATGATTTTTGTAAGTGTATTCGTTCCAAACGGTCATTTACTAACCCTCAAATTATGTTTCATTATAGGTTTGCTCTTTCAAAGACTTTTGGTACGTCGAAGACAAATTGTAAGTGTGTTCGCCGAACAAGCTTACATTGTCCTGTTGATCATGATTTTCGTAACGTGCCAAAGTCCAAACGGTCATTTAATATTAACCCCTCAAATTATGTTTCATTATAGGTTTGCTCTTTCACCTCAAAGGCTTCTTCAGTTCTTGCTTTGGTTAATTTGGTCCAACAGGTACGTCAAAGATAGGCTGTTGAGCGTTTATGCTGTGTGTGATAGCTTACTAAATTTGCATATTGTGCATCTTACTAAATTTACATATTGTGCATACTCGTTCTTAATATAAATTAACCGATATAGTTGCTGCTGGTGTGTTCTAAACTCGCCTCGTTTAATTTTGGTGTGTGTTTCACATGCCTCGTTTCGGTGTGGTTGTCCATACCTCAAAGTCTATTGAACAATTTTAATATCTGATCTGTGTTTAAGAAGTGTTTCAATATATATCTCCAGTTGTTATAAGTGCCTGTGAATTTGCTTGTATGCTAATTGCTACATCTTCAGTATAAATCCATTTCAAATTATCCGGCTGGGGTTAACATCTGAAATGTCTTATGGCCTGAGTAGTCCATCTTTTCTTTTCACTCCTATTAATCTACAGTCTCAAAGATTTTTGTGTTCATTGGTTGAATTGCCATTGATTAATGAGCATAAATTAGTTCCTCACTTACCCAAAAAGCTTGGTAAACCTTTAAAATTACATAGTATTAGAGGTGATGGTAACTGTCTATTCCGAGCATTGTCATATGCTGTAACGGGACGGCAAGGGTATTATCCTTTTTTACGAGAGAAAGTTATGAGTCACATGCAATCGATTGAAAGTTTACTTGAACCACATATGGGCATATCCTTCAATACGTATCTTAATAAGAGTGGAATGGCAAATGATCAAGTTTGGGGGACAGATGTTGAAATTTTAGCTGCCTGTTCATTGCTAAAAACATATATATATATATTTATACTCAAGTAGGTAATGTTTACAAATGGCAAAAGTTTTCTACATCAATGCTAAATGGTTCAATCCCAGAAAATAAATGTGCAATTTATATTAATCATAGTAATGATGTTCATTATGACATTGTACTTGATGTATGTGTTCATTTAAATGACAATGAAAGTAATTATGAAAAGCAAAATGGAAAACGGAAGAATGTTTCTCAGAAAACGTATGAATATATTTCAACTGATCAATCCCCAAATAAACGAAAGAAAAAGGAATACAATGTAATTAGTAAGAAATCATTGTTTAATACACCAGGGAAACCTAATGAGAGTGTTAAAAGTCTTAACCAGTCATGTGGCCACATTCATAACTCTTCATCAGGGAGTAAAAATACCAATAATGCAAAAAGTGATCTTGATAATATTGATATTGATACAACATTTAAACAAAGACAGCAGGAGGTACCTTATATGGTAGATAAAACAATGAAAACAGTGCCTTCCTCTTACAGTGACAAAGCAAGCCAAAAGCACATTTCAAAGTTTAACAAATCAATTCAATTTTCTATAAGCCAGTGTCAAGTATGTTTTGAGGCATGGCCTTTAAAGTCAAGCCAAAATCACCATACACTTGTCGTAGATGTTTAGCTGACAAAGTCATACCCAAAAAATTTTCGATCTAAAGTGCCCATTGAATTACAGTGCTTAACCCAAGTGGAAGAAATGTTGATTGCTCGGGCACTTCCCATTATGAAAGTCTATATTAAACCAGGAGGTCAAAGAGGTTATTCTGGGCATTGCATTAATTTGCCTCAAAAAATTACAGAATTAGCTGATACTCTACCACGATATCCTAAAGATATCCCATTGATTGTTGTGACTATGAAAGGGAAAGATAATTCTTTCAAGGATGTTTTAGTTAGAAAAGAAAAGGTTGAAAATGCATTATTTTGGTTAATTAAACACAATCCTCAAAACCAATCTATTAAAGTAGATACCAATTCTTTAAACAATTTACCAACAGATGGTGTGTCAAATGATCTCCAGACAATCAACACATTGGATGATATTACAATTGATGAGGTAAATGATGATAATGATCTTGAGTCCAGAGTGATGATGAGCAAGTATTTGACAAACATACTGAAACAAGCAGTTTTCTTCCTCAATGTAACAATAATAAACTTGAAAAAGATGAAATTCATAATGAGTTAGCTCCTCAATCTATTAATTGGCCATCTATAGAAAATGAACCACTTAATGAATACACAACACCATTCCTTGCCACTATGGCTTTTCCAACCCTGTTTCCAGATAGTAAAGGTGATCCAACTAACCCATCCATACAAAGAGATGTTACTTTTTCCTGTAGAATACAGCACTTAATTAAATTTGCAGAAAGTGTAAATGGTAAATGGATATATCGTTTTGCAAGCCATCCTAGGTTTTCGTACTGGGCACTAAATATGATTCAAAGAAAAAGAACATTGCAACAAAGTAGTATTTTCTTGAAACAAAATCCTGGAGAATCCCATCTTACAATAGATGAACTTAGAAATATGGCATGCAATAATAGTTCGACAAATTTTATGTCAAAGCTTTCAAGATATGTAGCCAACATTACAGGTAGTAACGCATATTGGCATAAAATACGAGAAGATTTAAAAGCTATAATTTCATACAAAGAAGCTCCCACTAGTTTCTTCACATTTTCATCAGCTGATATGCATTGGCCAGAGTTGCATTCATTTTTTGACCCAAGTAATAGTGATTTGACTAATCAAGAAAGAAGAAATAATATAATAAACAATCCTCATTTGGTAGACTTGTTTTTTACCAAGCGTTTGGAGAGTTTTATAAAGCACTGGTTGTATGACACCCTTAATGCTGAATGGCATTGGTATAGGTATGAATTTCAGGCAAGAGGAAGTATACATTGTCACGGTACTGCAAAATTAAAAAATGATCCAGGTTTATGCAAGCTCACTGAAATAGCTCTAAAAGGATTTTTAGCTAAAAAAGTATTGAAGGAATGTATTAATTCTGACAATCCTTGTAATGATCCTAACATATTACATGATATTAAGCAAGGTGAAATAGCATCTCAACAAATTTGTGATTATGTTGACTCATTAGTTTTAACTTGTAACCCAGTCCTGCCAGAAAGTCAAGCATGGACAAAACCACAGCTTCATCCTTGTAAAAGAAAACATGAATTTATTCAGGATTCTGATCGTGATAATGACTATGCCAATCTGGTAAATACTGTGCAACGCCAAACACGTTGTAGCACTAAATATTGTCTTAGACCATCTGCTAAACAGGAACAAAAAGAGCTGCATTGTCGTTTTAAATATCCAATTGATTGTTGTGATAAAACAACACTAGAGTTTGAACCTATTCATACAAAGGATAAATCTGTTCAGTACAAAGCCAAAGTGATAACCAAAAGAAACGATTCTAGATTGAATAACCATCAACCAATACAACTTAAGGGTTGGCGAGCTAATTGTGATATCCAGGTAGTAATTGATCATCATGCATGATTGTGTAGAATACCTTTCTAAATATGTTGCTAAAGGTGAACCTAGGTCAACAATGTTGAAAGATACTTTCAATGCTGTTATGAAAAATGTAAATTCCAACATAGAGCCTTCCAAGGTCATGAAGAAAATTATGATGAAATCACTTGGAGAAAGAGATTTCAGTGCTCAAGAAACAATGCATCTGTTGCTTTCCTTGAAATTATATGCAACAACATTCAAAGTTTTACCAGTTAACTTAAATGGGTCCCGTAAAGTTGAGACAGGTTTACAAAGTGAAGAAGATATATGCACAAAAGATTCTTTGTTAGATATATATGCAAAACGCATGATTTACCAGCATACTTTCCCAGAGATAATCAATATGAATTTTATGACATTTGCTGCAAAATATAAAGTTGCGAAAGGGAAACTTGTGAACCAGTCACAAAATATTGTTCCTAGGATATTTCCAAACTATTCTCCAAATCCAAAAGGAGATAAATATAGTTTGTACTGTAAATACCAACTACTGAAATACAAACCTTGGCAAAATTCACAAAACAATGCTTGGAATAATGAAACACCAGATGATCGTACATATATTGCTGCATGGCGAGATTTCTTGCATTCGCCTTTTGCAAAACAAAATGTCCCAGAATGGGAAAATAAACTGCAGCATGTGTTAGATAACATTGAACAAACTTACGAAACCCCTGATGATGAAACATTTAATCAAGAAGAATGGATGATACTTTCTGATTTTCATAACTCTAATAACAACATTTTTGATTCGCAAAATTTGCAAGAAGTATATGATACAAGCAGCAAAGGCAAAGCAATGGAGTCACTATACATTGTCAATGGAGTCACTATACATTCATTTTTAAAACTTCCTATTGTTTCATCATCTCATAAAGATTTAAAAGGTGAAAGCCTTACAGCTTTGCAAGAAACTCTCTTGACTATTAAGTATATTGTAATTGACGAATACTCTATGCTAGGGATAAATTTGGACAATCAAGTTCACAATTTTAGAGCAAGGATCACAGAGGAAGTGGATCAAAGAGAGGCACATAACCAACAACAAGCTAATAGATACATGGTTGACTGCGCTATTCAAAACCTTCCCCAACCCACCATACCGAGGCAAACACCCCCAACTGAAAGTTTGTTAGAGAAAATGCTACCCACCCTTATCAAGATGGAAAGACCTAAACTACCGGTATTTGAGGGCAAACCTATTGACTATGCTAGATTTAAAGCTTGCGTTAAAGTTGAAATTGAAAGAAAGGGAGTGTATGACAATGTGGAAAAACTGAAATTCCTCCTTGATGCTGTAACAGGCTCAGCAAAATCCTGCTTAAAGAAATTTATTCCAGGGTCGGAGAAATACGAAGAGGCCTGGAAAACCCTAGATGATCGATTTGGTCAACCAGATGTGGTGGTAGCTGCTGCAAAGAGGCGAATTGACGAATTCCCTGACATTCCGATTGAAAATGCTGGGAAAATTAGAGAATACCAAGAATTAGTTTCAGAGCTTGTTGGTGTGTATAAGGAACTTAACTTTGAGCATGAGCTAAAAGCCCAACTGCCTGAATCATATGTTAAGCGGCTTCTAACTCGTCTTTGTGCACGATGGGGGGAAAAGGTTGAAAGCAAGCCCGAACTGTCTACTTGGGAAGAATTTGCAAATTGGTTGGAGAAAGAAGCGAGGTTATGTGAAGGAAAACAAAGATGGATGCCAGAAAAGAGAGAGAGAAAGAGAAGTCCATGGCAAAGTGATAAGTATAAAGATGTCAAAGGTGATAGATCAAAATTGGGTATCTTCGCTGGGGCAGCTAATGAGTCTTCGAATGGCTATAGACCACGTATGGTTACAAAGTGTCCGATTCATGAGTCAGGTAAACACACGCTTCAAGAATTTCGAAGGTTTGCCGACATGTCAGTTGATGAGAAAGAGAAGACGATCCTCGGGAACAGACTGTGTTTGTCTTGTTTAAGTCCAGGTCATAGATTGAGGCAGTGCCAAGTAAAAGTAAAGTGTAAAGTAGAAGGTTGTGGAATGCGTCATCATACGTCCGTCCGTGAAGTCGACAAGAGATTTATTGAAAAGGTAAAAACTAAGAAACAAGAGCGTGAAAGACCACCACCTAGTTCCCCTAATGAACAGAATGTTTCAATTACAGGGTTTTACAGCAAAGGTCAAGCTTTGGTAGAAGTCTTACCAGTGGTTTTCTATGGAAAGGCTGGGCAAAAGGAGACAGTTATGGTCTTACATGATAATGGATGTAATACAACATTGATGGATGAAGAGCTAGCAGTTGTTTTAGGTTTAGAAGGAAGAGAGGTAGATCTAGAGCTACAAGGAATAAACTGCCAAATAAACTGCCACATTAGTAGGTGCCAGATTGCTCGTGTGGGACAAGAAAACAAGAAGCTTTCGTTGCGTGACATTAAAACAATCAATGGGCAAGATGGCCCTGAACAGAAACTAAAGTGGTCCGAGCTCAAGCATGACTTCCCACACTTGCGTGATTTAGATATACTCGACACGGACACAAAACCAGTTCAAGTTATCATTGGCACTAACAATGCAGATTTAATACTCCCGAGAAAGATTGTGAAACCCAGACAAGCATTTCATCAAGATCGACTTCCATATGCGATTGAGTCTCGTTTAGGTTGGACGGTGACAAATTGGCTTCCCGGGAGAGAAGTTTCACAACGATATACAACCATGAAAGTGTACCAAAGGGAAGTTGATGCTGATGACGATCTGAAGCGATTGGTTTTGGCTCAGTCAGCTGTTGATGCTATTGGAGTGGTCAAAGTCACAAATCCTGTAAGGTCGATCGAAGATAAACGTGCAATGGAAGTTATGGAACAATCCACATGCAAAGTTGCAGGCAAAGATGCTTACGAGTCGGGACTTCTCTGGAGAGAGAAAGAGCCCAGTTTACCCAACAACTACGAAATGGCTTTGCAACGCCTACATTCGCTTAATAAGAAGTTCAAGTCGCGTCCTGAAATGAGAGAAAGATACTCGAAATCGATTAAAGAGGATGTTGAGAAGGGATTCGTAAAGAAACTTACGAAAGAAGAAGTTAATGAAACGAGTGATGTTACGTGGTACTTACCTCATAGATATGTTATCAATCCAAAAAAACCACAGCCCCTGAGGCGTGTTTACGATGCATCTGCGAAATATCAAGGACAAGGCCTATTGTCTTCGTTGTTTGGAGTATTGTTGCGATTTTGCGAAGGGCAGATTTCTTTGGCTGCTGACGTGAAAGAAATGTACCATATGCTTCGTCTCCCTGACCGTGACAAACCGGCGTTGCGATTCTTGTGGCATGATGAGGAAGACACCCTGGAGCCTGATGTGTATCAGTTCGAACGGGCTGTCTTTGGCGAAGTTTCTGCCCCCTCTAGAGCCAACTATGTAATGAGAAGAAATGCAGAGGAAAATGGAGCGGACCTCCATCTAGGAGTCAAAGCGGTGAAAAGGCATTTCTACATGGATGGCGGTTTACCATCCACGAATTCGCGGCAGGAGGCTATCGAGATTAGAAAGCAAATGACTGAACTTCTCAGCCGTGGAGGGTTTCACTTACATAAGTGGTTGACAAATGACCCTGAGGTTCTAGCTACGATTCCAGCAGAAGAGAGGTCGCCAAAATTCTTAGAATTGACCGACGGGAAGCTACCGACAGATCGTGCGTTAGGAGTAATTTGGGATGCGGAAGAAGATATGATTAAGTTTTCGGGTCCTGTCGATGCACCTGGAAAAACAAAGCGGCAAATCCTCAGCCAATCATTTTCTATTTGGGATCCACGCGGACTGATACTCCCATTCTCAATCAGAGCTAAGATGTTTTTACAGAAATTGCACCGTAAGAAGATAGCATGGGATGATGAAATCAAGGATGAAGATCTAAAAGAATGGTTCGTGTGGTGTGAAGAGTTGAAAGAACTGAGTAACATTGCAATCCCGAGGGCCCTCCTAAGTAAACTCAGCGATGTTTCAAGTTTGCAAATCCATGTTTTTGGTGATGCGAGTCAAGAGTCATACGGAGCATGTGCATATCTAAGATGTGAATTTGAGGATGGCTCGGCAGATTGTCGACTGATCGCTGGAAAAGGCAGAGTGGCGCCCTTAAAAGCCCAGTCTATCTGTAGATTGGAATTGATAGGAGCTTTAATATGAGCGAGATTAGCTGAAACAGTGGTTAACGAGCTGACGATTGAGATCAATGCTGTTGTGTTCTGGTGTGGATTGGCCGACGAATAAGATAGATTCACCAGAGTTCGACGCAGAAGAAAGAAATGAAATGAAACGAAATGGACGGGGACTGTTCAAGAGACAACACCCTTAATTAGTTGGAGTCGATTTTCGTGTCTTGGAAAGTTACGTCGAATAACAGCTTATGTTTTACGCTTTGTTGCGAACTTACGGAAGAAAAAGGAAGAGCGTGTGTTTGGACATCTTTCGGTCGATGAGCTTAAAGCGGCGCAGCATTCTCTGGTAAAGCAAGCCCAGTCAGAATCGTTCCAAGAAGAGTTGAAGATGTTACAAAAGGGAAATAGTATCTCGAGACGAAGCAGATTAAAAGCGTTGGATCCTAAAGTTGAAGGAGGGTTTTTGGTCGTTAGAGGACGAATTAACCTAGCTGCGATTCCTTAAGTCTCGACACCCGATAATCTTAGATCCGAAGCATGACGTAACTCGTCTAATAATTGATGAAAAGCACCACGAGTATTGTCACCCACCTACGGAACAAGTACTTATTGAACTTGATTCGTCAAAAGTACTGGATTATTCACGGACGACAAGCGGTACGAAACCAGAAGTTCAAGTGTACCTATTGTCGAAGACAGTCAGTCCAACCACATGTGCACAAGATGGGGAATTTGCTAGCATGCAGATTAGAAGCCGGCGTGGTTTTCCAGAATACAGGAGTAGATTTCTTCGGTCCGATGTTAGTCAAAGAAAAGCGTTCAACGATCAAAGTTTACGGATGCCTTTTCGTCTGCATGTCTACTCGTGCATGTCATATAGAGTTAGCATATGATCTTTCTACTGACCATTTTCTAATGGCGTTACGACGATTTATGGCTAGACGTGGACGACCGAAAAGAATCTACAGTGATAACGGAACTAACTTTGTTGGGGCCTACAATGAATTAAAGGCTTGCCTTAGTCAACTTGATCAAGAAAGAGTAAACAACTCGTTGACGCCGCTAGGTATAGAATGGCATTTCCAATCACCCTCGAGTCCTCACTTTGGCGGTGCGTGGGAGAGATTAGTGCAATCCACAAAGAAGACATTGAAAGCTATTTTGAACAATAGAGTTGTGGTAAAAGAAACGCTCAGAACAGCGTTAGTTGAAGCAGAAGGAATCTTAAACAGTAGACCTATCACCCAAGTGTCCAGTGATGCCAACGACTGGGAGGCACTTACCCCAAACCATTTGCTGCTGTTACGGGCCAATCCAGCTGTTGAAGATGCTCATGTTGAAGACAAAGAAATAAACTCCCGTAAAGTATGGAGACAGTCGCAAGCGTTAGCAAATTTCTTCTGGAGAAGATTCATTACCGAGTACATTCCAAGTCAAACGAAAAGAAAGAAGTGGGCGGAGGAAACCCGAAGTATGAGAGTTGGGGATCTAGTTTTAATTGCCGACTCCAATCAACCTCGTGGAACGTGGCCGATGGGAAGAATAACGGAAGTACATCCGGGAGTTGATGACGTAGTTAGAGTGGTTAAGGTGAAGACACCGAACGGAGAATACAAGAGACCAGTTACCAAACTGTGTCTATTAGAAGAAGTGGACAACGATGATGTTCTTCTCGGCAGTGTCTCGACTGGGGGTGGGAATGTTGTCACTTCCGGTGTTTAGACAGTGAAGCGCGCTTCCGGTAATGAGCCCTGCAAAGGAAAAAAGACTCCCCAAAAACAATAAAAGCTTAGACGGTGAATAATTATTGAACATTTTCAGAGGTTTTTTATACGAGTTGATATTATATTATGTTTAATTAAAGGTGATTTATATTGGAGTTTTATTTTGTGTGAGTATACCGTCGTTCCGCGACAACATGTCAGAGACAGACAATGTTTCGACAACTTCAACTGAAAAGTCTGAAAGTTCGATGACAGCAGAAAAAGAGTCAGAAACTGAGGAGGAAGAAAAGGATCCTTGGATACCACACGTAGAGGAGGCAAAACAGAGAAATTACACGATTTATGAGGAAATGAAGAATGACTTGATAGCCAGTGGTCTTGATTAGCAATCTGCTAGAGGCAAAGCTTACTCCAATATTCTGCCTAAGCTGCAAAAGGAACTAGAAAGTATTTATATGGAACGCCTTTTGTGGATGAAACAACTAAAGAAAGATCCAGTACATAAGAAAATAATGCAGACAAAGAATACATTTGTCGGAAACGATGACTTTGATCCAGAAGAAGCTCTAGAAGCAGCTGTTGATAAGAGAAAGTTTCTAATAAAAATACTTTTAAAAGGCTACAGTTTTAATGAGGAAAACACTGAAAGCGATGATTAAACTGCTTCATAATGAGCTATAGAATATTATACTTTTGTATTACGGAATTTGATGATTTTAATAGATAGACATTTTGTCCAAACGTGTACTTGCATGATTCATGACTTTTTATGGTTCCGGAAACGTGAAATCCCGGTGATGCAAGCGGGACTTATGAGCAGATGAGCACCTGCTCTAAGGGACTCATTGAGTACTTGCTCATTCACTCATTTTACTCAGAGCACATGCTCAAAAAAACTCAGAGCATTAACTTACTGCTTTGTGCGTTTGCTCAAAGTGCTGTATAACATTTCAGTTATGATAAAAAAATTCTACTTATATGTTACTATACCGCAAGTGATGCATGGATAATGCTGTTGTGGTGCATGGATAATGCAATTACACGCATGTGCAGCTCTCCTCAATTATACGCATGGGCAGTGAAGCTCTTATTGTTTAATTAATCGCTTAGGCTTGACCTAATTATCGCGTACATATTTGTCAAAAAAACAGATCAAAATATAGACTAGATTATGCTTTGCGATATATCACCCTACAAGATTACTCGGGCATGGCTGTTTCTTCGCATTGCAGGTGGTACAAATGTAATATGTAGTTTTGCACCGTAACACTACGTGATCTTATAGTGTGACGTATATAAATACAAAGGTGCTTTCAAGTTATGTTGGCACTGGTGGCGGACAGATGGAACGCATTACAGACGGTAGTAGTACTTTGTATTATTATGAGAAAATATTTTATAAAATAAAACGCACCAATATTTCGCTCTAAAAATGTATACGTTTTCGCGTTCGCCATATCCCCTTTTTCGCCCTATTGAAGAACCTTTCATACCGTTATTCTACAACGGCTGTTATTCCAATTCTCAACAGAACTGAAAAATGTATAGAACAAACACTGAAACATTTATTGAACAAACAGTTTAAACACATATTATATAGTACTTTGTATTATTATGAGAAATTTTTTATAAATAAGATGTTTCACTCTGTTGTAAAATCAATATTATGTATGTTCTGATTTGTGCTTGACCATAAAAGCGCGAAAAAAATGCGGGGAAATTTACGCTGTACATGTCATGCGTAACTACGCTCATTATTATTATTCGTACGTAGCTACACTGTACACGTCTGCGTAGCTACGTTGTACAGTTCATGCGTATGAATACTAATTACTTCCGGCGCCAGATGGGGGGTTAAACTACTCACCATCAATATGACAATGCATAAACCGCCATCCGGGATTTGCAGCCTTGAACTTAATGACGACATAACCACCAGCTGGAACGATAATAACGTCTTTACGGACTGTTTTGTCGTTCACCACGATATCTGGTGGTCCTCCTTCCCTTCATATTCCTGGCCCACACTCTGTGTCTATTTGTATATCATCGTTCACACTCTCAATGGTTCCGTCCTCAGAATATTGTGGGTAGGCAATTTTTGCCACACTGGCTCGCCCAAGCCTTCGGGAAGCGCCGAAAACACAAACTGCATCGATTTTAATTTGTCAGGTTCGTTAATTGGAACTGTATGTGGGCATTTTTCGGTACAGTCCTGCGTGTTATCCGCTGTGCTATACTTACAATAAGGCGGTACTTGACTCTTGAATCCCAGGCCAAAGGGTTTTGGGGGATAAACCCACTGAACGTTATTTATCCTCGCAGCATCATTAATGATATCAAAGTTGAAAAATCGCGTTAACGGCGTTGTATCATCAGGGAGTTCATCGTCTGGAGTTGGGTGAGCAATTTAAGTTTGAACACGTTGTAGCAATTAACTGAAGAAAAGAGTTTATGGTAGTTTGGGGTAATTCTCAAAAGGACAATTCAATGCTTTGAACAACGAACTTCATGCACTCTGATATACTGCATTGTTACCGTACTTCAGACATGCAATGCCAACGCGTTCAGGTTGGTTGGGATCTTTATCATATGCAGCAGACTCGATTCGAATTGGAAAAGCAATCCCGCGATCAACATGGACATGCAAAACGTCAATTTTGAACTGTTCTGTAAGATATCCGTCAGCACCTATCACAAACAACGTATGATTGTCGATAGAAAAACGAAGGACAGTTTCTTCCATTGCTCCAATCACTCGAAAACGATAACTCTCTCCAGGCTCTACAATGAAGGAAGGTTCAAATGGTTCTATTTGTGTTGTTGTTTGAGGCAGTCTTATTCCGTTTATTTGAAATGACTTAATTGATTCGTCATTTTACTGGAACAGATTCTCCATCCGGCATGTGTTCTGTAGAACGTTAATTTATTTCCATGTGTTCTGTGATAGCTATCGTGTGACACCCCCTATATTTCCCCGCTCGGTATGCCACTGATAATACCATAATAACTTGATTATGCAGTTTGGTTCTTAAAATTATTTACAGTACTGCTAATTAGTAATTATTCTTTGAAAACGTCAAATTAAAACAAAACAAAATTTATGATGATTTTGTATCTTCGATTTCCAAACATTTTGCATGCTTCACCAATTACAGAAAGCACTGTGTTTTTTTGGGATAAATTCTGCAATGATGTATAATATGTAATATGCAAATGTTGTTGTAAAGTTTTCAGTAGAGACAAAAGCATAAAAAAGACAGGGGGGACAAGAGAAAAACAAAAGATTGTGACCTAACTGGCTAACTCCAAAGCTGCTAGGAACACCAGAATTATGGGTGGACTGGGGGAAGTTACCCCAGTACTTTTTTATTGGGGTAGTATTATAAGCTACTGTAGACTGTAGTGACCTGTTAAGGATATGTTGCTCGTTCAAAGTGATAGTCAAAACCTATCCGAGACACCTATCTTAGTGCTTCAAATATGGAAAGTATCCCCAGCCCAGAAATCTAGTTAAAGATAGTTGCACATAGTTTCATGTCTTCATATATAACCAGTCCTTAGAATTCTTTAGAGAATCCAGATATGATATTTGCAAAATGCATGGCTTCATACTGCATGCTCACAGAGATAATTTTCCAAATGCTAAAAATACATACAGCTTATTCAGAACATCACAAAATAGTATGAAACTAAAATGTGGAATTACAAAGTTCTCCATTGCTTTGAGGGAAGAACCTGACATTGTGATTGTTAAATATATCTATTTTCTACAACCACACTGGCGCACTGTATTAAAATACTTGTGGCTAAAATAAGATACTGTACAAGCATACACAATCCAAAATTGTACCACACACAAGAGCCTCTTTTAAGCAAACAAATACAAAAACTTCAAACATTTGGGCAAAGATGATATTTGAAACCAGAGCGAACAGGTATTAAAAATTCCGTAAATATTTCAGTTCACATACTATTTATATTATTTCATGAAAAAAATTGTCGAAATACATGATAGAATATACTTTATTCAGGCTTAAAGGACGAGAATAACGTGTACGACGTGCAAATATGTCGAAAAGTGAAAAGTCGTAAAAAGCTAAAATATTTATAGCAAAAAGCTAAAATATTTTTTTCCAAATCCAGGGGTGTGTGAAAGTTGTTGCGTGCTCAAAATTGAGCCTGTCAGTGGTAATTACCATGGACATTTGGGAGTTGGGACCATATATGGCGTCAGCAAACCAAATATCCGCCATGTTTTTTGCTTAAATTAACTTTTTTCTGCCGAGCACAGGAGCACTTCCTCCAGTAATATTATAGCTCAGTGGCATAACCTTGCATAACCTTGCATCTCTGACCTTGCACAGGCTTATTTAAATTTATGGAAATTTTTGCTGTCATAAATGGAAATTACAAATTTGAAAGTGGAGGACTGAGATATTCGTTCTTATTCTGATTTCAGATCGAGGAAGAACGATCAATTTGTAGAAAAAGTTTAAGCTATTTCTCCACAAAAATCAATAAATATGGTACTGTATGTTATTTAAGAGTTAAATCTTTGAATAAACTTGAAATTTCTGTTGTTATTGTGGTTGCAAAACGCATATAAGCTCTATTTTTGGTAAAAATTGTACTATGTTAGTTAATATTTGCAATTATTATATACTACCGCAGTATGTACTGTTGTGCGCAAAATAGCCAATTTGTACATGATATTTTGCAATTTTTCTCGTAGGCGAGATCGTTTAAGCTCAACAATGGAGCACTGATGCCTGCAATTGGCTTAGGGTAAGTGTTTTTAGTAAAATAGATTGCTTCAAATTGAGTTTATTTGTGCGCCATGCCGAGGGGTCCGTCACGGCAGAATTCTCGTCCACTCGATTCAGAAATCAAGTTCAGGACAACGTGAAATCAACCGGAAATCGTATGGTTTCTACATCAGAAATCGCAAAAATTCTAGTGAAAAGCTTGAATATTGGCCGGGGGTACATGGGAATGAGATTGTGACTTTTTTGCGTTTTTCTGATGATATATATATTACATAATATAGTATGGTATTTAATGTTTGTTTCACATAATAATATATAATATATATATATCAAGATTTTTCGATTTCAAATTGCTCCAGAGTTTGAGTAAATGCACCAATAAAATATACCAACACTGATGTAACTGATATCTTCAGGAAATCTTGAAATCAGTGTTGAAATCAGTAGAAATCAAGAAATCAGCTCAAAAATCAAGTGATTTCGAAATCTTGTATGCTTTATTGTCATTGTTGTATCCCGTCACAATGTTTGCAGACCTGCAATTGCTGGTCATCATACAATGTCCTGCATGATTTTACCTTTCATTCAAGCATACCGTTTATAACCAAATATGTAACAAATTTTGCTTGTTTAACTAATTAGCTGGCAATGCGCCCAGATGTGCCCACATTAGTATTTCACTCTGTCTAATGGGTGTGTCATCGGCTTCCCCGATGGGGGCGGGGGAGGGCGGGCTGTACTGGGGTAATTTAACAAAACAGTGGGTGGTTTGAAGCAAAATTTTGCCCGTGGTGTAAGGCAAATGCGGGAGCTTTGACTTGCCTACCCCAAGGGCAAATGAGGGGACTTTTCGTGTTTTGTGGATAAAAGAGCTTAAATGCTGTGCATTGTTTCTAATTATTCCTGTCAATAAGGCAATTTCCATGCAATTCTGTACAAATTCGCCTCAGAAAATGCCAAAAATGCTGTCATGGAGCATTGAAAATTTTAAATTTTGTGTAAAAGAAATAAAAGAAGGAAATTTCAAAATATTGGGAAGGAAATTTATTTTCGGCATGTGGATATAATGGAACCTTCAAATCTTCATCCTTTTTTGAGCGCTATCCGAAACAAACAATGGAAGCCTGTACCAAAAGCCTGGAAGAAAACCTGTACTTTATATGGTTTATATTTGTTGTTTGTTAAAATTTATAGATATATGACACTTACAAAACTAGAGAGTAGAGTTATATGCTGGCAAGATGGAACATTACATTTATGGTCTGTGTTTAGAAGACACAGATGAACTATAGAAAAACTGTACTGTATATTGTTTATATTTTTTGTTTGTTAAATTTATAAATATATGACACTTACCAAACTAGAGATATTATTTGTAAAGTTGCCCCTAAGGGTAGGAACTTTGCAAAACTTTTTTGCCCCATGGGTGGGGAAATATTTCAAGATTGAAGTCGATCCCCACATTTGCCCGGGGTCCCCCCTCAGGGAAGCCGATGACACATGCATAACGCCAAACAATTTTACTCTGTCTAACACTAGACAATTTTACTTGTCAGTGCTAGGGTACTGCCAGTTAATGGGTTTAAAAAGCCAACTGCCAGTGCCTCTTGTCAACCCATTAGCTGGCAATGCGCCCTACTTTAGTATTTTACTCTGTCTAATATCACAGTATTTTACTCGTCAGCCAGGTAGTCTAGGACCTGTAATGAGTTTGTATGCATTTAATTTAGGACAGATAATCTCAACTGTTTTAGGGTAACATAACCATGACGGACAACATGGCATATGTGCCAAAACCTGTATCTGGGGCGAAATGCCTGAAAATGACCACGCCCAGAGACGGCACTATCAGTATAACCATGAAGGCTACAGACTTTCTGAAGTGCTTATAGTGTTCAGAGTGGTCACTTTTAGGGGTGGTCATTGGAGAGTGAAATGTGTCTAGGTATAATATCTTACAAGAAAATGACTAGATGCACATCCCATCTCAACTGCTAATTATACATCACATAACTTCAAACACCTTCAATTTCCTAAATATTCTTGTCATAGGATAAAAAACCATACTTATTTCCAGGGACGTAGGAACGTATTCAATATTGGGGGGTGTAGGAACGTATTCAATATTGGGGGGCGAAAATTTTTTAAAATTTGAAGCCCCCAGATCGCCGGAAACGGCCGTTTCAGAGTCTTATCTAGCTCTTTTAGTTAGCTTGTTCAGGGAACTAAGCTGTTTCCATCATTTTCATCAAAATTATTTTATTGTTTGGGGGGGCCGAAAGATATTCCGGCCCCCCCTCATATAATATTGGGGGGGCCGCGGCCCCCCGGCCCCCCGCTTCCTACGCCACTGCTTATTTCAATATAATACTGAAGAATTCACGAGGGTTGATATTGTTTTGTTGAGATATAATACAGTTAATTTCACTTACCCCCCGCCAAAACACGATTTCAGCCATACTTTGCAGTTTTATTTGCTTTTTATCACCGAGCCTCGCAAATATTATCCACAAGTTGTACTTGAACATAAATACATAATGATAGTTGACTAAAGAATAATCCAACCAAGTTTCGTCAGGTTTTGAAGTCGATGCAATGTCTCGCCGCTTCGATCTCTTCTCGATTTATCACATTTTTTCGTCTTTCGATTTTTTCGATTTTAGAAAAGTTCCAATTGAAAAATTAAACAAAAAGCTTCCAAACAGTTTCAGTTTAGTTCCCCCAAACGTTAAATAAACATAAATCAAAAACATAATGTTCAAAGTAATTTGAAAATCACGCGCAATCTCCGCGTGGGCATCATGGCAGGGGCACAGAATACTATACAGAAAGTCATCTCTATATTGTTTTTGTGTAAGCGCTATTCGTCATCGATTCGCCACTCAGCAAATGTCGCAAGTCAGCAAGGGCACTTGCTGAGTGGCGAATCGATGACGAATAGCGCTTACGCAAAAACAATATAGAGATGACTTTCTGTATAGTATTCTGTGGCAGGGGGGTGGACATTTTAACGAATATGTTGTTCGTGACCACAGAACCCAAGAAAAGTTCGTGTAAAATAGATAAATAATTGCGTAAATGCGTAATATTATATTTTCTGGTTAATAATAAAACCACAAAATATAATATTACGCATTTACGCCATTATTTATCTATTTTACACGAACTTTTCTTGAGTTTGTGGTCACGAACAACATATTCGTGAAAATTTTCACCCCCCTGCCATCAAGCCCACGGCCCTGCTTAAGCAAGTGAGCAAGGCGGCATTCAAATTTATGTAGCGGTTTTTTTCTAAAATAGTTTTAACAGTTTAGAACTGATAGAGCTATTAGTATAACACTGGATCAACAAGAGATGACCTTCTAGAGAACAGTTTAGAACTAGTCTGATAGATCGAGCTATCCAGTATAAGGGAGCGTTCATAATTTATGTGGTGAGGGGCTATGAGGATTTTGCATTTTGAAATATTTTTTTAGGCAAGCGAATAGTTTTACTAACCAATTCCAGTGCTACAAATCCAGGAACTTTTGCTGTGGTGTTTATACGTGATGGTGGGAGCGTAGTGGTTTAGTCTGAATGATTGAAAGAAGGTTGTCCTGAAAAAAGCCTTGAAGTATAAACCTTAAACTCTAAGCGTGCAAAGCATCGTGAATATGGGGCAGGCAAAACTAGGCAATTTTTTAATTCTTTGAGTTGTATGATACAAAATACCATTGGTGTGAATAATGTAGTATATGTGCTACTGTTTACAACACAACCTAACCTATATATCCATGCGCCCATGATGCTTTGCACGCTAAGAGTTTGAGGTTTAAAGTTTAAGGTTTTGACTTTTTTCAGAACAACGTTTTTTGAATTAACTGTATATGTTGTACAGTATGTAGAGGGTAACAAATGTATCTATGTGTTAGTGTTGCACAACTGTTGAGTATCAACCCTTTGGAAAATAAAATTCATTGTGGTTACCTGAATATATATAACTATTTTATTAATATATTCGTGACATTCATATTCATATTTGACTTTTCGACAAAATATTTCACGAGGCTATATTTTTGTGATTTCGATATGCCGACAATGACAACCTCGAACCCAGGGTCTTTCGAGGGGGAGGGGAAAGGCCCTGGCGTCGGCCGGTCACGTGACATAAAAACACCCAGATATAGTGGGTGTTTTAAAATTTTAATTATACTTAAATTTTGCATAAATTTCCTAATTTGCATAATTATACTTAAATTTTGCATAATATTGTTTTTAGTTCGTTCCAGATTTCTTGAAGTTGAAGTCTTGTAAGCTCTCATAATCTTTTCCAAATAAAACTGATCCTTGTGAACGCCTGCATAATTTCTCGCAAGACTTCCTTATATCTTTACAGATCAGCTTTTTAATTGAATTGACGACAGTCGGACAGTGTTCTGCAAGAATACCTGCCAGTACAGTAGCATATCTAGTGTTAGACGCTCGTGTTATGAGTTGTTGTTGCCTTTCGCTTAAAAGAGATTGAGCCGCTTCCAGCGTATTATTAAACGAACACCCAGCTTCTGAAGATTGTTTAGGCAAAATATTAACAGCTTGCCTATTTTCACTTTGACTTTGTGTGTTTGAGGATTCTTCAGTTTCGATGGTCACGTCAGCCTCGGTTGTTGTTATTGTTGTAAACAATTGCTTTGCCGAACTTAATTGTGACTGATTTATTTGATGAGCGCGCTTCGAAGGCTGTTGTGTTGGCGACTGTAACATGCATCTTTTAACAGAGAATTCATCGGGAGGTTTTTCCTGCAAAGATTGAGCTTTAACAATGAAATCTTCCATCTTATTTATGAACGCGACGCACTGCCTACATAGCACTTTCGAGTAGCCATCGTCTTCAGAAACTTCTACACCGCACAGTTTCTTTATCTTCACACAAAGATTTATTGATGTATCAGCTTTGCTAAATAAGCGTACCATATGACGCGTGTCTTGACAACCACCACAGAGTCTACAAACTCTAGTTGTAATTCTAGTTGTAATTTTAGTCGGTGTGACTTTGTCACCCCTTTGTCCGCCATCATGAATATGCATATTAAATAAAATTCTAATTTGGATAAATTAATCTCAAAGTTGCATAAATTTTCAAAATTCACAAGCCAATCATAAGACAGAATTCACCAGCCGACGCCAGGGCCGTTTCCCCTCCACCCCCCTCGAAAAGCCCTGGAATCGAGGTTGCCGACAATGAAACAAATCTTAAAATGGAAAGGGTTAAGAAATTTAATTCAAAAGTCTTTAATTTTGCGATATTTCAACAATCATGAAAAACACGACATTAAGTGTGAATAGTATAGCGTTTCTTGATGACCCCCCCCCTTCCAGATTCTTAACTTATTCTCTACAGCCCCCCTAAAGATTACTGGTAAAAATAGCTGACCCCCCCATAAAATCCTCATAGCCCCCCCACCACATAAATTATGAACGCTCCCTAAGTAAAGTTAGTTTAGTACTTTAGTTTAGGTTTCCTCCTGTAGTAACACTGCATGGACCAATAAGAGATGACCCTTACTGGACTTCTAGGGAGAACAGTTAAGAACTGATAGCGCTATCCAACATAAGCCATCTCTAAATCACTTTACCTTGTATAGGACATGGAAATCGAAGCCAGGCGAAGTCAGTGGTGCGGTCAAAGCTGCAATCAAAGCGGGGTACAAGCACATTGACTGTGCTCGTGCCTACCTCAATGAAGCCGAGGTTGGTCAAGCTCTTACTGAAGTCTTGAAGGAAGTTGGCATCAAGCGAGAGGACATCTTTGTTACTTCAAAACTATGGTATTAAATATTTTTTATGAACAATAAATGTATTTTTTTAAACCAATAAGCCAGTTCGTAGTTTCGACTTCACACTCAAATGATGCGTTCTTTGTCGGGATAAAATTGCAGTTGAATCATAACATGTAGCTGAGACTGGAAGAATTAAAATATGCATATCAAAGTTCAATCATAATTCGATTATGTAAAAGTTGCTCGAAGAACAATTAGTTTCTGCACGGTAATTGACTCGTTTTGAATTAGAAAATATATTCCCTTAAGTGCACCTTTCTTTATTTTGCTTTACAAAGAAGACAAAATATGGTAGAACAAAAATAATTTAAAGCCTGATGGACATGCAGTTCTATTGTGGCTATATGTGAACACAAATGAATGATTGGACAGTTGAATACTTCGATATACAAATCCACAAAAGCTACTGTACATGTTTCTTTATCACATGTTTGACACTTTTTGTATGCCGGACGGAAGAGTCTGGTTTTGGCATTTGTGAGTGCTGGGCAGCACTGATGAGCGCTGGGCACTGCTGGTCGGTGCTGCCAACCATGGGCAGAGTCAAGGAATTACCCAGAGGCTCGTCCACCCGTCTTTTCGACAGATATTTTTAAATATTAACCAACAAAAAAATGTTGAAAGATAAAAACAAATCTCCAGTATTTCGTCTTTAGTACAACTGTACAAGCTTAAAATTTGCTATAAAAGATCAACATTCAACAGTCACTGCACATACTTGCCCAAAGGAAACATAATTTTGCGGAGGGGGAGGGCAGACCTAGGGCAGCACTTTTTGACAGGCTGAGTGCTCATCCTGGCTACTGTAAGTCCCTGGGAAGAACTCAGCGAACATTATAGGGAGTATCCACTGATCTAATAATAGACTGGATATAGCTTCTATACCTATGAATAATGAAGCCAAAATCAATCGGCGCAAATCTACTTCCGGTTACCACTTTGCACCGAAAACAATATGGAGTTGTATAGGAAAATGAGTCGGCGAGGCTGGTTTTTCACAATTTTGAGGCATTTCCAAGCGCTGGACTAAACCGTTCGTCTTGTAATGAAAAGAACAGGATGTTTTCTTACTTTTGGAGAGATACTTTTGTAGATTTCGGTAAACAATCACCGCTAAAGACGTTTGACAAGTCGGCCAAAACTCTCTGCCAAGTGGTCTGTTTCATGCTGGCATTTTCGCTAAACAAATACTCTGGCTGGATAGAAACTCAAGTCGAATGGATTAAACGAAAGGTAAGCAATGTATAATGAGCGTTTGTCTTTCTCAATCAAGCGAAAAAGTATAGAATATCGGTGTTGCTCTCGGGTTATGTTGTGCTATGCCTATATGAACATTTATAGCAACAATAGCTTTATATCTATATTGGCTAATTGCATTTTGTATCTCAGATTGGAGTTTTGGTTTTTGTTCTTGACCGAAAAATACATTTAAATAATATATAAATGGATGCGTTTCTAAAGCAAGCTCTGTATCATTCATATTATAAACTGCTTCAAGTGTTTTTATGCAGATATGATACTAAAATTGTAAAAAGGACATGGGACAAAGTTGAGCTCAATCAAAATTTGATTTGCAAACTTTTAAATAGCTGTTGGTTCCTAAAGGAACCGGTTTTTTCTTCTTTCACATCGAGGAGACACAGTGAGCTTTTTACAGCAATCCAATACACTACTTCATTCCATTCCTATGTATTAAAGTGGATAGTTTCATCACTGCGATTCACTGGTGAGTAAACAAGACAAGTTTATTCAATTTCTTTCTCACTTTGTTTTTAGAAACCACTTCCATGGCTGTTTTTCCAAGTTGGTAGAAGCGGACTTTACTATAACACTCTGATATAATCTTTATCAACTTGAATATGTGGTTATCATCAACATATCAACTTGAATATGATGGTTATCATCAGCTAAAACAATGGAAAAAGTGCCCTTTTCTAATAGAAGAGGTGCCCTTAAGACAAAGTGCCCTCCCAACTTGAAGTTGCTTCCTACGCCTATGATACTCTGTCTCACACCAGATAATTATACTTGTCAAGGGAAGCATTATGCACCTTTAATGTTTTTTTTATGAAACATGAAGTAGCATGTCAACCATCTTGGTGGTTTTGAAATGACCTCAAAGAAGCCAAATTGCCAAGCACCAATATTTAATGACCAGTAGTTGTTACCAACAAGGAAATGCACGAGAACAACCAACAGAACACACAAGACAACCAGTTGCAGTCTATGGTACTCTTATGTATGTGGGAAAGTGATATATTTCCACACTTAATTTGCATACATGTAATGTATACTTTATGGAAAAGGTCAACATTTTGCCAACCGCACCCATGGCCTTCTCTCCCTTCTGCAAGAAACCCTGAAAATGTTAGACTATGGAATATTACAAGAGAGGAGAGTAGCTCACCAGAATTTACTAGGGGTCTTAATCTGGTGAGGGAAGACCATGGGCATGGTACAGTAAAAAGATAATTATCAGTTTATCCATACTATGTTAAAACAACTAATTTTTGTACAGCATTATTAAAAATGTGAGTCACATATCTATTCATGTTCATATGATTACGAAATGTTCATCTACTTTGGAAAAGGAACAGATAATTTATTGTTCAATGATACAGTCACTTCAACAAGCCACTTTCTATAATACGGGACCTCTCTGCCATCACAACGCTCAGCACCAGTGGATCAGGATGACATGTCTTAATAATGTTTTCTAATTTCAATGTTTTAGTCTCTATATAATAAAAATTTGAAATGTGAGAATTGACAACTAGTCAAACTTGGCATACACCATTTTAATATGGTGTATACTATTGCTCCATACTACTCTCAGACTCTACTGGATTGCAAGTTTTCTGCATAAAAACACTTGAAGCAGTTTATAATATGAATGATACAGAGCTTGTTTTAGAAATGAATCCATTTATATATTATTTAAATGTATTTTTCGGTCAAGAACAAAAACCAAAACTCCAATCTGAGATACAAAATGCAATTAGCCAATATAGATATAAAGCTATTGTTGCTATAAACGTTCATATAGGCATAGCACAACATAACCCGAGAGCAACAACGATATTCTATACTTCGCTTGATTGAGAAAGACAAACGCTTATTATACATTGCTTACCTTTCGTTTAATCCATTCGACTTGAGTTTCTATCCAGCCAGAGTATTTGTTTAGCGAAAATGCCAGCATGAAACAGACCACTTGGCAGAGAGTTTTGGCCGAAAATGGACTTCGCGTATGCAACTTGTCAAACGTCTTTAGCGGTGATTTTTTACCGAAATTTACAAAAGTATCTCTCCAAAAGTAAGAAAATATCCTGTTCTTTTCATTACAAGACGAACAGTCCAGCGCTTGGAAATGCCTCAAAATTGTGAAAAACCAGCCTCGCCGACTCATTTCCCTATACAACTCCATATTGTTTTCGCTGCAAAGTGGTAACCGGAAGTAGATTTGCGCCGATTGATTTTGGCTTCAATTTTCATAGGTATAGAAGCTATATCCAGTCTATTATTAGATCAGTGGGAGTATCGCGATTTTGTATGGGATACATGGGGTGGGCATCCCTAGAAAAAGTTGGTATCAATTATCAAATAGTGTGTATTAACCCATTAGATTGCAATGCGTGCAGATGTGCCCCACTTTAGTATTTTACTCTGTCTAACGTCAGACGATTTTACCCGTCAGTGGTAGGGTACTGCCAGTGTCTCTGGTTAACAAAACTATCTGCCAGTGTCTCTGGTTAACAAAACTATCTGCCAGTGTCTCTGGTTAACAAAACTATCTGCCAGTGTCTCTGGTTAACAAAACTATCTGCCAGTGTCTCTGGTTAACAAAACTATCTGCCAGTGTCTCTGGTTAACTAAACTATCTGCCAGTGTCTCTGGTTAACAAAACTATCTGCCAGTGTATCTGGTTAACTAAACTATCTGCCAGTGTCTCTGGTTAACAAAACTATCTGCCAGTGTCTCTGGTTAACAAAACTATCTTCCAGTGTCTCTTGTTAACCCATTAGCTTCCAATGAGCCAAAATGCGCCCTACTTTAGTATTTTACTCTGTCTAACGCCAGACGATTTTACTCGTCAGTGGTAGGGTACTACCAGTTAATGGTTAGCAAAACTATCTGCCAGTGTCTCTGGTTAACAAAACTATCTGCCAGTGTCTCTTGTTAACCCATTAGCTTCCAATAAGCCAAGATGCGCCCTACTTTAGTATTTTACTCTGTCTAACGCCAGACGATTTTACCCGTCAGTGGTAGGGTACTGCCAGTTAATGGTTAACAAAACTATCTGCCAGTGTCTCTGGTTAACTAAACTATCTGCCAGTGTCTCTGGTTAACAAAACTATCTGCCAGTGTCTCTGGTTAACAAAACTATCTGCCAGTGTCTCTGGTTAACAAAACTATCTGCCAGTGTCTCTGGTTAACTAAACTATCTGCCAGTGTCTCTGGTTAACTAAACTATCTGCCAGTGTCTCTGGTTAACAAAACTATCTTCCAGTGTCTCTGGTTAACAAAACTATCTTCCAGTGTCTCTGGTTAACAAAACTATCTGCCAGTGTCTCTGGTTAACAAAACTATCTTCCAGTGTCTCTGGTTAACAAAACTATCTGCCAGTGTCTCTGGTTAACTAAACTATCTGCCAGTGTCTCTGGTTAACAAAACTATCTGCCAGTGTCTCTGGTTAACAAAACTATCTGCCAGTGTCTCTTGTTAACCCATTAGCTTCCAATGAGCCAAGATGCGCCCTACTTTAGTATTTTACTCTGTCTAACGCCAGACCATTTTACTCGTCAGTGGTAGGGTACTGCCAGTTAATGGGTTAAAATTTCCCACTGTGGTCAAGAAATTTTTCAGCTTGCCAGGTCAGCACGTGGAGCCAGGTTAGATTAATATCATGTAGAATTTTCTGTTGTCCTCTGCAAAATTTGTTTTTCTTTTCTCTGAGGATGATTCCATGGATGGAAATTCTGCTCAGACATATTATTTCTTATATTTTAAGAAGATCTTGTTTTAGACCAAATTTCTTCTTATATCTTCTTATATTATTTTATTTTTCTCTAACTTTGTTCAAAAAATTAAATTGTTGTTATACATATAATTATTAAATTGTTGTTATTCTTGTGTAAATTTGTTAGTTTTTCACCAATAGATTTATATGACAACTACTAGCTTAACACTTTACACTTCGTACAAACAACATACAAATCACCAAAATGACATCATATTTGACATCATTATATTTTTGTTTGAATGTTGAAAATCTTATATTGCCTTTAATTTTCTTATACTGAATATAAAAATTAAGAAGATCATTTTTCTGAAAAAACATGATTCTGTCTTTAAGTTTAATGATTCCTGATTGTCCTCATCAATCAAGGAGGGGGGTCTGGGTCTTAACCAGATTCTGAGGTCAGATGATTTTACTTAGCAAGAGGAAAAACTAAGCGTTAGGCCTTAATGCCTTTGTCATTTCTATCTATTACAGGTCTAACGGCCATGAAGATGTCTTGGGAGCCTGCCAAACAACTTTGAAAAACTTGCAACTTGAATACTTGGATTTATATTTGGTAATTTATTTGCTTCCATGAAAGGAAGCACTTTATTGTCGATAGCTCTATCAGTTCTAAATGGTTCTTCCTAGAGGTCCAGTAAGGATCATCCCTTATTGATCCAGTGTTACATACTACAGGAGGAAACCTAAACTAAACTAACTTTATTTATGCTGCTTGATCAGTTCTAAACTGTTCTCCTTAGAGGTCCAGTAAGAATCATCTCTTATTGCTCCAGTGTTACTGCAGGAGGAAACCAGAATTAAACTAACTTTATTTATACTGGGGAGCTTTATAAGTTCTAAACTGTTCTTCCTGGAAGTCCAATAAGGGTCATCTCGTATTGATCCAGTGTTACTACAGGAGGAAACCTGAACTAAACTAACTTTATTTATACTGGGTAGCTTTATAAGTTCTAAACTGTTCTTCCTAGACGTCCAATAATGGTCATCTCGTATTGATCCAGTGTTACTACAGGAGGAAACCAGAATTAAACTAACTTTATTTATACTGGGTAGCTTTATAAGTTCTAAACTGTTCTTCCTAGAGGTCCAGTAAGAATCATCTCTTATTGCTCCAGTGTTACTGCAGGAGGAAACCAGAATTAAACTAACTTTATTTATACTGGGTAGCTTTATAAGTTCTAAACTGTTCTTCCTAGAAGTCCAATAAGGGTCATCTCGTATTGATCCAGTGTTACTACAGGAGGAAACCTGAACTAAACTAACTTTATTTATACTGGGTAGCTTTATAAGTTCTAAACTGTTCTTCCTAGAGGTCCAATAATGGTCATCTCGTATTGATCCAGTGTTACTACAGGAGGAAACCAGAATTAAACTAACTTTATTTATACTGGGTAGCTTTATAAGTTCTAAACTGTTCTTCCTAGAGGTCCAATAATGGTCATCTCGTATTGATCCAGTGTTACTACAGGAGGAAACCTGAACTAAACTAACTTTATTTATACTGGGTAGCTTTATCAGTTCTAAACTGTTCTCTTTAGAGGTCCAGTAAGGGTTGTCTCTCATTTGTTGCCATGCAAACATTTTTAGGTGCATAATCCGTGTGCATTTGGAAATAGTATGCTCTTCCCAACCAAACCTGAACATCGCAAAGATATTCTTGGATATGATAAAGAACGGATGAGTAAAACATGGAAGGTAGCGTAGAGATTCATTGTGCTCTTTTATGTCGAAATGTTGTGTAGGACTGGAAACAGGTCGTTTTGTCGACTGTCAGCACCATCCTGCGTCGTTGGAACACAAAAAACAAACCTTTCAAGAGGGACGTAGTGTGTCGGGGTGTGTGTGGGGGGTGTAACGTCCCCCAACTGTAGAAGGTAAAAATAAATCGGGTAAAATTTCAGGTGAAATTTGGTGATAAAGTCGTTATATTTTGTAAAGCGGTACATAAAATTGAATCTTAAATTACTTGAAAGAACCTGATCTCTCTAAAACCTCCACAGAACTAAAGTTTTGTGCAAAATACAATCACAAAAAACGCCAGAAATGCAGTCCTGGAGTCTCAAAAATATAAAAATCTTCTGGGGAAGGACCCCCAGACGTCCCTATTGTATATTAAACAACTCAGTATTACAATGATAATCAATCAGAAAAAGGTCTATTATAATCGTTATACTTCAATTTTCACGTAAAATTCCTTGACACACCCTCCCCCAACTGCAGATGCTTCGCTACGTCCCTGCAGGCTTTCAAATTTATTTTTGAATTGATTTTATTCAGGGAATGGAGGAATTAGTGCATAAAGGCCTGTGTAAAGCGATTGGTGTTTCAAATTTTTCATCTACCAAAGTGGGAGAAATTCTGGAAACGGCCGAGATTGTTCCCGCCACAAACCAAGGTGATGGTTTTATCCTATTGAAAAACTCTTCAACATTTTGTATCGAGCGAGATGGCCAAAAATTAAAAATGTAGACAGTGACGAGCATATTAAACGTTGAAGGGCTTTTTGTAGATGGAAATTTCGGGCGAAAATTGCATTTTAGACCTACGCAGTCACATAAAGATCTCATATCTTGTCAACAAGATGTGCTCGCAACAGACTTGTAGCAAGCTTGTCAACAAGTTGTAACAATGCTGTGATCTTATCAAGTTGCTACAAGGTTCTCACTCACAACTTGTTAAGAAGTTGTTGAATTGCAAGACGATAACAACTTGTAACAAGTCTTTTGAGTCAACAACCTTGTAAACAGCGAGTTGTCAACAAGCTGGGAACAAGCAGTGCGAACACATCCTGATAACAAGTTGATGAAACAGCATTGGTACGTACAAATCTACTGCAGGTTTGTTACAACTTGTGCGTTTTTACGTGCGTAGACAGGAGCAGTTGCGAAGAATACAACTGTAGGCCCTCTAGCAGGAGTCGAATCCGCGATTCCGGCGCAGCGCTCTGCCAATTGAACATTACAGAGTCCAGTTATCAAGAGCTAACCACAAGTTCATGTATACTAGAGTGATGCCAGTCTTTGGTATAAAGGTAATATGATGAGCATATTATCCAGTTATGTGTGCATATTATCCAGTTATGATGAGCATATTATCCAGTTACTTATATTTCAACTTTTTGTTGCTTTCTCTCTGCAGTTGAACTTCATCCATTCTTGCCTCAGCCTGCACTGAAAAAATACTGCGAGGAAAAAGGTTTGTAAAATGTGTTTAAACATGTAGGGCATGTGTATTTAGAAGTTCACGCGATTCTTGATTCTTACAGGAATAATTATCACGGCGTATTCTTCTCTGGGATCTCGTGATCGTCCCGAAAGTGGCGAAACTGACCCTATTCTCATGGATGAACCGCTGCTCAAAGAAATTGCTGCAAAACGTAATTGTACCCCAGCACAGGTTTGTATAAGCCAGTTCAGTTCAACATTTTATGATTCAACTGCAATTTTGTCCCGACGCGCGGAACATGTCATTTGTACCAACAACTTGTTAACAACTTGTGTTCGCAACAGGCTTGTAGCATGCTTGTCAACAAGTTGTAACAATGCTGTCGTTTTATCAAGTTGTCACTTACAACTTGTTAACAACCGTGTCACTCACAACTTGTCCGCCACTGGTTACTACAGCAGGAAACCTAAACTAAACTAACTTTATGTATAGTGGATAGCTCTATCAGTTCTAAACTGTTCCCCCTAACGATCCAGTAAGGGTAATCTTTTATTGATCCAGGGTTACTACAGAAGGAAACCTAAACTAAACTTCATTTATACTTGATATCTCTATCAATAATAAACTGTTCTCCCTAGAGGTCCAGTAAAGGTCATCGCTTATTGATCCAGTGTTACTACAGGAGGAAACCTAAACTAAACTAAACTTCATTTATACTGGATAGCTCTATCAGTTACATTACATTACATTACATCATTCAGCTCACTCCCTATTGGGGCTTTTCAGTGACCGATTACATCAAGTATCTGGCTCACCTATATTATGTACTTAACCAACATTATTTATTTTTACAATTGTGATATTACTTTCCTAATCTGTCTATCCTGACCCACCCTGTTCTCCCTGGAGGTCCAGTGACGTCATCTCTTATTGATCCAATGTTACCACAGGGGGAAACCTAAACTAAACTAACTTTATTTATACTGGATAGCTCTATCAGTTCTAAACTGTTATTGCTAGAGGTCCAGTAAGGATCGTCTCTTATTGATCCAGTGTTACTACAGGAGAAAACCTAAACTAAAATAACTATCAGTTCTAATCTGTTCTTCCCTAAAATTCATCCGGCCCTAATATCTAACATTACATTTATCAAACTTTTTAAGGTGTTACTAGCATGGGGTATCAAGTATGGCTGCCCTGTGCTTCCCAAATCAGTGAACGAAGGTCGTATTAAACAAAACCTGGAAACATACAACGTGAAGTTAGAACAGGAAGATATGGAAGCGTTGGCAAATATTGGCAAGAAATTTAGATATCTAATGATGAAAATATTCTACCTTGACGGTCAGACACCGGAAATGTACTGGGACGGAGAGCAGTGAGAACTGGGCGTTAGAATGAATACGCTATGATTATTGACAAGTTAGAAATACGGTGATTTTAAAATTGTATAGCGTGAATTGATTTTTATAATAAATAGCAGGACGATAACAAGTTGTTGGAACAACTTGTAACAAGTCTGTTGAGTCAACAACCTTGTAGCAAGCTTGCGACAAGTTGTAACAATGTTGTCATTTTATCAAATTGCTTCAAGGTTGTCACTCACAACTTGTTAACAAGTTGTTGCATTGCAGGACGATAACAAGTTGTTGGAACAATTTGTAACAAGTCTGTTGAGTCGACAACCTTGTAGCAGGTTGTCAACAAGCCGTTGACAACTTGTCAGCAAGCTGGGAACAAGCATTGCGAACACATCTTGATAACAAGTTGAAACAGCATTGGTTTTAAGTTTGCGGTTTTAAGTTTACAATCGACTAGTTTTAGAAATATTAAAAATAATTATAATATTTTTACAAAATAATTTCTATTCCTTTGCATAATACACGCATTCGTAAAAGCTCACGTGACTTTCTCGTTAAGTAAGCCCCAGTCTCCCAATTATGCGGAAGGTGAGCGGTCGCCGAAAATATAAATAGATTAGTCAACAACAGAGGAGAAATGGTGAGTATACCAGCATGCAACGCAACTCATTCAAAATTTAATTTTCCGCCCACGCATGGCTAAAAATGGTGAATGTTTATTTCGATTTTTCTAAGGTAAGATTATATAAATGTATTAATCGTGCATCAACTATATTATTTTCATTTTGTCTGATTTTTATATCACGTTTTAGTCATTCTAATCAACAATTGTATTAACCCTTGTTTCGGGTCAGAACACAAATCACGAAAGTGGCTTCGATACACGCCGGGGGTAATTATATTTATAAATGAGGAAAGTTAAAATAAATCCCTCCATCGAATTCAGGAAGAATTGTTCTACCTTACAAAACCCTAAAACCCGAATTACCCCTTCAAAAAAACGAGTAATCGCGATTTGAAAATGGGGTAATTTTACTGCGTTATGGGGTAGTTTTTCTTTCTGTATTTAACGTGTATTGAATTATATTATTCTTGCTTTGTTTTATCTTTCATCGCGTTTTTGTTAGGCTAATCGTCGGTTTTATTTCCTCTCATTTTCGGGTCACTGCACAAATCACGAAAGTAGCTTCGATACACGCCGGGGTTATTACATTTATAATTGAGGAAAGTCAGAATAAATCACACCATCGAATTCAGAAAGATTTGTTCTACCTTATGATACCCCAAAACCCAAATAACCCCCTCAAACCGACGAGAGGAGAGTAGGAGATATTACAAGAGAGGAGAGTAGCTCACCAGAATTTACTAGGGGTCTTAATCTGGTGAGGGAAGACCATGGGCATGGTACAGTAAAAAGATAATTATCAGTTTATCCATACTATGTTAAAACAACTAATTTTTGTACAGCATTATTAAAAATGTGAGTCACATATCTATTCATGTTCATATGATTACGAAATGTTCATCTACTTTGGAAAAGGAACAGAGAATTTATTGTTCAATGATACAGTCACTTCAACAAGCCACTTTCTATAATACGGGACCTCTCTGCCATCACAACGCTCAGCACCAGTGGATCAGGATGACATGTCTTAACTCTTTCTAAACGGTAGCGTCGAATATCAGCTTCTAACGCATGATGACTTTGAGCGCTTGTATCTTTGGCGCCCCTCACCCAAAACGGACGAAAATACCACCAATCGATCACAAATCGATTCAGCAAACACACCTGTTCTTGGCTAATGCCAAACAAATCGCTCAACACATTGTTTTACAGATCTCCGTGAGTTTTAACACCTTTGTAATCTGATATTTATTATTATCGTAAACTAATTATATATTCAGTACCTTTGGTCGATTATAACTTCTGTTTTAAAAACCGTGTGATCTTCGCTAATACACCGTTTTATAGAGCTTGAAAAACAGTACATACTGACCAACTTGCAAAGAAACACAATAAAAATTGACAAAGTTACGGCGAAATTTGAAATGTAGCGTACGGGTCAAACCGGAATTTCAGACAAAAACAACCGGAAAAGGCCCAAACACAAACAAAGACTGTTGCTATGGTTTTTTAAGTGGCCGGAATGAATTCCCCAGGGTACAATACCCTATATAAGATCTTTTTGTCGGGACTGAAGCGCGTGGGCAAACCATATATAGTCAAACTACGGCAAGCGCGTGCATGCTGGAAAATTCCCGATAAATACAAAAAAATTCAAAATAAATATTTCTAAAAGCCGTATGGAAGGCACGTTTTACAGTCTAAAGAAACAGATAAAAAGCTAAATTTCGACCATTAGAAGTTTTTCAAGATATTAAAGATATTAAAAGATATTAAAGATTGTTTGATTTGAACTGAAGTATGACTGGAGGTATGTTTGGGATTAAACTTTTAGTATTTTTGATTCTGTAATGTTTAGTCGGCAAAATAGCCCACTGTTAAAAAGCTTATTTTGTAAGGATTCCAATGGTGTTAATTTCATTGCCAGGGGGTAAATATTTTGCAAAGGAGATCGTACTTAAAGTGCTCTTGCGACAACTTGCGACAACATAATTAAAATGCGACCGTCCAGAAAGAGTTTTAATAATGTTTTCTAATTTCAATGTTTTAGTCTCTATATAATAAAAATTTGAAATGTGAGAATTGACAACTAGTCAAACTTGGCATACACCATTTTAATATGGTGTATACTATTGCTCCATACTACTCTCAGACTCTACTGGATTGCAAGTTTTCTGCATAAAAACACTTGAAGCAGTTTATAATATGAATGATACAGAGCTTGTTTTAGAAATGAATCCATTTATATATTATTTAAATGTATTTTTCGGTCAAGAACAAAAACCAAAACTCCAATCTGAGATACAAAATGCAATTAGCCAATATAGATATAAAGCTATTGTTGCTATAAACGTTCATATAGGCATAGCACAACATAACCCGAGAGCAACAACGATATTCTATACTTCGCTTGATTGAGAAAGACAAACGCTTATTATACATTGCTTACCTTTCGTTTAATCCATTCGACTTGAGTTTCTATCCAGCCAGAGTATTTGTTTAGCGAAAATGCCAGCATGAAACAGACCACTTGGCAGAGAGTTTTGGCCGAAAATGGACTTCGCGTATGCAACTTGTCAAACGTCTTTAGCGGTGATTTTTTACCGAAATCTACAAAAGTATCTCTCCAAAAGTAAGAAAATATCCTGTTCTTTTCATTACAAGACGAACAGTCCAGCGCTTGGAAATGCCTCAAAATTGTGAAAAACCAGCCTCGCCGACTCATTTCCCTATACAACTCCATATTGTTTTCGCTGCAAAGTGGTAACCGGAAGTAGATTTGCGCCGATTGATTTTGGCTTCAATTTTCATAGGTATAGAAGCTATATCCAGTCTATTATTAGATCAGTGGGAGTATCGCGATTTTGTATGGGATACATGGGGTGGGCATCCCTAGAAAAAGTTGGTATCAATTATCAAATAGTGTGTATTAACCCATTAGATTGCAATGCGTGCAGATGTGCCCCACTTTAATATTTTACTCTGTCTAACGTCAGACGATTTTACCCGTCAGTGGTAGGGTACTGCCAGTTAATGGTTAACAAAACTATCTGCCAGTGTCTCTGGTTAACAAAACTATCTGCCAGTGTCTCTGGTTAACAAAACTATCTGCCAGTGTCTCTGGTTAACAAAACTATCTGCCAGTGTCTCTGGTTAACAAAACTATCTGCCAGTGTCTCTGGTTAACAAAACTATCTGCCAGTGTCTCTGGTTAACTAAACTATCTGCCAGTGTCTCTGGTTAACAAAACTATCTGCCAGTGTATCTGGTTAACTAAACTATCTGCCAGTGTCTCTGGTTAACAAAACTATCTGCCAGTGTCTCTGGTTAACAAAACTATCTTCCAGTGTCTCTTGTTAACCCATTAGCTTCCAATGAGCCAAAATGCGCCCTACTTTAGTATTTTACTCTGTCTAACGCCAGACGATTTTACTCGTCAGTGGTAGGGTACTACCAGTTAATGGTTAGCAAAACTATCTGCCAGTGTCTCTGGTTAACAAAACTATCTGCCAGTGTCTCTTGTTAACCCATTAGCTTCCAATAAGCCAAGATGCGCCCTACTTTAGTATTTTACTCTGTCTAACGCCAGACGATTTTACCCGTCAGTGGTAGGGTACTGCCAGTTAATGGTTAACAAAACTATCTGCCAGTGTCTCTGGTTAACTAAACTATCTGCCAGTGTCTCTGGTTAACAAAACTATCTGCCAGTGTCTCTGGTTAACAAAACTATCTGCCAGTGTCTCTGGTTAACAAAACTATCTGCCAGTGTCTCTGGTTAACTAAACTATCTGCCAGTGTCTCTGGTTAACTAAACTATCTGCCAGTGTCTCTGGTTAACAAAACTATCTTCCAGTGTCTCTGGTTAACAAAACTATCTTCCAGTGTCTCTGGTTAACAAAACTATCTGCCAGTGTCTCTGGTTAACAAAACTATCTTCCAGTGTCTCTGGTTAACAAAACTATCTGCCAGTGTCTCTGGTTAACTAAACTATCTGCCAGTGTCTCTGGTTAACAAAACTATCTGCCAGTGTCTCTGGTTAACAAAACTATCTGCCAGTGTCTCTTGTTAACCCATTAGCTTCCAATGAGCCAAGATGCGCCCTACTTTAGTATTTTACTCTGTCTAACGCCAGACCATTTTACTCGTCAGTGGTAGGGTACTGCCAGTTAATGGGTTAAAATTTCCCACTGTGGTCAAGAAATTTTTCAGCTTGCCAGGTCAGCACGTGGAGCCAGGTTAGATTAATATCATGTAGAATTTTCTGTTGTCCTCTGCAAAATTTGTTTTTCTTTTCTCTGAGGATGATTCCATGGATGGAAATTCTGCTCAGACATATTATTTCTTATATTTTAAGAAGATCTTGTTTTAGACCAAATTTCTTCTTATATCTTCTTATATTATTTTATTTTTCTCTAACTTTGTTCAAAAAATTAAATTGTTGTTATACATATAATTATTAAATTGTTGTTATTCTTTTGTAAATTTGTTAGTTTTTCACCAATAGATTTATATGACAACTACTAGCTTAACACTTTACACTTCGTACAAACAACATACAAATCACCAAAATGACATCATATTTGACATCATTATATTTTTGTTTGAATGTTGAAAATCTTATATTGCCTTTAATTTTCTTATACTGAATATAAAAATTAAGAAGATCATTTTTCTGAAAAAACATGATTCTGTCTTTAAGTTTAATGATTCCTGATTGTCCTCATCAATCAAGGAGGGGGGGTCTGGGTCTTAACCAGATTCTGAGATCAGATGATTTTACTTAGCAAGAGGAAAAACTAAGCGTTAGGCCTTAATGCCTTTGTCATTTCTATCTATTACAGGTCTAACGGCCATGAAGATGTCTTGGGAGCCTGCCAAACAACTTTGAAAAACTTGCAACTTGAATACTTGGATTTATATTTGGTAATTTATTTGCTTCCATGAAAGGAAGCACTTTATTGTCGATAGCTCTATCAGTTCTAAACGGTTCTTCCTAGAGGCCCAGTAAGGATAATCCCTCATTGATCCAGTGTTACATACTACAGGAGGAAACCTAAACTAAACTAACTTTATTTATGCTGCTTGATCAGTTATAAACTGTTCTCCTTAGAGGTCCAGTAAGAATCATCTCTTATTGCTCCAGTGTTACTGCAGGAGGAAACCAGAATTAAACTAACTTTATTTATACTGCGTAGCTTTATAAGTTCTAAACTGTTCTTCCTAGAAGTCCAATAAGGGTCATCTCGTATTGATCCAGTGTTACTACAGGAGGAAACCTGAACTAAACTAACTTTATTTATACTGGGTAGCTTTATAAGTTCTAAACTGTTCTTCCTAGAGGTCCAATAATGGTCATCTCGTATTGATCCAGTGTTACTACAGGAGGAAACCTGAACTAAACTAACTTTATTTATACTGGGTAGCTTTATAAGTTCTAAACTGTTCTTCCTAGAGGTCCAATAATGTCATCTCGTATTGATCCAGTGTTACTACAGGAGGAAACCTGAACTAAACTAACTTTATTTATACTGGGTAGCTTTATCAGTTCTAAACTGTTCTCTTTAGAGGTCCAGTAAGGGTTGTCTCTCATTTGTTGCCATGCAAACATTTTTAGGTGCATAATACGTGTGCATTTGGAAATAGTATGCTCTTCCCAACCAAACCTGAACATCGCAAAGATATTCTTGGATATGATAAAGAACGGATGAGTAAAACATGGAAGGTAGCGTAGAGATTCATTGTGCTCTTTTATGTCGAAATGTTGTGTAGGACTGGAAACAGGTCGTTTTGTCGACTGTCAGCACCATCCTGGGTCGTTGGAACACAAAAAAACAAACCTTTCAAGAGGGTCGTAGTGTGCCGGGGGTGTGTGGGGGGTGTAACATCCCCCAACTGTAGAAGGTAAAAATGAATCGGGTAAAATTCGAGGTAAAATTTTGGCATTTTCAGGTGAAATTTGGTGATAAAGTCGTTATATTTTGTAAAGTGGTACATAAAATTGAATCTTAGATTATTTGAAAGAACCTGATCTCTCTAAAACCTCCACAGAACTAAAGTTTTGTGGAAAATACAATCAATTTGGACGCAATTCGTTTGTAAAATCGCTTCAAAAAACACCAGAAATGCAGTCCTGGAGTCTCAAAGATATAAAAATCTTCTGGGGAAGGACCCCCAGACGTCCCCATTGTATATTAAACAACTCAGTATTACAATGATAATCAATCAGAAAAAGGTCTATTATAATCGTTATACCTCAGGTAATTTTTCACATTGAAGTTCAATTTTCACGTAAAATTCCTTGACACACCCTCCCCCAACTGCAGATGCTTCGCTACGTCCCTGCAGGCTTTCAAATTTATATTTGAATTGATTTTATTCAGGGAATGGAGGAATTAGTGCATAAAGGCCTGTGTAAAGCGATTGGTGTTTCAAATTTTTCATCTACCAAAGTGGGAGAAATTCTGGAAACGGCTGAGATTGTTCCCGCCACAAACCAAGGTGATGGCTTTATCCTATTGAAAAACTCTTCAACATTTTGTATCGAGCGAGATGGCCAAAAATTAAAAATGTAGACAGTGACGAGCATATTGAACGTTGAAGGGCTTTTTGTAGATGGAAATTTCGGGCGAAAATTGCATTTTAGACCTACACAGTCACATAAAGATCTCATATCTTGTCAACAAGATGTGCTCGCAACAGACTTGTAGCAAGCTTGTCAACAAGTTGTAACAATGCTGTGATCTTATCAAGTTGCTACAAGGTTCTCACTCACAACTTGTTAAGAAGTTGTTGAATTGCAAGACGATAACAACTTGTAACAAGTATTTTGAGTCAACAACCTTGTAAACAGCGAGTTGTCAACAAGCTGGGAACAAGCAGTGCGAACACATCCTGATAACAAGTTGATGAAACAGCATTGGTACGTACAAATCTACTGCAGGTTTGTTACAACTTGTGCGTTTTTACGTGCGTAGACAGGAGCAGTTGCGAAGAATACAACTGTAGGCCCTCTAGCAGGAGTCGAATCCGCGATTCCGGCGCAGCGCTCTGCCAATTGAACATTACAGAGTCCAGTTATCAAGAGCTAACCACAAGTTCATGTATACTAGAGTGATGCCAGTCTTTGGTATAAAGGTAATATGATGAGCATATTATCCAGTTATGTGTGCATATTATCCAGTTATGATGAGCATATTATCCAGTTATGTGTGCAATTGTTACCTATATTTCAACTTTTTGTTGCTTTCTCTCTGCAGTTGAACTTCATCCATTCTTGCCTCAGCCTGCACTGAAAAAATACTGCGAGGAAAAAGGTTTGTAAAATGTGTTTAAACATGTAGGGCATGTGTATTTAGAAGTTCACGCGATTCTTGATTCTTACAGGAATAATTATCACGGCGTATTCTTCTCTGGGATCTCGTGATCGTCCCGAAAGTGGCGAAACTGACCCTATTCTCATGGATGAACCGCTGCTCAAAGAAATTGCTGCAAAACGTAATTGTACCCCAGCACAGGTTTGTATAAGCCAGTTCAGTTCAACATTTTATGATTCAACTGCAATTTTGTCCCGACGCGCGGAACACGTCATTTGTACCAACAACTTGTTAACAACATGTGCTCGCAACAGGCTTGTAGCATGCTTGTCAACAAGTTGTAACAATGCTGTCGTTTTATCAAGTTGTCACTTACAACTTGTTAACAACCGTGTCACTCACAACTTGTCCGCCACTGGTTACTACAGCAGGAAACCTAAACTAAACTAACTTTATGTATAGTGGATAGCTCTATCAGTTCTAAACTGTTCCCCCTATAGATCCAGTAAGGGTAATCTTTTATTGATCCAGGGTTACTACAGAAGGAAACCTACACTAAACTTCATTTATACTTGATATCTCTATCAGTTCTAAACTGTTCTCCCTAGAGGTCCAGTAAAGGCCATCGCTTATTGATCCAGTGTTACTACAGGAGGAAACCTAAACTAAACTAAACTTCATTTATACTGGATAGCTCTATCAGTTCTAAACTGTTCTCGCTGGAGGTCCAGTGACGTCATCTCTTATTGATCCAATGTTACTACAAGGGGAAACCTAAGCTAAACTAACTTTATTTATAATGGATAACTCTATCAGTTCTAAATTGTTCTCCCTAGAGGTCCAGTAAGGATCATCTCTTATTGATCTAGTGTTACTACAGGAGAAAACCTAAATTAAAATAACTTTATTTATACTGGATAGCCTTATCAGTTCTAATCTGTTCTTCCCCAAAAATCACCCGCCCCTAATATCTAACATTACATTTATCAAACTTTTTAAGGTGTTACTAGCATGGGGTATCAAGTATGGCTGCCCTGTGCTTCCCAAATCAGTGAACGAAGGTCGTATTAAACAAAACCTGGAAACATACAACGTGAAGTTAGAACAGGAAGATATGGAAGCGTTGGAAAATATTGGCAAGAAATTTAGATATCTAATGATGAAAATATTCTACCTTGACGGTCAGACACCAGAAATGTACTGGGACGGAGAGCAGTGAGGACTGGCTAGGGACCTGGGCGCTAGAATGAATACGCTATGATTATTGACAAGTTAGAAATATGGTGATTTTAAAATTGTATAGCGTGAATTGATTTTGAAAAAAAATAGTATGATATTTTGAACATGTTTTGTGTATTAGATGCGGTCAGAGCGCTACCCCTTACACATGTAACTCGTGTTATTTACACTGTAGTGGACTGATACAGAAAGACAATGAAAGAGAGACTTCTAGCTTGTAGCAAGCTTGTCAATGTCGTCATTTTATGAAGTTGCTTAGCAAGGTTGTCCCTCACAACTTGTTAACAAGTTGTCTCATTTAATTCATGTACTCTAGCAGTCCAGTATATGTTGTCAAGCACAAAAACAAATCGGTGACCTTTCTTTATAAGTTCCACAGTACTGTCCATAAAATGGTCTCTAATTTTGTTTAGTAATGGAATTTCCTCTTTGAGCTGAGGCAAAAAACCATACCAAACCATTTTATTTTCATCAAAGTCTAACGTTGCAGCTATAAACTTGTACATTGTGGGGCACAGACGCTTGATTTCTTCAATTATCTCAACAAAATTAAGGTTTGACATCCCGTGGAAATCATGTCTTTGTAAGAGAGAATTTGTGTCTCTACGTGTTGCAACTTTAATTTCTGCCTGCAACTCAGAAAATATATCTTTCTCATCGTCAACGACAAACTTGCAAGTGCCAGAACTACCTGGCATCTCTTCCGATAAGAAAATACGAAGGCAATACGGATTTAGACGTTATGCAAATTGTAACCTGCATACAGTACCTTCAGTTTATATATCATAAAAAATATACTTCTCAGGGCAAAACATATATTCAGTTATAATAGATTAATGCGTTTGTCAAATTTTCATATTTTAGACAATTTAGAAAAATGACAATTACGGTAATGACTAAAAGGCATGGACGAGAGGAAGTTTCCAAAATAGTCAGATAAAGCTTAGAATTCGCGTTAGTTTAAAGGTTAGTATTCTGGGTTAGTATTACTGCAGTTTAATAAACAGTTTAATGCAAGACAATAGAGTAAGACAGTGTAAGACAACGCAATAACAGACAATGCAATGCAATTAAATATAATGCCAGACACTGTAATGCTATACTATGAAATGCAATGCTGTATATAATGAAATGCAAGACAATGCAATACAATGCAACTTAATACAATGCGACTCAATACAATGCAACTCAATACAATGCAACACAAGGCAAGATAGTGTAAAGCAACATAATACAAAGCAGTGCAACACAATACAAAACAGTGTAATGCAATACAATGCAAAGCAGTGCAACACAATGCAAGAAAGTGTAATGCAATACAATGCAATGCAGTGAAATACAATACAAGAAAGTGTAATGCAATACAATGCAATGCAGTGCAACACAATACGAGACAGTGTAATGCAATAAATTGCAATGCAGTGTAACACAATACAAGACAGTGTAATGCAATACAATGCAATGCAGTGCAACACAATGCAAGAAGGTGTAATGCAACACAACGCAATGCAAGACAATGCAAGAAAATATAATGCAATACAATGCAATGCAATGCAGTGCAACACAATACAAGAACGTGTAATGCAACACAACACAATGCAATGCAGTGCAACGCAATACAAGACAGTGTAATGCAATACAATGCAATGCAATGCAGTGCAACACAATGCAAGACAGTGTAATGCAATGCAATACAATGCAATGCAGTGCAACGCAATACAAGACAGTGTAATGCAATACAATGCAATGCAGTGCAACACAATGCAAGACAGTGTAATGCAACAGAATGCCAGACGGTACAATGCAATATAATGCAGTAGAATGCAATGCAATGAAAGACAGTGTAATACAGTGCAAAATTAAGATCAAAATGAAGTAGCAGAAATGCTAGGTAACTACTTTTCAACAGTGGCTACTGACATTGGAGGAAATCATGTGAACAGACTTACTGAAGACGACTATGAAAACCATAGTAGTATCAAGACCATACGAGAAGTTTACGATGCTAACCAGTTTGTTTTCCAGCCTGTAAGTAACAGTGGAGTACGACAGCCTATAGAAAAAATCACAGCTGTCAGACGACCTTGCTAATGTTAGTTGAAGACTGGAAAAAGGCTGTTGACAGAAAATATCTTGTGTCAGTTATATCGATGAATATGAGTAAGGCCTTTGACTCTTTATGCCACTCTCTTGTTATAAAGAAACTTGACGCGTATGTCTTTGCAGGAATTAAATTCTCTCCATCTCATTCGATCGTTCTTTGAAGACAGACTGAATAGAGTGAAACTTAACGACGTTACAGGTGAATGGAAAAATATGGAGCGTGGTTGTCCTCAGGGATCATCATTTGGACCCCTCCTATGGAATATGTTTCAAAATGATATGGCCTTACATGTTACAAAGGCTAACCTAACCATGTACGTTGACGACCATCAACTATATGCAACAGGAAAGGACCATGACACAGTTGGGAATATTCTTCAAAGACAAGGGCAGAAAGCTTTGGATTGGTATAACAACAACCATCTTCTGGCCAACCCAGATAAATTCCAAACGCTCACCATAAATCCGAGAGCTGTAGATAAGGCCAAGGATGATGAAACCATGAAAATAAGTGATCAAATTGTCAAGAAAACAAAGGAAATTAAACTATACTAGGAGTTAACATTGAAGAAAATTTGAACTTCGCCAGTCACATTAGTGAACTATGTACCAAGGCTAGTCAGAAAGTAGGACTACTTATGAGACCACGTAACCTAACACCTTGCAATGCTAAATTAACATTACACAAATCGTCTATCTTACCTCACCTGACATACTGTCACTTGGTGTGGCATTTTTGTAAGGCATCAGATAGCAGGAAACTAGAACGTATTCAAGAGGAGCGCTGAGGGCAATATACAGATCCAATACAGAGTCATACCAGGTGTTACTCCATCGTGCTAAACTGCCAACACTACGAAACAGGCGTTTACAGGACATAGCTACACTGATGTTTAAGGTTAAGCATGGAGTTGCACCAAGTACCCTCTCCAAATTGTCTGTCTTCAAAAATGAACATTATTCTCTGAGAAATAGTGACTTTGACATTCCAAGGTTTGAAACTGTATGCTATGGAAAACACTCGATAAGACATCTAGGTCCAACTATTTGGTCAAAATTCGATAATGAAACCAGAGCATCTACAAGCTTAACATAATTTAAGAACAATATTAGAAATATGGACATCTCGAGTATAATAGACAATAATACTAATTGCTGCAAACTCTGCAGCTCATGATATAGGTAGTTTTGCATTTTTGCTGTCAGTCTGTCCATTTATGTTTTTGAGTTGTGCATGTATTTTAAAGATTGTATACTTATGTCAGTTAATGTAGAGTAATTGTCCAATATGTAATGATGATATATATTATAAATAGTGTCCTCAATTAGTTGTAAATAAGCTAAATACATTGACACTGAAATACAGTTATCATTATTATTATTATTATTACAGTGCAAGGCAATTTAAGACATTTATAATTACTACGCCGAGAGGCACAGTACGGCGATTTATTCCAAAATTTTCACGTGAATATGGTCACTCATGGCTGACAACAACATACACACGCGAACAGTTTTTTCGCCGAGAAACGCCCGAAATCAACCCAAATCGGTGACTTTTAACAATATACAAACTCCTTTACATATTTCCAATTAAACTTCCATAATTCCATCGCCCAACACAGCGCAAATTGAAAATACTTCCTTCAAACTGCTTCGACTCACGACGGCCATTGGTGGTCACTCCAATATGGCCGCCAAATCTAAAACTGGCTTCAATTTTCATAGGTATAGAAGCTCGATCCAGGTACTATATTTTCAGATCAGTGATTGTATGACGTTAGAGCACAGGAGGCCCAGGCTCTATTTGCCGCGCCCGCCTGTGACTTCCTTATAACGAGGGAAGGAAGGAAACATTGAGACCAAAATAGCCCAGACTTGGCATATGTTACACGAAACTATCCTCGATTTTTCGCCTTTAAATGCATTTCTTTCGAGATTAATCGATATCCCCTGCAAGAATGATACCGTACAACTCTCAAAACAATGATGCTTTAATACACTCAAACCTGATTGGACAACTTTGAATTTGTATTTTGAGTTTGTTCAACGACTTCCGGTTTTTAACAGCAAACCTGGCACGCGGATATATTTTTGCCAAATTTTGTCATTCCCTCACGGATTTTAGAGCGAATTTAAGCTCTTTGATTAAAGCATCATTGTTTTGAGAGTTGTACGGTATCATTCTTGCAGGGGATATCGATTAATCTCGAAAGAAATGCATTTAAAGGCGAAAAATCGAGGATAGTTTCGTGTAACATATGCCAAGTCTGGGCTATTTTGGTCTCAATGTTTCCTTCCTTCCCTCGTTATAAGGAAGTCACAGGCGGGCGCGGGCAAATAGAGCTTGGGCCTCCTGTGGTCAGAGCTCCAAAAAACCTCCAAATATAGCTCAAATTTCTCCCGTTTCCTTCGGTGAATTTTTCTAAAACTTTATACATTTAATAATATCGGCTTAATAGGTGTAATGGAAATTTCTGAATTTCTATCGAAGGAAATTGATAGAATTTTTTAAAAATGAGGAAATAGAGCCATTAAACCAATATTATTTCCTATGCAAAGTTTTAAAACTTTTTACCGAAAGATATTCTTAAAATGACAGCTGTTGCCATGGTAACGGACTTTCAACACAAAGGTTGTACACCAAAATCTTCAGGAGAGCATTCTCGATGTTTGCTTTGAATTTCGCCCTTGTATCGTGCAAGATGAAGAAACAGGAACCTCTTGAATACAATAGTGCATTATCATGCAAAAACTCCAGGGAGCCACCTTAAGGTAAATGGGAAAATCGAACATGAGTAATCCAAAGTAGCAGACGAGCTTGCAACGTACTTCTAAACGATGGCGAACAGTATTGGAGGAGACCACGTTGCAAATTTAGGTGAGGATCGCTTTCATGAACACACAAGTCTGCAGAAAATTAGAGAGAGCTGAAATAAGGCTCCTATTTTCGGCTTCAGAAAATTACAATTGCACGAAGTCCTAAATGAGTTGAGAAATTTAGATAAAAACAAAGCTGCAGGATGGGATTCCATATCGCCAACCATTCTGTAAATGGGAGCTGAAGTGATTGCTGTGTCTCTGACAAACCTTTATATTAAATGTATTGAGTTGGAACAGTGCCCAGACGAATGGAAAATGGGAGAATGGACACCAGTGTTCAAAAGCGAGGACAAATATGACCGAAATAACTATCGACCAATTACTGTTTTGACAACAATTGACAAAGTCTTTGAATCTCTACTAGCTCGACAGATAACAGAACACTATGATCCAGTCCTTTATTATAAATCAACAGCTTACAGGAAACTGCATAGCTGCCAATATTCACTCCTAAGCTTGACAGAGGATTGGAAAGCGGCTCTTGATGATAAGTCACATGTGGGGATACTGTCGACCGATATGAGCAAGGCGTTTGATTCTCTCCAACCAAGTCTCTTGATTCAAAAACTTAAGGCTTATGGTTTCTCTGAAGCAGCACTAAATATAATGAAGGCATTCTTCAACAACAGGAGAAATAGAGTGAAATTAGTTAGTAGCTGCACGGTAAGCGAATGGGAAGATGTAGTGAGGGGATGCCTACAAGGATCGTCTTTTGGACCGTTACTTTGGAACATATTCCAAAATGACATGGCCATGACGGTAAGAAAGTCAAACTTACATATGTATGCCGACGACCATCAGTTATATAAAGTTGGAAACCAAATTAAGAGCATTGAAAACGAGTTGGCCATGGAGACCGACATTGCGTCTGACTGGTATAAAGAAAATTTTCTTAAACCCAACTATACAACATACCAGACAATGAAATTAAGTCCAAATCAATCGAAATCCAATGCTAGCAGTCATGATGACTTCGCCTTAAGAATTGATGATCATAATATTGCATGCTCGAACTACCTCAAAATACTAGAAGTCAACTTTGATAACACCATTGATTTCAGTAAACACATTAGTGATATCTGTACTAAATGTAGTGAGAAAGTGGGAGTGATAATGAGACTACGCAAGCTCATTCCGATGACTGCCAAATTACAACTGTACAAATCAGCGATCCTCCCTCATTTAACATATTGTCATCTTGTCTGGAACTTTTGTAAAGTGTCGGACAGAAAACAATTAGAAAGAGTACAGGAAAAAGCCTTGAAAGCAGTATTTAACACTAATAATCTTACTTATAATGAGTTAATTTGTCGAGCTAAACTTCCGACATTATATAACAGAAGACTCCAGGACATCGCTGTTCTAATGTACAAGGTAAAGAACAATCTAGCTCCGCCGCATATAACAGAACTATTTAAACAAAAAGAACAGCGTTACGAATTGCGTAATGTGGACTTCGATCTATCTAGGTTTAAAAGTGTAAGGTATGGGAAACATTCTATCAGATACTTCGGACCTTATTTGTGGTCAAGGTTAGAAACGCATGAGCGGGAAAATATCAACTTGAAATAATTTATTACCAATATAAGAAAGAAAGATCTGGAGAGCATGTTGGAGGGTGGATGCAAAAACTGCGGACTATGCTCTAACTAAAATAGGGCAAACATATATTACTTAGTGATATTTCTACTTAATATTTATTTTTAGTTTAAATCTTGTAATATATATAGACCACTATTTTATATTGAAAGTTAGTGATAGGTAAATAGTGTCCCCAATTAGCTATTGTAGCTAAACACATTGACACTTTAATAAAGTTTTCATTCATTCATTGATTAATTAATTAATTCATTCATTCATCAGGTGATTGTCGCGTCTGGTGTTAATGCCTAGGAAACTTGATATACTTGATGGTGACAGCAGGTGACGTCATAACTAATAGTTGCTGAAAACCAAAACATAAAAACATAGAAAACCAAAACATAGAAAACCAAAACATAAAAACAGCACCGCACTTAGCAAATACGTTTGGAAGTTGAAGAACTCTAATATTAAATTTTCGGTTACATGGAAAATAATTAAGCGATGTAAGGCCTATTCAAGCAACACCAAGAAATGTAATTTATGTTTGCATGAAAAATTTATTATTATCTGTCACCCAAAACTAAGCTCATTGAACTCTCGAAACGAACTTGTTACAACTTGTAGGCATAGAAAGAAACACTTGCTCAGCAACTATTAGTTATTCGTATAATTGTATTTCCCACACTATTTTTGCATATGCATGACGTCACCTGCTGTCACCAAAGTATCAATTTCCTAGGCATTAACATCAGACGCGACAATCACCTGATGAGTGTGGTAGGCTTTGCCTACCATACGAAACAAATTTGTAGTGATTAAAATTTATATGAAGTAAACCAAGTTTGTCTTGTGTAACTATATATATATATATATATATTCGCTTACCTCAAAACTGTTCTGCAACAGGCTGTATACAGCCTGTTCTGCAACAGGCTGTATATATATATATATATATTTATTTATTTATGTAATCTTAAAACAGTATAATTGTTGCTACTTAAAGTTTAATGCGTTATGCAATCTTCAGGCAACTGTTCTTACTAATTCAGTTCGATGTTTGCTTACGTTACTCGTATATATATATATATATATATATATATATATACGTGTAGGTTTAGGTCTACGAAACGCAAAGAGTGCTCGACAACATATAGTTAGAGCAAATTATAGATTTTCGCTTACCTCAAAACTTGTCTGCAACAGGCTGTTTCATCTGTAAAAGAATCATCAGGCAGTGACAAGTATCGAAAGAAATGACCGCTTATATGCTTCCTGCCGGAACGTGGGGGTGTATGTGGGAGACAATGTGTGCATGCATGGCTTTGTTTGCGTTGTTTACGCGAAATTTATTACGATGACGACACCGTGAAATTATTTCAGCTCTTTTGTTGAGTAAACAATTCTTGTTTTTTTCTTTCAAAATACAAAATTTTTCTTCTAAACATAAATTGCATCGTTTTGATCCTCCTGTGTACGAAATAGAATGTTTTAAAATTTGCCAATTAATACTGAAATCCTTATTGTTTTCGTTCGATGTCCAAATATATTTCGAAAGTTCTGTGTCGATTGCGTTTGTGTTTCTTACTGTGACTGTTGCTGTCATGGTATACCTGTGGACTACCATATATGGATATTAATTTGCATGCCATGTAGTTAAATAGGACCGCCATCTTTGTATTAGTTAGTTAGTCTTTATACTTAATCTTTATCAGTGCTCTTTATCTTTACCATTATTTAAATAAAACATTTAAAAGAGAACATAACATGGTGTCAGGTGTAGGATCTCTTTTGAGCTAGAAAATAAAGCAGAACATTGGTTTACCAAGCCGGTAAACTACACAATTGTTGCTGTATATTTTGATCGAAGTATGGCTGAACTCGCTGGACTTCCGAGCCTTCGCATGGATTGGAGTGCCCCCGATCTACCACAAGCGTTGAAAAAGTTCAAAGCTACTTGTGAACTGTACTTTTCTGGACCCTTAAAAGAGAAGAGTGAAGGCGAGAAAATAAGCTATCTGTTAATATGGACCGGCGACGAAGGAATCGAGCTCGTGTCAACATGGTCGTTGACAGAAACAGAGCGAGCGAAACTGGATACATATTGGACTAAATTTGAAGAGTACGTTGCACCCAAGAGTAATTTTCGTCTTGCACGATACAAGTTTCGCGTCGTAAAGCAAGAAAAAGGTGAATCCGTGGATTGCTTTATTAAAAAGGTTAGAGTTCTCGTCAAAGAATGTAGGTACGCTAATGATGATGAACATATTATAGACGCCCTAATCTTTGGCTCAAGTGATCCTAGAGTACAGGCAAAATTACTTGAGCATGATGCCAGTCTAACCTTAAATAAAGCTATTGATATTGCTAGAACTGCAGAAGCTACTGTATCACAATTAGCAGATATAAGAGGTAGAGAGCCTTCTACACAGATAAATGCCTTATGTAGCTATGATAGTGTTAAACACCAAACCCATCATTCTAGAGCCTGTGGGAACTGTGGCACTAAACATGACCAAACAAGGAAATCCATTTGTCCAGCATTCAATACCAAATGTCGGAAATGTCATAAGTTAAATCATTGGGAGAGGGTTTGTCGCTCTAATGAAGTGAAACCACCTAAAAACCATAGTAAAGGACGATATAAGGGGATTCTGAAAGGGAAACATTCCAAGCATGTGCATGCATTAAATCAAAGTGACCCAAAGGATACCATTGAAACACAAGCTCCTCAATTATATTTTGATTCCTTGATCATCAACAGTGTTAATCACAGCAGTAATCAAGCTTTAGTAGACATACAAGTAGACTCTGGTCAGAATACTAGGAACATAGTCCGTAAAATTGATACTGGTGCAGAAGGTAATGTCATCCCATTGGATTTATATACACAGCTCCATCCACATTCCTTATATAATTCTAGTGGCCACCCCGTTGATTTAACTCCCTCAAGTACTAATATAACAGCATTTGGTGGGCATGTTATCGAACAGTATGGTACCTGTTTGTTGACACTTTCACACAATGGTATTGGTAATCAATATCCTTTCCAAGTTGTAAATACATCTGGCCCCACTATATTAGGTTTACCTACTTGCCGTGATATGCAATTAGTCACGTTCACTTATCCCACACCTGACACCATGTTATGTTCTCTTTTAAATGTTTTATTTAAATAATGGTAAAGATAAAGATCACTGATAAAGATCAAGTATAAAGACTAACTAACTAATACATTACTAATACTAACTAATGCGGTATTCCATTACAAGTCAGAATGTTTCGAAATCGGCTCCCTTCAATCCCTCGCAAGATGACCCGAAGGAAACACTTCTTCATGAATACGCTGATTGTTTTAGTGGCATTGGGTGTTTCGAGGGAGAGTTTCATATTAAGCTAGACCCAGTAGTGGCACCAGTAATCCATCCACCCCGTAGGGTTCCAGAAGCCCTCCAAGTACCATTAAAGAAAGAGCTTAATTTTTCCCTAGAAGCACAAGATATTATAACCAAAGTTTCAGAACCCACTGATTGGGTTAACTCACTTGTGTGTGTAACAAAACCAAATGGGTCAATCAGGTTGTGTCTAGATCCCAAAGATTTAAACAATTAAAGCCATCAAGCGCCCTCATCACCGCACTCCAACTATTGATGAGATACTCCCTAAGCTAAATGGTGCCCAATATTTTTCAATTGTTGATGCTAGAAGCGGTTACTGGAACATTAAGTTAGATCATCAAAGTTCCTTGTATACTACATTCAACTCCCCCCATGGTAGATACCGTTTTCTCCGGCTCCCTTTTGGTCTAATATGTGCTCAAGATATATTTCAGAAAAAAGTTGACGAAGCATTTGGCGATCTTTCCGGGGTAACGGGGATAGCTGATGATATCGTCATATCAGGCAAAACCCGTTGCGAACACGACAAGAATCTAAAGGCAGTCATGGAGCGTGCCCGAGAAACTGGTGTGCGATTCAATCCAGACAAGTGTCAGATTGCACGTACGGAATTATCATTCTTTGGTCACACCATCAGTGCCACTGGTCTCAAGCCGGACCCCCAGAAAGTCGAAGCCATCAGAAATATGGATCCCTCTACAAATCTTGCAGACCTGCAGACCTTTCTTGGAATGGTTCAATATCTTGGTCGGTATATTCCAAATCTAGCTTCTGTTTCAGCAGTCCTATGGGATCTTACCAAGAGCGCCAATGAGTTTCAATGGAATCCTGAACACCAGCAGGCGGCAGATAAGGTGAAGAAACTCATCACCTCCCCTGATGCCCTCCAATATTTTGATGGTAGCAAACCAGTCACCATACAAGTGGATGCGTCTATGCGTGGTTTAGGAGCTACATTACTTCAAAGTAAAGGTCCTGTGGAATATCGAAGTAAACTCCTCTCAGAGACAGAACGTCGCTATTCTAATATTGAACGAGAGATGCTTGGTATTGTTTACGGGTTAGAGAAATTCCATTACTATGCCTACGGTCGGCATGTTACAGTTGAAACAGATCACAAACCTCTGGAGGCCATATTCAAGAAACACCTAGCCAGTGCACCTCCACGTATTGCCAGGATGATGCTACGTATCCAGAAATACGACGTAGAGATCAAGTACGTTCCAGGGAAAGAAATACCATTGGCCGATGCGCTGTCACGGTTAAACCCATGCAATACAGACACCATCAACGGACTTGATGTGTCTATTCATGAGCTATACATTCACCTCAATTCGCTTAAGTCCTTTATCAGCCACGGATGGCCAGATAAGAGATCGGACTGTCCATCACATCTTCACGGATATTGGAATTATCGTGATGAGCTGACGGTTGCTAACGGATTAATTCTCAAAGGAACCCGCATAATTATACCAAAGAGTTTACAGCCCGAGGTCCTTGAGAAAATTCATTATGCACACCAAGGCGCTGAAAAATGCAAGCTGCGAGCTAAAGGTTCCGTATTCTGGGCAAGTATCAATGCTGATATAGAGAACATGGTGAAGGGTTGCAGTCCGTGCCAGCATAATCAACATGCGAATGTAAAGGAACCACTTACACTTCATGACGTACCCCCTAAACCATGGCATACGCTTGGCTCAGATTTGTTCTTTTGGAACAATGAATCTTACCTCCTGGTATCAGATTATCACAGCAAGTTTCCTGTGGTTCGTAAGCTTCGCAATATCCAGTCAAACACTGTTATTGCACATCTAAAGTCTATCTTTGAAGAGCACGGAATACCAAGTAAATGTGTTACTGGAAACGACACTCAGTTCACTTCATCAAGCTTCACAGAATTTAGTAAGGCATATGGTTTCGAACATGTTACAACCAGTCCTTATTACCCACAAGCAAACGGGTTTATCGAGAGGAACGTGCAGACGGTGAAGAAGTTGTTACAGAAATGCAAAGAATCCGGATCGGATCCACATCTTGCTATGCTTTGTCTGCGAACAACACCCATCAACCATCACCTGCCGTCACCAGCAGAACTGTTGAATTCCAGAACCTATCAATCCAACCTTCCTAGTTTTGCCAAACCATCTTTGTTTCCGAAGATAGACGATGAAATTAATGCTAAACTGCAAGCAAGACAAGATCTGCAAAAGTTTTATTATGACAAGTCATCAAGGAGTCTCCCAGAAGTGTATCCAGGCGATAGCGTCCGTGTACTCAATCCCTTGAATCATAAGTGGGAATCTGGTGTTGTCAAGGAAAAGGCACAAACACCGAAATCTTATGTTCTAGATATGCCTAGCGGTAGTACCTTAAAGCGGAATCGTCGGCATATTCGACCGTCTGTTGAATCAGTCAATGAAGATGTCGGTGACAACCAATCTACCAGTTTAACCGCACCTGAACCGCCATTTCCGAGTGATACTATTGTTTCAACTTCACCACCCAAAGTTGAAGAGACAAGTAATGTTGAAAACCCGAAGCTGAGGCGATCCACCCGTGCTATTAAACGCCCGGACAGATTGAATTTATAGAATATAATAAACAATTAAATAATAATTATAACTTATTAGTCTTTTTATAGCATTGTAATGCTGCGATAAACAGTTATGATTGCCATTGAACTTTAGATTAGTTTTAATTAGTAATTACTGTGTTTAGTGATTACTGACTTGACATTGTTCATGCAGCTGTAACTTACTTTAACTGTATTTCTGTTAAAAATTTTATGGAGCTTGTGGTGCGGTGGAAAATGTTTGTCAATTAGACTAATTGACTTAGTTACACGTTCCGGCAGGAAGCATATAAGCGGTCATTTCTTTCGATACTTGTCACTGCCTGATGATTCTTTTACAGATGAAACAGCCTGTTGCAGACCAGTTTTGAGGTAAGCGAAAATCAATAATTTTCTCTAACTATATGTTGTCGAGTACTCTTTGCGTTTCGTAGACCTAAACCTACACGTATATATATATATAATTATATATATAATTATATATATGCATGTTATATTATTTGGAGTTAAATTGTGATTCAAGCAAGGGAACACAGCAGACTGAAATTCCTCTATTTTTGATGGGTATATTCTTTACATTTCAAATATATTTGTTCACTTAAATACTGTTTATTGTCTTCAGCAAGCGATACAGAAAATTAACAGTAATGAACAGTAGATGAAGTATAAAAGTATATCGATACTTACCACTGGTAACGAGTTTAGCGGGCGCAATTAGTCTTCGGAATTTGCCGAATCAAGGCCGAACGACGTCCGAGATATTTTACGAGGCGCGGCAAATTTAAAAGGTAAGAGGGGAGTGAAACGGCCGCAATTTTATAGAATTTTATCGGATGATGCTCGTAGCAGGTTGCTAGGAACATCGCCGTTGCTAGGAACATTGATTTGGCATATATTAACCACTAACTATGATTTCTAGCATAATTAAGACGATTAGAAATTTAGATGATGGCTGAACGAAATTTACATAACGAAATGTAAGTAAAGTAAATTTAAATATTTTACATTGCATCATAAAGCACTTAGTACACAGATAAATGATACAGATAATACACAGATAAATTTAAATTATTAACATCTGCTGTTTATAGTGGAATTCGCAAATGGATAATCTGATGAAATCTGACTGTACACAGTCATAAAAAATATATTTTTCTGCCAACAAAGAAAATATTGTTTTCATCTGTTTCATATTTTTCGATTAACTTTACATCAGGAAGTAAATAATGCTTTCAAAGCTGAATGCCTAAAACAAGGAACTTAGGATGTTTCAGGCCTTGCAACATTTGGAAAGAGACTTTTCCAGGGCCTTTTTTAACTAATGTGCTGGAGGGTCCAAAGGCCCCCCAGCCCCCATGTTGGCCCCCAGTAAGCTATTTTGGTCCCCCCAGTGAAGGTCCCTTTTGTCCAAAATATAAGCAAAAAAGGGGGGAAAACTGAGTTTAGAGAAAAGTTATGGTATTCTCACAACAATACCTGGCTCTGTTTAGATGGGATATATCAAAATTGTCTCTGAAAATGCAGGAAATCAAGCCACAGAGACTCAAGAATAGACCCCAGACCCCCGTTCAGCTTCCCACACCTGTAATACACCACCTACCTGTTACGTGCCCTTTCGATGATGGCCCCCCCACTAACGATTTCTTAGTCGGTGTCATGGCACTAAAGATACTTACCAGTACCCTTAATATTATATATTAATGTGTGTGATGTATTACTTTGCCACAATATTTTATTCTAATTATTATTTCTGTCTCAAAATAGAGACTTCAACTCTTCATATTTTCTTATTCTGTATTTTGTCTTTGACTTTGTATGAAAAATACATACTACGTGACAGCTGCAATACCCCTTCTTCATCATGCAGACACTGGCTAGACATTATAGCGGGTCGTGAATGGGGGGGGGGTTCAATCCCATTTTCCCAGCCAAAATTTATTTGAATCTCAACCACCCAACTCATTAATTTGCTAAATTCCATTCCCAGTGGTCTAAATCCCATTTTCCTGTGAAAAAGTAGGCAAATTCCATCTCCCATTTCACCTCTCACAACCCTCATAATATATTGAAATTTTTTAAATATTTATCCTTAATATAATTAATAAACATTTACCTGAACATTGATATAAACAATGAGAAGCATAATAAAGAGAACTGTGGCGTAGCCAGGGTGTTGACTTGGGGGGGGGGGGGCAAAACATACATAGATTCAGAACATGAGCACCAATGGCACGAGAATGCTAGGAGGGTTCGGGGGGAAATTTTTAATTTCGAGGGTCTTTAAAACAGCATTTCACACATTTTGAGACAAGTTCTGAGCAAAATCATAGCAAAAAATATTTTTTATTGTTATTCCAGACATTGCACCCTCCCCCCACTTTCTGCCCAGATTTAAAATTTTCACAAAAACTGTTCTGGAGATCATTAGGAGGGGGGGAGGCTTTGGCCATGTCACTGAGAATATAAATCCTTCATCTTGCTCTTCCCCAGTCCAAGCAGATTTCACAAATTACACAGCCCAGAATCACAGTTCACCACATGGATGTTGGAATATGTAATTCATGTGTGACAAAATTTCGAATTTCTATGTATGACAATAAGCTATTTGATATAATAAGCAGATATAGGTCATAGCACCCAGCCTCAGGGATTGACATGGGTGGTGAAACATTCTTAAATGTTGGGCTTGATTTATATATAGTGTGGTTGTTCAAGTATATGGTTTGATATATAATGAAAATACACATGGCAACAATATTTGAGTTGTTGAAGATCTTTAATGAAATAATTTAACAGAACAACCATTGTGTGAAGAGCAATTTCTAAACTTGCATATTGATTATTGTCCTCTTGATGATTGATTGTGTGAGGCTTCAAAACATTGACAATTTTCTTTCGAATTTATATTGTCTTAAATACACCTGAAATACAACATATAAAAACTATTTTGAATAATTATGTACAGATATTTTCAAAACAACTTTGGCCACAAAACATACGGTACACATTTCTTCTCGCATTAACGCATTCATTTAGTCGCCGGTCAAAATCAGAGGTCAAAATAACAAATTATTTACTTACGATTTCATAGTTTCTTTCAACATTCAATGTTCTTCATACTTCTATGATGTGTGTTTGTTCTTAAAATACCGGTTTTGACTTGATTTCTTTGCGAGTATAAGCCAAAAACCCGGAAAATGTCAATTTCACAATAGAAATTAGTATGTATATCTTTAGTGCCATATTTTTGCATATTTAAAATACATAATACGTTCACTTACTCGTAACCAAGACAACTGCTACGAGCATCAGGAGAAGGCAGTGAACTCTAAGTAATCTGGAATGATAACTTGGCCGCCATGTTTGAAGCCACTCATGAGTGATTTTTTGTAGGTAGCCCCAGTCCCTTTTTACAAATTTTGTCGAAAAATACAGGTTGAAAATCGATAAATTTCATCACTTTTCCTTCTTTTGATGCCTTTAATTTTTATCTAAGAGCATAGTAGGACAACAGTACTTTCAAACCAGGCGCATAAAATATGCAAAAATTAAACTACTGCAGAAATATAACGCAAACAAAAGGAAAATCGAGCAAAAAACCGCGTTTTTTTTTGTGGTTTTGGGCTTCCTAGAAAGAGTTCGGGGATATTATACCATCCTTTATATAGAACAGGCATTAGCGCTTTTTATAATGTACATTCAAGCATGCAGAAACGTAATTTAATAAGTAAAAAAATTAATTATTATTATTAATGGCCAACAAGAAGATGCGATGCCGAATTGCGGAAAATAACAACACTTGAAAAACGTCAATTTACTCACGTTTTAGAAGGAATAAAACAAGGACTAAAAGCTGAGGATAAATAACAATACCTGGGGTTTAGTTTTGGGACTGTCAAACTGTTTTATAGTATATTTTTATTTAGTTGAAGAGCGAAGTTTCCTTCGGCACGTCCAAACTTTCATCATTTTTTCAAAATACAGAAGCTTCATCATTTCCTCACTTTTTGCTGCAGATATATGTAAAACAGTCAGAACTAATTGGAAAACCAGGTTTGAATCCCAATCATTGCAGTCTCCATGGAAAAAGTGTTTTTCTTGCAAATTTTTGCTCAAAAACAAAATTTCGACTGAATTTTTCTCACTCCTCGAAACTGTCCTTAGTCTTTTTGAAAGCTGATTTTCCCGCGCTACGGCTTCAACCAATCATAGGACTTCGTCAACTGAGTTATCATTCCAGTTTACTTAGAGTTCACTGGGAAAAGGCAATCTGTCTCGTGAATGGCTAATTAGACGAAGTTTCACTCCCCCTTATTTTCCTTTCGTAACTTTTCCCGCTCGGAAAACTTTCGGCAATTTCCGACGAAAGATAGAGCCCGCCAAACTCATTACCAGCGTCGATAAGGGTTATACTTCATTTAGCCTAACTTATAATATCAAATATTTTATTGCTGTTTATGAACAAAATTATTAGAGGTATTTCAGTCTGCTGTGTTCCCTTGATTCAAGTAGCCAATTATAAGTTACCTTAATAAGCGAGATTTACAGTTGTATATATGTAGAAAGAAAAACATTTAATAAAGTTTACATTATTATTATTATTATTATTATTATTTGAAGCCGATGACATTGATGCTGTTATACTTATTGATGCTTCTAATGCATTCAATGCACTCAATAGAACTGTGGCATTGCACAACATCCGTTTGTTATGCCCGATAATCGCTGCCTATGTTATAAATACCTACAGACAGCCAGCTCGGCTATTTATTGTTGGCGGCAGAGAGATTGTGTCAGCAGAGGGAACAACACAAGGAGATCCGCTGGCTATGGCTTTTTACGCGATAAGCATCCTGCCTTTAATCACGAGCCTGCAGGCACAATCTACTGTGAAGCAATGTTGGTTCGCAGATGATGCAAGTGGAGCTGGTGGTGTGACACAAATCAAAGATTGGTGGGATGCATTGAATACTCTTGGTCCAAACCTGGGCTATTTTCCGAAAGATGAGAAATGCTGGATTATTGTTAAGCCCGATAAGGAAGAAAGTGTGAGAGAAGCCTTTCATGGAACGGCTATCAACGTAACAGTGCAAGGGCAAAAACATCTCGGAGCAGCGTTAGTTTCACGAGAGTATCTGGAGGAATATGTTAATGAGAAGGTCTCCAATTGGGTCAACGAAGTGACGAAATTAGCCGCAACCACAAGCGTCCTACGCCGCATACACATTCGGCTTGAAACATCGTTGGACCTACTTCTTGAGAACCCTGCCAGACATACAGGATCTATTAGAGCCACTTGAGAAGGCAATATCGCAGATTCTCATCCCTGCTATCACAGAACACAAGTGTAATCAACTCGATCGGGACATTCTAGCACTTCCAGCACGTCTGGGTGGCCTGGGCATGGAAAATCCAAGCCACGAGGCAGGGCGCGAGTATGCCTCGTCTAAAAGAGTAACAGCGCCCCTTGTTGATAAGATTGTAGCTCAGTCGCATCAGCTACCGGACGAGTCGCATATAAAATCAGCGCAACAAGTCGTCAGAAAAGAAAGGGTTAAAGAATGGGAGGATAGGGCAGAACATTTTAGAGAGAGTGCACCACCAAGAATTCAGCGTATATTAGATGTAGCTTCGGAAAAAGGATCATCTGTGTGGCTCACAACACTTCCACTTAAAGAACTAGGATTTAACTTGAATAAGGGGGAATTTCGCGACGCCGTAAAGTTGCGCTATGACTGGCCAATTGACGACATCCCCTCCATATGTGTATGTGGTGATGCCTTCACGGTTGACCACGCTATGATTTGCAAACGTGGAGGCTTTGTAATTATGCGCCACAATGAGCTGAGAGATCTGGAAGCGGAACTCCTCAATATTGTTTGTAGTGATGTCCAAGTCGAGCCTGTCCTACAAGATATTTCGGAGAGCAACAATGATGGTTCCAATAGAGCACTTGATGCTAGACTCGACATTCGTGCGCGTGGTTTCTGGGAACGTCAACGATCAGCCTTTTTTGATGTTAGGGTTTGTCACCCCAATGCTGATTCGTATAAGAACCTGGAGCTACGCCAAGTCTACCAGATGCATGAAAACGAGAAGAAGCGCCTCTATGCAAGGAGAGTCCTCGAAGTAGAGCAAGGAACATTTACGCCACTCGTATTCACCACCACAGGCGGTATGGGCAAAGAGTGTATGAGATACCATAGTCGATTGGCAGAGCTGGTAGCCATAAAGAAAGGCGAAGAGTATGCGACAACTATGAGTTGGATAAGAGCTAGAACTTCTTTCGCTTTATTGAGATCAGCACTTACCTGCCTGAGGGGTTCAAGGGCAAGGAAAATCAAGTACGACATCAGGAACATTGATTTTAGTATTGAGAACGCCGAGAGCGCTACCTCTCAAACATTTTAAACTGTATAAATGATTTTAGTTATTTTAGGTATATTGTACACAGTTTGCTTACAAAGTTTTAAAAATACTGTACAGATCAACAAACACTAAGATACTTACCTTTAGGATATATTATTTATTAGTTATTAAATTATTATTATTGTATATGTTGAAATATTGAATAAAGTATTATTATTATTAAAAAAAAAATTATTATTATTATTATTATTATAATTATTATTATTATTATTATTATTATTATTATTACTATTATGTCCAATCAAGCACATAAATCTAAACTACTCTCTCTGATAGAAGAATTGATGTCTGATATAGATCTTAAACCTCTGCATCCGAAAAATAAACTTCTTCTTTACAGTCGCTATGTTTTGTCTAAACTCTCCTTGCATTTTACCGTTGCTGCTATATCTAAAACTTGGGTCATTGAAAATATTGACTCTCTGGTAAACAATTACATTCGTAAATGGCTGGAAGTACCTATATCTGGAACACTTACTAACGTCTATCTAACCCGCAACAAGTTTGGTTTAAACATCCTACCTGCATCCGCCAAATTTATTCAGTGTCAAACAGTTCTACGCAACGCCTTAAAAACATCTCCAAACGCCGATTCTATAAAAGAACTCTGGAAGTCAACTAATACTCATACTAACATCCAATACGATAGCTACAACTCAACCAAGGAAGTTTTAAAGAATTTTCATTCTGTCCAAGAGGATAGATAAACTTAGGGACCACTTGACATGTCAAGGTTCCTTTTTTACAAATGTTTCCAAATTCTCCCTGTCACAACTTAACGCAATATGGTCTTTATCCCAATCAAAACTACCAAAGAATATTTTTAATTTCACAATTCGCTACATAAACAACACTCTCCCTACTCGAAAGAACCTAAATAGATGGGTATCTCATCAAGTCCTGACTGCTCATTCTGTTTACAGCCTGAAACCCTTCTACACGTTGTTGCCGGTTGTCAACATTACTTGGAACGATTTACATGGAGACACGATTCAGTACTGAATTTTATTGCAAAAACTTTTCAAACTATAAACGCGTGTAAACTATTTGTTGACCTCCCTGGATTTGACAGACCCTCGATAATAACAGGAGACGAATGTCGTCCAGATTTACTTCTTTCCACCTCAGACAAACACCTCTATATTGTTGAACTCACCGTAGGATTTGAATCAAACCTCTCAAACAACGTTAAACGCAAGAAAACAAAATACAAAGATCTGATAAGAGAACAAAATAGAAACTTTTCAACTGTGAAATTTGTAAATCTGTCTATCAGCTCACTCGGTGTGTTTGACAAAGAATGCCATACCTTCATTGGAATGTTGAATGATTTAGGACTCGACAAACAACACCAACAATACTGCATAAGAAGAATGATATCCATAGCCATCCGAACTCGGTGTGTGAACAGCTCACTCGGTGTGTTTGACAAAGAATGCCATACCTTCATTGGAATGTTGAATGATTTAGGACTCGACAAACAACACCAACAATACTGCATAAGAAGAATGATATCCATAGCCATCCGAACTTCGTATTATATTTTTTGTTGTAGAAATAAAGAGTGGACTAATCCTGAACTAATGAATATTTAGATTATCCGTAATTCCTTTGAATATTAATAATATATAATTATATATATTAGCCTTATGTGATTTAAGTAGTCAATTGTAAGTTACCTCTAGAAGTGAGATTTACAATTGTATGTATCTAAGAAAAAGTTATATCAATAAAGTTTTCATTATTATTGTTATTATTGTTATTATTATTATGACAGTCCGCCATATTGGGACCACTATAATTTTAAGTACAGGAGGGGAATCAGAGATCTTGCTTGGAGAAGCAAATTCCTTAACCCTAAGAAGATATTTAAATAAGAATTGAATTCCCACGCATACCAAAATATGTCTCACTGAGCTTTAGAAATTTGTCCAAAGAATGTTGACAATTAGTAAAACGCTATATGCATACAACATACTTTCATTCGTCCTACATCTGTTCAGATATTCGTAACTCTACTAAAGTCTCTATTTGAGTACAAAGTGCTGTGATTGCTGTAGTCAACCTATGCTATACTGCTTGGTCATCTGTACAGTTCATTATCAGAATAGAAATAGCTGGTATATTTGCTCAACTTCCGTCGTTTTGTGATCTCAGTCATTGTTTATCTGTCTGGTAAGTGCTTATATACTTGTCGTATACTGTAATGTGTAAATCTTCAACCAAACGAACGATAGACTCAATATAGTTGACTAAAATTTCGATATATTCTCATATATTAAATATTACTCCTGATTCTGGTCTCGAAGTCATAAAACTTGACTCTTGAGATTCCATTGAGAGACATGTCGCAGTTTCAAATAGTTTTTGAAATTAATATATTTAATTTAATTAGCAGTTGATAAGAAAAGATTTTTATGAATTTCGCTAAAACATGCATCATATGTAAGACTAAGCATTGATAATGTTTAATGAGCTTGGCGTGCTTACGCTTTATGAACAAATACATACTATGCTCTACTGTACTGTACTCTACTGTACTGTACTGTGCTGTACTGTACTGTACTGTACTGTACTGTACTGTACTGTACTGTACTGTACTGTACTGTACTGTACTGTACTGTACTGTACTGTACTGTACTGTACTGTACTGTACTGTACTGTACTGTACTGTGCTGTACTGTACTGTACTGTACTGTACTGTACTGTACTGTGCTGTACTGTACTGTACTGTACTGTACTGTACTGTGCTGTACTGTGCTGTGCTGTACTGTGCTGTACTGTGCTGTACTGTGCTGTACTGTACTGTACTACTGTACTGTACTACTGTACTGTACTGTGCTGTACTGTGCTGTACTGTACTGTACTACTGTACTGTACTACTGTACTGTACTGTACTGTACTGTACTGTACTGTACTGTGCTGTGCTGTACTGTGCTGTGCTGTACTGAGTAGTACTGTGCTGTGCTGTACTGTGCTGTGCTGTACTACTGTACTGTACTGTGCTGTACTGTGCTGTACTGTGCTGTACTGTGCTGTACTGTACTGTACTGTGCTGTACTGTACTGTGCTGTACTGTGCTGTACTGTGCTGTGCTGTGCTGTACTGTGCTGTACTGTACTGTACTGTGCTGTGCTGTGCTGTGCTGTGCTGTACTGTGCTGTACTGTGCTGTGGTGTACTGTGCTGTGCTGTACTGTGCTGTGCTGTGCTGTGCTGTACTGTGCTGTGCTGTACTGTGCTGTACTGTACTGTGCTGTGCTGTACTGTGCTGTGCTGTACTGTACTGTACTGTGCTGTACTGTACTGTGCTGTACTGTGCTGTGCTGTGCTGTACTGTACTGTGCTTTGCTGTACTACTGTGCTGTACTGTACTCTGCTGTACTGTACTGTACTGTGCTGAGCTGTGCGGTACTGTATTGTACTGTACTGTGCTGTACTGTACTGTACTGTACTGTACTGTACTGTACTGTACTGTACTGTACTGTACTGTACTGTACTGTACTGTACTGTACTGTACTGTAGTTACCTTACTTGAAATTATAATACATAATATTACATTCTGAGTGATAATGACTTTTGTATAAAGCAAGTATATGATTAGACGTCTTCAATAGAGTCCCGGCGTGCGAGGGTACTAATTCCGCTCGGATATTTACGTGTGATCGAGAACGTAGTGGATTGCAAAGTCGTCCGCCTTTTTTTTGTCATGGACGTTGGACTTTGGGTGTTTTTTTAAGTTATGCACATGCGCGAGTTAAGATCGAGAAAAACTGGTAACATCCACAACATGATTGGCTAAGACAAAGATTTTTTTTGTTTTTAATTTATGCATCACCATCACAGCATTTAACTGCCATTGGAAATATATATAGAGGATATTGTCAAAGTAAACATTAGAAAAAACAATCGAACTGCTGGAAAAGGGACACGATTTTCAAGCTTTGAAGTGTTTGGTTTATGGTTTATTAAGCTTTAGTCGATACAGACTAGGGACGCCACCACAGGTTGCCCCAATAACGGTGGACCCTTATTAAATATTAGTTAATAAGAATAATTATACATGACAGGTGTTAGTTAACAAAAACAAATGACACTGTTTTAAGCGGGTAAGTGTCTATCTTGCATATTTGCTGTAAGCATACAGTTTAGTTTGTGGATTTGTAAAGCCAAAGGGGTTCGTCACCGTTTGTGAGATTATTACAATATCGATTAAGCCTAACAACGTAATGTCAAAAACTTCATTTTAAAGCCAGGCATTTTAGAACACATCTATTGTTTTTTAGTTTTATGAAAATAGTTTAAATTTTTTGACGTTTTTGTGAGGTTGAATTTTACAGCAAATCAAAGCTAAAAGAGTACATAATAACACATCTCCTTTATATGGTTGTGCAATTTAAAATTTTATAGTCAAAAGTACAAATTTTATCACTATCTTAGCTACCATTTTGTACAAAATGTAAAAGAAGTACACAATAATGTTGTATGATATGTTATATAAATGTTATAATTTATGATGTTATATAAAATTCAATAGCTTAAAAGGGCTTATGCAGCGAAAATTTGGTTCGAGTGAAACTCTCTTATTAAAGATAACTTTTGAAGTTATGAAGATTGACGTTTGCAGCTTTTCCATATCCCACTTCGTTCTTGAGATATTAAGATGTGTTTGATATGTAAATAACATCACTGTGACATCACACTGCATAATGAATTGTTCGAAAATGACGAATACCTCTGAGATTATTTAACCAATCGCCTTTAAACTGTCATTTGTTTCTGCCTATCGCAGGACACCAACACATGCAGAGTTTCAAGTGATTTAATTCAATTATTTCAAAGATATTCGTGATTTTCCAACAATTCATTATGCAGTGTGATGTCACAGTGATGTTATTTACATATCAAACACATCTTAATATCTCAAGAACGAAGTGGGATATGGAAAAGCTCCAAACGTCAATCTTCATAACTTCAAAAGTTCTCTTTAATAAGAGAATTTCACTCGAACCGAATTTTCGCTGCATAAGCCCTTTAATGGAAAGTTGGAAAACGTTTGATAAATTATCCCAACAGGGATTTGGGCGATTACATCCCTCTTAATACAATTTTGCAAGAACAGCGAATCAGTGCGCATAAATAAACATGGCGACATATGAGTGCGTGTCAAAAATTGAGAACTTTTGGACAAGATCGATATTTAGGATTGGTATATATTATTTGGGCTGTACAGGTAGTTGTCAACGACATTTTATTTTTAGCGTAGATCGACTACGCTCAATTATCTGAGGTGCGAGTTTCCCCTCAAAACATGTCCATTTTAATATGTTGACGATCTCAAAGAATAAATGTATACAAGACAGAGGTCTTCAATGTCGAAAATATAATGTGTATAGACTGTGGTCTTGTCAGCGATCTTAGACTTGGTAAGTCGTCTACCGTTCATAAACATTTATCACTGTCGTGATTTCTGGCGTAAATTTATAGAAAGTAGTCTAGTCTTTAGTCTGTTATGAAATATATCAGAAATACTTCCACACAAATCAAGCTACAAACTGTATTTCATTTGGTTTGCTATACAAAGGTTATTTGTTTGTGCAAAGGCTACTAAAATGGCAGCTTGTTATATTAATTGGGAAACTGGCAGTTTGTGAATCTCTGACACATCTGTTCATACGAACGCGTTAGGAATTATTATTAAATAATGGATTTTGGTCTTGAAGATTCAATAATACACTTTCTTGTTTACAATGAAGACATGTCTAATGGATACATTCCTTTAAAAGTGCCCTGAAGTGCATCGTTTCATATGCAAATTTATCTGCATAAACCGCACTTACCCATAAATTCTCTAAAGTACTGTAATTTTATACACTTTCTTTATAGAGATATTTTACTTGAAACATATAGCTATAAATTAGGACATGGGCTACAGCCAGACACGTTATATAATCACATGTAATTTGATAACTATGTCTAATGTTCCGCATTAATCCGCTTCCTAGCCTGCGTACAAACATTGTAAAAATTAATCCGCTATAAAAGCATATAAAAGCATTCGTATATAAAAATTAAAAATTAAACGAGACTTACCTGGAAGTTGATGTTTGATTTGAATTCTACGAGTTATCAACTGGGAGTGAAGGAGATGTATGAGAAAGTGCAGCGCATGCGCAAACCAGTCATAAGAGCATAACACAATTACACAATGACAGAAAAACAAATTTGATATTTAGGTGGGTAACACATTTCAACATTTCAACAACTTCTTCACTCCCAGTTGATAACTCGTATAATTCAAATCAAACTTCAACTTTCAGGTAAGTCTCGTTTAATTCTCAATTCTATTTCGTCATTAACTCGCCGGTTGTTCTGGTGTTGTACGAGATTTCAGAGGTGTCATTGGGTAATTGTAGTGAATATTAATGAGAATACAATGGTATATAGAACCAAAAACACAACTTTTATTATGAAACATGCTATATATTTAACAAGAATGTTGAATCCAAAATGGACTTTCCGAAATTGAAGATTGATTCGGTAGGCTTGTTATAGGAACGTGGAAAAGACAAGGACTGGACGGAGTCTGGTTTATTGGCGTGGTAGTAAACCCTTTCTTATTTTCACCTTGTATATAGTCTATATATTTCTATGCTGTATGTTGTAAATTTGAACCATAATGCAGCCTTCTGCCTGTGTTTTCAGTGATTAAAGTTGTATTTTTAGCAGTTATGAAATAATATTGATATTTTCCTTATTATTATTATTTTTATTATTATTATTATTCTTATTATTATTATGACAGTCCGCCATATTGGGACCACTATAATTTTAAGTACAGGAGGGGAATCAGAGATCTTGCTTGGAGAAGCAAATTCCTTAACCCTAAGAAGATATTTAAATAAGAATTGAATTCCCACGCATACCAAAATATGTCTCACTGAGCTTTAGAAATTCGTCCAAAGAATGTTGACAATTAGTAAAACGCTATATGCATATAACATACTTTCATTCGTCCTACATCTGTTCAGATATTCGTAACTCTACTAAAGTCTCTATTTGAGTATAAAGTGCTGTGATTGCTGTAGTCAACCTATGCTATACTGCTTGGTCATCTGTACAGTTCATTATCAGAATAGAAATAGCTGGTATATTTGCTCAACTTCCGTCGTTTTGTGATCTCAGTCATTGTTTATCTGTCTGGTAAGTGCTTATATACTTGTCGTATACTGTAAATCTTGTCGTGTAAATCTTTACACTTGTCGTGTAAATCTTCAACCAAACGAATGATAGACTGAATATAGTTGACTAAAATTTCCATTTATTCTCATATATTAAATATTACTCCGGATTCTGGTCTCGAAGTCATAAAACTTGACTCTTGAGATTCCATTGAGAGACATGTCGCAGTTTCAATTACTATAAGTATAAAGATATATGATATGTCGTTTGTATTTATTTTTCAAATAGTTTTTGAAATTAATATATTTAATTTAATTAGCAGTTGATCAGAAAAGATTTTTATGAATTTCTCTAAAACATGCATCATATGTAAGACTAAGCATTGATAATGTTTAATGAGCTTGGCGTGCTTACGCTTTATGAACAATACATTATATGTTGTACAGTACAGTACAGTACAGTACAGTACAGTACAGTACAGTACAGTACAGTACAGTACAGTACAGTACAGTACAGTACAGTACAGTACAGTACAGTACAGTACAGTACAGTACAGTACAGTACAGTACAGTACAGTACAGTACAGTACAGTACAGTACAGTACAGTACAGTACAGTACAGTACAGTACAGTACAGTACAGTACAGTACAGTACAGTACAGTACAGTACAGTACAGTACAGTACAGTACAGTACAGTACAGTACAGTACAGTACAGTACAGTACAGTACAGTACAGTACAGTACAGTTGTTAAGAAAAGATTTTTATGAATTTCTCTAAAACATGCATCATATGTAAGACTAAGCAATGATAATGTTTAATGAGCTTGGCGTGCTTACGCTTTATGAACAATACATTATATGTTGTACTGTACTGTACTGTACTGTACTGTACTGTACTGTACTGTACTGTACTGTACTGTACTGTACTGTACTGTACTGTACTGTACTGTACTGTACTGTACTGTACTGTACTGTACTGTACTGTGCTGTGCTGTGCTGTGCTGTACTGCACTGTACTATACTGTACTGTACTGTACTGTACTGTACTGTACTGTACTGTACTGTACTGTACTGTACTGTACTGTACTGTACTGTACTGTACTGTACTGTACTGTACTGTACTGTACTGTACTGTACTGTACTGTACTGTACTGTACTGTACTGTACTGTACTGTACTGTACTGTACTGTACTGTACTGTACTGTACTGTACTGTACTGTGCTGTGCTGTACTGTACTGTACTGTACTGTACTGTACTGTACTGTACTGTACTGTACTGTACTGTACTGTACTGTACTGTACTGTACTGTACTGTACTGTACTGTACTGTACTGTACTGTACTGTACTGTACTGTACTGTTGACTTATGCATTAACTTATGCATGACCATCACAGCATTTAACTGCCATTTTGAATTTTTATTTCCAAAATGATTTTTTATACTCTGGCCATTGGAAATATATTCAGAGGATAATGTCAAAGTAAACATTAGAAAAAACAATCGAACTGCTGGAAAAGGGACACGATTTTCAACCTTTGAAGTGTTTGGTTTATGGTTTATGGTTTAGCTTTAGTCGATACAGACTAGGGACGCACCACAGATTGCCCCAATTACGGTGGACCCTTATTAAATATTAGTTAATAAGAATAATTATACATGAAAGGTGTTAGTTAACAAAAACAAATGACACTGTTTTAAGCGGGTAAGTGTCTATCTTGCATATTTACTGTAAGCATACAGTTTAGTTTGTGGATTTGTAAAGCCAAAGGGGTTCGTCACCGTTGTGAGATTATTACAATATCGATTAAGCCTAACAACGTAATGTCAAAAACTTCATTTTAAAGCCAGGCATTTTAGAACACATCTATTGTTTTTTTAGTTTTATGAAAATAGTTTAAATTTTTTGACGTTTTTGTGAGGTTGAATTTTACTGTAAAATTCAATCTTAGACATCTCACAAAACGTATCGAAATTGTCATAAAACTTCAACTGTTTTTTAACAGCATTTTTATACTATGAACTTTTTGAGATAAAATATGTTATTTCTTATTCTATATAACGCATTTGAATTAATACTAAAACAATTTTTAAGATAAGTCAATGTTGTTATTGACCACAGGTTGAACTACGCATTTTCAAAACCACAAACTGTAGTGCATGCCAATTGACGGCAAAACTGCAAAAGGATCCAAAAGCAAGTGTGCAAAATAAACACTTACCCGTTTAAAACGCTTTAAAACTCGAAAATCCTCTCCTTTCTCGGCCCTTCGACTGATTTCTTTTCCTATTGACTTTAGTAAGTGAAAGATTTATCTTGTTTTGGAGACTTATTATTTGTCTGAATTAATATGTCCTGACTTGAAAAAAGTTTTCATATCAATGCCAAAAATAAAATGCCAAGATGGCAGTTATTTTTCTGACGTATACATATAAAAACAAAATCGTTGTCTTAGCCAATCATGATGTTGCTAGTTACCAGTTTTCTCTCGGCTTGAACTTGCGCATGCGCATAACTTACGAAAGGTCCAGTCCTGTCCTGTCCATGACAAAAAAAAATGGCGGACGACTTTGCATTCCACAATGTTTTCACATATCCGGGAGTAAATATCCGAGCGGAATTAGTACCCTCGCACGGAATTAGTACCCTCGTACCGGCTCGGGGATTATAATAATATCAATAACTATAAAAACAATCGCTTGCAAATTTTATCAATAGCAATGTTAACAATAGCCGTCACGGTAATCACTTGTTAACAATAAACTGGGATTAATAAAAAATCCATAAAATGTGTTGCGAAGCGTAATTAGTCCTTCACTTTACTCTTTAGTCAGTTTTAATAGAGTCATCATCTTTTAGTGTCAGTGATGTAATCTTGATTCTTGGCTTTCACAAAAAAATATTGCGTGTGGTTTTATTCAAATAATTTCATACTTTGATTTATTACTTATTACTATTAGTGCCTTACAGGCTTGAGAGTGCAACTCTGTAAAACTAAAAGTCTTTTTTGAAACGTTTTATTGGAAAGTTTTACAATTCAGAGATTTGTAAACTAACAAGTAAAAACCAGTTTCATACGCGCATTCACTAATGACAATTATAAGCAATACATTTTTCGATAACGTCAAAACGTGGATGCAAAACAATTTTAATAATACACATCTTTTATAAAGCATTTTGAAAATATTTAATATATAGAATAATGTTCAATTACGACGAAATGTTTCTGGGCCTTGCATGGGTATGACACTTTGTACATACTAAGACCGTCTATTTAATTTAGTTTATACATCGAAATTCGATCAATTCCATCATATCTGTCAACACAATGTGTTTACAACATAGTCATAGCCATAAGGCATAGGAAAATATAGAATTATGTAAATTTGTATTCTTCACAATTTTGAATTGATGCTCATGGTAACTGATGCTCATGGTAACTGGATTCGAAGCGGTGGAACGACGTAAAATGCGAAAAGTATCGATTTCCGTGTAGAGTGCATAGGTATTTTGGTAGTATCCTCATGTTTCGCGCACGAATATATTTCTCTTTGATCTTGACCCCAATCTCACCCCAACCCTTAACCCTAACCGTTCGTACGCGAAACATGGGGATATAACCGCTTTCATTTTGCCCGGTCGAACCGCAATCTTGGATTACTCATGCTGGCGTGCGTCTGCAAGTAGGATTATATTTATGTAGCCCTACACGAGTTATGTCTGTGATTATATATAGGGTTAGGGTGGTTGGGGTTAAATTATACATTTCGTGTAGGGCTACATAAAGAGCCTACCCTCCTATATCTATGACTACTACATACAACAAGTATAAAATTTTAGTATAATTTCAGTAGTAAATAATGCCTCTCAAATGTTTTGATTGGTTGGCTGAGCAGTAAATCTGAGGCATTATTTACTAGCTGGAGTAGTAAATAATGCTTTTTTTCAAAATGGCTTCCCAAAGTCGTTTTGTTGTAACTTCTCTTGACGAAATTGAACAAATAAAGGAAAATGCAATTCCACAAAATACGAAATTGGCAATAAAATTTGGGGTTAAGCTATTTAAAGGTAAGAAGCCCTCTGCAATTAATTTATTAACAACTTTTTTGACAATTTAAAACTTACGAGTGACAAGCAAAGAGCGAAAAATTGATAAAATGTCATTTTTACTTCTTTTTTACACCAGAATGGTTCTCACAGCAAAACGAGTTCACAACTAAGTTTAAGAACATGGAAATTGATGAAATGAATCAATGTTTAACAAAGTTCTACATATCAGCTAGAAAAACAGATGGTTCATATTACAAAAAATCAAGCTTAATGTCATTGCGTTGGATCGCCATCTTCGCTCACCACCGTACAACAAAAAGTTGTCAATTTGTGACCCAGCCACCTTTCAAGAAGCAAATAAAACATTGCATTCCTACCTCAAACACCTTATCAGCACAGGGAAAATCGCAGGAACTGTCCACAAAAACCCTTTGACTCCTGAAGCTGTACAATTGCTTTTCGTGAAAGGCGAACTAGTATAATGTGCAGAAACCAGTGATCCTCGCGGTTTGATGCAAACAGTTTGGTTCTACATTTCGCTTTTTTTTGGCAAACGAGATCGCGAAGACTGGAGAAGAGTACTTCGAGTTGAATAAAGATGAACCCGGGACGATGCTTTTGAGCAAGAATCACACTGGTGGTCTCGACGGCACTGAAGACCACTCCGACGGCAAGATTTTTGCAATTAGTAATTCGCCAAGATGTCCAGTAAATGCCATTAAAGCGTACCTAAGTCACCTAAATCCCGACATTGAGGCTCCATTCCAGATACCAAAAGTTCCTTCTAGCAAGTTCAACCCAAACGATACCATAATTTGGTACGAGAAGAAGGTGCTTGGCCATAATCTGCTTGACAACATGTTGTGAAACATGTCGGAAAGAGCTGGGATCTCGCCGTACTACACCAACCATTCGCTGCCAGCCACAACGTACTGTCACTGTTTTGTCCTCCAACAACGTTGAGACACAAAAAATCAAAGCTGTGACTGGTCACAGAAGCGACACAAGTATCGAAAGTTATTGTGAAAGACCAAATCTGAGCCAGTTCAAGCACATGTCATCAACGCTGAGTTCGTTTGTCCAAGGCGAAGAAAATACAGCAACGCCTTCATCTTCGTCCATCATCTCAACATCAGTTGCCCCCCGTCAATCTCCAGCAGAACAGCACTATATCCTTTGGCAGAAATGAGGCGAATATCCTTCAAGCACATGGACCATGTGTGCAGTGCAGGATGTTCATTTACGTTTAACATGAACATGAACAACAATTAACCTTTCTTAAACGTTTTAAATTGTTTGATTTATATCATACATGATCCTTGTAAATTTAAAGCATTTTCAGCGCCATTTTATAGACTTGTTGTGTTCAACGAACTTTCCGAACGAATGTTTTAGATCATGCGTCATGTGATCTATAAGTATTTAGAAAGGAAGTAAATTATATTTATAGCGGAAGCGCATGTTATTGTATTACTTATAAAACGTTAATAATTATGTATATTTACTACTGAAATTATACTAAAACAATTATTTACCTCATTCTCGGTGATTATCGGTAATCACCGAGACTGAGGTAATGTAATAATTTAATAACAGTTTTTCGAAAATAGCAGAAAACAACTTGGAAAACAGGCTAAGGCAAACTACGAAACTATCTAAAAATATCTAAGACTATGTCGTTGTTTTTAAATTTTACATTTCTTCAAATGTTTTAAAAAGGTTTACCCTTCCTTCTGGCTTATGGTTACTTTTAGGGGTGGTCATAGGAGAGTAAAATGTGTCTAAGTCTAATATTATACAAGAAAATGACCATACACCATCCCAGGTCAACTGCTAATTATACATTCAAATTCGAATTCAAATTCAAAATTTATTCGCCATTAAGTACGCAATCTATTTACAACAAAAAAACAAGAGGGAAAAGCCTGGGTACGAGGTTGCAAAAAAAATTCATACTACATCACTTCACACACCAAGGAGCAGTGTCACCGTCTGCGCATCTCTTCTGCGCATACACAAACTTGAAAAAATAAGGCTGTACTTTTCGGTTTTCACTTGTTTCCATCTATCAAACTGACGTTACGCAATTTTCTCGATTTTCAAAGATTTTCATATTCGTTTTTCTTGATTTTTCTTCATCAATTTGGTTAGGGTTAGGTTAGGGTTAGGTTTAGGGTTAGGTTTTGGGTTAGGGGTTAGGGTAGGTTTTAGGGTTAGGGTCAGTTACAAAGTTTTTAACTTTACTTCAAAGTTGAAAAAATGATGTAACGTCAGATTGGTAGATGGAAACAAATGGCGACCGTACTTTTTAAAGTTTACAGATTCAAGATGGCGGCCATTTCTGAGTGATCGAGTGCAAATCACTGAGCTTAATATATCTGGAGGACGTGCCGCTACATCCTCGTACCCAGGCTTTTCCCTCTTGTGGAGATAAAACCCTGGATGGAGCTGGTCACGTGTCTCTTTAAATTTTTATTGCCTAAGGGGGTGAGGAGAATTGGTGAGGAGAAGTATCATATTACATGCTTCCACTTGAAAATTATACACTTTAATTGCAAGGAGTGGGATATTATTATGTATAATATATCTCGAGAATCATATATAGTTCAAAACACTTGCAAAAATGTTTTTTTGTTTGCTTTTAAGTTTTAAAAACGTAGTAAACAGTTTTATCAACAGACAAGTCAAGTAACCAACCAAAATTGTATGCTTTTGAGGTGTTGTTCAATGTTCTCTCGAGCACGGTTTCATATCAGACGCCTCTGGATCTAGTCTATATTATTAAATCAATCGTCACTACAAATATAGAAACCTATATTTATAATATTTTTGTAATATGCCAAGCTATAAACATGCGGAGAGCCGGAGATTGATGTCCACTCTAAAATCTGTTGAAGCATTTTACAGTTTAGAAGGTAGTAAGATACAAAAATTCTCAGGGAAATGTGGTAAATTATGATTTATGTTATTCGAGAACTTCCTTCTTGTTGCCGATTCTATAAACATGTACAAGTCTGAAGCCTGAGTGAAGGCAAAAGCCTCGTCCGCAGCTGGGGGGAAATACAAATTACGATATAGTATTGTATTGTAAATATAGGCTATATGCAAAGAAATGATAGCACATCAGGTTTACAAAAACTGATGGGTAGCCTTTCCACAGATATATAATATATATATATGTAAAATGTAGTCCTTCAGAGTTAATTTAGTCCCATTGAGACAGACTTGGAGCAAGTCTACTGTAGAGTGTATAGTACAGCAAAATAAAAACATAATTGTACACTAAATTATGTCTATACTATAGGACAAAGACTTTAAAATAAGTCGGCTTATTGGACACTGATGTCTCACAGTCACAGACCATATGCACAGACACAATAGCATAGTGATATGGATACTTCCAGCAAATACTAAATAACTGTATTCTAAATCCCTTTTGTATATTATATTAGATCAAGCCAGAAAGACGATGAAAACTATTTAGGATTTAAAGTGTTAGACGTGTATACAAACACATATGAAGTATAATTACATATGTTTTATCGTAAATATTCAAGTTGTACGCACGGAAGAGTCGTTGAATTTGCCTTTATCGGATAATTTTACCGTACGTTTGCTAACATAAAGTTATACTTCGACATACTTCTTGATCGTCGCGTTTAGCGATGCCAAGGCGGGATATTTTACAATCTTGAACGAGATTTAACCTCTGGATAGCATTGTTTACACACAGTAGGATCTCGATATTTTATAGCAATTCCATATGTCAGCACTAAAAAAATCCATTTTGTTTGCAGTTTGAATACCAGACAGGATAAGGTTCAACACTGTTAACAATCATATCAGTCAGTCTATAGAAGATATGTTTTATTGATTGTGTTTTATATTAAAATACCGTGCGACGCGTGCTTTCCTTGGCTTGACAAGCATTGTTGTGTATTGAAATCTGATCCAACTTATCGCTACTTATCGCTTGAAATGTAACTCAACACTCCAGGATACAGTAGGTAGTGACATGATGATGAATGCGACTATTTTATAACAACAGTTTTGTCACAATTTCTTGTTGCAAATTTTCAATTCATCGCCCCAAAATACTTTTTTCCAAACGCAACAATATCACAGAAGACAACACGCTCCTGTACCACCCCTCCCTAAGTGTATTCTCAATTTATCACGCGAAATCCGGGTGACACGTGACCAGCTCCATACAGGGTATTATCTCCCCAAGAGATAAGAGCCTGTGAAAGAGGTTGGTGCCGCTAATGTATGCCAGGCAGAAAAGTGAAGCAAAAAATATGGCGGATTTTGACGCCATTTGACGCCATTACCATGACGACTGGTCCGAAATGCTCATGGTAATTACCACTGACTAGGCTCAATTCTGAGCCCGCTACAACAATCACAACCCCCTGGTTTTTGCAAAAATAATTTAGCTTTTTACCGTGAAATATCGTTGTTTTGGAGTTTTCGACATATCTTTTCGACTTTCAAACGTTTCTTTAAAGATGTCCAAGTCGTACACGTTATTATCGTATGTGAAAGACAACAAAGAAATATCAAACCACCGAGAAATTTGGGCAAAGACGATATTTGAAGCCAGAGCTAAGGGGTATTAATTTGAGGTAAATTTCACAGTCCACAAATTCAAATATACTTTATTTCCTTAAGAAAAAGAGGCTCCTTGAGTCTTTGTACAACAAGTATTTATAGACTGATTGTATAGAAAATATATTTTGCTTTATTAAAGTCAGTTTCTTGCACAGATATTTAATATTTTTGTATATTAAATAGGATTGAAACTCCACATTTTAGCTTCATACTATTTCATTATGTCTGAGTAAGTTGTATGTATTTTTAGCACTTGAGAAATTATTTCTGTGAGTCTCTGTGGGTAGTATGAACTATGAAGCCATGTATTTTGTACTAATATCATATCTTGATTCTCTGAAGAATCAGAAGGACTGGTTAAGATGATTATGAATGTGCCACTATCTTTAAGAGGGAATTAGGATATAAAAGAGTAGTGGTTTTGTATTATACTGTATAACAACTTATTCATATAAACTAGGTTGCCGGGGGGAAAGTTGGGAAAGGCAATTTCTACCTAGCTTTGTGGCCAACAACATCTTATACATTGGAGATACTTTTTAATATATATTTGAATTGAACCACTAGGGTTGAATATCACTTTGAATAAGATATTTTTCCTTAACTACAGCAGCTTGTTAACCATCCATCCTCTATTAGTGAAAGGTATCTTGCGCGATTACCCCCGATCCACCCATAGTTAGGGGCTTAGTCAGGATTAGCAATCTACATGTCAAAAAGTGCTGCACTATGTCTGCCCCACCTTCCCCCAAATTATGCTTCCCTTGGTCAAGGTATGTGCAGTGACTGTTGAATGTCATTATGTTTTGTTTCTATGTTTTAACATTTTTTGCCTGGCTACATTCAAAAATACCCATCCAAAAGACTGGCAGATGGGCCTCTGGCTAAGCCCATGCCCATAGTTCTGGTGTCCCTGGAGTTAGGTCACATTATTTTGTTTTCCTATCAACCAAACCCCCCCCCCCCTTCCCCTATTTTCATTTGTTATGCCTTTGTCTCCAAATGTAATCTACTCTTGTTTATTGCAGAATATATCCCACAATAACACAGTCCTTCTTTCTATAATTGGTGAAACACAGCATCAAGCAACATGTTTGGAAATTAAAGATACAAAAGCTTGATCAATAATAATTATTAATTAGCAGTAAATATTAATTTTAACAACCAAACTGTATAATCAAGTTATGGTATTATAATTATAACTTCGCAGCCCCAATTGGTCTGTGGCTTTGTTCTGCCTGTTCGATCAGCATTTTGATGCCTTGTGCCATTTCTTGTGGTACCTCTAGCTATAAACTTCCAGACAAAGGGCCATTCGCTCGAAACGTTGAAGTTCTTATTGTATTTTTCAGGTATAAGTTTTACACAACTCAACAAAAGAACAGTCATACTGTATGTCTGTATTATTATCCTTACACCACAATACTTTAATAAATATACATCTATATGTTAACTATATATGTATGATACAATACAATTCTTACGAGTTCTTTGTATATCACAGTTGAAGTCTGTAATGGAAATGAGAAATAAAGTTACCTTGGTTGTTTTTATACAGTGGTGTGCGAATAATTACTAAGGGTGAACTAGAACTCGGTTCTTGCCAAACTTAAAATATTAGTGGTGCACCACTACTCCTGCACTTTGAAGATATAATGGCCAGGTCATTCCGGAAATTATCCAAACCCCAACTATTGAGGAAAGTTCTGCTATCCAAAGGCGGGAGTTGGTAAATCCATTTCTATATCTTCTATACCACCTAAACCTTCTACATCAATTTCAATCGAGTAAGATGCAGAAAAAAACATCTTGTAATTTACCTTATCACACAACCCGCAGTACCCGCATCTACATATATACATGAACTTGTGGTTAACGCTTAGCAACTGGACTCTGTAGCTCAGTGGTCAGAACGCTGCACCGGAACGCAGGGCCGCAGGTTCAATTCCTGTCGGAGGACTTAGAGTTGCATTTTCCGCAACCGTTTCCGTTCAGGTCTATAATATTGTATATAATATTTCACTCCAAATATCCATCCACCTAAACCTTCTACATCAATTTCAATCGAGTGAGATGCAGAAAAAAACATCTTGTAATTTACCTTATCACACAACCCGCAGTACCCGCATCTACATATATACATGAACTTGTGGTTAACGCTTAGCAACTGGACTCTGTAGCTCAGTGGTCAGAACGCTGCACCGGAACGCAGGGCCGCAGGTTCAATTCCTGTCGGAGGACTTAGAGTTGCATTTTTCGCAATCGTTCCCGTTCAGGTCTAAAATATTGTCTATAATATTTCACTCGAAATATCCATCCACCTAAACCTTCTACATTAAATTCAATATACATAAACTTTTAAAACTCAGTTAATGCAATAAAAACACAAAGGCCCACCAAGCATGGCCAGTGCTGGAAAAAAAAACAAAATTTATGTACACAATTTTCGGCCATTCAAAACGATTTTGATTGTATAATTTCGGTTGGTATATTTGACATATTTACTCTTTATAATAACGTACGTTTTTAACATAGTATATAATTCACACATTTACAAGCTATAAATATTTCTTACCGGTAAGAAAATATTCTTCCTTTAACAAAAAGCCAATCTTTCCTCGACGTTGTAAAACAAGCCAAATAGGAGAAAAATACCACGATTTTTTAGCTCAAAAACAATATTTGTGCAAAAACTAGGAGGGTGAAGGACTTTGTTTAAAGCTTAGGATCGCGGTTGGTCAGTGGCAATTACCATGGGGATTTCGGACCAGTTGTCATGGAAATGGCGTCAAATCCGCCATGTTTTAATTTTGGCTTCACTTTTCACTGCCGTGCACTCCCTCCAGTAATATATTATAGCTCAGTGGTGCAAATATATGTCAAGCGTGGCGATAATTCCGGCAGAAAATAAAAATAAAAGAGCTCAAGAAACTCTCAAGAAGACTTGAAAAGGCAGCACTGACAAATGCTCATACCTATCCATGACTATGTTTGAGGCATAAACGGAGGGAAAAATGAATCGAAGGATTAAATATATAAATATCCCCGAAGCGATACCGATTTCGCTTCCCATTTTCTTTGGTTATCACAAATAAGCTAAAACAAATTAGAAATATACAGCATAGTTTTAGCAATCTCAGTTATTCGTAGCAATAACAGTGAACAACTTTATAGAGCCTCAAACAAGTGACAAGCGTGAAGGCCGATGAGGTTATTTTGAACGACAGTTACTATATTATAATAAAAAACAAGCACAAAATGATAAAAATTGGACATATATAAACTATGGATTGAACAAACCACCAACATTCTTTGTCTCTTCAAGTTTACATGAAAGCCAACCAGAAATACAGTTCAATATTAGAAAAATTTCATTGTAATTTTTATATATTGGCTATGAAATAGTAAGTAGTAACTACATGTTATGATTTACATTATGTTGGGGGAGGGGGATTTTGGGAAAACAAGCCTTTGCGGTTATCGAGCTAGCTCGCTCTACCAACTAAAGACAAATTTCACTTTTTCAGCTATGTGTATAAATATTTGTAAACAGCCTGGTGGGCTGTCTTGATTACTTACTAGGCAAAGTGAGCTAACTCGGGCCTGCCTTAATACAAATACCCACATATTTGGTTCTTATGTTCCATCCTAAATTTTACATTAGGCTAAAACAAAGTCAGATGATGATATGGTTAGCAGGGAATATAATCCAAGGATCTGGCCATAGGATGTGAGGGTGGCAAAGGTGGTCATGTCAAGAATTTTGAAAAGGAAAAATTACTAATGGAAGGACCAGAGCTGCCAAATAATAATTGGACTGCTAGTACAACCTCTATAATAGTAATTAACGGTGATACTAAAAACTGTACTGTCTACAATAAATCAGTTACTACTGATAATTATGACTGATTTAGTGTGAAAAATAATTTAAAATAGGAAGCATCATCTTACTTTTATTATGGTGGAGTGATTTGTAAAATATTCCCAGGAAATTTGTTGCATACAGTGGATTTAAAATATGCCAAATATCATATTGTGAAGTAATTTTGTAACACCGGCAACTAGTTAAAATGTTGAAAATCAGATCATTCAGATTATGGTAGTGAATATTTTGTGAATTATAATCAAAACAAAAAACAATCCTTGGAACCATAAAAAATATAATTATAACATATAATGTCTAGACAAGTAAAATTGTCTGGTATAATTAGTAAAATAACAAAGTAGGGTGCATAACAGGTTCATGGGCAAAGGCTATATTGGAAGAGGGTCAGACTCCTGACAATCATTCAGTTTGCACAGTACTTCAGATGATGGAGACAATTTGCTGGCTATATATCACATCAATTTTGTTGTACATGTTATAGAAAAACAAAATTTATATTATGTTATTTTTGCAATATATATCAGAGTTCTATATATCCAATATAAGTTCCAGTGTTAGATGGGAATCATTCCTGGGTTCCCTTGTCCAGATAACCATGGTGCTGTTGTCGTCCTTGTCTTGGGTATATCAGCTATTATTTAGGGTAATATTCTTGTTCACACCCTCAACATCAATTGTCCTCCTTTCAAAATTCTTGACATAGCCACCCTCACATCCTATTGTCAGGTCCTTGGATTATATTCCCTGCTAACCATATCATCATCTGGCTTTGTTATAGCCTAATGTAAAATTTAGGATGGAACATAAGAACCAAATATGTGGGTATTTGCATTAAGGCAGGCCCGAGTTAGCTCACTTTGCCTAGTAAGTAATCATGACAGCCCACCAGGACAGTCACAAATATTTATACCCAAAGCTGAAAAAGTGAAATTTGTCTTTAGTTGGTAGAGCGAGCTAGCTCGATAACCGCAAAGGCTTGCTCTCCCAAAACCCCCCTCCCCCCAACATAATATAAATCATAACATGTAGTTAATACTATTTCATAGCCAATATATAAAAATTACAATGAAACTTTTTCTAATATTGAACTGTATTTCTGGTTGGCTTTCATGTAAACTTGAAGAGACAAAGAATGTTGGTGGTTTGTTCAATCCATAGTTTATATATGTCCAATTTTTATCATTTTGTGCTTGTTTTTTATCATAATATAGTAACTGGCGTTCAAATAGCCTCACCGGCCTTCACGCTTGTCACTTGTTTGAGGCTCTATAAAGTTCTTCACTGTTATTGCTACGAATAACTGAGATTGCTAAAACTATGCTGTATATTTCTAATTTGTTTTAGCTTATTTGTGAATTAAATTGCTTTACCTTTTACGATATTTGCAACCAAAGAAAATGGGAAGCGAAATCGGTATCGTTTCGCCGCTTAACACTTTCGCGGATATTTATATATTTAATCCTTGATTTTTCCCTCCGTTTATGCCTCAAACATAGTCATGGATAGGTATGAGCATTTGTGCTGGCTTTTCAAGTCTTTTTTGATCAGAGTTTCTTGAGCTCTTTTATTTTTGTTTTCTGCCGGAATTATCGCCACTCTCGGATACTTGCACTCACTCAGAAATGGCCGCCATCTTGAATCTGTAAACTGGAAAAAGTACAGCCTTATTTTTTCAAGTTTGTGTATGCGCAGAAGAGATGCGCAGACGGTGACACTGCTCCTTTAAAAAGGCTATATTTTCTTATTTCATAAATTTTTTGGTCATAGGCTGAAAAACTATACTAATTTCAATATAATACTAATAGATTTCATGAGGGTTTACCAATAGATTTCAGTTTATTTCACTTACCCCCGGTCACAACACGATTTCAGCCATATTTTTCCATTATATTTATTTATTTATTAAAACTTCTGCCAACATAAGAAACTTAATTATGACAAAGGTTTGGCATTACGGATTTCTCCAATTACGATGCGCCCTACAATTAAAATATTTACAAACTGTAGAATAAATAATGGATACACCAGTAAAAAAAGTTAGAAAGAGTGAATTTGCTTAACACCGTCAATAACAGCAGGTTTGTAACACGTCTAAGGCTGTATAGCTCGTTTGCATCTGACACAAACAGATTTCCGCGTTCTAGGGTTATCGCTATCATAAACGCTGGATAGCGCATACATATAGTATGCCATAAGTACTTTCCTAAAATTAAATTAGTTAACTAGGAGTTACTACCGCAAGGAAGTGCTGCCGCAGAAGCCTTAAACCACGCAGGCTATGACCAATGTGCCTCCATGTACTATAACTTAAAGGATCTCGCATATTTAAACGGCTTATATTAATACAAGCTATGACCAGTGTCCATCGCTGATATGATAGCGATTGTACCTCAGCTGTTTGACGTCATGGCTTGTGTTTAATGATTGCGCATTAACTTCAAATATAAAGTGATTTTAGACAGAACTGCTCGAACGATAATGCATTATATTCATAACAACGAATAAAACCATCGCTGATCGCTTGTTACGCATCGATTTCAATGCTGAGTTTAAATGTTTTGGTTTCAAGGTTTATAAATTTACGCACTAAAATTTCAAGATTCTGTAACCAGAATAATTTCAAATATCCAGTCTTTACTATTTATTAGTGAACATATCCAGATTTATTGCTCAAAGGTCGACCACTTTGACCTTTAAGGTTACTCCACATGATGAAATGGCGTTTTACAAATATGCTCACCGCGCGTTCAATTTTTACGCTTTTGCCGTCAAATTTTGTGTACGTGATGATAAATCATTGTTGTAACCAGCAATTTAACAAAAATGCTATATTTTAAAACACTGTGGTTGCTATGGGCTACTTTTGAAAATCTGACCTCCTTCGCGTCACGAGATTTGCACGCCGCCGATTTAACCCTAGGACCTGGAAAACATCATATTTCCCATCTCAGATAATCAAAGAACAAAAGTGTGTTCGCATTTTTTGACAGCTATTGTATTTGCTTTGATATAAAGCAGACAAGTTGACTCACACAAATTTTGTATACACGGTAGAACGGATGCCTATAACTCGAAAAGTATGGCGTTAAACGAAAAACGCGAACACACTTTTGCTCCTTAACTATTGTTCTACATTGTGGCAAAGTGTGGAAGGAATCGGATAAAACGTGCACGGTGCATTTCTCTTTTTGTGAGGACAATCTGAGAATATTTCATTCTGTGTAAAAGGCCAAAAGAGATTTCGCGGGGGTTTTCCGCTGCCTGTTTTGTTTCTCCGCCCTCTGTTCTCACTTCAAACTGTAAGCCAATCAGATCGAACCTCATCAAAGTACTTTTGGCAAGGTGCTCTGGGCAAGGTGGTTCTGCGTCATTTGATTATCTAGTTTGTTATAAGTGCGTAACAGCCAAAACAAAAACATTAAAATATGCCGGCAAAATGCAAATGTAGGCAGAGCAAAGCGAATAAGGAGCAAGCTAAATCAGCAAAACGAAATTCAGGACATGAGAGCTATTGGGTATGTGCGTTACTTCTTATTTTGTGCTACAAAATTTCTCACCTGCATCCCCATCCGGTATTGAGTTAACACCAATTAGCAGAATGTCAATTACAATTACTATTTTCGCGGCAAAATTATTTCAATTTAAAACATTTTCAGTTATATCTCGGTCGCATTTTAATATTTTTGAAAATAATCTGTGAGGATCGAAAGATTTTCAGCCCCTCAATTCAAATATATAAAAATGTAAAAAATGATGGAATTAGTGTTTTCATCATATGGAGTAACCTTAAATGAAACCTGATACACGCGCTAACAAACTACAGTACTATTATATATGTTTTGCTCTGTTGCTATTCCTATAGCACTTGGCTTAAATTTGTACAAACTAAAGCTGTAAAAGTAAATCACGCACCTGGCTGACACTCTACCTATTGAACTATTAAGACGACATCCTTGCCATCTTTTTCCACGTATGTGATCGTCTTTCATTCGTGTAAATTATTTATGAATGGCGAAGCTAATAAGATTTAATAACACCCTAAAATTAAATGTTGTTTTCGACCACGCGAACAATGGAATATTTCGTGTTGAAAGAAGCGCAGATAAACTCATAAAAGCACATTGCTTTCCTCCAGAATAAACACCTTGATGGTGTTTATCACCTTGATGTTTATCAGCAGAAAGAAATAAAGCCATACTTACCTGTGTTTCTTCGGGAAATGTTTGTATATTTTGCATCTAGTCAGATCCAGAATGAAAAGCTTGTAAAATGTTGAGAGTTGAGAACTTGCAGAGGACATAAAACAAAACATGCGCGCGCAATACAATATTTTTCTCGCCCTCTCCCCCCATTTTAAAAATTTACCTTGAGCTCGACCTTTTGCCCGGAATTACGACGACTGACAGACGCAAGATCTAGATCTCGACAATACATAAGTCGGCGCAAAAGACTGGGTCGAGTGAACTCTGGAGAAATCTTGCCATGTCAAGAATAGTGTGCTGCCTCGCTGAGGCTCGGCAGCAATTATTTACCGAAGTCGAGGTGAATATTCACCGATAATCAATGAGGTAAATAATTGTTTTACTGTTGTATGATTTCAGTAGTAAAATATGCATATTAAAATTTAATAATAATACAATAACATGCGCTTCCATTATAAATATAATTTACTTCTTTCTAAATACGTAACGTAGATCACATCACGCATGTTCTAAAATATTTGTTCGGAAAGTTCGTTGAACACAACAAGTCTATAAAATGGTGCTGAAATTGCTTTAAATTTAGAACAAGGATCATGTATATGATATAAATCAAACAATTTAAAACGTTTACTGTCGTTCCAATCGAAGTGTTCCTCAAATATTGATTCGATACATTACATAAGTTGACATCAATACATTTGCTCAAAAATTGCTCAACTTCCTGTTTACTGCATACTTGTTCCCAATTGGTCAATCAGTCACTGAAATGAGACGCCATTGGTCGATTCACACACACACAGGAAGTTGATCAATTTTTCAACGAATGAATTGATAAACTCTAGGTAATGAATTGATGCAATATTTTAGGAACACTTCAATTGGAACGACAGTAAGAAAGGTTAATTGTTGTTCATGTTCATGTTAAACGTAAATGAACATCCTTGGAATTCTTCTGGAGATTGACGAGGGTCAACTGATGTTGAGATGATGGACGAAGATGAAGGCGCTGCTGTATTTTCTTCGCCTTGAACAAACGAACTCAGCGTTGATGACATGTGCTTGAACTGGCTCAGAGTTGGTCTTTCACAATAACTTTCGATACTTGTGTCGCTTCTGTGACCAGTTACAGCTTTGATTTTTTGTGTCTCAGCATTATTGGAGGACAAAACAGTGACAGTTGTGGCTGGCAGCGAATGGTTGGTGTAGTACGGCGAGATCCCAGCTTTTTCCGACATGTTTCACAACATGTTGTCAAGCAGATTATGGCCAAGCACCTTCTTCTCGTACCAAATTATGGTATCGTTTGGGTTGAACTTGCTAGAAGGAACTTTTGGTATCTGGAATGGAGCCTCAATGTCGGGATTTAGGTGACTTAGGTACGCTTTAATGGCATTTACTGGACATCTTGGCGAATTACTAATTGCAAAAATCTTGGCGTCGGAGTGGTCTTCAGTGCCGTCGAGACCGCCAGTGTGATTCTTGCTCAAAAGCATCGTCCCGGGTTCATCTTTATTCAACTCGAAGTACTCTTCTCAAGCGCCTGTAACACGAAGACGTAGCATCGATTTCTTCATTTCTCTCTGGTTTTCGCGGTCTCGTTTGCCAAAATACAGCGAAATGTAGAACCGAACTGTTTGCATCAAACCGCGAGGATCACTGGTTTCTGCACGTACTAGTTCGCCTTTCACGAAAAGCAATTGTACAGGTTCAGGAGTCAACGGGTTTTTGTGGACAGTTCCTGCGCTTACCCTGTGCTGATAAGATGTTTGAGGTACTGTAGGAATGCAATGTTTTATTTGCTTCTTGAAAGGTGACTGGGTCGCAAATTGAAAACTTTTTGTTGTACGGTGGTGAGCGAAGATGGCGATCCAACGCAGCTCGAAATGACATTAAGCTTGATTTTTGTAATATGAACCATCTGTTTGTCTAGTTGATATGTAGAACTTTGTTAAACATTGATTCATTTCATCATTTTCCATGTTCTCAAACTTAGTTGTGAACTCGTTTTGCTGTGAGAACCATTCTGGTGTAAAAAATCAGTAAAAATGACATTTTGTCAATTTGTCGCTCTTTCGTTGTTACTCGCAAGTTTTAATTCTCAAAAAAGTTGTTAATAAATTAATTGCAAAAGGCTTCTTACCTTTAAATAGCTTTACCCCAAATTTTGTTGCCAATTTTGTATTTTGTGGAATTGCATTTTCCTTTTTTTGTTCAATTTCGTCAAGAGAAGTTACAACAAAACGACTTTGGGAAGCCATTTTGAAAAAAAGCATTTTTTACTACTCTAGCCAGTAAATAATGCTTCAGATTTACTGCTCAGCCAACCAATCAAAACACTTGAAAGCCATTATTTACTACTCAAATTATACTAAAGGCTATTGTCTCTATGTGTAAGTTCACTATTTAAAATATTCCACACTTGAATTAAAAAACTTGTTTGGAATTTCACTGTTTTTGCAAATGGAACAACTAATTTGATGTTGCCCTGAGCTGAAGATCTTGTACTTCCTGGCAAACCTTCTTTTGGTCGAAGATTTTAGTCAAACAGCACCAAATTATTTAAAATCTTATAGAGCGAAACTGCATCTAAGAACTCGTGCCAATATGTAATAGGCAAGAGATCCAGTTGTTTGAGCCTTATTGAATACGGAATATCCGTAAAGAAACCCAGATTTAAAATGAATTTTGTCGCTCGCCTTTGAACCTTTTCGATTTCCCTAATATGCCCCACCGACCGAGGGCACCAGATTTTAGATGAATAGCCTATATTACTACGGACCAGCTGTAGATATAGTGAATGTTTCGCCTCCTTATCTGGCATTTACTTTGTGGAGCGCCTGATGAACCCAAGCATCTTATTTGCTTTGGAGCGTACTGATTCGACTTGATCTGCACATGATAGTTTACCGTTCATCTTATTTGGTGGTGATTGAGTGTTTTTCTCTGGACACTCGAAGCACTTTACATTTCTTGATATTGAATGGCATATGGGAGTCCGTTGACCAGCAACTCAGACTATGCACATCAGATTGTAATGATTCAGATATAATGAATATTTGCTTCTTGTCGCAGATACTCGCACATATTATTCACAAGTTATACTTGAAAATAAAGAAAAGTTGACTAAAGAATAATCCAACCAGGTTTCGTCAGGTTTTGAAGTAGTGCAGTGTATTTAGTTGTGGACTTGTCTAAAACACTGTTGCACGTCATTTTTCGAATTTAAGCAAACCAAACCTGATCATATAGAATGCTATAACCATGGTTTATTTTCCCTTTTTTGTGTTCTTTTTTGTGTTCCTTTCTTCTTCTCCATTTTCGAGTATTTTAAATTGTCTGAAACTCGCATTTTCGTCGCAGGGTAATAGGAAATATTGCGTCGGTGAGAAATACGGGAAAATCCTGTCTCTCACCAATCAAATTGCGAGATTTACCAAAACAAATAAATACTGGCTACGCTTTAACACGAATGAGCAGCACGTTGTAAACTAAATCTTTGATTCAATATTTAATATTTATTAGGAGAATGGTATTGATTAGACAATCAATTGAAACCGGCAATTGAATATTACGACAAAGCCTTAATTGGAAGTTGCAAAAGAACCGCGAGACGATAAAGAACAAAAAACCGAGACATATCTTGCGTTACGATATTAATATAGATTTAACAATCAATTACACAAACGGCAATTGAATATTACCAGCTCCATGGAAGCCAGCCTCGGAAGTTGCAAAAGAACGAGACGATAAAGCCAACAAGCACCCGCGGCATATCTTCACTCTCTTCAGTTAGGAAAATGATATAGATTGAACAATCAGTTAAAAACGGCAATTGAATATTACGAGAAAGCTTTGAAAATTGCAAAACATCAAGACGATAAAGAACCCGAAATCGAGGCATATGTTGACTTAGGAGATGCATATAGATTAAACAATCAGTTTCAAACGGCGGTTGAATATTACGAGAAAGCTTTGGAAATTGCAGAAGAACGAGATGACAAAGAACAAAAAGCCAAGGCATATTTTGACCTAGCAGATGCATATAGACTTAACAATCAGTTTCATATGGCAGTTGAATATTACGAGAAAGCTTTGGAAATTGCAGAAGAACGAGGCAATAAAGAACAAAAAGCCAAGGCATATTTTGACTTAGGAGATGCATATAGATTTAACAATCAGTTTCAAACGGCAATTGAATATTACGAGAAAGCATTGGAAATCGCAGAAGAACGAGGCAATAAAGAACAAAAAGCCAAGGCATATTTTGACTTAGGGTATGCACATAGATTTAACAATCAGTTTCAAACGGCAATTGAATATTACGAGAAAGCCTTGGAAATTGCAAAAGAGCGAGACGATAAAGGACAAGAAACCAAGGCATATCGTGGGTTAGGAGAATGCTATAGATTAGACAATCAATTGCAACCGGCAATTAAATATTACAACAAAGCTTTGAAAATTGCAAAAGAACAAGACGATAAAGAACAAGAATCCAAGGCATATTTTGACTTAGGGTATGCATATAGATTTAACAATCAGTTTCAAACGGCAATTGAATATTACGAGAAAGCCTTGAAAATTGCAAAAGAGCGAGACGATAAAGGACAAGAAACCAAGGCATATCATGGGTTAGGAGAATGCTATAGATTAGACAATCAATTGCAACCGGCAATTAAATATTACAACAAAGCTTTGAAAATTGCAAAGAACAAGACGATAAAGAACAAGAATCCAAGGCATATTTTGACTTAGGGTATGCATATAGATTTAACAATCAGTTTCAAACGGCAATTGAATATTACGAGAAAGCCTTGGAAATTGCAAAAGAGCGAGACGATAAAGGACAAGAAACCAAGGCATATCATGGGTTAGAGAATGCTATAGATTAGACAATCAATTGCAACCGGCAATTAAATATTACAACAAAGCTTTGAAAATTGCAAAAGAACAAGACGATAAAGAACAAGAATCCAAGGCATATTTTGACTTAGGGTATGCATATAGATTTAACAATCAGTTTCAAACGGCAATTGAATATTACGAGAAAGCCTTGGAAATTGCAAAAGAGCGAGACGATAAAGGACAAGAAACCAAGGCATATCATGGGTTAGGAGAATGCTATAGATTAGACAATCAATTGCAACCGGCAATTAAATATTACAACAAAGCTTTGAAAATTGCAAAAGAACAAGACGATAAAGAACAAAAAGCCAAGGCATATTTTGATTTAGGAGATGCATATAAATTTAACAATAAGTTTCAAATGGCAATTGAATTTTACGAGAAAGCTTTGGAAATTGCGAAGGAACAAGACGATAAAGAACAAGAATCCAAGGCATATTTTGACTTAGGGTATGCATATAGATTTAACAATCAGTTTCAAACGGCAATTGAATATTACGAGAAAGCATTGGAAATCGCAGAAGAACGAGGCAATAAAGAACAAAAAGCCAAGGCATATTTTAACTTAGGGTATGCACATAGATTTAACAATCAGTTTCAAACGGCAATTGAATATTACGAGAAAGCCTTGGAAATTGCAAAAGAGCGAGACGATAAAGGACAAGAAACCAAGGCATATCATGGGTTAGGAGAATGCTATAGATTAGACAATCAATTGCAACCGGCAATTAAATATTACAACAAAGCTTTGAAAATTGCAAAAGAACAAGACGATAAAGAACAAGAATCCAAGGCATATTTTGACTTAGGGTATGCATATAGATTTAACAATCAGTTTCAAACGGCAATTGAATATTACGAGAAAGCCTTGGAAATTGCAAAAGAGCGAGATGATAAAGGACAAGAAACCAAGGCATATCATGGGTTAGGAGAATGCTATAGATTAGACAATCAATTGCAACCGGCAATTAAATATTACAACAAAGCTTTGAAAATTGCAAAAGAACAAGACGATAAAGAACAAAAAGCCCAGGCATATTTTGATTTAGGAGATGCATATAAATTTAATAATAAGTTTCAAATGGCAATTGAATTTTACGAGAAAGCTTTGGAAATTGCGAAGGAACAAGACGATAAAGAACAAGAATCCAAGGCATATTTTGACTTAGGGTATGCATATAGATTTAACAATCAGTTTCAAACGGCAATTGAATATTACGAGAAAGCATTGGAAATCGCAGAAGAACGAGGCAATAAAGAAAAAAAAGCCAAGGCATATTTTGACTTAGGGTATGCACATAGATTTAACAATCAGTTTCAAACGGCAATTGAATATTACGAGAAAGCCTTGGAAATTGCAAAAGAGCGAGACGATAAAGGACAAGAAACCAAGGCATATCATGGGTTAGGAGAATGCTATAGATTAGACAATCAATTGCAACCGGCAATTAAATATTACAACAAAGCTTTGAAAATTGCAAAAGAACAAGACGATAAAGAACAAGAATCCAAGGCATATTTTGACTTAGGGTATGCATATAGATTTAACAATCAGTTTCAAACGGCAATTGAATATTACGAGAAAGCCTTGGAAATTGCAAAAGAGCGAGACGATAAAGGACAAGAAACCAAGGCATATCATGGGTTAGGAGAATGCTATAGGTTAGACAATCAATTGCAACCGGCAATTAAATATTACAACAAAGCTTTGAAAATTGCAAAAGAACAAGACGATAAAGAACAAAAAGCCAAGGCATATTTTGATTTAGGAGATGCATATAAATTTAACAATAAGTTTCAAATGGCAATTGAATATTACGAGAAAGCCTTGGAAATTGCAAAAGAGCGAGACGATAAAGGACAAGAAACCAAGGCATATCATGGGTTAGGAGAATGCTATAGATTAGACAATCAATTGCAACCGGCAATTAAATATTACAACAAAGCTTTGAAAATTGCAAAAGAACAAGACGATAAAGAACAAGAATCCAAGGCATATTTTGACTTAGGGTATGCATATAGATTTAACAATCAGTTTCAAACGGCAATTGAATATTACGAGAAAGCCTTGGAAATTGCAAAAGAGCGAGACGATAAAGGACAAGAAACCAAGGCATATCATGGGTTAGGAGAATGCTATAGATTAGACAATCAATTGCAACCGGCAATTAAATATTACAACAAAGCTTTGAAAATTGCAAAAGAACAAGACGATAAAGAACAAAAAGCCAAGGCATATTTTGATTTAGGAGATGCATATAAATTTAACAATAAGTTTCAAATGGCAATTGAATTTTACGAGAAAGCTTTGGAAATTGCGAAGGAACAAGACGATAAAGAACAAGAATCCAAGGCATATTTTGACTTAGGGTATGCATATAGATTTAACAATCGGTTTCAAACGGCGATTGAATATTACGAGAAAGCATTGGACATCGCAGAAGAACGAGGCAATAAAGAACAAAAAGCCAAGGCATATTTTAACTTAGGGTATGCACATAGATTTAACAATCAGTTTCAAACGGCAATTGAATATTACGAGAAAGCCTTGGAAATTGCAAAAGAGCGAGACGATAAAGGACAAGAAACCAAGGCATATCATGGGTTAGGAGAATGCTATAGATTAGACAATCAATTGCAACCGGCAATTAAATATTACAACAAAGCTTTGAAAATTGCAAAAGAACAAGACGATAAAGAACAAGAATCCAAGGCATATTTTGACTTAGGGTATGCATATAGATTTAACAATCAGTTTCAAACGGCAATTGAATATTACGAGAAAGCATTGGAAATCGCAGAAGAACGAGGCAATAAAGAACAAAAAGCCAAGGCATATTTTAACTTAGGGTATGCACATAGATTTAACAATCAGTTTCAAACGGCAATTGAATATTACGAGAAAGCCTTGGAAATTGCAAAAGAGCGAGACGATAAAGGACAAGAAACCAAGGCATATCATGGGTTAGGAGAATGCTATAGATTAGACAATCAATTGCAACCGGCAATTAAATATTACAACAAAGCTTTGAAAATTGCAAAAGAACAAGACGATAAAGAACAAGAATCCAAGGCATATTTTGACTTAGGGTATGCATATAGATTTAACAATCAGTTTCAAACGGCAATTGAATATTACGAGAAAGCCTTGGAAATTGCAAAAGAGCGAGACGATAAAGGACAAGAAACCAAGGCATATCATGGGTTAGGAGAATGCTATAGATTAGACAATCAATTGCAACCGGCAATTAAATATTACAACAAAGCTTTGAAAATTGCAAAAGAACAAGACGATAAAGAACAAAAAGCCAAGGCATATTTTGATTTAGGAGATGCATATAAATTTAACAATAAGTTTCAAACGGCAATTGAATTTTACGAGAAAGCTTTGGAAATTGCGAAGGAACAAGACGATAAAGAAAAAGAAACCAAGGCTCTCCTGGAATTAGGAAAGTGCTATAAATTGAAGAATCAGTGTCAAACGGCAATTGAATATTACAAGAAAGCGTTGGAAATTGCAGAAGAACTTGGATTTATACAGGAAGAAAATATTGCGAAGGATGCAATTGAAGTACTGTCAACAATTATCGGTAAGCTTATACTATATATACTTTATTTAGCTGAATCTTCTACGTTTAATATAACACTTAATCTTACAATATTTACATTTTTTGGAAGAAAAGCAATTGAGAGTTTAAACAGGCAAGATTTTTGACATTACATCACCCGTACATAATTTAGCCGTTAAATATGGCGTCAACTGTTCTTGCTTGAAATCAAGAGTGGTGATCATTGATCAATGCATGCAGTTGTCCGATTTTGTACACGTGACGTCGTTTTCACAAAAACGCCGCTTAAATAAGCTTTCTAACGTAATTTCTGTAGAAAGTAGCAAGACCAATTTTGAGAAAGCATAAAAATCCAAGTAGAGATAAGTATGCGATCTTAAAATACAATGAATGCTATCGGTTAGATCAGTTGCTGCTTATGTTTAGAGCTAGTAAAATGTTTTGATAATAGCGTCAAATAATCTCAAATCATGAATGCTATTTTGTGAGAAAAGTGAGCTTTAGGTTAATCCGCAGGATTTTTTATCAGATATTCAAGCTCCTTCACGGCATGATCTCCGTTGTGTTTTTTTTAGAAAATCTAGGAAAATATTATTAATGTTTAATTAGGGATTCATGGGGATCTGCAGTTTACAGTGTAACAAACAGTATTTTTAATCTTTCGTCTAAGGGAGGTTTTTTAATCTTTCGGTTTATGGGGTACACCCGAAGGAGTTGAACCCCATTCAAAGATACTATTAAGCAGTTCGAGTTTGCAGAACTTTCTAATAATAATGGTTTATTCAAACGTTCTCGCAATTACAAGAACTGAATTACCGAGTTATATTTACAATGTTTTCTCTAAAAGTATTGTAAGATCTAATATAAATCTAACTATAGGGATACAATCTATCTAAGAATACAAGTTTATATTTACAACAATATGAATAAATGTTAGTTATTTAAGAGAGAAAGTCTATATTAAAAATGTAATAGTAGCTATTTGAAAGTAAAAAATTCGTGTGCCTTTTTAGTTTTGCAGAACTTGAAATTTTGATACGTAAGCACTTCTTCGGCTTTTCTCTAAGCACATAATTACAGTTTGGTCTGCGTCTGTTGGTTGTAACGCATCCAAAGGATGGAATTAGGATGGAAAAGTCGATCAGGTCAAAACCTTCTGGTAATCAAATAGGCGGCATACCGTCAGTGCATAGCGACCAATTATGGATCATCCAGTAAGGGGAAGGATTTAGTCTCGATATTATTTTTTTGCGTTTGAGTTTGGTCCGACTCATGTCCTGGATGGCGCAACAATCACATCAAGATCTGGTAGATCAAACAGTGGTAGGGCCTGGGTTGAGTCATAATGATCGTACATATTTTTCATTATTTCTACATTTTGTTTAAGATGAAAATGTTTATGAACCCGTTTGACGTATAGATGGTTACAATCACCTGCCACAACCAGACTACAGTTCGGAAAAAATGACTCAGAAAAGGTGATAATTAAAGTCGAAACAAATGGTCACGAATAGAGGCATTGTCAGCTCCAGGAGGATGATATACGGCGGCGACTATTGGACAAGAAAATATCCGTGGAAGACGGTTAAGCCTAAAATGTATCCAAAGAATTTCGTGATCTTGGCAATAATTTAACTCTTCAAAGAACTTATACTTAATATTACAATTTTAAGATAGATACAGATCCCACCATGTTGTTAACAACTCTGTTGCTACGCAAAATTGAGTAACCAGGGATACTGATAACGCTATCTGCAATCTATTCTTTCGGCTACGTTTTGGTAAGAAACGCTAGATGGATGTCATTATATATATTACGATAGAAATAATTTTGAACTTCGTCTCTTTAGAACTAACGACATTACATTTGCCAGCAATAACTTATGAATACATTGTACACTGTAAGCACGTATTTTCTCTAAATATGTGATAGTTTGGGGATCCGGATATGTTGGAATGTCCATCAGTGATTGGGGATGAATGTGATGTAGAAACTTCTGCATTGGGCGTTGATTGAGGTCAATTCTCGGACGTTGATAAGGGCCAGGACTGGGTATTGGATAAATCCGTCATCGATCGTCGGTTGAAATCCGCCAACGGCCGCTTATTCGCATCTGTTATCGGACATTGTGTGGGATCAATCCGTCATCGGCCGTTGGTTTGCATCTATCATCGGCCGTTGTTTGAAATCATTATCGAGCGTTGGTTGAAATCCATCATCGCACTTTGGTTGAGATTCGCCATCGGCCGTTGGCTGAAATCCATCATCGGGCGTTGGTTGAAATCTATCATCGGTGGTAGGGTGAAATCCGTCGTCGGACGTTGGTTGAAATCCATCATCGGTGTTGGCTGAAAACCGTCATTGATAGTCGTTATCGGGCGTTGATTGAAAGCGGTCATCGTTGATGGAAAACTGTGATAAAATCCGTTCTACATACAGAAATAACTGATAATGACAACAACAATGCTAAGTATAACGTCTGGACAGCAAGCCAATGGAAAACCAATGGAAAACAGAACAGCCATCATAGTAAGTGACTCAATCACGAAGCACATTGATGCTCGACGACTGGAAAAGTTTATCCCTGGTTCCAAAGTTCAATTGGAAACATACGTGGAGCAAATGTTGAAGCATTGAGTCACCACATACAACCATGCTTGAAGACAAGGCCAGATGATCTTATAATTCATGTTGGAACAAATGACTTGAGGACAAAATCACCGAGTGCTGTCGCAAACAAAATAGTAGACTTTATTTTTATGTAAAGAGATATCAGAAAAGCACTCATCAACAAGAATCACCATATCTGAAAGCATGACAAGGACAGATCTTACAGACCTGGTGCCCAAGATTAGAGAGGTAAATACTATTCTTGCCAAATATAGTAGACAAAGAAATTGGGGGCTAATTAAACATAATAACATAGGTGCAAAACACTAAAATGCTTATAGTTTGCACCTAAATAGATCATGAACTGCAGTTTTTGGCAGGAACATTATTAAATTTCTACATAATTGATGCATAGAAACTCTCAGAAATACCTCAAACACATGTTCAGATATATTTAAAATTAATACAGTAGAAAAGGATAATTGGGATTCAACAAGCCATGAAAGCATGCTCTGTCCTGATTTAAGAGAAAATCCTAATCAAGAAAGCATGCACCGTGCCTAAAGGGAAATTCAAAATGATGTTGAAAGTGTAAAGGGATTTAAAATAGCTAATATAAATATTGGAAGTTTAATTAAACACATTGATGAATTACAATTATTACTAAAGAAATAGCAATTTGATATCATTTTTCTAATACAATTAATTACAAAATAGGGAATGATCTAACGATATATAGCCTTGAAATGGTCACAGCAGAAATAATGAAACCTAAATCAAAACCATTCATCATTAATGCATGGTCAGGGGCGCACATTATGGCGGTGTGGGGGGGTGTGACACCCCCCCGTAATTTGTGAATATTTCGGTCCCAAATTGTAAAATTACACTACTTAATTCGGTCCAAGTTCGGTCCGAAACATCCTGTCTAAAAACGTATAATAAACGATACAAAAATTGTCAATAAAAAAGATCAACATTGCAAAACGCAGAGATATATTTTCCTTTTAAAGCAATATACTCAAATGTAAGATGATATAGCCATACATGACTGCGCAAAACCTCCTAACTTTTGCTCTGCCGCATGGTGCGTTCTATTTCCAAGTCAGTATTCTTGAGTAAAATTAAGTCAACTCTGTTGTAAAAATGCAGTTTTTAATTGGGTCTTTATGATGTTGAAGGTTACGTTTTGGGGGGCGTTTTCTTTAGATAACTGCATTTAAAGAAAATTGCAGCGAAATATTTGAATTTGAAACTATAGAGTGTTTGAAATCTTATAAATATTAATGAAAAGGCCTATAACAAAAGAGGTAGAGAAGACTCTGAAAATGCCATTTCCGACGATCTACAGTCTCAAGTTTTTCAAAAATAACTCCCCCCCCCCTATGTCGCCCCCCTATGTTTTAATAATCCTTCTACACCCCTGGCACTACACACATTTTTACATTAACTCTTAATACATATTTTGATGTGGTCAAACAAATATAAAAAGTCGGTTACTGAACAATAGACACCCCCCAAACTTTTTTGGAATGTGCGCCCCTGTTCATGGTATAGGCCACCTAATTCAAAGGCCGAGCTTTTTGACGACTATGAGAAAGTATTGGTGTTTTCAATTGTGACTGGCTTAGACAAAGCACACAATCACATACAAACAAACTAAAATACTTGATGGAATTATATCAATTTGAGCAATTTTCCTGAGTTACTAAAAATACTTGTACACTTATTGATTTAGCATTTACAAATAAAGCTGAACTTGTTGTTCGATCACAGGTCTACCATATAGGGATTAATGATCATAGCTTAATATGTATAACAAGAAAATTCTCAATACCTCGTGGAAAGTTATTAATACTAGGCAGCACACAAATTACAATAAAGACAATTGTATTGCAGATTTAGCAGAAATATTTCGTTTAGATTTCGAACATTCGTCTGATGACATTAATGAAATTTGGATCGATTGGAAAAACAAATTCTTATTTGTAGCTGGTATGCATGCTCCATCAGTCACTCGGAGTGTTCGAAGTGAGTATACACCTTGGCTAACAGAATATATTATGAAGCAAATTAGGAAAAGGGATTACTTTAATAAAGAAAAAGGCAGTTAAGACTGGTTCTATTTATATGCACCAAGCATACAAAAGGTCTAGAAATGAAGTATCTAAAAATATCAAAAAACCAAAGCTAAGCATTTTTTATACAGTTTTGAAAAAACCAACAATAATCCACATGAGATGTGGAAAACTATCAACAAATTGATCAATAAAAATTCGAAACAACAATTATTACTGAAATTATGACTGAAAATGGAAGTGTTACAGAGGCTAAAGATATTACAAATGATTATTTTAAATCTAGCTGATAAATTGAACTCGACACCAATCAAACCATGTAGGTAGTATACCATATAGAGCAGTGGAAACCGAATTTAAGTTGAACCCTGTGACTCAAATGGAAGTTTATACATATCTCACCAATTTAAGCCCGCTAAATCAACTGCATGGCTATGACCAAATACCACCAAAGCTAATTAAAGATGCTGCCGGAGTAATCAGTAGGTCACTAACCCTAATTTTTAACAAATCTATCAGATCTGGCATTTTCCCTGACGACTTAAAATATAGAATTTTCTCACCAATCTTTAAGAAAGAGGATAGGTCCCGTTGTGGTAACTACAGACTAATTTCAGTTCTGTCAGTTATAGCTAAAATTATAGAAAAGATTATTGATCAGCTGAGTAATTACTTGATAATAATAGAATAATTAAAAATCATCAATCAGGTTTTAGGGAAAAGCATTCAACCGAGACGTCCTTATACTTGCAGTGACAAACAGATAGTATTGCAACATGGACAATGGTCTTTTGAACGGAGTGCTATTTCTGGATTCAAAAAAGGCATTTGACTGTGTTGACCATCAAATTTTACTAAACAAATTGGTACTGTATGACATTCATGGTATGACGTTAGAGATGGGTGTAACTCATATCTTGGTTTAACTCATATCTTTCCAATCGAAAGCAGACTTGCAAAGTAGATAATATTTTCTCAGACATGAAACCAATTAGAACAAGTGTGCCAAAATGTTCCAATTTAGGACCAGTACTATTTCTGCACCCAACAATGCACCCAACTATCCCCTTGAGAAACTACAAAAAATGAAAAATAGAGCGATAGGATTTATTGAACAAACCTAATTGGGAAAGGTTAAAAGACCGTAAGGGAACTAAAAAACATTATTTACGTGTAAAGTTATACATGGGATTGTACCGGAATCAATAGAATTAAAATTTGTTTAGCATTTCCTAAAATCAAAATTACTCCTGAAAAAGCCAAAGAGCAATTTCATGAAGAAAAGCATTATTTACTCCGGTGCAAATGTTGGAACGATCTTCCAAGTGACCTTAAGAGTAAAACAATGAGACTAAATAAGTTTAGAGCTATCCTTGAGGGTACAGATTAGTTTTGTATATATATTTAGTGCATGAATAGTAGTTATAGATTAATTTATAGTTTTATAGTTTTATAGAATTTATTTTGTAAATATAGGTTTAGTTTAGGAACATCCTTTTGAAAAACAGTTTGTCATAAAAACTGATAGAGCTACCGTTCTAAAATATTTTTAACTAATAATAATAATATTAATGATAATAATCTATCATCGGGAATCGTTTGAAATCCATCGTCGGCCGTTGGTTGGAATCTAACATCGGATGAATTGGAAAGGTTTGAGAATTGACTTTGGCGTCTATTGCATGGTACAGAAGACGATATATGCTGTCGACTCGAGCTGTTTTTGAGGCGAACTGGCGGTGTGGAGTAGGCTATTCTTTCTTGTGGAGATAATATTCTGGTTGGAGCTGGTCCCGTGAACCCCCAGATTTTGAGGGTAAAATTAAAATTCACTTAGGGAGGGGTGATAGAGGAGCGTGTTGTCGTCTGTGATGTTATTGCGATTGGAGAAGATTGAGGGTTTTGGTGATAAATTTTAAATTTGCAAGAAGACAACGTGATTTCCTGCTATATCATTAAAGTGTTGAGTTACATTTCAAGCAAGGAGTTGGATCAGATTTCAATAGACTACAAGGCTTGTACATGTCAAGAAAAACACGCGTCGTCGTGTAAAACACTATCAATAAAATATATCTTCTACACTCTACAGACCGACCGATATGACTGTTCACTGTTGAAGTCTATTCTGTATGATACTCAAACCCAGTGAATTTATTCAATGCTTCAATGTGGAATTGCTATAAAATACCGAGATTCTTAGTTTTCCAAAATATCGCCAATTATCATTCACTTTATTGTTTTCTCAATTTTGATTGGCTAATCTACCTGCAGATAATTGCGAGCAGATATTAGTCTGAGCATGCGCATTAGCGAAAAAGCTTGCTTAACTGCAGATATTAGTTTGAGCATGCGCATTGGCTTCAATTTTGTAAACATGGCGGCTCGCTTTGCTGAGCTTTCCAAAAATGATTTGTCATGTTTACTTGAAGAAAAAAAGCACAAAAAACTAAAACAGCTGTCAATGTGTTTCGGCAATATTTACAAGAGAAACAAATCAACGAAGATGATCCAGTTGGCTCGAAAGAAAAACTTGCAAACGTCCTTCGAAAGTTTTATGCAGAATGTAATCTCGCACGCTTGTTGCACGAACAGACTTGAACTATGTTTCTCAATAAGGTTTATATGAACTCTAGTTAATATACTTTTGTGTGATATTTGTAAAAACTCGTCGTAAGTTTTCCTTTTTATATCAAAACAGGTACTGTTTATACTGAAGGGTAAAACGAAACTAGATACGTGAAATATAAAACAATTATTGAACTCGGTTATCGCAAAATATCGTGATTTGTCAAATCAAGATATTTTGCTCAACCTCGTCCAATAATTGATAACTGTATATACTGTGTAAACAATGTCAATGCTATCCCGATTTCTAAGGCTCGTTAAAGACTGTAAAAAATTATCCCGCCAAACGTATACGGTAAAATTATGGTATAAAGTACGTTAGATGAAGTCGAAGACTCTTCTGTGCGTGCGGTACAACTTATGCAATTGAATATTTACGATACAACATTACTTTCATATGTGTTAGTATACACCATAAAGAGTTTCCAATAGCTCAGCTTTATAATATACAAGAGGAATATTTACTTTGTGAAATAGAATACAGTTATTAGGCTAGTTTTTGCTAAAAGTTTACAGCTCGAGTTCAGTTGCAGCTTGTATCATATAAACACATGTTGTTACGCGGTCTATGATATATCAGTTTAAATTAAGAAATAAATCTTATTTGTGTCGCGCGACAATATATTTTACTATGCTGTACTACAGCCGATTTAATAAAAATTTTAAGATCCTTATAAAAACTTTAAAGTTTAAATGCTAGCTATGTCTGTGTTGAAACATGTGACTGTGCCCAACGTGCTTAGATATGATGATTCGAGAGGCTTGAACTGCTACGAGTGATTGGTGACAAAGGTTGTTGTAGTCAGTGCCCCGTGTTAGTTATGATTGAACTGCTACGAGTGATTGATGACAAAAGTTGTGGTAGTCAGTGCTCCATGCTTAGTTATGATGATACGGGAGGCTTGAACTGCTACAAGTGATTGGTGACAAAAATTGTTGTAGTCGGTGCCCGTGCTTAGGGACGGGTCATAAAGTACAGGAGGGGGTGGGTATGAAAATTGATTTTTTAAAGACTGGTTTACAGTGACCCACTCCCAAGTTATGAGAAACAATTGGGGTGGTCCACCCCTGGAGTAGTCCAGAAAAACTTAGTGCCCCCCCCCCAACCAAAACCAATAATGTGGATAAGTACCCGTACGTTGGCAGCATTGGCTTAACACTGACCCACCTTTTTGACATGTTGAAAAATAGTGATCCACCACCCCCCTGTACTTTATGACCCGTCCCTTAGATATGACGATGCGGGAGGCTTGAGCTGCTATAAGTGATTGGTGATAAAAGTTGTAGTCAGTGCTCCGTCAGGAAAACGTATGATGATACGGGAGGTTTGAACTGCTGCAAATAATTAGTGATATATCTAGAAGTGTCATCGTTTGCAGCGTCCCGTGAAGGCTAGGTCGCGGGAAGGGGTTTACATGTTCACTGTATAGATGTCTGAAATGACAGTGCCCTGTAAATCAATACAGGATGGTGTGAACCGCGAGACCTTACTCCAACAGCTACCTGAGCAGACGACATAATGTAGTTAGTGTCCCGTCAAATATATTGGAGTGGATGTCTTGGACGGCTACCACAATGGATAATGATTGCTTCGCAGGAGATTAACAAAGCTTTCTGAAATTATGGTGTTAGCACGATGCTTTGACCTGTTACGCTGAACTCAATTCCATAAGATTTGAAGTTATACAGTATAGGGTGTATCAAAAAAACGCAAACTATATTGAAAATAATCTATTGTTAGAATTTCAATGGCCGAGCACTAAGCTGAACTGTAAAGAGTGCAAAATATTGATAGGGTGCGTATATTAAGTGTTGACTTATTAAGAAATTAAAATATCTTTGTAATTTTCTGCCCTTGGGAATTTAAAGCAGCTTCGTAAATTCTAAAAGAGAATAATTTTGCAAAAAATGGTAAAATTACAAATGATCAGTTCGGGAGAAAATGGTTCAATTGACCACAGAACAAAGAGTTTTTATTGTGATAAATTATACGCAAACACAAAGTTCAACCGCAGTGCAAAACGCTTTTCAAGCAAGATTTCCAGGTCGCAATCCACCTGCGCCAAGCACGATTTTGAGAAACGTTAACAAATATTTAAATGCAGGAACGAGTCTAAACCTTAATAAAGGCAATTCTGGAAGAAGAAGATCCATTCGAACTGCAGAAAATATTGAAGCTGTCAGAGATCTACCCCAACAAAATCCTCATGTGAGTGCTCGTCGTAACTCCGTTCCAATTTCCAGTACAAGCTTTAACCGGATAACAAGACTAGAAATTAAATAGCATCCATACCGAATGCATGTGCGACACGAGTTGTTGGCAGGCGACTTTGCACGTCGATTGCGCTTCTCCGTATGGTTTAACGAACGCTGTCGTCGCGAAAACGTTTTGAATAGCTTGCTTATTGGAGACGAAGCATCGTTTACGATGAACAGTGGCGAAGTCAATACGCAAAATGTACGCCCATATGCACCTAAAGGACACCCGCCTGCATTTAATTTTGAAAGGAGCAATTCTCGTGTACACCTGACAGTCTGGGCAGCACTATGCGGCAACGGTTTGATTATTGGGCCTTACTTTTTCGAAGGGAATGTAAACGGAATTGCCTATCTTCGAATGCTCAATGAATTTGTCTTCCCACAACTCGCTGAACATTTTAACAATCAGTATTGGGAGGGAAGGTTTCGAGGTCTTTCGTGGGCTCAAGACGGCGCACCTGCACATCGCCTTATCGCAGTTAGAGATCGCCTCATCGATGTGTTTGGGAATAACCGCGTCATTGGGTTAGGTCATGATGTTGAATGGCCACCTCGCTCACCGGACTTGACGCCATGTGACTTTTTTGTGGGGATACATGAAAGATAAAGTTTTTTCAACTCCACCGCGCGATATTGATGAGTTACGCGAGAAAATTATCCGAGAATTCAATGTCTTACGAGAACAGCCTGCTTTCATTCAACGGGTAGTGCGCAGATGAACAATGCTTTGTGTTGAAAGAGAAGGGGGACACGTCGAAGGTCAATGCGCTTGATTATTATTTCAATAATTGGACATGTAAATAAATAAAAACTGTTTTGTGTGATGCACGTAATTTTCCTGGCTGAAACAGCACATAACCACATGTTGGACGAATTCAAATAAAATAATTGCCATACATAAAATTTGATTCCATTGCGTTTACGAACCCATGGCATAGAGTAAATATTATATAGAGGGTTCACTCTCTTGGGAACCTTTGAATTTTTTGGGGTCGCGCATATCGCATTACGCATGTTGGCCGCCATTTCTCTGGCCAGTCAATTGCTTTTTCTGGCCAATAAGCACGCTGAACTGGCTGATCCGCCATTTTCCTGGCCAGTAAACTGCATATTTTTGCATAAAAAACCGAGGACACGTTGCACCGCTGAGTGGCCCTTCTGTATATATCTTTCTTCTGTGCCCATGGGTTTAGTTCGTTTTGTCTAACATAAACCGCCTCGTTATGCATAATATTTACTTATGTCAATAATTTATGCACTCGTGTGTTTAACTTAGTCCTAGGCCATTGAAATTCTAACAATAGATTATTTCTTATGCGTTATTATACCTTTGGGGATTTAATTTAATTGTACATGAACGGCAGAAGTATTTACAACTTCCTTTCGTCCAAATAATTTAACGCGACGATCGAAGCAAGCAAAACGATTTCACAAACAAATGGTTTTACGACAAATACTCGTTGCTCTGCAGTCAGTTGAACCATTCTTACTCGAACTGACGGTAAGACGAATTTGTAATTTGACATTTTTGTGTTGCTGTTCGCTGTAGAAGCTATTTTAAATTCCCAGAGGTATAACAACGCACGTTTAACAACAAAAGAGTGATTTCAATGGGGGGACTCTTTTTGTGGACACCCAGTATAGGGGGACTTTTTTGGGGACACCCTGTATGTGACCGGGCTTAATTACCTAGCTGATAATTGATTCTAAAACTTGTAAGATAATTGTCTATGAATACTGAACACAACATTCCGGGTCGTTAATAAGTGTTCCTTGGGTTTGAGTGAATTGAGATACTAGAGACCTTAAGATTGAGGTTTAAAATGTTTACTTCAAACCTCAAACTGCAGTTTGAGGTTAGACGTCAGAGGTAATAAATTTTGAGGAGATTAAGATTGAAGTACAAACTCTGAGATGTCTTTGAGTATAACTCTGCCATCTTGTCTTGAAAGCTGTGCTTTATAGTTTTTTCCAAGCTTAGTTTATTGTTATTTGTTTCAAAATAAGTGCAATATGAAGCTAAGATGATGTTTTAAACATTTATTCTAGTAAAGCTAAAATATAGGTTGATATTTTCGAAAAATATCCTGAGGGATTATTCATACGCGAAAACAATTTCCACACGTTGAAAATCTGAAAATTTACCGCAAATTCGACTGCGGGAGTCTAGTCACGTGATCGCTAGCGGTTTGAGGTATTCGTAAAAATACGTCAATCTTAAGGTCTCTATTGACAGTATACAACTTCACATTTCACAGTTTTATATTTCTTGGTGTGATATTGATGGTCTATGAACATGTGATAATAAAACTGTAAAACTTCATTAAGAGTTGTTTGGTTACGATGCAGTTATACAGAGTTAGCAACCAAAATATAAACTATCAAATTATTGTGGCGGGGTATGCCTGAGTGGCTAGGTATAGCAGTAAATCATTTCAGGGTTATCACGTGATGTCGATATTTAGGAGCTTATTTTATTGGATGGATTCTACTGTCGGCGGACTATTTTATTATAGATGATGTCAAGCTAAATCAGGTCAGCGTTTGCATGGGAAATTTACCCCTACTTGTTATAGTGTATTTGCTAAAGGAAATACGAGAACTATTATAGCTATATACATTGTGCGAAAGTGGTTAGATTATCAATCTATGTCTACATCAGATGGTCGCAAAATATGGCGGACGTGTTAAAAGTCGCTTTGATGTTGCTCATTATTTTGGTCTGTATACAAGTGAAAAAGACAGCTTTTGTCACCTCAGACAGTGTTGGTCTTTCCATTTAAGGAAGGGAGATATCTAGAGGAAATTAATCATTTATTTTATCGAGTCTGTGGCAACTAAAGAGAAGCAAGCTATCCGTGCATCTTCGAAACTCAAGACGAAGCTGCATCACTCTGTTGATCTTGCTACGTGGCGATGTTTAATCCTGCCCTGGGCCTATATCAGCTCAAATCGATAGGGAGAGAATTGTCGGTGAACTTATGTCATTGCTTCAGGTAAAAGGTTTAAAGATTTTGCACCAAAATGCAGGGGACTGTTGTCTAACTTTGCATTCATCTCGTGTTATTTCAAAGCTTTAAAGGCATAGACATTTTGACTTTAAGTGAAACGCATATTGATGAGAAAGACGGACTCGAACCTGATTTATTTTACGATATTCCCGGGTATTCATTTGTTAGTTGGCCGAGAAAATCTGGCAAAGGGGGTGGTGTTGGTGTCTACATATCGGACGGACTAATTTGGGATCGTAGACTACTAGACTTGGAAAACGAAGATATTGAGGTTCTTTGGTCTGAAATATGCCCTAAATGTTCGAAAGGTATTTTGATTGCGTCAGTCTACCGCCCGCCTGACTCATCTTGGATAGCATGTAAACAAAAACTATGAGTGAATCAAAGGAAACCATACTCCGGGGGGACATGAATGCTAATTTTCTTGACGATAAAGACAATAGAGATCTGAAGTCAATATTTAATGTGCATGATCTTAAACAAATGATTAGGCAGCCCACAAGAATCACAGAAAGCGCTGAATCATTAATCGATATCATTCTACAACAAGTAAACCCGAGAATTTAGTGCAATCTGAAGTTATTCCTACTAGCATTGGCGATCACGAAATGATAGGTTGTGCACGGAAGCTAAATTCAAATCACTACAATGCAAGGCACATATCCTGCCGTGACTATAAAGGCTACAATCCTGAATTGTTGAAAAGTGATCTAAGAAAAGTTAATTGGATGCCGTTTTACAATGAATCAAATGATAACGACGCTTGGTTCTTGTTAAAGTCTACTCTAAGTAATTTATATAACCGGCATGCCCCAATCAACCTCATTTATGAAGTCCTTGAATATCATCATATCCCCGATCACATAAAGAACCTAATACGCAGCCTTTACACTGATTTCCAAACATCCATCATTACAGAAGAATTTAACACTCCTTTTATCACAGTTGGTCGTGGCGTCCTCCAAGGCGATTGTCTCAGCCCTCTTTTATTTAATATGTCTTTCAATACTTTCATCCAACACATTAAATCAGAAAAATACCGTCAACTTGGATTTTGGAAATTGAGCGAGAATGGCATTCCATTAAATCCATTCCATTGGTTTCAGTTTGCAGATGATGCGGCCGTTATTAGTGGCCAAGATGCTTCTTAACCGCTTTACGATCTGGTGTCAGTGGGCCAATATGATCATACGTGTAGATAAATGTTCAACATTTGGTATTAAGAAAGATGTAACAAAATCCATTCAATATCTTCCCAAACTATTTGTAAATAACTTCCTCGTGCCACGTGTTGAAATCGGTAAATCTTTCCGCTACCTAGATCGTTATTTTGACTTCAACATGTCTGACGAAGATCACAAATCTGAAATATATGACTTATTTACTAATATCCTAAATGAAATTGACGAATTACCATTACATCCGAGAAACAAGATTATTTTGTACAGTCGCTATGTACTTTCTAAAATTTCTTGGCACTTCACTGTTTCTGATATAGGTAAAACCTGGGTAAATGAAAAACTAGATAATATGGCATCGAAATATATCCGAAAATGGCTGGAACTTCCTATTTCTGCAACTCTTAGTAATGTTCTACTTCCACATAACAAATTTGGTTTAAATATCATTCTTCCCTCAACTAAATTCATTCAATGTCAAACTGTCTCTCGAAATGCTTTAAAATCATCGCGAAATGAAGACATAAAAAACCTATGGAAGGATACTAGCAATTACAAAAATGTTCAATATGACACATATAAAAATACTAAGGACGTACTAAGCACTATCAGAAACGAATACGAAGATAAGCTTCAGCACCACCTCATTTCACAAGGCTCATTCTTCTCCAACATCATTAAATATTCGACGCTCTCGTTCAACTCCATATGGTCCTCCGTACAAAGTAAACTTCCAAAGAATATATTTAACTTCACCATCCGGTACATAAATAACACGCTTCCGACTCGCAAAAACCTGTTAAAATGGGGAATATCATCTACATCTGAATGCTCGTTCTGTTTGGCACCCGAAACTTTACTTCACGTCGTCGCTGGATGCAAGACCTACCTAACTGAGGGACGTTTCACCTGGCGACATGATTCTGTTCTAAACTTTATTGCATCCACACTTAAATCCGTAGAACATGCTAACCTTTATGTTGACCTTCCAGGCTATATTAGTCCATCTGTTCTCACTGGAGATAGATTACGCCCTGATCTTTTGATAACTATTGAAAACAAATGTATTTACATGCTCGAACTTACTGTCGGATTTGAATCTAATCTTCTAACTAATGCAACCCGGAAAAGACAAAAATATCAGGAACTGATTAAGGAACATCACAACAAATATGATAAGGTCAAATTTGTCAATTTATCTATCAGTTCACTAGGAGTTTTCAATCAATCCGCCTCACTAGACTTTGTTGAAATGTTGAAAGATCTGAAATTTGACGAGCAATGTAGAAAATATCTTGTTAGGAAAATTATTAACACTTGTATCAGGTCCTCATATTATATATTCTGTAAACGTAACAAAGAATGGGATAATCCCCAACTAATGTCATACTAATATTTTTGTCATATAATTATATAGAATTAATTCAAGTAGACACTGGTAAACTACCTGTAAAGAGAGGTTTATCACTGTAGTATGTAAACATTTATCGTAATTAATAAAGTTTCCATTATTATTATTATTATGTATTATTATTATTATTATTATTATTATTATTATTGGCTAGTAATCTGCGATTCGTGTAGCCAATTGTAAATTACCTAATATAGTGAGATTTACAATTGTATGTAATGTTAAAAAATTTGTTTCAATAAAGTTTTCATTATTATTATTATTATGTATTATTATTATTATTATTATTATTATTATTATTATTATGCCAAACCGTTGATAAGTTTATCTATACGCCAGTTCATAAGGTTAGTTGGAAAACGCGGACATGCGGAGACATGGAAAAAATTTTAATTGTTAAATTTTATAATTTTGGTATAGTTTTCACTTAGTATAGAAGATTCACTTTTTTTGTGTTACTAAATATTACGATATTCCAATATAGGCCTACAATATATTGGTCGCAGCAGGCATTTCGGAAATGTGGGCACTGCAATTTTAAATAAACTGTTTACCAACTTATATTTTCGGCTACAAGTGATCGTTTCGGGCCGATCGACATATTAAAATAATCGTAAAAAGCTCATAAACAAAAATCTGAATAGTATATTTTTCAAACGCAGAGATATCCTTATTATTATTTCTGCGTCAAGTATAATCTAATTGGCCAAATTGCAGAATATCCGTTGTTGAATATCAAGTTGTTGGATCAGCTTGGGTTCGATTCCCGTTGAGAGTTCAGATGATTTTTCTGAATACTAAAAGCTTGAGAACAATCTTTCCTTAATATATATCCAAGCTTGCAACATGTACTATATCACATACATAGTATATGAAAACAACCACAAACAATATCATATTACAGATATGTTGAGACTTTAAGCACAAAACACGCATATCATTAGTAGCGGAACCAGGTCTCTAAATAACATCAGATTGCCGTCTGAAACGCTATAGTCTAGTGGTAAAACAAGACAGGTGGGCATTTTGCACAGCGCATGCGCTAATTTATGAGCGAAACTCGGCGCAATCCCTGGGGCGAGTTGAAGAAATTCAATATTGCGACGTATGGAAGGAGTGTTTCGTGGATTTCTCTGCTTTTCAAGTTGATAAAACAGCATTGTAGTCAAAGGAAAATTTTCAAAAATTAATGGAAAACATTTAGCAATGCTTCCCAAAGGTTTTAAAATTTTAAATAATCATTTTGCTCCGTTATTTCTCTTTTTATGCTTTGAAAACAGGCAAGCTCACTTTTTTTGAAAAATTCCATCAACATTCCCAAGTTACTGCCCCATCACTTGTTTAAACTAAACAGAAACAGATTAAATACTTAGCTATATAAGGTATAATTATATTGTTCACTGATTTGAAAGATTCCAGTATTTTTAATACTCATTTGAGCAAAGAATTAGATGTAGTTTAATTAAATCCAAATATGCATGTCAAGAACAAAAATTGTACATGTTTGTAGACTTTTCAATACTTTTTTAATTATTTTATAAGGCTGATATATAAATACAGGATTACTTTTGTTAAACACATGGTATAAATACAATAAAAGTCAAATTTACTTAAATTATTATTCTAAAGTTTGTAAACACACCAGGTCTAATTCACATAAATACTGTTAGTTTCTCAAAACAATTTGTATTATCATGAAATTTGTATTATCAAAACAATTTGTATTATATGAATGATTGATAGTAAGCACTGACATAATGACCTCTGAACACTGTTTTGAATAAAGTAAGCACAATCGTCATACAAAATGTCAATGTGTGGCCATTTCCTCATAATTGAAAGCTTACATAAAAGAGCATCACTTAATGTTACTAGTATAATAAAGCATATCGACGAGCTTAGAGTTTTGCTTGTTGACCATTCAATCGATGTTTTGGCAATTAACGAGACAAGGCTTGATTCTACTATAAATGACAATGAGGTTCATATATCTGGTTATGAAATTCTACGTCGCGACAGAAGCATCAATGGCAGATTTGGGGGTGGTGTATGTTTTTATGTTCGATGCAATATCAATTTTCTACCACGTTTCGATATGTCAATTGATCAACTAGAAAATTTATGTATCGAAATTCGTAAACCTAGATCCAAGCCTTTTCTCGTTACAACTTGGTATAGACCTCCAGATTCACCCGTCGACAAATTCAACTATTTTGAAACTCTAGTAGGTAGACTCGACGCAGAAAATGTTGAATATTACTTAATGGGTGACCTGAACTGCAATTTTGGGTCAACCGTAATGGATCATAATTCAACCATTTTGACTAGCATCACTGATCTTTATGGCTTACAACAGTTAATAAGCGAACCAACTCGCATAACCAAGTCATCTTCAACACTAATTGACTTGATATTTACCAATTCGCCTGATAAGATTGTTTGCTCCGGTGTCTCTCATATCAGTATCAGTGATCATAGCCTAATTTATGCTTTTCGTAAACTTTCAACTGGTTTATTTACTAAGGGCCACTCTACTGTGACCTATAGAAAGTTTAAGAATTTTGATTCTGCAAGTTTCAGAAACGATATCTGGCTGCAGAATTGGGATGAAATTAGGGCACATGATAACCCAAATGACATGTGGCATGTTTGGAAAAATATATTTAATAGTGTTGTTGAAAGACATGCACCTTTGTGTACAAAGCGTATTAGGGCTTCTAAATCGCCTTGGATTACCCTTACTTAAAACAACGCATGCATGATCGAGATATTTTGAAGATAAAAGCGTGCAGCTCTAATGACCCAGCTGATTGGCACGCTTTTAAGAGAACTCGCAATATTGTAAATACTGAAATCAAACATGCCAAAGAAATGTATTACACGAGCGCTTTTCACGAAAATAAAAGCAATTCGAAAAAGACTTGGAATATAATTAATGAACTAACTTCAAGAAAACAACACATCTCGCACGTAAAGGAAATTGAATTGAACGGCTGTTCTATAAGCGGCTCTCAAAAATTATCTGAGGCGTTTAACGATCATTTCGCTGATATTGGGCCAAAGCTTGCCGATAAAATACCTTGTAACGAAAACAGTCGTTCTCATTTAGATTACCTTTCAAGTAACGAAAGTGGAGCTAGTACTAGTTTTCAACTGAAGACAACAAGTTCGTCTATAGTCTTTTCTCTTCTATCCAAACTTAGCAAATCTAAAGCAACTGGTTTGGATAAAATTTCAGCTAGGCTTCTTCGTGAATGCCCTGATTTGATTTCAGATTCTCTAAGTATAATTTTTAACCGCTCCATTATCACGGGTATATTCCCCGACGATTGGAAATGTTCAAAGGTCATACCATTATTTAAACAAGGGAAACGTAAGGATCTCAATAACTATCGGCCCATCTCTATTATTCCTATTGTGGCCAAAGTTTTTGAGAGGATTATTTATGATCAAGTCAATTTTTTTCTTACGGATAACAAATTACTTTCAACTAGTCAATCAGGATTTCGAAGCCTACATTCCACAGTTACTGCTCTTCTCGAAGCCACAAACGACTGGGCGTACAACATCGATCACGGTAACGTAAACGCAGTAGTTTTCTTAGATCTCAAAAAAGCGTTTGACACCGTAGATCATGCAATTCTTTTATCTAAATTAAATGCATATGGTATAGGAAGTGAATGGTTTAAATCTTACCTAAGCGATCGTAATCAAAAATGCTTCGTGAACGGTTTTCTATCACCGAACCGCTCACTGTCCTGTGGTATCCCGCAGGGGACTATCTTGGGGCCATTACTATTTTTAATTTATATAAATGATTTGCCTAATTGCCTCGAACATTCCCAGGCACGTATGTATGCAGACGACACTCATTTGACGTTGGCAAGCAATAACGTTCGTGATATTAATCAGAATCTGAATCAAGACCTTGTCAACGTTAGTGAGTGGCTTATCGCAAACAAGCTTACTTTAAATCAATCCAAGACAGAATTCATGTTGATCGGTTCAAGGCAAAGATTATGTACATTGAGCCCATTACCATCTCTGGAAATTGATGGGATCCCTGTTAATCAGGTTTCGCTTACAAAGTCTCTAGGTGTACTGATTGATGAAAATCTGTCTTGGAATATGCATATCAATAAGCTAATTAAAAAGATTGCATCAAGCATTGGAGCTATAAAACGTGTAAGGCCTTTTGTTCCATTTACGACTCTGCAGTATATTTACAATTCGTTAGTGCAACCGCATTTTAATTATTGCTGCGTCGTCTGGGATAATTGTAACAAAACCTATGCTGATAAGCTTCAAAAATTGCAAAATCGTGCAGCAAGAGTGTTAACATCTTCTAGCTATGACATTGCTGCTGATTTTCTACTAGAGAAGCTTGGCTGGAGAAAACTCGATACCCAGCGCAAGCTTGAAAAAGCTGTTATGGTCTATAAATCACTTAATGGGCTCGCTCCCGATTACTTGCGTCCCATGTTCATAGACCGTAGCAGCATCACGAACTACTCATTGAGAGACACCGAAGGCAAACTAGCTATTCCAAAGCCACGGACCAACTACCTAAAGAATAGCTTTGGTTATAGTGGTGCTGTGATTTGGAATAGCCTTCCTACTGAGTTACGCAAAACAAATAATCTCAGCGTGTTTAAATCGGGCTGTAGTAGGTTTTTTAAATGATTGAATTTTAACAAATTATATTATTGCACGGCACTTATGGAAAGCAGGTATTTTTATTTTATAATTATTTCTATATTGAGCTATAACTGTAATTTGTTAGTTTGTAAAATTTTGTAATTAGTTAGTGTACCATATATGTAAATCCTGATAAGTTCACCGTGGGTAAATAAAGATTCTATTCTATTCTATTCTATTCTATAGCATGTTATGTGAATATTATATTTCTTTTGTTTTTGGACCTGTGAATTTTCAGGCGCAACAATCGCTTCCCAACTAGAAATTTTACTTCCCCCCACAGAAACTAGGTCAACATGCACAACCTCTCTAAAGTTATAGTTGGCATAAGGTGTTTAACGCTACCCATTCTTTTCGGAGGGCTTGTAATCCCAGCGATGTAGCCGCACGCGCAGTGATAAACGACTTATGGCTGCCAGTGTCAAACAACACGCGAACTCTACGCTTACTTTTACCAAGTGCCTGCGCCTGTGCCGTCTGTTCGACGATCCTAGTACCAGTTACAACATGCAAATTATTACTATTTAATTCACTACTATTATCTACCGATCTACGGAGTAGTCTACGACCTGTAAAGGAGTTTGTATGCATTTCATTTAGGACAGATTATCTCAACTGTTTTAGGGTAAAATGACCATGGCGGTCAACATGGCATATGTGCCAAAACCCGAATCCGGTGCGAAAGTCCTGAAAATGACCACGCCCAAAAACGGCACTGTCGACATAGCTCTAAATCCTGAACCGCCAAAGCTACAACCTTTTTGAATTGCTTATAGTGTTTAGAATGGTTGCTTTTAGGGGTGGTCACTGGAGGGTGAAATTTGTCTAGGTATCATATTTTACAAGAAAATGACTATGCACCATCCCAGGTCAACTGCTAATTATGCATCAAATTACTCATTCACCTGGCAAAGTCTATTTATTATTATTTATTATTATTAAAACTTTATTTGAATACGGGACTATTTCACTATGTATAAACTATTTACAGGCAAACAAAAATAAGTGATCTTCCAATAGGCCGTATATATAAAATATTTACAAGATGGGAAAAAAAAATAATTAATTACAATTATATGTGATTACTAGATGTGGTCTCTTAATATCCGAAACCATATCATATTTGGTTTATATGATTTTTGAAAGAATGAATGGTTTCCGATCTTTTAAGATCACAGGGTAAATTGTTCCAAGCCACCGCACCCCTGTAGCTAAATGATTTTTTCTTAAAATTAGTTTTTGGTTTAGGAGGCAGATAATTGAATTGTATCTGTCTCGTTTGATAATTATGTACCTGATCGGTTCTTTGAAATATGTTTGAGATGGAGTTAGGAACCATTGAATGTCTGACCTTAAACATCAATGTTGCGAGTTCTTGGTTCCTTCTAGTCTCCAGGTTGTCAAGGTTTAGGTTTCGCAAGAGTTCGTGAGAACGGATCTCGTATCCACACTTGGTAATGATGCGCACAGCTCTGTTTTGCAGGGGCTGCAATTTATCTGCAAGCGTGAAGCCGAGGCTGCCCCACACTTGAGAACAATATTCGAAGGTTTTATAAACAATCAGTAATGTTTCAAGGTCTAAGAATTCTCTTAATCTCCTTAGTACATTTAAGCCCTTATTAACTTTCGTTGTTATTGTATTTACCTGCTCATTCCAACTTAAAGTCTCATCTAGCATTAAACCCAATGACTTAGTCGTTTTTACTCGTTGAATTTTGTTTGTACCAAGATAGACTGGAGGGTCTGTTTCTATTGAATTTAACCTTTGGTGTGAGCCTATAACCATGTACTCTGTTTTCTTGGTATTCAGGCTAAGTTTGTTTGCAGTCAGCCAGTGGGATACATTTTCTAAGTTATTGTTCAATACATTTGTTACAGTGTTTATATCTTTGCTAGAAATATCAATTTGAGTGTCATCAGCAAACATATTACACTTGACACCATTTAAGCAGTTGGGGAGGTCATTTATATAAAGTAGGAATAGTAACGGGCCTAGGATTGACCCCTGTGGTATTCCACTGATCATGTTTAATGGTTGAGAGATATTTCCATTGACCTGACAATATTGTGAACGATTGTCTAAATATGATGAAAACCATTTGTGGGCAGTCCCTGTTATACCATAGCAGCTGAGTTTCTTCAGTAGTATTTGATGATCAACTGTGTCGAATGCCTTTTTAAGGTCAAGGAAGACGACCCCATTGAGTTCACCAATGTCAATATTATGATACCATCTATCAGTGATCTCGAGTAGTGCAGTTACAGTGGAGTGTACAGGCCTAAAGCCGTGTTGAGAAGTAGACAGTAGGTCTTCTTCTTGCAAATATAAATAAAGTTGATTATGGACAACCTTCTTCATTATTTTAGCAATAGTCGAGATCACAGATATTGGCCTATAATTGTTCATGTTATTTTTTGGTCCATCTTTGTGAATTGGGGTGACTCTGGAAATTTTCCAATCGTTTGGGAATGTGCCCGTAGTTAAGGATTTGTTAATTATTGTAGTTAGTTGACTGTTTATAAAAGGTGCTGCTATTTTTACGAGCTTAGCAGAGATATTATCTTGACCTGCTGCCTTATTTGTGGGTAAATTCAATAGTAAACGCAGTATTTCTTGTTGGGATATTTCACGAAAATGAAACTGTGTACTTATCTCATCTATGTAGGACTCGGGTTGTTGTGTGGCTTCAGGAATTTCCTGAGATAGTCGTTGACCCACCTCGATGAAATGCTTATTAAAGGCATCTGGGATATTCTTATCTTCAATTTCTTCATTATTGGCATTTTTTAGTTGTCCTACATGTAAGGTTTTCGATTGTTTATTTAACAATCTATTTATGCTTTTCCATGTGTTTTTCATGTTGCCTTTGTTATCCTGGATTTATGGTCTATGTTTTCTTATTTCCTACCAATTTTTGTCATAGGATGGAAAAATATGCTTATTTTAATATAATTATTATAAATTTCATAAGGAATGATATTGTTTTGTTGAGATATAACACATTTCATTTCACTTACCCCCCGCCAGAACACGATTTCAGCATATTTTGCCGATTTGTTTGCTTTTTATCGCCCAAATAGTATCATCCAAATGTTGTACTTTAACACAATGCTAGTTGACTAAAGAATAATTCAACCAAGTTTCGTCGGGTTTTGGAGTAGTGCCATGTATTTTATCTTCGATTTTGTGTCCTTCGACATTTCCTCAATTATGTCGCCATTGCAATGTCTCGCCGCTTCTCTGCCCGATAAATACCACTTCTTCGTCCACATCTGTATTTATATTACAGTATCCAAAAATAATTGATTGTAGAATAGTCCCAATCGAAAAATTGAAAGCATTAGTCCCACTTGGGAGTGAAAAACCTCCCCTCGTTCATCAAGAATGTGAATAAAAAACAAAAGGTTCAAAATAATTTGAAAGTCTCGCGCAATCTTCACGAAAACTCATCGTGGGCAACATTACAGGGGGGTAAACATTTTCACGAATACGTTTGCTCGCGACCACAGCAACCCAAGTAAAGTTCTTGTGTTTAACTGTTTATATGTTTATGACAAAATAAACAAATATTCGCGTAATTTTGTATTTTTCTGGTTTCCTTTAGCTATAAAAAAGAAACCAGAGACTTACGCAATCTTTTTGCACGATCCTTTTAAGGCTATTCTGTGTAGACGCCTGTACGTTTCAGCCCTCAGACCTCAGTTTTATTTACTCTTAATTAAAAACCTGATGGATCTTGTCTTTCTTATTACAAAAACCATGCATAGAAAGCACATGTTATAAATTCCACATTACACATGTTTTGACAACTACGTGATAATCTTGTCAAAAGACAAAACAAGCGGGTACTTTTTCTTACTTTGAGCTTTAACCGAATATTTCGATTACTTCGATAGTCGAATTTCGATTTTCGAACAGAAGTAAAAGAGTATTTTTACATCTGTCAAAAGTATATTTTGATCTAGTGCGATATATTATGTTTTACTTTAATTAAGAGTAAATAAAACTGAGGTCTGAGGGCTGAAACGTACAGGCATCTACACAGAATAGCCTTAAAATTATGGTGCAAAAAGATTGCGTAAGTCTCTGGTTTCTTTTTTATAGCTAAAGGAAACCAGAAAAATACAAAATTACGCGAATATTTGTTTATTTTGTCATAAAACATATAAACAGTTAAACACACGAACTTTACTTGGGTTGCTGTGGTCGCGAGCAAACGTATTCGTGAAAATGTTTACCCCCCTGTAATGTTGCCCACGAGGAGTTTTCGTGAAGATTGCGCGAGACTTTCAAATTATTTTGAACCTTTGGTTTTTGATTCTCATTCTTGATGAACGAGGGGAGGTTTTTCACTCCCAAGTGGGACTAATGCTTTCAATTTTTCGATTGGGATTATTCTACAATCAATTATTTTTGGATACTGTAATATAAATACAGATGTGGACGAAGAAGTGGCATTTATCGGGCAGAGAAGCGGCGAGACATTGCAATGGCGACATAATTGAGGAAATGTCGAAGGATACAAAGTCGAAGATAAAATACATGGCACTAATCCAGAACCCGACGAAACTTGGTTGAATTATTCTTTAGTCAACTAGCATGGCGTTAAAGTACAACATTTGGATGATACTTGCTGATGATACTCGTGTTCTGGCGTGGGGTAAGTGAAATGAAATGTGTTATATCTCAACAAAACAATATCATTCCTTATGAAACTTATAATAATTTTATTAAAATAAGCATATTTTTTCATCCTATGACAAAAAATTTTAGGAAATAAGAAAACATAGACTTTGCCAGGTGAATGAGTAATTTGACGCATAATTAGCAGTTGACCTGGGATGGTGCATAGTCATTTTCTTGTAAAATATGATACCTAGACCAATTTCACCCTCCAGTGACCACCCCTAAAAGCAACCATTCTAAACACTATAAGCAATTCAGAAAGGCTGTAGCTTTGGCGGTTCAGGATTTAGAGCTATGTCGACAGTGCCGTTTTTGGGCGTGGTCATTTTCAGGACTTTCGCACCGGATTCGAGTTTTGGCACATATGCCATGTTGACCGCCATGATCATTTTACCCTAAAACAGTTGAGATAATCTGTCCTAAATGAAATGCATACAAACTCCTTTACAGGTCCATGACTAGAGCTATTCCCCTCATTCTAGGCACCATGACTTTGTGATGCTCGTCTTTACATGCATTACACTTCCTGAAAATTTGCCATCCCTACCTAAATGTTTCTTTCCCAAACAATTAAAGCATCTACCATATATAGATTATACATTTGCCAGTATTTTCGATTCAAATAATATGAACAATCCGAGAAGAACAAGTGCAATGTGAACGAGAAACGTAAAAATCATACTAATATTCGTCACACACTTTGTAAAATATTCGACATGCTTCAGTCTATATGAGGGATATTATATTTCCAACAACAACATTGTACCTTCAAGACTTGAAGACAAATATGATATTATTAAAGCAAATCACTCTTAAATAAACATAGTACTCTACAATAGTTTGAGCGAACCATACGTGGGTATATATTTGTATTCAAATAATTTTTCTGTGGGAAACTAAAGAGAATCATCGTTGCCCTCAGAGCTGTCTTCGACCAGTGGCGTGCTGGCAGGGGGGGCCGGGGGGCCATGGTCCCCCCAGCGAAGATTTTGAAGGGGGCGCCAAAACATAAATGGGGCGCCGAAATTGGCATAAAGAATAGAAAAAAGGAATTTTTATTTTTTTTGGAAGTAAATTTTTTGTAGGAAGAAAGATATTTATTGTTTAAATAGTAATATAAGAACGTTTGTAGTCCGGGAAAATTTTTTAAACAAAACAACCCCCCCCCCGTCGACACATAAAACAAAATTATTTATCGCGTCTAAGAGGCTCAACTATACACATATTACAAGGGGGCGCCAAATTTGCAGGTGGCCTCCCCTGGTGAACACAAGCCAGCACGCCACTGTCTTCGACCATAAATACGCTACATTCAGCCATACCCGCGTTATATGCAGAGGCTTCCTTCGTTTTCTGTCTCCTCGCCTTCCCCCTCGCCCCCCGTCGCGTGCCATTGAATGTCCTCTACTATCCCTACATTACCACTATTATAAATATGTCACCATTATTATTCATAATAACGAAAAATTTTAATAAGCGTCTGCGGAGGAGAGTGTCGTCAACTGTTTCAAAATGTTTAATTTGTCCGTCCATACGGTTTTTCTTCCTTCCAGCGCAATCTTTTCCTCTGCCTAACATGAATACGATTGTATCAGTTCGTTAGTCGTTGGAACAAGTTTCTTTATGTAGCTTCGATGCCCTCCTCGTACTTTACTTTTCTTCGTCAATTCACTCATCTTAATTCTCCTTCACGATCCGTTCTCGATGGACCAGGTTGCGCGAACTTTATCCACAGTCACGGTCAAGGAAGTTCGCACACGCTGGTTTTAAATCAAGGGACTGTATCTATCGAAGAAAGTCCTTGTGTTTTAATTAAACGTGAATAAGACTACATTTTCATATGGGTTCTTAAATGTTTGGAAATATAGCGATGAGTGCCGTTGTGCCTTCGTCTTGGTTGTTTACCTGGCTGTTTAACGTCTTAGCCTATATACTTTAATACAAATATGAAGTGAATATAATTGAAACTGCTCCAACGATAATGTATTATGTTTATTATGTCAAGCACAAGTTCAAATATTTTTAAGTGCACGATAGCTCAATTGGTACAAGCATCAGACCGGTACAAATCACAGCTTTACTTTGTACAAATTAAAAAAAATACCGGAATCGCTAGCGACACAACAAAAGAAGCAACTTCGTTCCCAGGTCCTTCCTTCTTGTAGAGGAAAGAAGCTGGTAGAAGCTGGTAGAAGCTGCTCACGTGATCTGCAAAATTTTAGCAGATTTGTGATTAGAGTTATGTCATTTTGCAGGGGACGAGGGTAACAAAGCTATTTACCTAACGACAACTAGCCTTTTTTCGCCCCTTCCACAAAACGACACAACAACGCTAATTAAGAATCTGCTGGATTTTAGAAGATCACGTGACGAGCTCCTACCAGGGTCTTTCCTTTACAAGAGGGAAGAACCTGGGAACGAGGTTACAAAACATGATAGACAATAATAGTTCGATAGCGTGTATCAGGTGTCATATCAAGGTCAAGGTGGTCGACCTTTAGTTAATATATTTCATTAGCTATATATTTTCACAAATAATAATAAATAGCAAAGACTAAATACTTAAAATTATTCTGATTACAAAATCTTAAAATTTGGCGCAAATTAAAAGTCCAACAGGATTTTCAGATGTCTCTAGCCCGTTATACTATTCTATTAATTATTCAATACTTGTAAATATTTTTTGTGGGTAAATAAAATATCTCTCTCTCTCTCTCTCTCTCTCTCTCTCTCTCTGAAACAAAAGCATTTGGACTCAGCATTGAAACCGATGCACAATCGCAAAATTATCTGCGTTAAATGATCCGAATAACGAAACACAAATGTCCGAAATTGTCGAGATATTGCTTACGGTAGTATTAACATGTTTGCATACTAAATATATTGCAAACGTTAAATATTTATAATGCCGTCTAAACATCATAATCTCTATGAAAATAGTCATATACTGATGCATTCACTGTCTAATTCAGAAACATATATTGTTTTGTAGGGGACCAGTCGTTATTTATGGCCGGGGTGGGGGCCGAGGAGAAACTATTGCGGAACAGAAAAAATCTTTACCTCTAGTCTACACCTATCTTAATATAGATTTATAAGTTATGTAGAAGTAGATAAGACAGGAATCATAAGATAACCCATTAAGGTCAAAAGCTACCATTGATGAGTAAAATCATCTGCTGGCAGACAGAGCAAAATTGTCTTTGAGCAATAGAGTGCCTTGGGTACATTTTGCCTGAATGATTAAAAGCACAGAATGTGATAATAATAAAGTGGGGCGTATTAGGGCGCATTTTTCCTTAATGGGTTAATTACCCCTAAAATTGCAAACTACAAAAACCAAAAATGTTTGAGAGCTTAATAGTCATAAATAAATTAATACAACACTGAAGAAAATGCTACTGGCTGAAAATTAAATTTGTGTAGGAGTAGTACCTTTCTTTCAATGAAAATTCATGAAAACAATAATGTAATATGTATATCCTATACTCCCTTCCTCCATATAACGATGTTTTAATAGGCCCTGTATCTTTAAAGAACCCCTAAACACCTAACTCATCTAATTTGTATAGGTTATCATGCATGATTACTTGTTTATTATTAGCATGACAAAATTTCCGCCATTTTGTTTGTTTTGGGAAAATCATTAATTGTACTGCAGTACAATTAATGAAATAATTGTAATCCTCTCAACCAATCAGCATCCAGTAATTTTGTCATGCTAATAATAAAGGTTAATACAGTATATATTTCACGTTTTTATAACACTAATCATATCTAACCAATTCACCTCTTTCCCACTTCAGTTTCTCCTGCAATTTGTATTTTCTTACATTTTCTTAACAGGAACATAGACCATTTCTTAGTTTTATATTGGCTTTCTTTATTAAAATTTAGTTCATCTACTTTATTTTTCCTCTGAAATTCCTTACAAATTTCTATTAGGAATTTCTTATAACGGAATTTTAGAGGACTTTTTAGAGAATTCCTATGGAATATCTAAGGAACCTCTACTGAACATTTTTTGAATTTTAATATCTAAACAATAAGAAAGTAACAAATTGTCCCAAGCGAGAATCTGAGTATTGGGAGTGGTGTAAATCACCAAAGCAAAATTACTGTTCAACAGAGTGCAGAGAAGAACAGACCATCTAAATTCTAAGTATGATAAAACAATCCAATTCAGCATATTTTATTTCTATAACTTTGCATACACAATCTATTTTGAATAATTAAATCTGGTATTTGTTCTAACAAGCAATATAATGGTAGTGTCACTGTGCTATAGAAAACAGATACATTAGAAACTCTACTCCAGAGGTTTATAAATATTTATTACTTAAAACACCTTCAGGGTAACTTGAAACATAGATAGTATAAAATTCAACCAATGTCAGTTCTACTTTACGAGAAATATCAAGATTTTTTGGATTTTCTACTACTTTATGTATACGTATTATTTTGACCGCAGCAGTTTTGGATTAGGTTGGGGCCAAGCTTACATGAAGTATGCTTCACTGTCAGTATATAGGAGGTATATGTTTCGTTTCTGACACCGGGAGATTACTGTAGATGTGTAAATGACCTCTTTTGGGTGGGTGCTTCTGTAGTTTTGTGGAAAACAGTAACATGTTATTGGAAGAATTAAAATAATCATATATATATATATTGTTTAATATACTATACTGTATTTAAGATATGGTAATTTTTTTACCCTACCTCTGCATGAAAGAATTTTTTAATTACCCCACTTAAAACATGTTAATATTTTTTAATTACTCCACTATTTTCTTTTCGGCTTCCACCACGGCCATAAATAATGACCGCTCCCTAATATTTCAAATAAAATTGTTTGATTTCATTTTTATGCTTTTTATCCGCATTCAGCATCTTTCTATGGCTTTGTGTCCTCAAACTACAATCCCAGTAGATGCATGTACGCTATAGCGTACCTATTTTATTCTTGCCTCCACGTGGATTATCATCGTCATGACACCATGACGTTTTTCCAAAAAAGGCGGAACGTACTCATTTTGGGATTTGAGTATTATAGTCAGTATTCATTCAAGTGGCCTGATGTAAATTATCTTATATAAGTGAGATTTACAATCTGAAAATCAATTGAATAAAGTTCCCATTAGTATTATTTGATTATTGCCATCGCCATCGCCATCGCCATCGCCATCGCCATCGCCATCGCCATCGCCATCGCCATCGCCATCGCCATCGCCATCGCCATCGCCATCGCCATCGCCATCGCCATCGCCATCGCCATCGCCATCGCCATCGCCATCGCCATCGCCATCGCCATCGCCATCATCGCCATCGCCATCGCCATCGCCATCGCCATCGCCATCGCCATCGCCATCGCCATCGCCATCGCCATCGCCATCGCCATCGCCATCGCCATCGCCATCGCCATCGCCATCGTCATCGTCATCGTCATCGTCATCGTCATCGTCATCGTCATCGTCATCGTCATCGTCATCGTCATCGTCATCGTCATCGTCATCGTCATCGTCATCGTCATCGTCATCGTCATCGTCATCGTCATCGTCATCGTCATCGTCATCGTCATCGTCATCGTTATCGTTATCGTTATCGTTATCGTTATCGTTATTGTTATTGTTATTGTTATTGTTATTGTTATTGTTATTGCTATCATTGTTACTATTATTAATATTAGTGTTCATGCCTTTGTCTTGTCTTGTCTACATTTTAGATAGCCCAGAATCGTGGAAATGGGAAAAGAGTTCGATAATTCATCGAGAAAGGTTTAAAAAGTTGCATGAATATGCACGAGACAGTCCGGAAGAGATAAAGGAAGTCAACGGAGTACGTGTTTGTTGCTCGGAGGAGTTTCTCATTGGTATGGGAAGTGAAGGCACTCGGGTTTATATAGGATTAGGTAAAGATGGATACGAGAAGGCCGTAAAGTGTTTGCCCAGGGATGCTTGCGCTTCATTAGCTGAACAAGAGAAGAAAGTTTTGAACGAAGTCAACACAACCCAGTCAAACTATGTGGTGAGTTATTGGTTTTTAGACGACAAAACCGACAAGCGCTACTTATATTTAATCTTGGATTTATGTGAGGAAACGTTAGAAAATTTTGTTAAGCGTAGCAGTTTGGATGATCTGATAACAAATGCGTCAGATATCATTGAGAAAGTTCTGAAAGGATTAGTTGATCTTCACCGCAATCCAGTGCCCATTTTGCATCGGGATTTGAAACCTTCCAACATCTTGCGAGACGTCCAAGGTAATTGGTTGCTGGCTGACTTTGGTATCAGTCGAATCTTGACGGGAGGTGCCAGTACCCATCCAAGCGAGCAGAGGGGAACAGAAAATTGGAGAGCCGTTGAATCATATCCTTTGAATGGCATAACCGATGATGGCGAAGTACGTTACAAGAAAGAATCCGATATTCAGGTAGAGTTTCGTTATTCAGTAAATAGGAGTAAAAACTATATAAGTATAGGTTTAACATTGCTTTCAAAACAAGATAGCGGAGCTCCAAAAAATTCTGTGGAGTTTACCAGTACAAATAGACGTAGAATGCGTATTTGATTACGAATCATGGCTCCACTTTTTCGCAATAATCGCCCTCAAAAATCAGCCATATTGAATTTGACAAGGACTGTAGAAGTTCAGCGCAATTCGGTACACTAACATGGCGGCCAAAAAATGTTTTTACCAAAATGTTTAGATTCTTGTTAATGTTGGATTAAACATCACTTTTTCACCGTAACCAAATATTTTAAAGCTAGGTTGTGTGTATAAAAGCCTTTGAAAATAATTCTGTCTTCACCAATATTTTTCAAAACTCCGTAACTCTGGAGAAATAGCTGTGTTGACCCAAAATTCTTAGTAAATACGATTTTTGCGTTGTTCTGTGCGATATCAGAATTTTTGCGAAAATATTTTTCGTACCTCTAAGGATGATTCTGTAATGACTGAAATTTTTAGCTATATGTCTTTCTTAGGTAGCTGGAATGGTGGCATTCTACATTTTGACAAAAGGTGAACATCCCTTCGGAGAAGAACGATACCGACTTGACAACTTACTTGATGGTAAACCAGTTGGTTTAGATAAGCTGACAGATCTTACCTTGAAAGATTTGTTATCCTGGATGCTGAGCCACGATCCCAAATGCAGACCGTCGGCAGAAGAAGCGTTAAAACACCCTTATCTCCAGCCCGCAAAACAGCAGTTTGAAATGTTGTGTAAAATGGGAAACCAACTTGAGATCAAGAAAGGGGACATAAACTCCGATGTCGTACGAAAGTTGAATAATGATCCCACACTACCCACAGACTGGAAAACTCTAATAAAGGCCGATGTTCTGAAGTATTTATGCACTGATTCTCTGAACGGGAAACCAAAAACATTTTATTATAAATCTTTCTGGACAGAGTGTTTACGACTGATCCGAAATGTTAGCCAACACTGGTATGATCGACCCCGTCCAAAGCCGCAACCCGAAGCATTCTATTTAGTGGGTGATCCCAAAGAGTACTTCCTTAACCTCTTTCCCGGTCTTCCTGTTGTAGTACACAGGATTGTCAGATCATGTGATTGGAAAGAACGACCTGATATTAAGGAGTACTTCATATAAGAATCAGTATGTGGCTTGTTTGCACATAAACTAATCTCAGAAATGAAGTAATGGATATGGTATCAATAAACTCGTGCAGGACTTTCAACTAACCCTGCCAAAGCGTATTGTGCTCAATCACATTGCAAATAGTGTAGTCGTTTAAGGAAAAGATCGTTAGTAGGCTGGATTACACCGGGCATCCCTTCTGAAATTGATGAATTTTAGAAGGTATTTCCAATCCAGGGGTTCAAAAATTTGTATAAAAATTGTTGAATTGATGTTAGCACATCATCTCGTCAATTGTTCATGCTAAAATTGTTCATTTTATGGCCCGGAATACTTTATAAGTAGTCAAAAATTATTAATTGTTGCTATTACCATTAGAAAGCTTTGTCAGCCGTTGTGAGAGTGTTTATATATGTTGTGGCCTGCTGATCAGCCCCAGCCGGGACAGTGCATTAACCAAACGGAGAACAACGGAGAGGCCGTCCTCTCCTGTTGGTTCCTGAACTGGCCAAGAATAGGGCATCTTCAACTCTCCTTGGGCGCAGACAACTGCTCATGCGCATAGCTTATAAACGGCCAAGAGGCCGAATAAAATCCTCCAAAAGATACGAATGGCTCCGTGGAGAACCCTGTAAAAGAAAGTCCAGCTTGACAGCAACTTGGCAATCTCAGGACATAAGCGACTGGACTAAATGACGATTAATGACCCAAGCTGTTGATATAAAACCATATTTATATAAACACAATTCAAACAAAACATATTTTGTGGGAGAAGGGGTTCTGGGGTGTGAAGACTCATATTATGACAAACATCATCCCTACTCACGTCACACCTTAAGCTGAACTGATTGACTGAACTGAATGCTCTGACCATAAAGCAGAGCCTTGCCAGGGGTAGCCATTCCCTGACGACCCTGAACCAAGAAACACTTGGACAGTCCTTAACCTAACCAAGGGGAATGAAACCCCTATGGACAGTCCTTAATAACCTGACCCAGGGCGCTAGACCCATATGGGCAGTCCTTAACCTGACCAAGGGGCGATAAACCCCTATATGGACAGTCCTTAATTATATGGTATATGTGTGACGTATATTGAGTCTATGGACCTGAAGTTGACATTTTGGAGACTTCAACCCGAACCACAAATTAATAACCAAAATACCAAAATAGTCTGCGACCGAAAACGTTGTGCCAAAACAGAAAAAAAAATGGTCATAGACCAAAAGCGTTGCTTTTTATCTATATACTGTACATACTAAAGAAAAGGCATTATCTAGCAGCAACATTGTTTGTGTCTCTTTCCAAAATGTCCTTTCTCGAGTCCTTGATCCAATATATGGTGTTGAAGACAGTTGATGATAGCTGCTTCTATTTGTGTACAATAGCTATTATTTGCATAATATATTAACTACCAATATTATATCGATGAATTTGCAATTTTGAACATATTCAATGTAACTCTAACTTAGAGCAAACGTCAGGCTGAATAGCCAAACGGGTGGGTGGGTGGGAAATTCTTTCGAGAGAATTGAGAAAAGTTTCTTCTTTAGGGTTCTCAGCCATTTCGTCAACAAAGCTTAACAAAAAACAATTGTAAAAACAGCTAAAACAATTAACTGTTGCCTGTCTGGCGGCCGATAAAGAAACTTGGATAGTTTTCCGATTATTAGGCCAATACTCATTGGCTAATATCAGCGGGATAAATTTAAATATATTGCAGCTCACTGAATAATTCTGCACACAGCAATATTGCGATTCTTATTTTAAGAAAAAAATACTTGTTTTGAGTAAGAAATTACTCAAAACAAGTAAGTTTTTGCTTGTCAGAATAACAAGTAAAAAATTCTTGGGTAGAATACTAGTCAAGAATCTATTTCTTAGCAAGAATTCTTGTCAAGAATTGTTTTCTTAACAAGAATAATTTTCTTAGCACAAAATCTTATCTAGAATAAAATGACTTATTTTAAGAACATTATTACTAATTTTATAATTGCGATTCTTATTTTATTAATAAAAATAATACTTGTTTTGAGTATGAAATTACTCAAAACAAGTAATTTTTTGTTTGTCAGAATAGCAAGTAAAAATTCCTTGGTTAGAATTCTTGTCAAGAATGTATTTCTTGGCAAGAATTACAGTCAAGAATTGTTTTCTTAGCAAGAATTCTTGTTAAGAATTGTTTTCTTAGCAATTTGTTTCTCTTCGCAAAAATTCTAAAGAAGAATAGAATTACTTATATTAAGAAAATTTACTAATTTTAAAGAATTACTAAGAAAGACTACATAAGTAACGTTTTCTTATACTAAGTCAGAGTTTTTCTTGCTATATTAAGAATTCAGTAGACAGTATAGAATTCGGTATATAGATTCAATCAGGGGCTTAGCCAGAGGCCCGTCCACCCGTCTTTTGGAAGGGTCATCATGTGATGTAGATATTTAAGAGCCCATTTTCTTGGATGGATTCCATTATCAACGGACTAATTTATTATTTATTATAGATGACATCATGCTAAATCAGGTCAGCGTTTGCATGGGAAATCCACCCCTCCTTTTATAGTGTATTTGCTAAAGGAAATACGAGAACAATTATAGCTACTGTGTATATACATTGTGCGAAAGTGGTTAGATTATCACTTGTTTTCCTTTCTATCTAAATGTACATGAGTATGGGCAGTGCTGGTCACTGGGGAACTACAGTTTGCTCAATTTAGTCGTATTTCTTAGTACCAGGCACTAGGTAGTCATTTTCAGTTCTTCGTCTTCGTGTTGTTGTCCGGTCGCCACGATTAGCAATTGATATCGTCGTATTCGTAAAATGTCACTTACAGCTGTACATGAGCGTCCATTAATATGGCATGAAGTTTAGCCGCAGAGCAGGTAGAGTTTCCTCTCGATTTCCATATTCATTATAATTACGGTGCGGTAAAATCACCTCGTGGAGAGTGACAGTCCTGAAAAAGAAAGCTCCTTCACAAAACTTTCCCCGGTTGATTTACTGGGTCAGGACGGTCGCCCCTCTACTGACGGTGGTTTGGCTGTTCTCCCCACACATAGGCCCGGGACAAGTGTCCAATGTGAACATGGGAGTAGGATTCTGATTTTCATGCCAACGTAGTGGAAGCAGCTAAACAATCCGAACGCGGGACTCGTTGAGTCAATGGCATGGGGAGTTCTGCTGCCGTTGGTGGAGGGATGGCCGTCCGAGTCGGGAACAGCTGAATGAAATGCTTCAAAGGGATGAGTTGAGTAATCTAGCCACTTTGTTATTTCGAGATTCTGCTTCTTTTCGCGCAAGCGAAATGTATAATCATCATGAACAGTGGGTAGAGATCGTGGGTAAACACCTAACAGCACAAGAGGAATAGGTGCTACAGTGGATAAGAGAAAAGTATCCATCTTTCCACATTTTCCTACATTGTACGGGAGTATTTAATGGCCAATATTACAAATGCCTTCGACCACGCCAAAATTGTTTGGAATAACCGATCGTCTCAGTCATTTGTTTATTTTGCTTGAGGTACTTTATTCGATCGCTTGCATACTGGGGCAAACGCTTTTGATTAGTAAAGTGCGATTTGTCACTACCGAACAGAACAAGCCTCGCTTATGCCATATATGATGCCTGTTTCTTAAATGACAGGATTTAAGGTTTGGGGTGAGGTTTGGGATGAGGTATGGGATGAGGTATGGGATGAGGTATCGGAATAAGGAGTCAGTAGGATTGGAAGAAAGGGAAGGATATATATAATTGGTGGGTAGGGAGGGGTGAGCAACTGAGAACAAGGTGGTTGACCAATATTTTCAGCCCAATACCTTAATTCAACTGAACAGATGAGGCGAGCATTGCTGAATAGATTACTATTCGAAATGCTCGTAATCATATGTAAATGGGATTAAGGTATAATTAGGTCATATATATGTAGATTATGTATCACATGGTGTATGCATGGTATTTAAAGGACCACACCTAGCGAGAATTGCACCATTTAGTGTGAATTCTGTCGGCCGACACACAGAAGGGCTGAAAGAGAAAACACCCGCCCGGAAATTCACACGGTTCGTGCGCCGACAGCTTCGTGCAATCTCGCCACATCGGTTCAGACCAATATTTTCAGCCCAATACCTTAATTCAACTGAACAGATGAGGCGAGCATTGCTGAATAGATTACTTTTGATCGCATTATTTTGTCTTGATGGTACTCTAATACTGTAGTATTCTTTTTGAACATCATCTATTCCCTACTCTCTATCTCACATGTTGCTTTACTTGCTTCCCTATTACACGTGTTCCCCACGTGATACTATAGGATATTACATCCCTCCCTTAATGGGATTTAGAGACCTATTAAAGTCACACTAAACATAACTAGTAAAATAACACAATTTGGAATCAAATGTCAACTAAGTGTTTGTCATATAAAGTTCACTCTATGTGACTCGTAATATACATGCATGCAGGTCTTAATACAGACACAGTCCGACAAGTTCAGTGCTACGCATAGTCTGCTAGATGTCTCGGTGGTGCTCGAATACGTTGTGGATAACGGTGAGCTTCTTGCGTCTGTTCTTCAGCTTGTGCGGCGTTGTCAGCTTCATCGTCCGTATCATCGAGGTTATCATATTCTCCGTCGGTTGAGCTCTCTTCGGTTGGTTCATCTTGCTGTCTGACGAGCTTGAAGAATGACGAGTTTCTGGTCACCGTCTTTTCTCCTCGCTTGGCGGTAATCATCGAGCCTTTGCAGCTGATTACTTTGTATGGCTTTGGTTCATACGGGGTTTGCGACTTTCGATATGAGTGGTCACGCTTTAGAACAACGGTGTCACCAGATTGTATTCTCGATGGCTTGACGTATGCTTTCGAGTCAGCATACTCTTCATCTTTCTTTTGGCTTTCTGATCCGTCTGTTGGATCTTCGCCGGGTCTCGTGTATCGGTGTGCACCTCAGGTAGCTTCGTTCGTATTTGGCGATTGAAGAAGGCTGTGGCTGGGGCCTTTCCAGTTGAGCTATGGGGTGTGGCTCTGAAGTTCCGAAGGAAATTGGTTAGTTCTTAACGCCATGGTTTCTGCTGTGTAGTTGCAATCTTCACGATCTTCTTTACCGTCCTCATGAAGCGCTCTACTTCGCCATTAGCCCTTGGCCAATAAGGGGTGATCTTTCGGTGGGTAAATCCCAGGTTATCGGCGAAGGTTGCGAAGGCTTCGGAGTTGAACGGCGGACCGTTGTCAGATTTCAGAACTCCTGGAATGCCGAATTGTGAAAAGATATGCTGGAGTTTAGGAATTACAGTTTGGGCTGCCAATGAACGAATTACTTCAACGATTGAGTAACGTGAGTAGTCATCAGAAAGCACCAGGAGGTAGTCCCCCGTTGAGAGTTCAGCAAATTCTACGCTTATCTCTTCCCATGCTTGATCGGGCAGAGGAGACATTTGTAACGGCTCACGTGCCGCCTCTGGGGTTGCAACTTGGCATGCGAGGCAGGATTTTACTCGTTCTTCGACCATTTTGTTAATTCCAGGAAACCATACCTTCTCTCGTAGTAAGGATTTGGTTTTGGTAATGCCTTGGTGACCTTCGTGAGCCAAGTCCACGACCCGACGTTGTAACTTGTTTGGAATCACTAATTTCGTTCCGCGAATGATCACTTGGATTGTTGTCCCAACGGTTAATTCATCTTTGAGGCGTTCGTATGTGCGAAATGTGTCAGTATCGACCTTTGGGTGTTTGGCTAGCTCGTACGGCCCATGACGGCACGGAGGGTTGGGTCACGCCCTGTGGCCTCTGCGATCATGCTGAGGGTGAGTGCTGTTGGTGTTGAAGTTGTGGCAATGTAGTTGATGTATTCCTCTGCGACTTTTTCCTGTCTGCTGCAGGGTTCAGGGTGATTGGAAGGGTGCCTAGACATGTAGTCTGCAGGATTTTCTTCTCCCTTTTGGTAATGCACGGTCGTCTGGTACGGTTGAAGTCTGAGTGCCCATCTTTCGATACGAGCAGGTGGTTTCGAGTTTGCGTTGCCATATATGGCAACCAGGGGTTTGTGATCTGTGTATATATTGACTTCGGTTGTGTTCACATGCCCATACTACGGCGAGGGCTTCGCGCTCTGTCTGGCTGTAGCGTTGCTCGGTGGTAGCGTTGCTCGGCTGGCATACGCAATGATACGAGTGACTTCGGTTGTGGGGTCGACTTGTGCTAAGATGGCACCCAGGCCGACTGGGCCCGCATCAACGGAAATTTCAGTTGTTTTCTCAGGGTCAGTGAAGTACGCTGTGACAGGTGCATTGGCCAACACATTCTTGAGTTGAGCCAGGGCATGGTCCTACTTGTCAGTCCACTCCCAAGTATGGTTCTTGTGGGTGAGAGCTCGCAGCGGCTCGGTAATTGTGGCGTATCCCTCGATGAATCGTGCACAATAGTTGGTCATGCCTAGCAGGCTACGGACTTCGGTGACTGACCTTAGGGCTTTGAGGTTTAAGATATCTTGGACTTTCGTTGGGTCCGGGGCCATGCCTTCTGCCCCAAAAACATAGCCGAAGAACTCAAGGCTGTTCTTGCTATACTCGCACTTGAGTTTGTTCAAGGTCAGACCTCGTTCGCGAAGGCGCTGGAATACTGCTGCAAGGGCTTGATCGTGTTCCTTCTGGGTCTTGCCAAAAACGAGTATGTCGTCACTAATGTTGATTGCGCCCGGGATGCCGTCCAGACTCTCGCGGATGGCGTTTTGAAAGATTTCTGCAGCGCTAGATATTCCAAAATTGACTCGTTTGTAGCGCATAAGCCCAAGGTGGGTGCTGAAGGTGGTGATGTATCTGGACTCGGGGGCTAGTTCTAGTTGGTTGTACGCCTGGTTGAGGTCAAGCTTGCTAAAAACGGTTGCACCATTCAAATCTCCGACGATTTCCTTGATTGTTGGGGTGATATGGCGTTCACGCTGGACCGCGGTATTTGCACGACGCATGTCAACACATACGCGAACCTTTCCAGGTGATTTGGGCTTTGGTGCCACGACAATGGGCGATACCCAGGGGGTTGGACCCTCGACGCGTTCGATTACATCCAGTTCTTCATCCTGACTCAACTGTTCCTCAAGTTGTTTGCGTACATGGAACGGCACACGTCTGTGTGGTTGGGCAACTGGTGGTACACCTTTGTCAATGTGAAGGTGAACCTGGTAATCTTTCAACTTGCCGAGTCCTTGGAACAAGTCCTGATACTGGGTGGTGAGCTGGTCGACGGTAGGAATGTCTTGGTGTTTAATGGGCTTTACGACTTTGAGTAGTTCCAGGTTGGTAGAGGTGCGCCAGCTAAGCAATGATCCACTGGTTCCTTTCACAACGTAGAATGTCTCTGTACGGTTGACTGTTTCCGACGCAATGATGGAGGTAAATTGTCCGAGGACGGGTAGAGGTATCTCCGTCTGGTAAGGATAAACTTTGATGCGTGTTTTCTCCAAACGCGGTCGGGGGGAAAGCTTGCTGTAATCTTGTTCATCGAGGATGTTGATACTGGAACCCGAGTCTGCCATTATGGTCAGCGGTGTTCCCTCGATGGTGACGTCAAACAATGGGTGTTTGTTTCGATCCGAAGTCATGTTGTTGACGTTGATGCGGAACACTCCAACTTCGTCACTGTTGTCGCTGTGGTCAGGTTCTTCTGCCTTGTTCATCGCTCGGACGTCCTGGCGTTCGGATCTTTGTGGGTAACGTCGCTGACTTGGTTTGGTGGGGTTTGCGCGATATCTGTCTTGGAGACATACGGACTGAAAGTGGTTAAGCTTCCCACAAGATCGACATTCTTTTCCATATGCAGGGCAAGCAGTTTTTCCGCCTTCGTGCGGGTATGTGCCTCCACAATTGCGACATCTTCCGCTGGTGCCGGGGCTCCGGGATTGGATTTGACCGCGTGGTGTATCGGGGCGGATGTTGTGGTTCTTGCTACTTCCGGTTGTGAAATGGCTGACGTTCTCTGTACGCTCTAAGTTCGCTGCTTGCGAGTCGGCTAACTCCGTCGCTTTACCCATTTCTAGAAGTTTTCCCAGGGTTATAGTTGGGTCGGTTAACGCTTTTCGTCGAAGTCGTTGCGATCGGCCGTGTTGGACAATCTGAGACTTGATCTCTCGATCGGCGTCGTGAAATTCACAGGTGAGTGAAAGTTGTTTGAGTCGTGTATAGTATGTCATAAGAGCTTCGTCGTGTGTTTGTTTGGCGTTGCGAAATTTATACTCTTCGAATACAGGGTTTTGTTTCGGTGTAAAGTATTCCGACAGTGCTTTAATTGTGACGTCTAAAACTGTCTCTCCTTCAGCCGGTTCACTGACTGTTAGTGTTTCAAAGATATCATTGACCTCTTCACCGATGTAGTGTAATAAGAGGGCTTTTTGACGTTTGGGATCATCGATGTCGGTTGCGACGATCAAGTTTCGAAAACGAGAGATATATTTCTTAAATCTGACGCCGGGTGCTCCCTGGTCCGCGTTGGGATCGAAGGAAGGAAATGTTGGCAGGGCTGTTGCCATGTTTTGTTGTGTTTGAGGCTGTTTTTAGCCGTTGAATTGGGAGTTTAAAAGCGTTTTGTTTGCCTGTTTTCTGGCCACGTGTGAGTTTAGTAAGATCTTGAGCTGGGTTGTTGTTGTTTGTTTTTCAGATCCTCGTCGCCATTGTAGTATTCTTTTTGAACATCATTTATTCCTTACTCTCTATCTCACATGTTGCTTTGCTTGCTTCCCTATTACACGTGTTTCCCCACGTGATACTATTTAAGAATTAAAAAACGAGTCGCGTGCCGTTATGGTGTAATAATGCACGAGGGGGGATGTTGGGAGAATACGAGAGAAGCTTGTAAAACACGAGGCGTAGCCGAGTGTTTTACACGCTTCTCGAGTATTCTCCCAACATTTCCTCGAGTGCATTATTACACCATAACAGCACAAGACGAGTTTTTTTAATTCTTTTATATTATAAGTGGTAGATAAGCACAGTAAACAATTTTGTTCTAAGATCAATATTGATATTCTCCTAACATGTAATCACTGACGTCACTCGCAAGCTTTTCAATGTTTTCATTGCTTGGCAACAACTACGCTTGAATTCTGGCCGGCGAAGGAGCGAAAAATGTGCAACTCAACAAAAATTAGGGATTAAAAAGGCACAAAAACTGTTGAAAATTTTTCAAATATGGTGCACAATGATAGACAGATTGGTTTTTCGTTGTTCTGCTTCACTTTTGTCCTGGATTCGGTATAAAAGCGAAGGGTTTTTCCGTTTTTGTCAAGCTGCTTTGATGACATTGGCTGTCAAGTTGATTTTTCATCTTGAACCAAATATATCAGGCAGTTTTTGTTTGAAGGTACTGTTTGAATATTTTTTATGTTTTTTTGCTAGTTCTGTGGTTGGTGGTTAAAAATTTTCTCAGAGAAACTGTCAAGAAATGCATAAACATGTCGTATTTGTGTAGGTTTTTGTCGTTGCATCTTGACAGCTTAAAAACTGTACACATATTGTTTATATCTAAATCAATGCCAAAATGGTTAATTTTAATTTTTTGCACCTAGAACTGTGGATAAATTTGGTTTGGTTTGTGTTTAAAAACAGTTTTTGTACCTTTATATGTCAAAATAGTACAGATTTTCGCGTTTCTTGTCGCCGTTGAATGCCAACTTTCAAGCAAAAAAGTATATTTCAAACTCAGAAACAGCTACGAATCTTTATTCGCCGTTTATGTTCCGTTGTTATTTGTTGGCTGGCTTTTTTCCATCTCGTTTAGGTCTATTTTTTCTTGCTTTTTGACAGACTTTGGATTTAAAACTATTATAATTTTGTTCATATTGTATTGACAATTCCGAGGAAAATTTAACAAGCGGGGACGAAATGAGAAAAATGAAAACGCTGGCCGTGCTTTATTGCGTCATAAAGCACGCGCATTAGCCAATCAAATTGCTCGTTAGATACTACTTATAATATAAAGGATATTACAAATACGCATTTTAGAATTGTTTGTTTTATAATTATGTAACAATTATAAATAAACATATCAATGTACATCTAGAGGCCTGCTCTGGGATCTTAACTCGCCTTAAATCGCCTTAAATCGCCCTAACTCGCCTTAAATCGCGGATAAAAATTGGCAACAATTCTCTTAAATCGCCTAAACTCACACTAAATCGCCTAAACTCGCCAACCAAATTAAAATGCTGAAAATAGTAAATACTATATACAGTGTAAACACCCTTTCCCCAGATAAGATTAGGAGGGCACTTATCCGAGGGGGCTTGCTGGAGAGAGGAGGCTTGGCCGAAACAAGGGAAGTTACATGCTTATTGATAGAAGCCGAAAACACAGTAATGCACTAGTAATTGGAAAGCCACGCACCCCCCTACCCAGGGAACAGCGGACATTAGATAAAGGTTGTGTCCTAAATCATTCTAATCCCCAACCTATACATGGCCTTCTTACTAGTCTAAACATGACTAAAGTCCCCCGCTACCCGGGCACCAAAAATGAAGGCTACCATAATAATTGCTTTTAAAATTCAACTAACTATTCTAAAATTTCCCCAATTTTGATCATTGGAGGCCAAACATGCAATCCAGAGTTTGTCAAAACTTTGCCAAAGTAGGTAAATATTTTGCATTTTGTCTGTTAGCTGTATCTTGCAATTTATACAAAGTCAAATAATACATTATCCTGTAAAAGCTATTTTTAGTAAAACAATGTCTATAGAGTATAGGGTAAATGTCGATGAACAAGGCTTAATAATGCATCTCGAACAGACGAATTCCCACTGATTCCCAGCCCATAATCCCTGGCCATCATGACACATAGCTAACGTACGCTGTCTAATGCCCTGAGTACCCAGGCATATTAACAGATAGGCTAATCTGCAAATAAATCCCCGCTATTTCCCGGCATGTCCCGGATAGGGAGGTGCGAGGCTTTCCATGACTGGTGCATAAGTTACATACTATCAAGGTTATAGGTATATAATATGACATAGGAACCCTTATATTCAAACAGAAAAAAGTCAGGATGGCAAGAATCAGTCTGTTTTCAACATTTTATCTATTTCGATAAGTATAATTAAATAAATTAATATGCCAATATTGTGACATGAACTTCCAGAACAATTCATAAATTGTTTCGTTTTCCTTTATTGAAAATAGTGCGGGGCCTATAAATTACAGGGTAGAGGGCTTATCAACTTTCGAAATTTTAAATGACGGTATAAACTGATACTTTTAATAATTCCGACGGCCTTATATACAAGTGCTGAATTGCAGTGCCTGTAGTGCACAACATTTAATATTTTATATCAACAGTACAACATTTAATATTTTATATCAACAGTGTTCAAACTTACATAAATTGATAAACCACAGCATGATCCTGGTCAACTTTTATAGTCAGCATTGTCCGGTTCATATCGTCTTATATAAAGATCCATGATCGTTTTAATAACCGAGGTTTAACATTTTTAGCGTACGATCTTGGGTCGATAACAGAGGAGGTTGGACAGCAGGCCGCAAAGCATCATGGGTAATGAGCGTATGTTTCCACGTGCGGCCTCATATATGCGTTGACTGCCGTGAAGTCAACATCTCTGGGACATGGCAAATTCTGCGAAAATGGACGCTATTGATCCAGAGACTCAATGCCATCATTATGGATGTGTTTAGTGTTTGTGTATCGATGTATAACAAGGCTCTTTGAGTCCGTTTAATGGATTTATTTGTGCAGAAATCTCAAAGGCTGCGTGTGATCAACTTGTCTTGTGGTCAATATAAATGTTGTGCTGAAAATTCTATATGTATTTGTGGACACTTTGTTCAGTGTTGCACGTATTGCATTTTATACACTTAAGTAAATGATTTCATAAGCTGACCCATTGGCACTGCCTGGATCGTCTGTATTTGTAATGTATTAATAGTGCAACTAGTGAGGAGTGTAGTACAGACAGTTAACTAAATATTTATTGGCCAGATTGATCTTTTGCAACAGAAATTACTGGTGAAATGTAGACAAAACAAACTTTACAGTAATATACAGTTCCATTTTTATTGAAAATACATAGCACATGCATAAAATATAATAATATCTCTGCTCATTCTCTACATATATAAATAAATATTAAAGAAAGCAAATATCCACCAAGAAGGCAAATTAACAATACAATGATAGAATTCAAACCAAAATACAAATCTGTAAAGAAACAACAAATTTTATTCTAAAACTCAGCACTTATTGCTGCGAGCGAAGCGAGCAGCTTACTAATCGTGGATATAGTCGATTTGGTATTTTTCATTCGAGATGATCCTCTGAGCCTGCGATGTATTGGACAGCGACAGTGATTTTCAGAGTTTTTAACCAGCACGTGTTTTGCACGTGTTCGCAATGTTCGCACGTCCTTTTCAAGTCGCAACAAATACACAATATATTGCCGTAAAAGGGCTAGATTATGTCCTATGATTATAAAAATGGTATCAAACTAAAGGGATTGGAAATCCCCGTCGAATGGTGGTATTTACGAGTATGTAGTGTGTAAACCAAAGGTAGGAAAGCGAAATGAATATTTAATTAGTTTGTATTATTGTTAATTTGTAAACAATACAAAGTTCAGAGGTGTTTGAATGGGGATAAAGCGGCCGCATAGCGTTGTATTGTTGGTATTGTCATCTACATAGCATGCACTGAACCGAAGATATGAACCTGCAAAGTCTTATAGCCATGTGGCTATATAAACATTAGCACCTAACGATAAAGGTGGCAAACAGTTAACTATTGCCTATGATACTGTTCAGTTCAAAGTACTTACTGTTCAAAAATGAACAATAATCGATATATTACAATACATCAAATAAACAAATATGGTTGGTTTAATTTATGTTATTACAAAGGTATCTGTTTCTAAACGTTCACGAACAATTTATCAGGTCAACAAACTGTCCATTAAATAGTTGTGTTTGGTGGTGAATAGTTCGGTTTCGTAGTTAATAGTTCTGTTGGGTTTGGTTCTTAATAATAGGGTTTGGTAGTTAATAATAAATAAAGATCTTATGTAATCTACAAATATCTACTGGTAATATTTCAAGGGTTTTAAATTTAATCAGGACTGATCTGACCCCTCGCAGCAATTATCTTTCTATTAGAAATTACTAGTTTTAAACAGTAAAGTCCACTTCTTCAGAAAAATACGAGCAATCACTGCGTCAATTGTGGAAATTCGAGATGTTCAACTTCAAAGATTGTTGACAGAAATGGCATCGGATTAATACAATATGACAACGTACAGCCTACATAAAAGATCAAAATAACGTTTCCCTTAAAAATACTGCTCACATAGGTAGATCAATAGTTATTGAAATAGCATGGATGCATTCCAAGATAAAAATTGAATAACAATGACAAAATATTCGATATATTTGCGAGTCGAGTGGGCCGTCAGACAACAAAATTGCAGACAGAGACAGACACTAGCCCAGATATAAAATCTCTAAACAATACGCAAATAACTCCTAAATCTCCTAAAATTCATTCAAAAGTACTTTAACGCTTACTCTAAAGAATAACGCTCTTTATATTAAAGAAGTTTCAAGATTCATTGGGAAAAACAAGCTTTGGTGGCGCAATGTCGTCAGGCGCAATAAGGTGCCATTTTGGCAAAAGTTGAAATGAGTATGGTCACTTCAATACCGAATATCTCGAAAACTGCCGGGGGACCTCCGGGACCCCTCCAGCAGATTTTTAGTTTATACATTTATCTTGACTTTTTTGCAAAAAATAGAAAAATCGAACCATGGGAATTCTAGATATTTTATTTTGAAAGTTGTAAACAGACGCGGCCTTGAGTCATCACGTAACGAAGACACGGCAAACTTTGATGCTCAAAATAAGTTTAAAAATGACACTTACCTCAAAGGTTTTCGCAGATATCGCAAGTCCTTATATAATATGAAAGCCACGCTTGCTTTTTTACAGATTTTTTAAAATATTAATATGTATTTTTCAAGTGTTTCTGCGTGCAATGCAAATTACACGACCAAGAATTTTGACAAACACGATGGAAAAATAGCGCGATTTCATTGGTCGAGAAATTCACGTGACAGCTGTCCATCCTCCTCTGGGTCGATAACAAAACCTGGCATTTTCATGAATTCAGTTAAATACTTCATGTTAGCCACTGCGGGGATGGAGCCTTCTCTCAGGCTATCCAGCGGAAATTTATTATTCAAGTCTGGGAAACTTTATATAAACTAAATTTTAACATTAGTGAATTTTATAAATACTGCACTTTAATATATATTGAGGGAATTAAAATAAATACCAATCAATGTTGAGTTTTACTTATTAAATGAACACATGGAAATGAAATACTATATTTGCAACGTAAATTCAAGCTTATTTGGTAAGTTTAACACATATGTAAATTCGTTTGAATATTAAACTACAATGTATTGCCACATTGGAACATGCATGGTCACAGTTTTAATATATTCTGTACCCTTGGAATTTCCAAGATATTGACAAGGCATTCGTGCATTTGGAAATTCTCAAAATATAGGATAGCAACCCCATGGGATGCACTAAATCTTCTCGTTCCTACATTCCAGCCACAACCCTGATTTTTTAGATTTATTTCCAATTGATTGTGGTTCCAGGACTGAACTTAGTAATAGGTATTAGTATGCAATTCAATTTAAAAATACATGTTATTATATACTGGTTTATGTTCTTCATTGTATTAATTCCAGCAATTTGGTGGTATAACCTTAAAGATGGTCTACAGTCCGTTCTGCGCATGCGCGGAGTTTGTTTACGTTTTTGTTTTGAACCATATAATTCTATAACATGAAGTATTGGCATTACACAACATTTCGCAAGATCGATCAAATTTCACTGTCAATCCGTCATGGCCGACGACGCAAGCGAGGGGTTCTTGACGCTTGAAGAATTAGAAGTAAAGCAGACAGAACAAGCCGCGGCATTGCCTAATGTATATAATTTAACTGTATGCAAATGCCGCGGCCGTTGTTTAAAAGAAACGCTTCGTGCCGAAGCTTGAATACGTTTTGTTCGAGTACGTGTCATGGCGAAGACTGTGCCACTGTGGTTCTACTTGTATGAACCCAAGAGAGCGATATAGCGACAATACGGTAAGAACTTTTACATTTTTTCCTCTATCAATGAAAATTTGGCGCATGAATATAAAACAGGCAGGACTTTCTTTGTGCTTTACAATTCATTTACATATGTAAACTCGAATGCAAGACAAACCTTTCATGTCAAATTCATGTCTACTTCCGATCTTGCATTAAGTTTTCTTCGATAGAACGGGCCTTACACGAAGGACTATATTTGCTATGATATTATAATTTCTATAAAGCACATACGTGAATTTGGTACGAGACGACGGAGACGTATTAATGATTTTATAATTTCACTTCATGATAGTTGATACTACTTGATATTCTAGTTAATGAGTTTTAATATAACTTCTGCTTGATCAGCTCATCAGCGGGCAGAAGTGTCAGCAGGTCTTCAACAGTATACTTCTAGCTTGGATATCACAACTGCCTAATAAATTAACTTGTATACCATTGGAAAATTTGGCCCTTTACTCATATTATCTCTTGTTGTTTTAGGATTCTGATTTTTCTGTGCAAGACAGAGATCGAGAGGACAGATGATAGTGAAGGAAGCGAGAAAAGGCAGACTAAAGGCTGGGGAAGAGGAAAAAGTGGAGAAAAGAACACAACAGAAAAGGAGGCTAAAGGACAAGGGAGAGGCGAGGTGCAAGGGGAGGACAAGGTGCAAGGGAGGTGGGCAAAATACAAGGGGAGGAGTTGGACGAAGACAATTGCAGGAAGAACCTAATGCTGCTGCAAACTAAGCTAATCACGAACAACTAGTGGTAAGTAAACTAGTTGTTATAAACCTCATTATAATTTTCTTTCAAATATATGCAGCCTATATATACTGTATGTATGCATACATCAAATTGCCTCACACACCAAGTTTCAAGTGTTTGCATGCATATCTTTTCTAAACTTGAATTTATCAATTTTTGTCCTCTTTTACCTGGCTTAAATCAGGGTTATAATTTGATGACAGTAACAGTAGCTAAAAGTGCTTTAGAATATTGAAAATACACAGTATTACCTGGTCAGAATCGAAGATGTGCAATGCATGCTATCCTAGAATGTTTTACTATATTATAATAACTGATATTCAATAAACAGTCCACATCTTAATTTTCTATTTCATATTAACTGATAACAACAATTGGTTGTCTTCTATGAAGCATAGACTTTTTATTACAAAAATTGGCATGCAAACAAATACCATTATTAACAATCTTCCTATACCATATATCATTTATCTGTTCATATTGATCAACTCCTAAAATGTACAGTGTATTTCAACCATCATTGTGGTATATTCACCCATTAAGGTGCCTGGCGTTAGACAGAGTAGGATAACAAACTCGGGTACATATTACCCTATTTGGTTAATAACCCATTAAGCTGCAAGGAGGCGAACTGTTTTCGTTTGCTCTAATTAATGCCAGACAATTTTACTCAGGAAGAAATGTCTTGTGAATTAATTAGTTAACTATCTGCTAATGTTCTTAAATTAACCTATTAAGGTACAATTTGCCCTACTTCATTCTTTTACCCTTTCTAATGCCAGAGTTCATATTTCACCTATTTGTGATTGATTTACCAATGATACCCATATCGACTTTTCAGAACCTAGTGGAGGATATGAATGTTCTTGTCTTACGTAGGTTGGCCTTGGAATTACTACGTAGACAGCCAACCACCTTTGCTGATATAGTAAATGGAGAACTGGCAGGAGGGAATGGAGCTCCGGAACCAAACCCTGATCCTGATAATACTCCTCAGTGGTGCAACTGTGGTCACCGTATAGCAATACACACTCAGGAGAAGAATAAATGCTATGCCAGAACAAGAAGACCATTTCAGGAACACCACTTTAACAACAAATTGTCCTTGATGGAAATATTTTGGATATTGCCATGAGGTACAGAGAAGATGTTCTGGTCCTAAATAACAATAGAAACAATGAAAATTTTCACCATGCAGCCTATAGGCAATATGTATTATGGCAGCATGGACATTTAGCGAAGCGAAACTGAAGAGTTGTCCCAAGTTGCTGCGTAGTTGATATATGTGATCGTTACCCTTCTCCTAACGGATGTACACAGGTTATCGGCCTCCATGGTTGTAAAATTATAATTCTATTCTAAGGGTCATCCACAATTATCAACATTTTCATAAGCGTGCAGAGCGTACTCTCCCCTTTTCGACCCCTCCCTCCCTCTCAGAGCGTACTCTTAAATGCTCAACCTCAAGAATGACGGTCACGGCCAAATATTAGCATATGTATATTGTATACAATCTAGATTGCATGCCATAACAAAGTTAACCAGAGACTCTGCTAAACACTACCAAACAATGTCCAGTTTTATTTTTTGAAGAATAATTTTCTTGCCAAAAATAGCTGTAAATGATCTGGAAATATTGCTGTGCATTCAAAGCCATTATTGACATTTTAAAAAGTGTACATTGGTATAACCCCCTCCTCCCCCCAGCATATGCTCGACTGTACGTTTGTGAAAATATTGATCCATTACATAGTACTTAATTAATATCTGTACTTACTGTACCGCATGATCAAGCAAACTGAGAAAATGGGTTAACTGGCATTCTGCCATTCAAGAAATGTACTCAATTCCAGATACAAGATATATGAAAGGAGAACACCAAATAAATTAGATTCACTGATGATAAACTCATAACTGAAACTGATTTGTCAGGTGGATTCCTCAAACAGATATGTTTTTGTATATCCATTCACAACTAAATACATTTTCAAATAGAGTTTTAGTCTTTTCTGGCAACTGAAAAAATATGCATACCAAGTTTCTATAGCACACAATTTTGCAGCTATTTCACCATGGTTGGCATACACATGTTAGCAATATAACTACCAAACTACTGTGAGTGTGGTTTATAGAGGTTCGTACTATTAATACGTGCAGAAATCATAATTTGTTAAATTTTGTATATTGAATAGATAGACCCAAGTCTCTAATAAAACTGCTTTTTATTCATTCACCATTAATGCATGGATCAATTCTTGCTGTTACCATCCCCCCCCCCGCCGGGCAACACCCCAAGGATTTGTACATTTTTTAAAGCTCACTGCAAATTTACAGCCCCCAGGTATTTGAAAATTAACAATTCTCAACCCCTGGGCAAAGGTGCAAAACTAATGCAAGGACTTTAACGTAAAAAAACAGATACTTTCAACAGAAAATCACGGTGCTTCTTTGTTTTGCTTTCTCAGCAGCCCTTCTTCTATTGTCAACAATCTTTTGGATATGCTATATATCCAACATTTGATGGGGTTTTGCCTGTCACTGCAAATAACGTGTGCACAGGACTAGAGACTAGTTAATCTCATCCCCCGAGTCTGCGATCCTATGTGGCTATTCACCAGACCCCAGATCTTGCACATTCCCGGCCTAACCCCCCAGGACAAAATCATCAAACCAATTCCCGGCCCCTGGAATACGATTTGCCGGGGGATGGTAACAGCAAGAATTGATCCATGCATAAATTACAAAGCAATTGTACCTTTTGTTGGTAGGGGAAAGTGTGTTTGCCATCATTGTCCTGTCTGCATCTTGATCACTTTCACTTCCACTACTTGCAGTCAATGTCCTCTCTTCAAGAGGATATAAAGATCTGAAATGAAGACACTTGTAAGTTAAAATGATGAAGATGCATTGGCATACAGTAATCACACAGCAGACATCATATAATCTACACCAGTTTAGAAACATTTCATTACTGGTGTGTGAGTGAATGAATAATATATGAAATAGCTATCAGTGTGTAAGCTGGGGAATTGCTTTGATCACAGCTTTAATTTTTAACATTGTGTTGACATATTAAATACAACACTCTTCATCGGTGGCTAAATCTTGTTTGAGGGTGAACTGTATCATAGAAAATTCACAGTTTGATCATGAAAATGTTACGAATCCTATGGGCTAATGTGGTGGGGAATATTTAGCCATTTGTTAGTAATTTTATATACATACCTTGAACTAGAAAATTTAGCTTCATCAGCCTGGGTTTCCACGTCGCTGAAAAGATGCAATACCCGTATAAATAACAATTATGTAATAGCTTTTAAATGTCAAAACTTGTTATGTATAAGCAAAATTCTTACCACAAACCCGTGTGGATTCCGTAGCGTTGGAAGTGATCAAGCAGCATTTTGGCCACATCTGCGTCTGAATTCAAGGCATGTTTTGCCTTGATTTCCCTCTATCGGGTAAAATTCTCGAACAAATACATGCTAGAAGCATCCCTTTTAGCGTAATATTCTCTCCTGCTCGCTTTTTTCTCAATATTACTGCCCGAAGTCGAAGAATAAATAATTCAACGAAGAAGATTTTGGCTCGCTCATCGTTTCGGAATTCGGACAAGATGTAATATAAATAACGCGAGCATGGAACGGGAATAAGACTGGGGAGAGAAACAGCAGGAGTCCCCGAAAATAAACAAACTCCGCACATGCGCAGAACGGACTGTAGACCATCTTTAAAATTAGTAATACGGCAAAATAACAAGCTAATTAATAATAAGTTTCAACTGGGTCTTGTTTACATGACAGTCCAACCAGACCCCCTCGGGGTGTGAGGGGGGGAGTGGTGCTCTTTCAAAATACATTTACTATGCACTATTAATTATGTGTTATTACTGTATTTTGCTTAAAGTACTATACTTGCATATTTAGTTACCATGTATTTTTTCTTAAATCGCCCTAAAACGCCTTAAAACGCATTACCTAAAAGTTGTGTTTTTTCTTAAATCGCCTAAACTCGCCTTAACTCGCATTATCTCACGGCGAGTTAAGGCGAGTTAAGATCCCAGAGCAGGCCTATCTAGTATCTGTAGTCTGTGTAGTTCAATATTCACCACTCTAAAATTTGAATAATAGATGTGATTCGATGCATAGACTGGACCGAATAATAGATTATTAACTGAACCATAGTTTAGAGAATGAATAGATGGTTCACTCCTTTGATGTTTTTGGCGCTTCCGACAGGTGCGACTTCCGGGTGGCCGCCATTACTCTGGCTAGTAAAGTGCAGCCAGAACTATTGCAAAATGTATTGTGAAATTGACATCGCGCGCATAAAAACTTAGTTTTTAGCGGTTTGGAACCCTGAATTCAACGTTTACGGTCGGAAATCAAATTTAGGAAGGTAAGAGAGTATTTTCATCCTTTTTATTAGCCCTGAAAGTGGCTTTTTAAGTCAAACTTTGTGCTCTTAAATAGGGCCAGTTCGGCCAGCCAGAAGAGTACAGCCAGAACATTAGCAAGTACATCGGATTATTGGAGCTGTGTGTTGTCGATGATATCAAAATATATTTTTTTGACTTGTGCAATTTTTCATCGCATGTATGTTTTCATTCAAAAGTAACATGAATATTATTTTAAATGAAGTTTATAAAATATGAAAGCTACAGTCCATATACAATTTGACAATTCTCAGCACAGCTTTTGTTGCAGTCTTGTACAGAAAAACATTACAAAATATTTCTCGCTAACCTTAGTATAAAGAGCATAAATAACATTGCAACCGAGCACAATAGATATACAGTATTTATCTGATGTATGTTTTTCCATCAGACCATCACCATTTCTCAGTGTGTTAGAAATGAAATAAAGTCTTTGAAAATCAACTTCCAAGTTAAACATTTCTTTTGAAGTTCACTGTTTTCTTGCATTAGATATTTATCTACTGCAGTTAGTCCAACTTATTCAGATATAAGATATTGGTTGTTGCTTCACTGAGTGGACCAGACCAAGAAGAGTGAAAAATCACTCAGCCTTGGCAGGGCTTGAACCTGCAATCTTTGATTTACTAATCCAATGCTCAAACCACTGAGCTACTGGGCCAATATCGGTTCACCGGCTATAGTAGATGGCATCAAACTACAATAATATGTGTGATGTAGTTTATAGATGGCTAACTTTAATGTATTTTTTGCTCTTTCTTCCTTTTTTTAGTTGAAGATGCCAGTTTTCTGTTCTCGAACTTGATGCGATGTAATATATATGCATCCTGAGACTGAAAAGGCTTTAACATGTAATCCATAGAAACTCTAGCAAGACGGAATGTGATGGACACACTTTTGAGGCTCTTTAGCAAATTAGCATCAACTAATGTGGACTTGGTATTCATAAAAACATTTGACAAAAAGGAATGGCTGTGATATGATTAATCCTTGAGAATCAGAGTTCTAGTCCCAGCTTTTAGAATTACTACATGTCATTGTAGACAAGTTTGGATGAAGTAATTTCTTTATAAAATGAATCTTCATGGATGCTATTAGCTCAAACAATGGTGGTTGAGGATTATGAGCATTGTGAAAGGAGTGAATGGAAATTATTTGTAGTGAAAACTGAATGCATGGCAGTGACAATGTTTTATGTTTAATATGACAATAAACATAAATCTGTGTTTGTTTCTGCAAAACAGTGCAAAGTACAATTCTCTTCTTATTAACCCTTTAAGTGGCAATGCACCCTCATGTCCCCTACTTTATTATTTTACTCTGTCTAATGCCAGACGATTTTATTCATCAAGGGGAGAGTGCTGCCGCTCAATGGGTTAATCAGACTATCTCCCATGCATCCTGTTAACCCTTTAAGTGGCAATGCACCCTCATATGCCGTACCATAGATTAAAGAATAATAGATGGCTCACTCATTTGATGTTTTTGGCGATTCCGACAGGTGCAACTTCCGGGTGGCCGCCATTACTCTGGCCAGTAAAGTGCAGCCAGGACTATTGGAAAATGTATTGTGAAATTGACATCGCGCGCATAAAAACTTATTTTTTAGGGGTTCAACGTTTACGGTTGGAAATCAAATTTAGGAAGGTAAGAGAGTATTTTCATCCTTTTTATTAGCCCTGAAAGTGGCTTTTTAAGTCAAACTTTGTGCTCTTAACTATGGCCAGTTCGGCCAGCCAGAAGAGTACAGCCAGAACATTAGCAAGCACATCAGATTATTGGAGCTGTGTGTTGTCGATGATATCAAAATAGATGTCAAAATGGATATCAAAAATAGATATCAAAATGATATCAAAATAGGCTGAGTGATTTTTCACTCTTCTTGGTCTGGTCCACTCAGTGAAGCAACAACCAATATCTTATATCTGAATAAGTTGGACTAACTGCTGTAGATAAATATCTAATGCAAGAAAACAGTGAACTTCAAAAGAAATGTTTAACTTGGAAGTTGATTTTCAAAGACTTTATTTCATTTCTAACACACTGAGAAATGGTGATGGTCTGATGGAAAAACATACATCAGATAAATACTGTAGGGCCTATATCTACTGTAAGAATGAGTTCATGATACAGAACTCGGTTGCAATGTTATTTATGCTCTTTATACTAAGGTTAGCGATAAATATTTTGTAATTTTTTTCTGTACAAGACTGCAACAAAAGCTGTGCTGAGAATTGTCAAATTGTATATGGACTGTAGCTTTCATATTTTATAAACTTCATTTCAAATAATATTCATGTTACTTTTGAACGAAAACATACATGCGATGAAAAAAAAACTGCACAAGTCAAAAAAATCTATTTTGATATCATCGATAACACACAGCTCCAATAATCTGATGTACTTGCTAAAGTTCTGGATGTACTCTTCTGGCTGGCCGAACTGGCCATAGTTAAGAGCACAAAGTTTGACTTAAAAAGCCACTTTCAGGGCTAATAAAAAGGATGAAAATACTCTCTTACCTTCCTCAATTTGATTTCCGACCGTAAACGTTGAAAATAAGATTAACTTAAGCCGGTTTTCCACTTGCGATTTTTTTCGCGGGAAGCGAATTTTTCTTTTGTCTTTATCCAATTAGTTCCACATGGTTCCAGTTGAGAGACCAAAGACAAATGAAAAATTCGCTTCGCACGAAAAAATTCGCAAGTGGAAAACCGGCATTAGACGGTATTGTTTACCAGTTGTTTACGTCACACTCCACACAAGTCCACGATCATGCCCGAACAGTTCGAGGTATTATGAACATAGCCGAAATTGAGAGAGATTTTGGCTCCGTTCGTCGCTAAATTTGCCCGAGTTATGATCAAACCATATTCGTTAGAAAGAGAAACCTTTGTGAAAAGATTTGATCGAATTTGTTTTGCCGTACGACAAGTTTGAGCGGAGATATTTGACTTTGAAGGCGATGCGGTCTGGCCGCGAGTAATTAGCCTTTACCTTTTAGATACATATGACGAGCAACACACAATTTGACACAACATATAGGCCACAGAAAAGGTTGCATAAACCGCTCTAAATGAGCCCATGGCGTAATTAAAAGAATGCAAAGGCATTACACTATCATGTCAACTATATTTTATTGTTAAAGTGTATAGTCGGCCGGCCAAGCTGTCGAACGGTGCAAGTTGATGGCAACTTCGTGTTAGAAGCTGGCAACAAACATATTCATACTCAGATAGATGTAGAGAAAAAGGTTTGAGTTGTTGCCAAGCCGAAAAATGAATTTTTTAGTGAAAAATCGAGAGTTTTTAGGCCGCCTTCCCGCAACTTCGCGGCAACTAAACTTCAAACGATTGCCGAAAATTACGTTGCTATGCTACAAGTTTCTTTGCTCTGATTGGTCATCAATAATGTTCGCTTAATTAGTCGACCAATGAGCGAACGTAAAAGTGTGTGCACTTCCGGTTTTGTAATCACGACATAAACAAACTGAGAAGATCGAGGGATAACTTGCAAAATTTTACGATTTCAGCGATATACTTGGCCATAGTGTGTCAAATTTATTTTATTGTTGTGCCAATACTTTGACTATTTTGTCAAGTATTTTTCAATGTTTAAATACAGCCAGAATCAAATTATAATATTGAGTGCTGAAAATTTACAAAAATAAATGCTAAATTATAATATATTTTATTATATAAACCTGTATAAACATAAGTGTTATATAGAGTTTTATGCCTCTGAGAAAAACCGTATTTAAACACGTAAAAAATACGATATTTTTACGTGTGAAAATATCATTTTTGCAAGCCAATCAAAAACCTATTACTATTTGTGTACTATTTACATATTTGTTTTGAGTGTCTGTATGAATTGTCGTTTGTTTATAATTTGTTTATAAAATAAACAGAATAGTACATGGTTGCTTGGAAATATGGAATTTATTTCTCGTGTTGAAGAGAACATTGCTCACTCGTTCGCTACGCTCACTCATGAGCAATATTCTCTTCAATACTCGAAATAAATTCCATATTTCCACGCAACCATCATGTAATATTCTCTATTATCGATGTTAGTATGGTCAAACATAAACTAAGATTTGGTAGACATTTGCAGCAATATAATCGGCGTTTCTTTTGCAAAACATTCACATACATTTTTTTGGTAATACATTCCAAATTAGTTGGGTTCATGAAGTCAATGCAATTTATTTGTGAGTTTAGTAGGGTTGAATTCGTGTGTGACTTATTCTGTCTAAATTTTGTAATATAAAGATTCCGTCTCTGTCATGTTTAAGAGTTAGGTCAACAAATATAATATTTTCCAATCTACTGTAGCATGGCACAACTTACTAGAATAATAATCACTGACACTGTGCATGTTTGTATGGTAATGCCAATGACCTGCTCCTGTCAATTTATACAGGGCCTTTTTTAACTAATGTACTGGAGGGGCAAAAGCACCCCAGCCCCCATGTTCGCCCCAGCCCCATGTTCGCCCCCAGCCCCATGTTCGCCCCCCCCCAGTAAGCTATTTTTGCCCCCCCAGTGAAGGTCCCTTTTGTCCAAAGTATAAGCCAAAAATGGAAAAAAACTGAGTTTAGAGGAAAGTTATTGTATTCTCACAACAAAACCTGGCCCGTTTAGATGGGATATATCAAAAATTGTCTCTGAAAACGCAGGAAATCAAGCCACAGAGACTCAAGAATATAAAAATTTTATGGGGGAGGACCCCCAGACCCCCCTTCGCCTTCATACACATATAATACACCACCTACTTGTTACGTCCCCTTTCGATGATGCCCCCCCCACTGATGATTTCTTAAAAAAGGCCCTGAATTTATATCGTATTCTTTTTTGACAGTCTTGTACAGTATATACTTTTATAAAGCCAGCCTTTAGTTCAAATTAGCCTGTAATAGTTGTTTTCCTCAAAATCATAGAGTAACGCTAGCCAAATCTAGTTAACTCCAAGTTGCTTTATGGATTTTATATGGCAATTGAAATACATATAGCCTTGAAATTATGTGCGTTTCTTAATATATAATCGCACGAAGTTTACGGCAAAATATATCAGTTGTGTATATTTTTATTAGCTGTAATCCGTGAATTAGATTGTATTTATTAATCTAGACAACTACGAACACTCAAATATCCTATAAAGGCAAGTACTGGACAAGTAGAATCTAACTAAATAAGGTCAGAAGAAGTACGAAGAATTTTGGCACAAGAATAAACTGATAAATTTGACACACAAGGGCCAAATCAGTGTCACTGAAAAAGTACAATATGTTTACGGAATATATATGGCTTTAACACGAAAAATCTTACCTAAATATCGCTGAAATCGTAAGATTTTGCAAGTTTCTTCCTCGGTCTTCTAAGTTTGTTTACATCGTGAATTGCACACGCGTTTACGTTCGCTCATTAGTCGACTAATTAGCCGGCGAGCGTTATTGATGACCAATCAGAGCAAAGAAACTTGTAGCATAGCAACGTAATTTTCGGCAATCGTTGGAAGTTTAGTTGCCGCGACGTTGCGGGAAGGCGACCTAAAAACTCTCGATTTTTCACTTAAAAATTCATTTTTCGGCTTGGCAACAACTCAAACCTTTTTCTCTACATCTATCTGAGTATGAATATGTTTGTTGCCAGCTTCTAACACGAAGTTGCCATCAAACGTTTTTAGAGGCACTTTTTGATATCTTGGCCGGCCGACTAGTAGTAATTTGACTAATTTAAGAATGTTTTTAGAATAGTTTTTGTGGAGAATAAAATTTGTTTATAAAAAGCCGTTAAAAACCCGCAACTCCTGATCATTCACCCTGAAATTGGGCCGCCTGTGATTAAACGTAAACAGAAATTAGCAAGTTGGTGGCCGCAACACCGTTGTGTATGGAAAAACAACACCGTTGTGTATGGAAAAACAACACCGTTGTGTATGGAAAAACAACACCGTTGTGTATGGAAAAACAACACCGTTGTGTATGGAAAGTTAGTAATAAATTATAAGTGGCGCATAAGAAGACGTGGGTACTCTCTTGATTTTGACGAAATGAGTTCGCTTATTATTGGCATATTCCCTCTCTTAAAATCGTCGCTTAAATAATATTTTTCGTAAACCAATCGTTCAAATTTTATAAAAGGTAACCCATAGACCATCGTTGGAAAGCTGAATAGCTATCAAGCTTTCAAATGAATGTAAACATACAGGGTGTATCAAAAAAACTGCAACCCTTTGAAATCAGATATTTTTAGAATTTGCATGATTCAGCACTAATTCATCCCAAGGGTGCGTAAACACAATATGTAGCTATACTGTACAAAAAAAACGCAACCTCGGAATTTCCCAAGAAATCCACTTTGTTCTTAAGCACAAAAGATTTTAGGCCCCTGGGGAATTTAAAATAGCTTCTAATCGTATTCCAGGAGCATAACTGTCGAATTACTACACACTAGAGTGCATAAAGCAGAATTTAATAGAAATTTATGCATTTATTTAATGGCATTTTTATTTTACAAGTATAAACAACAGTTAAATAATCAAGGGCCTTGTCCTTCAACATGTCCCCCATTTCTCTCGACACAAAGTAGGGCTCGCTTGTGCATATCGCGGACTGCTAGTCTTATAAAATCAGGCTGCCGTCGTAATGCATCGAACTCGTCCGATATTCGCTGCTGTAACACACCGATATTCTGAGGTGGGCCGGTAGAAAACACTTTATCCTTCAGATATCTCCACATAAAAAATCGCATGGGGTCAAGTCCGGAGAGCGAGGTGCCCATTCCACATCATGACCTAACCCTATGACGCGGTTATTCCGAACACTCCGTTCGGTCGATTCCTTACTGCGATGAGGTGATGCGCTGGAGCCCCGTCTTGCGCCCACCAAAGACCCCGAAACATACCCTTCCAATGCTGGTTTCCAAAATGCACAGCGAGTTGGGGTACAACGAATTCGTTCAGCATGTTAAGCATGTTAGGCCAGTCCGTTTACATTTGATGGGAAAAGTATGCCCCCAAAATGACACCATTGCCGCACAGTGCTGCCCAGACAGTGAGTTTGGCACGGGAATTGTTTCGTTCAAAATTTAACGCCGGTGGATGTCCTTTTGGTGCATATACTGGCGTACATTCTGGGAGTTGACCTCTCCATTCATTGAATGAACCATTCTGCGAATCGTAACCTGCGCGGCAAGTCCGTTCCCAATAATGCGTGTCGCACATGCATTCGATACGGATGCCACCTTAGGTCTAGCCTGGTTATCCTGTTAAAACCTGCAGATGATACTTCAACAGGATTGCGCCGAGCACTCACATGGCGTGGATTTTGCTAGAGCAGAGCTCTAACAATGGCGACATTTTCCACAGATCGCACTGTTCTTCGCCTGCCAGAATTGCCTTTGTTCAGGTTAATACTCGTTCCTTCGTTCGAATATTTTACAAAGTTCCTCAAAATTGTTGTCTTGTGAGGAGGATTCCGATCATGAAACCTTGCTCGAAAAGCGTTTTGCACTGCAGTTGTATTTCCAGTCTGGGTATAATGTAAAACGATAAACACTCGTTGGTCTTTTGTGAGTTGAACCATTATTAACTTGAGCTAGTAATACGACCTATTAGGGCCTGTTCATATGATCCCGCTTACCGAGACGTCTCGCCTACCTATGATCTCGCCTCCTAGTACTTTTACTATAAAAATTTACATCGTGTTCATATGAGAAAGCGGGCTGGCCCGCTTGGCGAGATCTCGCCTGTGAGAGCCGAGATCATAGGTAGGCGGGATGAAAAATATTCCATATGAAAACGCCAGCCCGCCTACCGGGATGAAATCGAGAAACCAAATTTCCGATTTTGCCGCTTAATTTGACGATTTTTACGTAGTTTTATGTTTGTTTTAGAATCAAGCATGAAATATGTTGCTAAAGCAATGCTTTTTATTGCAAAAAAATAAAAAGCAACAACAAAATCGTTAAAATATTTGTAGTGCGTGCATGAAATGTACATGTTTTGCAACGCTAATTATAGAACAACATTGTAATTTCATCTCGGCAAGAGTGAAAAACTCCATATGAACACACAGAAATATTCGTCCCGCTAGACGAGACGTCTCAGCAAGTGGGATCATATGAACAGGCCCTTAGTAATTCGACAGTTATGCTCCTGGAATACGATTAGAAGCTATTTTAAATTCCCAGGGGCCTAAAATCTTTTGTTCTTAAGAACAAAGTGGATTTCTTGGGAAATTCCGAGGTTCCGTTTTTTTTTATACTGTACAGGGTGTCCCAAAAAAAAGTGACACTATAGAAATTATCTCATTGTTCTTAAACCGCTCTTAAACGCGCGTGATTACACACCTGGGAATTTAATAAAATTCGGTATTAGGGTAAATTGTGTTACAACAAATACTCGTTGCTCTGTAGTCAATTGAACCATTGTTGTTACTCCAACTGATCGTATGATTTACATGTAATTTGATTTTTATGGTAATTGGAGTTATTTTAAATTCCAGAAGCAGAAGTTTATGCACTTGTGGGTTTAGCATAGTGCTCAGGCATTCAAATTATAACAATAGGATAATTTCTATAGTGTCACTTTTTTTTGGGACACCCTGTACACCCTGTACAGGGTGAGTCAGAAAAAAGTGATGCCTTTGTTATTCAAATTTGCCGCGAGTTACTTGTTGTTGAAATTTGACAATTCCCATGGGTACAGCCAAAAGAACGCAGTTTGTTACAACAAATACTCTTTGGTCTGTAGTCAGCTGTACCATTTTGTATTTTCAACGAATGATCAAGGACAAGGTCGTGGATGACTGATTAATGAAAGGTGTATGCAAATTTCTATAGTGTTATCAATTCGCGCACGATAGCTAGTATGCACTTTAAACCCCACAGGGAATTACATTTCTGTTTTTACATATGAAAGGCATCACTTTTTTCTGACTCACCCTGTACATCCCCAAGCATGAAATTCCTTTCGATTGCTATATATTGTGTTTACGCACCCTTGGGATCAATTAGTGCTGAATCATGCAAATTCTAAAAATATCTGATTTCAAAGGGTTGCAGTTTTTTGATACACCCTGTATAGGCTTTACTGCTTACACTTTTCAAAATTCCTTTCAGAATTCTTAGTCTTTATATGGGTTACTTTTTATAAAATTTGAACGAATGGTTTACGAAAAATATTATGTAAGCGACGATTTTAAGAGATTGGAGAATTAAAAATCTGAGAGGCAATATGCCAATAATAATGAAAATTATGAAAGCTCGTGAAATATATCTCCTACATTCTACAACTAAGCCATTCATTGATTCAAATATATTCGCCATCCGGTTCTCGTATGGTCTAGGAAATCTGAATAACTATCAAGCTTTCAATTGAATGTAAACATATAGGCTTTACTGCTTACACCTTCAGAATTCTTAGTCCTTAGTCTTAGACCATACGAGAACCGAATGGCGAATATATTTGAATGGCTATAGTTGTAGAATATAGGAGAAATATTTCACGAGCTTTCATAATTTTCATCCAGGACGGTATTTTAACATGGGGAGTCAAAATATCATTACAAAATCCTTCGTAAGTTTTCAAATAACGCTCGGAGTTGCTTCATTGAAATAGCTAGATTATGACGGACCTTAAATACATATCGTCATATGCTATTTATCTAGCATTGAGCAAAATTTTAAAGACAATTACATATCTATTATCGGTAGAGTGCATTATTACTGTAGCGTAAGTGCAAATATTTAATACTCACATGTTTACATGTTTTCGAAGCATTCGATTTTGAAGTGGCATACATACAGTGTTGTTTAAATATACCAAGGTAACCAAGTGTCAAAGTCCGTTTTCATGGCGTTTCATTGGACAAGAGATCCACGCGTGGTGGTCCAAAAATCACGATGTTTCCGCGTAACCAATGGCAACGGGCAACAATTTTTCCATAGGGAAAAATAACAAAACCGGAAGTAATAATAATAATAATAATAATAATAATATTTACACAGGAAGCCTAATCAGTTGAGGTATCAACTGTTATCAACAAGGGTCCTGTACTTACAAAAATATTATAAAAATTTATATAAAAGTTAATAAATCTAAAAATTTAAATATATACATATGAAAAACAAGTGTGCATGAATGTTATAAGTTAAAGATACATTTGTATCATTTTGTCAAAAACATTAATATCCTCAGCCATGCGTATTTCTAAAGGTAGTTGATTAAAAAATTTTGCCCCGAGAAAATAAAAACTTTGCTTGGCAATTTCAAGACGAACTTTGGGCAACCTGATCAAATATTTGTTATTACGTGTACCATAGTTGCTTTCAATGATATCAAAGTAATGCATAAAATTTTCACACGATTCGTTCTTCAGACATTTAAATGTCAAGCAGCATATCTTCTTCGTGTGAATTTTTTGAATTGAAGGTAGTTTCGCATTCCCTTGCTTGGAGTCTTCTTTCCTGAATACGACTTTGCCAGCTCTGTTCTCCAGACTGCACAATTGATTTTCCCGAGTAGTGCTATGCCAGAAGTTTGCTAGGGAACAGTAAGTTAGGACAGGTACAATCAGAGCTTCATAGACTTTTGCTGCTGTACGTGTGGACATCGAATGTCTGATTTTTACCAAAAGACCTAGCCTTCCAGCTGCTTTCTTACGTGATCTGTTGAAATGTTCAGATAGGTTCAAAGTTTGGTCTAATAAAACACCCAAGTAGTCATAGGACGTCGTGTAATTGACGGGTATTTCGTTATATTTTACACATAATCTATAGTCCTTGAACTTCGATAAACGTTTTCCCGATCCGAATAACATGCATTCGGTTTTTCCCTTTTTCAAGTTAATAATTAACTCAAACCAAGTTGATATTTGTGACATGTCATCATTTAATTTTTCTTCTATTGTATTCACATCCTTGTGGGAATAATATAGAACTCTATCGTCTGCATAAGTTAAGATTTTACACTGTTTTAATGGACGAGACACATCATTGAAATGGAGAAGAAACAAGAGCGGACCAAGAATGGAGCCCTGAGGGACCCCAGAGAAGACGGGTTTAAAGGTGGAAGTGACACCATCAAGCGTTACACGTTGTTGACGCCCAAACTGGTAATCAGTAAACCATTCCTTCTCAGTACTTGTGATACCATACTCCGGCAGCTTGGATATAATTGAGCTATGACTGACAGTGTCGAATGCTTTGCTTAAATCGATCAAAACGGCGCCTGTCAATTTTCCGTTATCCGTTTCTTTACGAATGTTATCTAGAAAGAGCGTAGCTGCTAATTCCGTTGAGCGGTTCTTGAGAAAACCAAATTGATGGCTGTTTAGTAATTTGTTTTCTTCCAAGTACGCCATGACTTGAGCATATACAAACTTCTCAACAACTTTAGAAATTGCAGATAAAATGGTTATAGGTCGGTAATTTTCCAGTAAATCTTTTGTTCCTGATTTATAAATAGGAATAACTTTTCCCTGTTTGTAAGTAAATAGCGAAGGCCCATTTTTTACTGTTATCCAATAGTTTAATCAAAATTTTAAGATTTAAATCGACAAATTTTTTTGACATTTGACACTTGGTATATAACAAATCACTTATTTACTGAAACCTCGGGAAAACAGTATTAAAAAAAAACCGAGACTGCCGTTGTTGCCCGAGGAGAAGCCGAGAGCAACAACGAGCGGTCGAGGGGTGTTCCCTCGGCGTCATTTGGGGGTGGGGGAGGGAGGTGGGCGTTTGCCCCCAGCTTATATGTTCAAAAAAGCCCTGATATATAATAAAGTTGACTTTAAACTGCATGAAATTAAAGGAAGCGATGTACATTATTATAATAATACGAGAAATAAACCGTTCAGTTATGAGCAGGGACCGCGGAGCATTGTTTTGCCTTACTACAGTGGCACTAGAAATGAATGTTGAAGGCATGGGACCTTTAGGGAGTATGGGGCATGCTTCCTCACTTTGCGGGAAGACTTAAAGAGCATTGTCACAAGACTTTCTTTGCAAATATCTGGTCGAACAAAAAGCAGTTGACTATACAAAATCTACCGATCCAGATATCGAACAAGTCACATCTGATTGTTAACAAATTACAAAAGTCCTTTATAGTTAGCTAAGCTGGCGTATATATAATGTTTTTTAAAATTCAACTTCTTTATGGTTGTGAAAATTATAGTATGTTTAACTTCTTTTCTAGCCAGCTGCTCCTGGCTAGGTATAGGATCGGAAACCGTCGACATGGAAAACGCGGACATGGGAAACGAGGACATAGGAAACGCGGACATGGAAAACGCGGACATGGTGCCCAACATTAGAACTGTTCCCTGAATTAACATCATCAAGTTATGATTTAAGATCAATACGCAAATTTAGTAATTATTCGTGCCAAACTGATCGCTTTAAAAACTCCTTTTTACCTCAAGTTATTTCAAAGGAGACTAGCAGGATTGCTTAATACGTTCAATGTTTTTAGTGTAATTTTATCGAATATGTAAATATAGAGTATAATATAGTTTTATTGTAAGAACTTTGTAATTTAACCTTCGGGTTACAAATTAAGTTCAATTTTAATAAAATCTTATCTTAAATAACTCGCTTAGGAGCACAAAGAAAAGCGATAATACAGCTTTGAAAGTAATAATGCATCACAAATATATGCACCCTTTGGCTCGGACATTGAAAGCATTCAAACTGGGCAGATGATAAACGGAGAGGCGATCCAATCGCTTGCCGACTCAGTGACACAAATTAATGCTGTCCTATCCAAATTTCAAGACTATATAGAATAAAATCCGAAGAGTATAAGTGAAGAATATAATGAAAACAAAATGAAAGTTCATTCCAATGGTCAATCTGCATATGAAGCCGAGGGCAACAACCAGGGGTCGAGGGGCCACAAAACATACTGTTTTCCTGACAAATATTTGCGACCATGATACTGGCACGGTAAGATGTCGTTCAAACTTCCAGTCGTGACCAGTATCAAGGAATCTTTGCTCTTAAATTTTTTATTTCAAAAATATGAAATTGGAAGAGGTGCGTTTGGCTCTGTATTGGTTGCACAACATGGAACCGACACAGAGAAGGTTGTCGTGAAGAAAATGATAACCACTACGCGTGTAGATGAGAAGCGGAAGTTTTTCAAGGAGTCATGGTCGCTAATATTAATATATAAGACACTTCCACCCAGATTTTATTGTCGGAATCCTAAAGCTTGCGTTGACAAGTCAATGTGTCACACATGTGTCGAATTCAATGTAAATGACCTAATCAAGTATCAAGTGACCTATATATGTTTGTGCCTAATGCAAATGAGCCCACACCAAGACTTAATTCCTTTTAAATCATTTACATCAGATTCAACAGATGAAAAGTTCGACGAATAGTCTATAGAACAGGCCTGAAGTATCATATAATATAATTTAAAGCCAGACACGTGTTTGGAATGTGCATATAGTTTTCTCACAGACGCAAAGCTCAATTGTATTGCTTTGACATGAACCATATAACTTCGTTACTTCAATTAACGTTAATCAGTTTATCATGAACCTAAGAAAAGAAAAATGTAATTAGATCTTGTGAAAAAGTTTCCGACAACTTTCATATCAATGAAAAACCGAAATCTCTAATTATTATGATTATATGCCGCCATGCCGGCATTTATTTGACAAACAAGATATTCAAGAGAACTATCATGTATTTCAAACTTTGAATTGAATAAAGAAGTATATTAACATGTATTAACGGGGACGAATCGGCTAAAGCGTATATGATTAATGAAAACATCACAATAATGCCCCATAACCATATCATTGTCATCATTCAAGGTTAATTACCCCGTAAAGATACATAAACAATCGCTCATCTAATTTCTTTCTTGGCTGATATCCCTTAAATTAAATTAAAGCGAAGAAAACTTTTACGAAAACTTTCACGTAAGACTGACGTGCAGTGCGCGGCCTACTTCGCTGCCATGCTGTTTTTGTAACTTAATTAATTCATTTATTTATAATAATAATAATAATAATAATAATAATAATAACTTTATTTCAAGAGGGAGTTACATTGTTACTATTACAGTATTCTTCCCAATGGCCCTCGTAGACTACTTACAAAGTGTTAATGTATTTGGAATATTAGATTTGGAAAACTTTTACTAGGTATAACATTGACACTTAATAATATACACTGTCCGCGTTTTCCATGTCCGTGTTTTCCATGTCCGCGTTTTCAATGTCCGCGTTTTCCATGTCCGTGTTTTCCATGTCCGTGTGTCCGTGTCCGCGTTTTCCAGATAACTTTAAAAATGTATATAAATTTCCGTCCGAGTATTCCATCTACTAACACCTTCTACTATTAATCCTATCGAACGAGATGCCGAGAAAAATCTAGTTTTTGAAGCCGTTCAATAAACTCGCAGTACGTGTTTTATTAGGTCTAATACACTGACCTATACTAAATGGACTGAGCGCGCAATCTATTTTATCAGGAGCTCGGTGTCCTCACCACTGCCACGTCATATAGGTCTTTGCTCTCGTGCGTAAATTCGCTGACACACAAATGCGTTGATAAACGGCTCGGTTCTATATTTTTATATGTTTCAAACTCAAAAAAATTGTTAATTTTGTGTTTTTGAGGCGAGAAATTGCTGCGAAATCATTGTAGAAAGTAAGTCAGTTTATACTAAATGTGATCTTTATGAAATTGGCGGGCTGACAAGTATGTTTTCAGCTCTCAACTAAAGCCGTATACATGTTTACAAAAAATCTCAAATAGCCGTAGAAAACTCCACAAAAACAGTCTTTTACTCAGTATAATATCAGGAAAGATTGTCGGCAAAAAATTTTCATGTCAACAGAAGGTTAAGACAAATTTTATGGAAAAATTATAGCATAAATACCAGCAATCATCGATGACCCGAAGCTCTTGTTGTGGTCGTGTATTAAAACATACCGAAGCCATCATTTTATTTAAAATTAAAATGTTTGTTTTCAAACTTGCAACAGGAAAATATACTCCTATTTTGGAAAAGGTTGTTCTCAACTCGAAGCTAGTAAATATTTACCAAAAACAGCAAAGTTTGCAAAAAAACCAACACAGAATTGAAAAAAAATTAAAAACAAACTTCGTTCAATTTCAAAAACACAAATTCGCCCGCGAGCACAAATAACATTAGGAAAATATCGGTATGCGGTAATTTTCATCGATGCGAGGACCTATATGACGTCAGCAACGGTGAGGACACTTTTTGACCTCGAGCACTCAGTCCATTTAGTATAGGTCAGTGGTCTAATACCACTCGCGCTGCGCGCTGGTGGTTTTAAACCTAATAAAACACTTTATTAAACAGTACATAAAATAGAAGTAAATGTTAGCAAAGTTTAACTCAAAATGATTACAATACAGTCTAACACAACTTTAGGTTTATCGAGGTCTTTGAATGATTTTGACCTAATTTTCACGTACGTTCCACATCTTAGAAATCCGATTTTTAAGAATCAAGCGATGCCGCTAGAACAACCATATATGTCAATATAAAAACAACAAAGTAAAATTAATGAGAGAGTTTGCTCAAATTTTACTCATCATATAGAGTCAACTTATTTATTGGGAGTGCATAGAATGACTGACATATGTATCTTTCTTTACCCTTTGAATTCTTTGATACGCTGGAACGCAGGTTGTATAATATTTCCATGTTGTCTGTTGATTCAGTTAGAAAAGTTAAAGCTCAAAGTACAGCCCAAATTAACGAGGCAATTATCGTCAAAGGTGTTTGAAGGTGTTTGAAGCGTAGCCAGGATTATTCAGAATACGTTTTTAGACGTTCTCTTGTTCCAAATACTTAGCCTTCGATAAGATAATGACAGTGAATGAATTACTAAGTTAATATTTGCATATATTTGATTTAAAATCCCACGGGCTCGGAGTTTTAGACGTCGTCCTTGCTTTGTTTATAACGGCAAACCGCAGACTTTTACGTCTTGTGTACGATGCCTGCATTTCAAGCCGCGAGAAGTGGCACTCAGCAAATCGACCTAGTATACTGAAGTAGAACCCGTTCCAAAGCATCAGCTTTTTGGCAAATCATGTCAACATAATATGTCACGTGAAGTGGTTTTATACCTGACCAAACTCATATCATTAGTATTCTTTATATAAAGCTCATCCAAATTAGTATTCTTTATATAAAAAATGACGTTTTTGAAGCCGTTTAATAATCTCGCAGTAGTGTTTTATAAGGTCTATAATAACATTCGCGCTGCGTGCTCGTGGTTTTAAACCTAATAAAACACTCCTGCTCGTTTATTAAACATTACATTGATAATACACGACAAGCTTTCTTTACAATCATTTACTGGAACGAGTTTGCCCCTTTGGCCGTCGTCAATCACGTTGTCGTCCTACATTGTAAGGTCCCTTAAGCCCGTTTTCCAGTATAGGGCTAGGCGAATTTGTTCACGAAGCGAAAAATAAATTCGGCAACGTGATTGCATGGTTACAAAATTCTCTAACTCTTTCTATTTTTTCGCGGCGAAATTTTCCGATAACCACATTACATTGGAAAAAGAGTTTTCTTGGGGTTTTCTTGTACATGTAGAACTTCCACCAACAATTTATTCAAAAATTGCATTTTCTATGGTATCAATAATTCATTAAGCCTCTGTATTTTTGTGTAAAAATCTTATCAAGTTCAAATGGTTACTCTTTAAAAATTTTATTATTCTGGAGTAATGGGCGTGATATATCACAATTATGATATAATTTATACAGGGTGTAACAAAAAGGTCACCAGCTTTGGATGCTATCGCGCGCATAATATTTATTTTGTAGATTTGCCTTTTTCACACAAATAAAGTTCAGGCTTTTAGCTGTCAAATGACACATTTTTAGTATCACTTCGATCAATAACGGCAAAGTACGATCCGATGAAAAACTATAGGAGTGCTCGAAATCGCATTTTTCCACTTTTTGGTTGATGATAATGGTGATTTATCATCTATCACACTAAATGAAGTATCAACGGAGAAGCATGTTAACAAAATTTTACCATCATTTAATTCAGTGTTCAAGTATTTCAGGAGCCCGTTACAATATTGAGTGAAACTGCTAAATGATCCATGCATATTTTGAATATAGCCACAATAGAAAATTGAAGGTATTTCATTACTTGGACTAAGTCTTACTATTATTTTGCTTTACCACAAAGAAAGAAATTACTTTTAAAATTGATCAAACGAACAGTTTAGTTTATCCCCGAGCCGGCGCGAAGCGCCGTGCGAGGGTACTAATTCCGCTCGGATATTTACACCCGGTTGACAACATAGCGGAATGCAAAGTTGTCCGGTTTTGTACGTTATGCGCATGCGCGAGTTCAGGCCGAGAGAAAAGTAGAAAACTGTTTTGTACTCAGGAGTCGGGATATATTGACATAAAGAGACAAACAAAGTCTCTAAAACGAGATAAATTAAAATTATTCAGAGGAACAAGGGGAAAAAACAGTCAAAAGACCGAAGAAAGACAAGATTTTCGAGTTTTAAAGCGTTTTAAACGAGTAAGTGTCTATTTTGTATACTTGCTTTTGCCGTATGCCAATGCAGTATATTATAGTTTGTGATTTGAAAATGCGTAGGTCATCCTGTGTGATTAATCTTAAAAGGTGTTTTAGTATTAATTCAAATACATCATAGAATAAGAAACAACATAATAAATCTCAAAAACAAGTATAAAAATAGGTACGCTAAGCGTACATGTATCTGCTCATGGTGATGCCACAGTTTCCCATGAAGGAGTAATATTCAACAATAGGCAATTTCGTAATTACAGGCGCCATTTTGCAAAGGGGGCAAACACAATAAAGCAACAATAGCATGACTCTAGGGACAAGTATTCCCATTGGGACGAGGTGTATATAGTTACTACGGCTGGCAGAGCCATAGGTTTAATATGCCCCTGTCTGTTTTTTTCGTCGTCGTCGTCGTCGTCGTCGTCGTCGTCGTCGTCGTCGTCGTCGTCGTCGTCGTCGTCGTCGTCGTCGTCGTCGTCGTCGTCGTCGTCGTCGTCGTCGTCGTCGTCGTGACCTTTGGGGGTGTCAGTGTGTCACAAACTTGCACTCCCACGGTCACCCAAGTCACCTGCACAAAACGCATGCAATTTTCTTATGTGCATCTTCATAAATTACTTGCGCATTTTAAGTTACGTACTTGTGTTTTAACCAGATCAATAACGAATCAAGGGAACGATACGATAAATGCAATACGAACGAGAAACGTACAAATCGTGCTGATATTCGTCGCGCACTATGTAAAATATTCGACATACAAGTTCAGTCTATATGAGGGTATTATATTTCCAACAACAAACATTGCGCCTTCAAGACTTAACGATCGTAAAGTGCATCGCTCTAAAACATCTATACTCTACAATAGTTTGAGCGAACCATACGTGAGTATTTATTTGTATTTGTGGGAAAGTAAAGAGAAACTAGAAATCATTGTTGAATATGATTCAGACATAAACACGCAATAACGAGCTCTATTTATTAGAGTTCAAGGGTCAGCTGTCACATATTCTTGATAATTTTTTATTTTATTTATTATTCGCCCATTTATTACACAAAAATACTAACTATATATATATACAAAATTATTATCTAGGGCTAGGAGTCTACTAGAAACCTTTACAGGCTTTTAAATGAAGACCCCTAGTTAAAACCATAAAGTTTGTTTTTTCAACATTTAAAATCCTAATTTATACAAAAAATATATAAGTGAAAGTGACGTTACAGTGTATATTACAGATTTTGATGATAGAAGAACTACAGCTATATATATTACATCTATTTACATAATAGTTAAGAAGCATAATGAAGAATATATGTTGTGATATAGTATGATTGTTAAATTTTTATGAAGTATTTTTTTGATTGAACTTTGAATATATTATATGATACTACGTTTTTCAGTTTTTTAGAAAGACTATTCCAAATATCAACTCCTTTGTTGGAGAGTGAGTGTTTAATATAGTTTGTTCTTTGATAAGACTTGTGCAGTTTTGATGAGTTTCTCGTGTTATGTTGATGAATTTGACTATTTGTGATGTAGTAGTTTGTAAACAATTCTGGTAAATTATTTAAATGATGGTATCTGAACATGAATAAACTGGTAAGATAATCATTAAGCCTGTTCAGGTTCAATATACCTAGGTACTCAAATATTATATCAGTATGATCTAAGTAAGATTTGAATGTCATTAAACGTACAATTTTCTTTTGAATGTTTATTAATTTTTGAATTCGATTTTTGTATGTATTACCCCATATAAGATTGCCATAAATTAGATATGGATAGACTAAGGCGTAGTAGATTAATTTTAGAGTATTTAAGTTAGTATAATGACGTATTTTTGCAATTATTCCAGTTGACTTTATTATTTTCTTGGTTATTAAATTTATATGATCCTTCCAAGTTAAATATTCGTCTATAACGACGCCTAAAAACGTAATGTTTTTTACTTGTGTAATATCTCGATTGTTAATGTAAAGTTTTACTTCCTGTTTCTTTTTGTTTGGAGATTTAAATAAAATTAATTTTGTCTTAGTTGTGTTAATAGATAATTTGTTTAAATTCAGCCATTCAGCGATTTTATTCATTTCAATTTGAAGTATTTCATTTAGTTTCTTGATGCACATATGACTGTATTGTATATTGGTATCATCAGCAAATAATAGTATTGAAACAATTTCACTACAATTTTGAATATCATTTATATATAAGATAAAGAGCAGTGGGCCAAGTATTGAACCCTGGGGTACACCCGTTAGTATTGTCTTTTCTGTTGATTGCACTGAGTTATATTTCACAATTTGTTTTCTATCGTCTAAATAATCTTTAAACCAACTTTTCGCTATACCTCGGATTCCGTAATATTCAAGTTTCTCAATCAGAATCCTGTGATCGATAGTATCGAAAGCTTTTGATAAATCAAGAAAAACTCCAACTGTGTATTTTCCTTGATCAATAGCTTTTGTTATTTTATCCACAAGCTCAATTACAGCATGTTCAGCTGATCTATTTTTTCTAAATCCATATTGATGCTTAGATAAAATTTTATTTTTGTCAACAAAACTAATGAGCCTTTTATACATTAGTTTTTCTAATATTTTTGCAAAACAAGTAAGAACAGATATTGGTCTGTAATTTTCAAATCGGTTTTGTTCATTGGCTTTAAAAATTGGTGTTACAAGTGCTATTTTCATCTGTCTTGGAATAATCCCAGTTTTAAATGACTGATTAAATATATGTGTCAGTGGTATGGATATTTCCTTGTGTATATTCTTCAATATTTTAGCACTATATCCATCATACCCTGGACTTTTATTTGCATTTAGATTTTCGATTTCATTTTCAACTTCACATTCTTCAATAGGATTTAGAAACATAGAATTTAAGTTTGGGTTTGTGAGGTATTTTTCAAATGTGGTGGTATAGTTTTTTTCTATTTTCTTGGCAAGCTCCGGTCCAACATTTACAAAGTAATTATTAAATTTATTTGCTATTTCAGTTGGGTCAGAAATGGTATTTGATGAGTTACTATCGATAAATTCTTTTGGCAATTCTGTCTTTTTCTTAGGCTTATTTAGTAATTCATTTAGTGTTCTCCAGATCATTTTTGTGTTTTGTCTATATTTAATAAATTGTTGTTCGTAGTACATTTTTTTAGACAATTTTATAACATGGTTCAATTTGTTTTTGTATTTTTTGTATACGTTTTCATTTATCCTATTAGGATGCATTAAAAACTTTTTATAAAGTTTGTTTTTCTTCTTGACTGAGTTAAGTGTGCATTTTGTCATCCATGGACTTCTTCTTTTATCTATGTGGTTTCTATTTACAACAGATTTTAATGGGAAATTTGCTTCATAAGTGTCTGAAAATAATTTTGAAAATTCATTAAAAGACTCTATGGGATTATTCTCAGCTAGAACACGTCCCCATGTTAATCTTTTTATCTCATTTGTGAAGAGATCTATATTCTTTTTACATATTATTCTTTTGCAATAGGAACTCTCACAATTTTTTTTAATGTTGTTTTGAATGGTATTCATTGCACATGTATGAACTATAGGTAGATGATCAGAGATATCACTGAAAATTATTCCATTTATACTTGTGTCGAGTTGTTGAATATTGTTGGTAAAAATATTATCAATAAGTGTCGCAGTGTGTGCAGTAACTCTGGTTGGTTTTGTAATAAGAGGATAAAAGGAAGAAGTAAATAGTTGTTCAGTAAATCTGCTTGAATAATCACAGGATTCTGATTTAAGTAAGTCAATGTTAAAGTCACCCATTAAGTAACAAATTTTATTTTCTTTGTCAATTTTGCTCAATATTTCGTTCATTGCTTTTTCAAATGGTTCAAAATAATTGTTTGGTGGACGGTATATCACTCCTACAACTATGTTTTTCCCAGCTGATGTGATTATTTCAATAAAAATTGATTCAATTGAGTCTTCTATATTAAAATTAATATCATTTCTCATGATGTATTTTACTTTATCAGTTATATATATACCAACACCACCACCTTTTCTGTTTGATCTATTTACACCTATGTATTTATAACCCTCTAAGCCGAAATGATTAATGTTGTCATCAATCAACCAGGTTTCTGTTAGTCCCATTACTTGACATTTGATATTTAGTGTGTTAATTAATTGTTTGAAACTATCAAATTTATTTGCGATACTCCGTATATTTAAATGAAAAATCGAAAGAGATTTTTCCGCGTCAATTTTTCTTGTTTCATCTCTAAATTTACTTGGTGTGTAATAGCTGCAATTTATAGTGTTAAAATTGTTGGTCATATCCAAATTTTCATTGTTTTCACTTGATGCTATATCATTATTTAGACTAAATGGATTCATTTTTAGTTGATTTAGTCTATCCATATCAGAATGAGTAAGAATAGATTCTTCTGTGTTAATTTCATTATCTGGAAATGGTAAAGAGTTTAATTGGCATTTTTGACATTCAAATTTCGTGTTGATTTTTATGTTTGTCTCCTGTGTAGCTAGACAAAGCGGCACAGCATGATACAAACTATGACATGTAACGCATCTAGTGAAATGTTCATGTTTCATAATTGTTTTAAAACAAGAAGAACATTGAGTAGACATTGTATCTAATTATTAACATTTAAGATGTTTATAGCATAATGGTATATATATAAGAATTGGGGTATTCATGGTGTTATTTTGATGCGTATGTGATATGTAGATCGAGATGTAGATAATAATGTAATTTGATCATATTGTTGTGAAGTTTAAACTGTCAGATTGAAAAGCACGCCATCAATGAAAAGTTTGTCTCTTACCATTTTGACCTTTTTCCCCATAGCCTTTGCTTTTTTAAGTTCAGGGTATAGAGTCTTTCATACTTGTTCAATCTCTGATGGAAACTGTTCAGATATTCCAACTCCTGAGCCTTTAAGCAATTTTGCGTTTAACCTGACATGTTCCCGGTTTTGGTAGTAATTAAATTTCACAATGATCGGTCTTGGTTTGCGGCTTTCTTCTCGTTTCTTTCCTAAGCGGTGTGACCTGTCTATTTTTATCGCTGTCTCCGCGTTTTCAATTCCCATTTTTTGTTCAAGCAGATTATGAATGATCTTTGTTGTGTTTTCGTCTTTATGTTCTTGAATATTATAAAAGATCAAATTATCTCGCATTGATCTCGCTTGGAGATCAATGACGGCATTGTGTAGCTTCATATTCTCTGCCTCCAGTTTTCCTATGCGTTCGACTGCTTCTTTCTCTACTTTGGTTTTCCGTTCGCTTTCTTTCTTTAAATCGTCGATTTCCTCATGCGCGAATTCGACAGAGTGTTTTACTGCGTTTAGCTCTGTTTTCATCTCATGGATTTGGTCTTCAATATTGTCGAGTTTGTTTAGCTTCTCGTTCATGACTAGTATTAAGGCATGAATATCTTCAAGATTAATATCTTTTTTTTCATCATTTTTGTTTGTCTTCATTGGTGAGTCACTTATCTTTGGTATTTTGGATTTTTTCCCTTTCATGGGCGTATTTTGTTGTAATTCGTTTGAATTTTGTGAGGAGCGCTTGGAAGCGTGTGCACTATACGCCATGACACATGTTTTTAGAAGAAAACCGAAGAGCTTAGTTCTCCCTACGTCTTGCAATATTTTAAGATGATCCTATAGCTCCTCATTATTATACTTTGATTTGACCCAAACGCTTGAACAGACTCGATATAAGTATTCAGCGAGACGCATTCCTGACGACAAGTAATATAAGCGATATTATATTTCCAACAACAAACATTGCGCCTTAATTCAACACTTGAATAACACTTGACATTTTCAAAGGTAAGCGATAACAAATACACTATTTTTCTTCCATGAAAGGCAGCGTTTTCTCGCTGTTGAAATGTATAAAACTTTTTCCTTACGGCTCAACCACTCAAGTGTTTATTTTGAAAATTATTCGTTTTATCCTCATTTATATCGTTATATTCAGCAAACACCTAGCTGTGATATATTTTTAAAACCATTCTACTTTGTATTTGAGCCCTTCCAAAGTATTTTTCTCACGAAATTGTTTGTTTTTTCGATATATTTTTGACACTCGTCTTTTGCCGGCATGTTTTTAATAACCGGCCTCTGAGAAAAGCGCTGAATTTTGTCCTATAGCCTTTTCAACTGACCTCATAACTTTCTGTGTTTGTTTTTCTCTTTGAAATTTCTACTAAAACAATTAGTCGCCTCAGGCTCGGTGATTACACCTCGCCTTCGGCGACTAATTGTTAAACAGTTAACAGTTAACAGCTAACAGCTAACAGCTAAGTTAACATTAACAAGTCGATAGCATTATATCTGCTACGCAGATACAAAAATACTGTTAAAAAACAGTTGAAGTTTTATGAAAATTTCGAAAACTTGAAGACTTCTAAGGTTGAATTTTACAGTAAATCAAAGCTAAAAGAGTACGTAATAACATACCTACTTTATATAGTTGGGAAATTGATAATTTTATAGTTAAAATTAACAAATCGTATCAATATTTTACCATTTTGTACAAAATAAAAGAAATATACAGTGTTGCGTGTTACCATGGTTACAGCGATCGACTCAGTACTTCATGTTACAATAACTTTTGGGAAAGTAAATTGTGTGGTTCGAATGGGCGAGGGGATTCTGCATGCATGTATTTCTAGTACAGTGGTACCTGTATTGTGGTAGGTAGCTATCTGTCCTACATCGTAAAATATCGGATAGGCACGTGACCCTATTAAGGACTTAAGCGGATGTTACACAGAACAACTTTTGCGACAACTCACAATGCAAATGAGGTTGTACGAAATCTGGTTGGTTCTGTAACTATTTGCATTGTGAGTTGTCGCTATAAGTTGTTCTGTGTAACATCACCTTTATGATTGGTCAATATTATGTGAGAGTATAATAAGAATAAAACATATTTTACCAGTACTACTTGTGTCGTAGGTAGACATCCCAGCATTTCGACATGTCTAATTATTTGACCGCAACTAGGGGCCTGATCCCGTCTAAGCGGGACGGGACGTTTTCATCTTGCTCAGCTGGGAAACTCGTCTAGGCGGGATGGCGTGTTTATGGCGGGATGAAGTGCTTGACATCATATTTTCTTGCAGAAAAGGGATTTACGCGTGCTCAGAAGAAAGGTTCATTCCGCCTGGCCGGGATAGAGTGTTTATATGGGAATTTTGCGTCTCGGCTAACAGATGCCCGGATCGCGTCTAGGCGGGATAGAAGTGGGATCATATATAAACACTCAACAGGGTTTATATTACAAGCGGGATCTCGGTCCCGTCCCGCCTAGTCGAGATCATGCATATATACAGGTTTGCTATATTCAGTTATGCAAATTTGTTTTCCTAGAAACTGATTGGTTAGATCTGCAGTGAACGAATGAGATTAGCTCGAAACGTCGGAATACTGTTCAGTATTGGCTATGGCAATGCTTGTGCCTTTTTAGCTGATGAGAATATAATATACTCAAGTGATGAAATTTTAAGTATAACATGGCTTTATTTCAGAAAAGATTACTTAAATTTGAGAACCGACATCGTAAACTTCTTCATTACAGACACGTTGTTGGTGCGACAAGACAAATATAGACTTTTGTGTTTTTGTTTAATGACCAAGATTGAACAAGGCTTAACATATATATTTCACTTTTCTCGGGCACGTCATTTATATGCAACCTTGCATGCACGCGAGTGTGTAACGGTCGCAAGCGCTAACGATTAGGACGCAATTTGTATAGTCTTTTAACCTGATGATGGAGTAAACTCTGAAACGTCGTTATATTAAATATATGCAGTTAAGCCTTGTTCTTGACAATTAAACAAAAACACAAAAGTCTATTATTAAAAATGAGGCTAAGAGAAAGTTCATTACTAAATATATTGAAGACAAATATACATAAACAGAAACAATGTGCTATTAACTAGCACGTAATACAATTTGTTCGCATGCTAACGAAAAGCGAATACGTCATATTGGTACATAAACAATTCAATGTTGAAGTACAAACTCACACCTAGTTACTTTGATAATGTCCATTTGTTATAGAAACTATTAGAAACGGAGTAAGTTCTTCCAAAATGCTCATCCAGCGGCCGAAATATCACATGTCACATCGGCGAGATTATTAGCAACCGAATCCAAAGATGCAAAATCTGCTTCAAACACCAAAGGTGCACCACTATCACTAGCTCTGCTTGCCATTTCACCCAACTTCTGACGGAATTTATCGATTGTTTTTCTTTCTCCCATTCCCACTGTAATAACTTTCACTCCATCATCCTTCAGCTTCTGAGCTTGTTCAACTTGGTAGTCAATGCCCTGTATATCGCCGGCTTGTCCATCTGTGAACAGTAGAAGGACGTTGGGGGCATCAGGACGGTCATTGCCTTTCCCGTTGAATACCTGATAATATAAAAATAGAATTTCATTGGTGATAAGCAAATACCGTCGAATATAAATTTTAGTTATCGCTCACTGGAGCACAAAGCAAATTACCTCCTATAAGAGTAATAATCCTATACTTTTTCCTATACTACAATATCAATATCAATAAAACTTTATTTTAACATGCTAACAATGTCAGCAAATGCTGGTTTCCACGAAGGGCGTGTACAAACAATTTACATCTTTAAATGTTAAGTAAATTTAAACTAACAGTAAACGAAACTATAGCCTACTATAAAAAGTTACATATAAAAATGTATTAATAATTATTACTCTTTCTTAGTAGAGCAGCAATTTTTCTCAAAAGATGACCGAGATTTGCTTTCCCTAATAGCTTTAATTGGGTAAAGCGTTCCATGTTGATGCTCCATCAAACATGGAACTTTTTTCATATAATTTGTGCGAGGCTGTGACAAGCACAGAGTTGTCGAAATATCTTGTAACTTATGATTTAGTAGATCCTTTTTATTGGTAAAAAGATTTGTAAGAGGTTTAGATAAGATGTAAGAGACCCATCTTAATAAACACTTTGAACATTAGCATTGCTCATTCTTGTTATTACTCGAGCTGCTCTGTTATGAAGTTTTCGCAGATACTTGGGTTGTGTGTCACCAAATACATCCCATACTTCAAACACAACTGCCGTCTTGGTCTGCTAATAATATGATACTCCGTGTATTCCAAATGATTTCGGGGACATAATTTTTATTCCATTTTTCAAGTAATTAAATTATCAAGATATTAAACGTTAGAACGTTTAAACAAATGTGTAGTTTTTTGAATAGCTTGATACTCTCATTTGCGAGCTCGAGCATTTGTGAACATGTAGAGATGATTATTTCCTTCCTGGAATATAATCATACTTGCTTTTCCTCGATCTTCATCTGCGGTCTACCTGTTGAATCGGTGTCTACTTTTAAACACGTTGATTATATGTTGAAGAAAGCAAATTCTCGTCTGTATTCCCTCCGAAAACTACGGAAAGCTGGACTGAGCCAGTCCGATCTAATCATTGTGTATCGCGCTCTTCTGTTCGATCGCGCCTAGAATACGCTTCTGCATCCTGGGCTGCCTTGTCAGTTACACTATCGAATAATGTAACGTTCATTCTGGATATTTTTCTGATCATTGTAATAACCATTTGAAATTAAAGGATTGATGTGAGCGTTCCCGTCAAAACATACATGCCTTTAGATTTCATTGAAAGTGTGTTATAAGTAATAATTGTGTAAAGTCGGTTGTGCAAAGTCACTCAGCTCGTGCTTGTTTTATCCAAATTGCACTCGAAATTATCCTATTACCTATACAAACCACTATTGCCTAGATATTTTTCATTAAAGTATCTACTGGGGAAGGTATAACTAATAATCGCGGTGAACAGATATCTTCAGACGCCCAGAAGATCTTATACGCACGAGCTTATTTTCTCTTGATTAAAGTCTATTTTACTCATGATGGAATTTCTTTTGGTATTGCAGGATAAAATCTTAGTTATAAATACTATTTAGAAACCGGCGCTAGCGTTTGCCGTGTATTGTCCACCATCTTTACGATAAGTATTTTAAAAAAGCTGGTGGAAGCACAATTACTATTTTCACACAAATACATAAGTGTATTACTAGTTGACAAGTCGATATAAATAACTTAACCTTTTCTCTACTTTTGTGCAACGCATCACCAGTTGCGGTTCTTGACCCAAGATATTCCATTTCCCCAACACCTTGGTTCACTTCCTCTAACGTCTTCTTTTCTCCAAGATTGAACTCAATTCGTGTTTTGGTTGGTGCACCAAACTGCATCAGCGCTAATTGTGTCTTCTCCGGTCCAATATCAAACCTTTTATTAAGTTTCTGGATAAATTGCTTCACTTTAGCAAAATTTTCCCTTCCAACACTACCAGATCCATCAACGACTAGGAGAATATCCAGATTTTTCTTATCGCACTTTGCCTCTAAGAAATAAGATTATTGAATTAAATGCGTTTGCATGTCGAATACAAAATCTAACATCAGATTTGTTAAGAACAGTGTTTTTGATACCTAAAACTTGACATCTATAATAATATCGTTCATGTACGCCGCGAAATAAACTATTGTTAGCGATTTTTTCTAAACGTACGAGCAATCGTATCGTTACAAATTTATAAATGCTAAATGTTTCAGTTTCTTTTTCGCTCAGTTTTTGTTTTTTTCATTCTAGAGAAGATTTAAAGTACACATGGCGTAATCTCAACGGCACTTCAATAACTAAATGAACTACGGGAAAGGTATAAATTGTGGTGCATGGCCGGCCGCAGGTTCGATTCACTGATCTGAAACTAGTAAGAACTGGATAGAGCATCTTATTGAATTCAATCTGTCAAATTCTTGACTAATCAAATCATTAGTTGTTTAAATAAGTTACACTATAATGCAAATATCTTTTCCTATTTAACTTGAGAAATATAGCTTCTAACATCTCTAACATCTCTTCTAATGGCGGCCATATCGGTGTGACTTCATTAATTATTCGCCGGCAAATTTAGAAAGAAAGAGAGGCCACTGATGATAAATTCTTATCTACACAATATTTTTCCTTTCCACCAATAACTAGAAACTTATAGAAGCTCTTTAAACATGTCCCGAACACCACAGTAGATTTGTGATGGTCACACAAATATGACTGTCACTGGTTTCATTTATGCACAGCAGAAGGCTACCCAGTCCGTGTTTTCAGATCAATAGTTTGATTCCTGCCAGATCAGGGCCTAAAATATAAATTTAGCTCGAAATTTCCATCTACAAAAACCTTCAACATTACATTGTAGTAATTGATATTTTTCGGGCCATTGGAACATGTATCAGTCATCGTCCAGATCTTTTAAAGTACAGTTTATCTTGTCGTCTTTGGAAAAATATCTATAACTTATAGTGAATTGAACGACATAAATTCAGAATTCCTAATTTCAATGAATAAAATGAGGTTCATATACGTACAATCGTACGTATATGAAGTAGGCAACAATTCATTCAAACAACTCTAAGCCGAAATGAAGCGAAAACTAAAGCTAATGTTCTGATTTGGGCGAAATTAAAAGCTCAAACAAATGGCGGGAAAGTGATAAGTGTTACATTAAAGTGTTACATTAAAGTATTTTATTAGAATTATAGTATTATATTAAATTGAAGCTTATTCAGTAGCTAGTAACATAACTACATTGTTTATTTCGGCAATTGATAATTTTATAGTCAAAATATTAATTTTACATTTATTTGCCATTTTGTAGAAATAATTTATGAATTTGAATGTTACTATTGGCAACCATGGGCATGGCTAACACTGATCACGCTACAGCGTCTGGTCAGCGGCTTTCAAATAACAAAAATAATTCATGTTAAAATAATAATAATGTTGTTTGAAGAAAGGGCGAGGGGTTGCTGCAACGTGTATTTATACACGAATCGCGAAATTAAAGAAAAACATGAGCTGTGACTGCGATTTAAAATATGCGTATTAAAGTATTCAAATCGGTTCAGTCATGCATTCGTGTTTTTATTGTTGTGATATGTAATCACGAATGCACGACTGAACATTTGAATACTTTAATACGCATATTTTAAATCATCCAGTCACAGCTACATGTTTTTCTTTAACGGTGATTTTTGCCCGATTTTTGCCCGAATTTCGCGATTCGTGCATAGTCATACATACACAATATGTCGAGTTATTAGACAGTAGAACATTCATACTTATTTAAGAAAACGACCTTTAAACCTCTTATTCATCAATGCAAATCTTAAATGCTCAACGAATGACCAGTGGATTTAAAACTCGGTGAAACAGTGGATTAAAAAAAAATACCTCTTTGGCAACCATAAAGTTCCATTCTCATTGATATGTGACCGTACCATGTTCTTGGGTGTATGCGGATATAACGTGCGGTTACAGTTGGTGATAAGACATTAATCACAACGGAATTTCTGTCTGCATTTCCATTGAACACCTGTGCATAAAAACAGATATCTATGACTAAAAATGGCATTAGTTATTTGATGCATTTCTTTATATTACACCAATATACTAGCCCGAAAATACTCTAAGTTTGCGTGCAGGTTGTAGCTACGTCAATTCGAAATTCAAATGTGTGTTCGCCTTCGAATGTGTGTTTCCTTATCAAGATTATTAATTTTTCAGCCTTCATGTATAGAGTTTGGAATTATTCTCAAGATATTTTAGTGATATTTACTGTAAAATACAGACGCTATAGCCTAGCGCAAGCGGGTTTGGCATACAGTTAAAATATGCTTCTTCAAACTTTGATGGTCGTTCACGCGATAGATTTCTGGTGTAATGTTTTCATTGATATTTCTTTTAGTTTGTATATCTAGCTTTATTTCGGTTCAATATATCTCTTCAGGTATTAAATATATGGTTTAAAATGTCTTTTGTTTACGTTTGCATTTTTAGTTCGCGTGACATAAAACTGACATTTCAACTCAAATTATTTTAGAGCAGGTCGCGTAATTTTGAAAACGGGTGTAAACTTTTTCGTATTGGGTCTTTGGGAACATACTATAAGGAAAGTGTCGGATGCCACTGGTCGTTTTTTCCTTTGACTTCGTTGTTTTGTTGTCTACCCTTCAATTGGATGATATACCATCATCTTAAAGGGGAAGTCAGAGACAACTTGGGCTCAAGTGAAAGACCATATAATGCTTACCTTGTACAGAAAGTCTCACATCTCCCCGTTAAATCCAAGTCGAGAAATATAACGATAAAAGTGCTAAAATTTGCATATAACGCAGCTGCCATGATATACATCCGAGCGAACCTGCGATCACGCAGCGGTTTTGCATCGTGACGTCATTGCGCGGTAGAGACTTTCTTTACACATTGGTACTGATACACAGGCGAAATAAATATTTACAAAATAAGGAGAGAATTGAGAAATATAATTATTGAAGAGAAATTGATTCCTCAAATGAATCTTCAAGCGATCGTTCTGGAAGTAGTGAATCCAGTTATAGCGGAGAAGATTTGATTCAACATGATTCAACCTTACGCGTTTGAGCCGGTTGAAACAGATTCTAGTGGCGACAATGTAGATTCAGAGGAAATAGCTTCGGAATCTACTTCAAATTCTGAAAATACCACCAGATTTCAGGACTCAAACTGGTAATTATTAAGTTTACTACAATTATTTATAGTTTCATAACAATCTACGTGGCGATTTACACGGATTTCCTTTTCAAAAATAGGTTAAGTTTTGTCAACAAACGACTACTGACTAGTGTCTACAGACTACAGTTGTATTGTATAATAATTAGTGCTCTTAATACATTATTTCGATACATGATGCCGGATTTGCTTGTCACAGCTAGCTTATACTTTTAATGAACACATTTTAGCTGAAATTGGTCAATTCAAATACTATGCAACCTATGCTAAAGTCAAACATTTAAACTCGATCATGGCTTTTCACATGTAGGTGCCTTTGTACTCACTGCCAAATAATGGATAGGGAAGACGAAAGTGTGTGCTGCCAGGAAATCCCAGCACGTGTCAATATAAGCCAAGAAGCAGCACAAATTGAGCAGATACCCGTCCCAGAATGTTTAACTGATAATCCTGCATTTCAGTATATATGTCTGAATTATTGGGCCTTGCGGGTTGCTTGGAGCCATTACCGGCAGCATTATGGTGTAAAGGCATTCGAAGGACCTGAGCACAAAAAGCAAAGACATGTTGCTTACAGGCAGTTTGTTAGGTGGTGTTGGGATGTGTTAGGCAAAGAGATAAGAGTACCTTTGCCATCCTGTGTGGTTAGTTGCATTCGGGCACATTTCCCACCACCAGGTTTAGAAGAGGACTTTGGTTTTGAAGGTTTTAAATTTGCAGATGAGTAGATAAATATGTTGTAGGTGTTTTATTCAGTTACAAAATGAAGATTTTTTGCTATTTATATATTATTGTACTATTGTTATTTGGTGTCCTATATTTTCTGCTTGTTCTATTGTGTCATGCAATATTTGTTTAATTATAATCATTTGAAAAATAATTATAATGACACTTATCCAGGGTAACATTACACTTTCATGGTATTGTGTCTTTTATTGGCTGCATTTAATAGTTTCTTTTGTGTTAATAACAGTAAGTTTTCTTCATTCTTTAGGAGACCTTTATCCAATTGCATGCCAATTGAATAGATAGTAAAATGGCAAAGTAGGGTCCATTATGGCTAAATGGTCTTACAAGATACATCGGTAGGTAGTATGCTTAACCCATTAACATCCAGCATTTCCCCTTGGATAAAATCACCTGGCATGATTAGCATTTTCCCTTCGATAAAATCACCTGGCATGATTAGACAAAGTAAAATAACGAAGTAGGGTGCACTGCGCCTTAATGTGTTAACCTAGTACTTAGTTTGCATTGATTAAATCCATCTGATTGGTTTATTTTTTATCACGTGGTCGCTTTTGTATTCACTATAAAAGCACATGTTTACCCCGACCCATGCTACTAACTTCCAGACCAAGGGCTTTCGCTCGGAACATCAAAGTTCTTATTGTATTTTTCAGGTAGTTTTATATATCATGCTCAACTGCAGAATCTAACCAACTTATTCCAACATGCTTCAAGAAATTGCTTATGTCTTTCCTATCCGTGATCTGTGTGCTGTTGGAATATTGGCTGGCATTAGTGATTTGCTTTCATCATCGCTCTTGTCATCCTTGAATGAAAACACATCCTACATCAATCGCCTGTATGATAAAACTCTGCGAGTTTTGTGATATCTTTCAACAGTTTTTTATTGAGAACCACCTCCTCTAGTGCAACATGTGCTGCAGATCCATTCTCTAACCATTTTGTCTTCCTTTCCTTTCTTCTAGAGAGACGACCATGTCCACACTTGCGAAAGTGCTTTCCGTTCTTCGATTTCTTCCATCTGTTTGTTCACCACATGATTCAAGACGGACACCTATTTCTCATGCAGGACTTCAGCATCACCACCACATGTCTGAGAACACCACCACAAATGATTGGACACAGATTGAATCCATTTAAGAAGTGGCTCATTAGCCTTTTTCTTAGCCTTTTTGTTAATTTTTTTGTTACCCACTTTGACAGATGCCACACATCGTACTAATGGATTATGGAAGGGTACTTCTTCCGCATTTCTGATGTGATCTGGGTATGATGACGATCAGTTGTCAAAGATCTTACTTTGACATCCTGGTCAATGACTTTGTTGAGTGACCTTTGACAGCCTTCATTCTCCATTGCATTAGAGGATGAAACTTCTGAGACATGAACAAGAGAAAAATCAATGATCTTCCCTGAAATTTCATCCATTAATGTGTATGTGCCATATTTAGCACTATGACCAGGACTGTCTGATCGACCATCACCACATAAATTTACTGGAGACTTTTCCTTTTTGATTGTTTCAATAACATTCTTCCTGCACATCTAAAACTGGTCTTTATTGACCAAGTTCAAATTAAGTGCATTTGAAAATTGTTTCATAGACTCATAGCTTCCTCCAGTAATATCAGTTGCAGCAGGAACTGACGTGTCATCACTTTCCGAAGTGTCATCATCACCACTGCTGGAATTGTCCCCTGCCTGTTCAGAATCAGGAATTGTAATGGATGTGTCTGTTTCTTTCCTTACAACTGGTGTTGAAAGGACAATTTTGATAAAGAGCACGGATAGTGGATGACATTTGTCCTTTTGTTTCAATCGGTGTGGAAGGAGGAGTACCAACTGGACAACTGTTATTTATATTGCGGCCACTACCAGACTTTGTTGGCCTTTTTTATTTTATTTTACGTTGGGCAAGAGTTTGCACGGCAATGCTTTGTTTTAATATTGTTTCACACTGAGTCTCAACATCACACAAAATCTTCGGATCAGACTGTATTTCTGTATCCTGACTTGACACACTGACATGTTCATGCTCAATGCATGTAGCGTCTTCATGTTCTTCACTATTTAATGTTAATAAGCTTGCTATTTCCTGCAAAGCAGTTCACATGAATAAAAATAGTCCAAGAAGATGGAAACACTTACTCACTGGACAATTCTATTTAACATAATTTACAACCTGCAAATCCTCTATCAACCCCCGCCCCTCCCCCCCCCCCATAAAAATGCACATCTGCCTCCACCTCCCTCTTAATGTTTATTGAATAGAGCAGTACAGTGATCTCTCTAATAAGCCTCCGTCTCAAATAGTGGGGCCCTCTCTACATCAGTTCCCCTTTTTCCAATAAGTTCCCCTTTTTGGATGAAGAAATTTAAGCCACATAAAAACACAAGTTTTTTGATAAGATCTTATGGTTTTATTTACACATTGTTCCGTGTTGTTCAATACCACTCAATCCTCCGCCCCGCCCCTCGAACGTGCGTTCCCCTTCATGCCAAATAGCTCTTTAAGTGAACCCTCGAAACAATCTGGACTATAATGAGCGCTGCAAACATAGCACGAATTGGCTTTCGGTAGGTTGTCATGACGAATCCGTCTGAGCCATGTTCTTCGCATTTGCTGGTCGTTTGGCAAACGATGATACGATATATCACTCCCTTTTTTGAAACCGCGCAATGACGTCGCGATGCAAAAGCGCTGCGTGATCGCAGGTTCGCACGGATGTATATCATTGTGACAGCGTTATATGCAAATTTTTGCACTTTTGTCGATATATTTCTCGAATTGGATTTAACGGGGAGATGTGAGACTTTGTGTAGAAGGTAAGCATTATATAGTCTTTCATTTGAGCCCAAGTTGTCCTGAACTCTGACTTCCGATCCCCTTCAAGATGTTCGCTTTCCTTAACTGGTATATACTTGGTATTATATTAGCGAATAAAATTGGGATCATGGTTGTTTTGCATTAGAATCAGGCTGTATTATATAAACCTACACCTGAATCTTGATTACAAAATATTTTTTTAAACTTGCTATAGATCAGAGGAGAGGAGATCGACATATTTTTAGCTTATCATGATATCAGCACTGTTCATCCACAGTTTCTAAGGTTTTGAGTGTGCGTTGCATAAAGAGTTAACCTTTCGTTGTATTACACCATCATCAGAACTACGAGACGTTCTCGTATAGGCAGACCTTAAACGACTCCACTACTGACGATTCGCTTAAAATTTATAGCAATTAACGTGGTATGATGTTACCATACTGCACTTAAAGAACGGAAAAATAAGTTGTGTCAAGCAAGTAGCGTTTATACATAGGAATATGGCATCAGACGAATAACCCGTTCCTACAGTATTACCTTAAGTATGCCATTCAGTTTGTAATAATCGAAGCTTTGTCCATCTAAACCGTAGGAAACAGAATACGTATTCACCCATTGGGTTGCATTACTTCGACCTTGAGTGGCGATTGCGATGATAACTTCATCTCTGCCAAGGTAAACTTGAATCCATTGATTCTGATCATTTTGAAGTGCAGACCAGGAGGCTGCGCCATTCAATCGTCCTTGTCGTGGTGATAGACCCGCTATAGAAGCAGTTGATGATGTCATCTGGGAATCCTGTATGTTTTCATTCTCTACTCCAAGTGCCACCTCATTGGACTTGCAAGGTCCTGTGTATAAAAAGTGTCAACAAAGAGTAAACCCAAAGTGTCTTTGTTGCTACAGAAACGGCTTATTATTAATACAAGTCTCTCTTTGTTTTTCAGAAAATAGTAACTGTCGAAAAATTCGATCTATTAAATCGGAAATATTCCTTTTTAAACAAGTACTTAATACTAATGACGCGTGCTCATATTATTTAGCATGCTCAGTTATACAAATTTGGTCCCACAAGCATTAACCCAAATTTTCCTTCCTATATTAGGATAAAGTGGGGCCGGCCGACCGATCGACGGACAGACCTACCCTCTTATAGAGACGCGAGCACGCGTCTAAAAATTACTAGAGTACTAGTGGGCTGAATAATGTAATAGTGAGCCACTTTAAATAAATGTTTTTACAGAATACACCCTTTCGATAATGACTTAAAAAACTCATTAATAATTCATGAGGAAAAGACAAAGGAAATCACTACCGTGTCAGTGGTTTTATATGTGATAAAAAATCATGTTAATTTACATAAACTTTAGCTTTGATTTTCTCGGCTTAGACAATGTTTATTTTTAGAATTACTTCGCCAATGAAATCATAAGATGGGTCGTTTTTTAAGCCATTTAAAACACTCGCAGTTCGTGCTTTATCAGATATAAAACGCTCGTGCTGCGCACTCGTACTTTATATCTGATAAAGCACTCCTGCTCGTGTTTTAAATAGTACATCACAAACCCCTCCTTAGCCCGAGAGCTTCGTTCTCAAGAATCGTGTGCGAATAACCGTTCGTCTTGATTCATGAAAGCGAGGCTCCCATGCCAAGGAAGTATTCATGACGTAATTATCGAAATGGTGTATTAATATCGAAGGATTCAATAAAAACAGCACAAAATCAGCATATAAACTCGTCGGGTATATATTTGCCCCCAACAAGCATTTATTTGTACCAAGAAACTATAGTCTTTGTATAGATGTATAACGATCTCAAGTTAAGTAAACGGACATTTAACAGTGTTTGGCCAATTGCAACACGAATGTTTGCTGAAAAGTTTGTCAAAATCACAATATTATGCAAGAGATTCTATGAATAAAGTGGATGTCTATATTATACTGACAATTCTATACCATTCGTTCTCGATGGCGTATACGGCTCGAGCTCATGGTATAATTGCTAAATGTTGAATTTTATACCTCCATAGCAACCATAAACTTCTATTCTCATAGATATACGACCAGTCCAGGACACTGGGTGTATGCGAATAAAACGGGCAGTTACTGTTATTGGCAGTACATTTGTAACGGTAGACATCCAGTTATTATTTCCACTAAATACCTGTGTTTAAAAAATTGACATAAAATTAGTAATTCGCGGCAAATATCGAACTTCATTCTAGTTTCTATACAGCACAAAAATGGAAAAGACTTTGGTTTATTTGTCTGGTATACTTTACGGTTGACAGCGACATTTCACTATCGCGTATTATATATCTATGCTTATGTAGAGTTTACCTGTCTATCTCCGCTATAGTCACTCACAAGATCCTACACACCAATTGTCGATTAGTCCATAAAAATGTACATGGGATTAATCCCGCTCCCGCATTCCGATATGTCTGGAAAGGGTTAACGTATTTAGTAAAACTATGACTCCTATCCTATCCTATCCCATTCTATCCTATCCTATCCTAAGCTACATACATACATACATATACATACATACTTTATTGAAATGCTCCCAAACGGGCTTGTAAGCATACAATTACAACAATAAGATAAAAAATTTAAACCCTATGTTAAAAAATGTTACAAATTTATGTTATGAATTAAAATCTGTTTAAAATCGTCTTCGAGATTGTTCCAGATTTTCGTTGCTCTATAGTGAAACGTTCTCTGACCTGAAGTGGTTCTATAAAAAGGGATATGTAAAGAGTCTTTTGCGCGCACAGAGTGATCATGTAACTCAACGCGTTTCTTGAATTTGTTCCTAAATAGCTAGGTGCAAGGCTGTTCATGCACTTGTATGTCATCACTGTGTCTCTAACCATTAAAGGTGACATGACACGAAAATTATTATTGCTTGATTTGAAAGTAGGAACTCTTAACATAATGTGCAATATCAATTTACAGCTTTCCACATTTCATCTAGTTCTTGACATAGTTAGACTTATGTGATATTCAAATGAGATAACTTGTGCCTCGTTTCTTCTAAGGAACATATTCGAAAATCGTCTGTATCTTTAAAATTATTGAACAAAATCAGTTGTTGCTTGTTTTTTGATGTTCAGTTTCATGAACTGTAACAATATGCAAAGTTTCAGGCGATTTCGTTCAATAATCATAAAAATAGACAAGGATTTCGAACATGTTAATTAGAAAAAAACGAACCATAAGTTATCTCACTTGAATATCACATAAGTCTAAATATCTCAAGACCTAGATGAAATATGGAAAAGCTGTAAATTGATATTCCACATTATTTTTAGAATAGTTTCAAATCAAGCAATAATAATTTTCGTGTAATGTCACATTTAAAGTTGTTAACCAATTTAGGTTACGCAAGGCTGGCGTGATACGATCAAATTTCTTGGTATTCGTTATGATCCTACAAGCAAATTTCTGTACAGCCTGGAGCTTTTTCAATTCAGATTTGTAGAGGAAGTATTGGACCAGGCTGATGAACAATATAAAAGCTTGTTGATGACAAGGCTTGTGATAACTAATGAAAGGGTATTACTGTCGAAGCTGTCCTTGACGCGGTTGATTTGACATAATTTAGACATGCATGACGACACCAATTTTGTAATGTGACAATCATACGTGGGGTGAGAATCAACAAATGAGGCCTAGGTCTTTAGCTGACAAGACAGGCTTGATGGTTTTTTCAAGCAAATTCAAACACACGTCATTAGGAAGAGTTAATTCGCATAAGCTGCCTCGTGCCAATAATTCGCATAAGCTGCCACGTGCTGGGGTGACCAGCAAGTGATTCGCGGAACACCATTTTACGACCCTGTTGAGATCAGACTCCAAATCGTTAATTGCTAAGTATTTTATGCCCTATAGCTAATGCCATGAGGATAGTTTTACTTACAAAAGAAAAACCCCAGCTTGGAATAGGTCAGGGCCGGTCCTACGGGGGGGTTTGGGGGGGTGTCACACCCCCCCAGAAATAGTATTTGGAGATTCAGTCGGCAGAAGTGCTATTTTAGTCGGCCCAAAAAATTTTTTTGATTACTAACACATAAAAATGAAATTGTGACCCACAACCAGGAATAGAAGGACGAAATTTTGTTTTTAAAAAGGTATTTTATAGGCAGGAACTAACTTATTTATTTTAATTTTAGAGTTTCTAGTGGTTAAATAGCAATATATAACTAATTATAGTCCGGGAAAATCTTTTTAACCCCCTCTCCTCTCCCCGTCGACCAAAAAATAAATAAATTTTATGACAACGAAAGAAAGAATTATTGGCAAATGCACCCGAGCAAGAATTGAGGGCCAACTACGGGCTTGGACTAACAGCAATGTAGTCGGTACAAGTTCGTTGGGCAGTCGGTTGAAAGGACCTTACACCCCCCCCTGATAAATCTTCTGAGGACGGCCCTGAATAGGTGAAGGGTGCCATAACGCAACGCGCCGCTGCATAGAGTTAATAATTATATACCTTAATATAAATCTTGGTGCTATATAAACCTGACCTAAAACTGTTGCTGGTGGCGCAGATATTTATGTCCGGAGGAGTTAAACCTCTATAGCCCAGCGTAATTTCCTGAAACTGCCTGTTTTAAACTTTGCATAAGACTGTATAATTGATTACCTTAACAACTCCATTGCTTGTGTTAGGCTTAAAATTTATCCCATCCAAACTGTAAGACAGAGAATACGTCTTCACCCATTGGTTCGAATTACTTCGACCTTGAGTGGCAATCGCTGTGATAACCTCGTTTCTGCCAAGATCAACCTGAAGCCATTGATTCTGATCATTTAGACGTGCAGACCAGGAGGCTGTGCCATTCAATCGAGCTTGTCGTGTCGATAAAGCCGTACTCCAATAAGTTGACGATATTATCTGAGAATCATGAATCTTTCCATTTTGCATTCCAAGCGCAACCTCGCCAGATTTGCAAGGACCTATTTGTGGTATATATATATACCTTCAAGCCAGTTACCTCTAACATATACTGCTCACAATACACACGCGCTACGTTAAACTTTCGTAGCGAAATAAGAAACTGTAGTTTATTGTGTTTACCACTCTGAGGTGGACGGAAAGCTTTAACAGGTTTTGCAACCCAATTGACAAAGGTTCCGAGGGTTAGTTCTTTGCGCGGGAGGAAAACCGGAGTACCCGGAGAAAAACTCTCGAAAAACAGGAGAAAACCAACCAATCTCAACTTACATGAGTTTATCAAGCACACTGACGTTACCCAACCTGAGTAAATCCGTGCCCTCGACCTGCTGTATAGCCGGCTTAACTCAGAGGTAAGGGACAGCGCGCTAACCGCATCTGCCACCCGTGCTTCCCTAAAAGCGCGTGGGTTGAATATTTGCGGTTGCACTGATAATGCTAATTAGGGTGTAGTTTCCTTTAGGGTGTAGACCCACGTCATATTATATGGAAAAACTAATTGTAATTAAGATAAGCTAACGTCACGCAAACCTGTACGATAAATTAACCTATTTTAACCAAATATATTGTTCTTCACTCTAACTCTGGTGTGAGTATGTTGGTCTATTTATCAATGTGGTTCTATAATATCGTTGTGACTATCAATATCAACTACTCATGAGTGATGAACCCAACGTTCTTGGAAATTCTTCTCTTGTTAATAGAAGGCATTGGTCTAAAATGATTGGTTCTACTAAAATTTCCCCTTGTTCAGTTGCATGACTAAAATCATTTTATAAGGATAACTATTCTGAAAATTATTAAATGTTAAATATGGATTCCGTTTTTTAACACACCCTGTATACCGCTGTCTTGCTAATGAAAGCCTATACGGCAATGTATCATAGCAGAAAACTCGTAGACACAACTTTTGAAACTAGTTTATTCGAGCAGCTTTATGCTAGACTGGATGTTGCTTATTGTGGTGATTGAAAAACTCCTCAACTGAAATATGTGGAAAATAACTCGGCGGAAGCCTCGTATTTAACATGATTTTGGATCAGTTTCAAATGACCGTATAATATAACAATATATAGTTGATGTTCGCGGGCATAAATATGCTTTTGTCCGAGTCAGATTCATTTTAGCCCGAGCGTATAGCGAGTGTTAAAATGAGTTCTGACCAGGGCCAAAAACATATTTACGCCCAAGAACATCAACTGTATTACTATTATTATAATTTTACAGGGCACTTACAGAATAATAAAATAAAAAATATATGGTAAACTCTATATAAAATGAACGCCTGAACGGTGCCGCCATCACGTCAGCATTGTGTTTTCAAAAGACAAAAAAAAATATTGTGAACTGATATATATATAGTTACAACATATTGCTGGGAACTTCTAAGCTTACTTGATGATGAATTTTGCTTTGACTGTGAAGGAGTGCTTGAAGGTTTCTAGAAATAGATAAACAAAATAATATCTTGCTTAAAGGATGATTCCTTACTTGCTGTACATATATATATCCACGTTGCTCGGCACGAGGAGCGAGTTCGAATCAGCTGTAGTTTGTACATGTACTTATTGAAATAGGACCAAGATGATATGCTTAATTGTAATTTGATTTTCTGATATACTCATTTTACTTATAGACATATAATTTTATTTTGTCAGTTTAATATGCTTGCATGGTAATACATTCAATGCTTCCCTGCTATTCACATGATCTTTCAATTAAATTCAAAAGGATTAAATGTTCGATCAATTTGATTCCGATTCAATCACATGGTATATTTCTTTCCATGTTAAAGATTGAAAAGCAATTATATTGAAAATATGGATAATAAATTTTTGCTAATTAACTGAAAATACAGGGTGTCCCCAAAAAGTAAACCCTTTGAAATTGAAATTAGCGTTGCTGTCAAACAACTTACTGTATTCAATTCACACATGGGTATATAATTAAGAAAGGATTCAGAAGCTTTTTGTCTTCGTTTGAGGCCTGTTTTAGATGACGAATTGTCGTCCACAAAGATATTTCATATTAAACTTGACGAGTTAAATTCAACGGAAATTCGATCGTTACTCGATTGTTACTCGATCGAAATTCGATCGTTACTACAATTCGACTGCATTTGATCGTTAATTTGGTAATTGCACTATGTAACTAGTGCAGCATGTCAAAGAAATGGATAGACATAGCCATTATTTACATAAAGTTGAGATGTTGCATGATTTTCGAATTTTCTTCTTATAATATTTGTAAAAAGTAACACGTCATATACATCGCTATTAAATATGTATAAATGTTCATCTATGTATATTTATTTTGTATTTCCAATATGTTTGGCCGTGCATAGCATAAATTGAAAAAATATGAAAACTGTTTTTTCTTGTATGAACAAATCGTACTTACCCTATTGGGATGGAGTAATAGGTAGTAATCGAAGTCTTCATCTTCGGGTAAATCGTCGGTTTTTTCTGAATCAACATCTTTGAGTAATTCACAATTTTGTTCAAAATTTGAGGATTTATTGAAGTTAATAGATCTACATGATTCATCTTCACGCATACATAAGAAGACGCATTCCACTCCTGTGTAAGCGTGGACATATTTTATCACTTCGCTGTCCAAACGATAACCTTTAGAATGGTGAAAAAGATAGTGGAAAGGGTCATAAATTGATTAACATTCCTCAAGGTTTAAATTCCTCAGCTTTAGAGAGAAAAACTTTTACTCATGGTTAAATTTTGAAAGGATTGTACATTTTCTTGAATGTTTGGCATTTTATTAAGAAAGATATTTTGTGTTCTTACTACTGCAGTAGGGTGACACTGTTATTATTGTAGTTCGGTGCTGTTGTTAGCAGTGTATATGGCCCAGTAATTTATGTATGTACATTTCATCTCAGTGATTGTAGTTCGATTCCTGGAATGTTCCTAAGCTAACAAACACCACAAGCTCTTTCTAAGCATAGTGTTGTCTCCGTATGTAGTAACATGCATGTTCCATACAATTAGGATGCATGTACTTTACTGGACTTCAAAGAAGAATATTTAAGACGAATTTAAGTATTGATAGAGTCATGCAGAATACGAAAAGTTTAGCTTAGTGCATATTGTCATTGCTCATTTTATATGAGTATATATAGTTTCATATGCTCGGGTCAACATCTGTCCGGAGGGACCACGCGATGAACTATTGTATTTGGCCTTGTTAAACATGCAGGCGCGAAATCGATTTCAACATGACAAAGGCAAAGTTACATTCATGCAAATATTTTCACGAACATTTTCCCAAATATCATGTTTTGACTGCAAAAAACATCGGTTTTTGTATACACATGCAGTTTATCGATCGAGACCTACCTTCCTTTGGTCCGTCAAAGCATAAGTCGAGCCCATGTCCAAAAGTTTGAAGATTCAAAAATATCAGCAACAAAAGACTGAATCTCAAAAACACAGAAGCCAAACGCCCAGCTTGGATGGTCAATAAGAGTTTACAAGGCTCGTGACGTTTTCCCCTTTTCTGTTGAACAGGCGGCATACTGGTATATATACACTATGTAGCTTTAGCTTGGATCAAACTCGCCAACGATTAAATTTAGTATATTTTCAATACTGACAGCGGCGAGATGTAGGCAGCATGGGATAAAACTCACAAGCTGGAATGACCCTGCTGTTGGAATGAAAGTAGAAAGAGATACCGCCACGTACTATTGTTAGAAACCGTCAAAACAACCAGAAAATTAAATTTTCACATTTATATTACACAAGCTAAATTCGTTACTGAAAGTAAATTACCAAAAAGTGCATGGACACGGCCCTCAGATATTTGAATCTTCTGTGCGGTCGTTTCCGAAAACTATATATTACATTATATGACGTATATCTGCCATATTTGTCTTCGCTTTTGATTCAGACAGTTTACTTAAATTATTAATCCAAATGATGCGTTTTGCGTCGGGATAATACTGCAGTTGAATAATATCATGTAGCTTGGACTGGAAGAATTAAGAATTGCATGTCGAAGTGTTGAACTGTTCAATCGTCATGCAAAGTTGCATGACAAAATGACAATTCTATTGTGGCTATATCTAAAACACAAATGATGATTGAACAGTTGAATACTTTGATATACGCATATTTTAATTCCCCCAGTCATACAGTTAGTAGCTACATCAGTGTTATATGATTAATTAACAATTATATTTACGATGTCGAGGTGATAATCGATGAATATTCATCGAGACGAAGTCGAAGTGGATATTCACCGATAATCACCGAGACTGAGGTAAATAATTGTTTTAGTATAATTTCAGTAGTAAAATCTGCATAAAGTTAAATACAACAACATGCGCGTCCGTTATGGATATAATTTACTTTCTTTTTAAATACGTATGTATACTAAAATAATTCGAAAAGTTCATTAAAACAGAAATGTTTCAAATTTATAAGAAAAATTATGCAGGATATAAATCAAACAATTTAAAACGTTTAAGAAAAGTTAATTGTTGTCATGTTCATGTTAAATGTGAATGAACCGTCCTCCAACGGTCCTTGGCAAGTGCAATTTGCCGCTCTTTGCGTGTCACTCGTAAGTTTTAAATTTGTCAAACAAATTGTTGCTAGTTTTGTGTTTTGTGGAACTGCATTATCCTTTATTTCTTTAATTTCATGAGGAGAAGTCATAACAAAACGACTTTGGGAAGCCAGTTAATAAAACTGTCCTTAAATCGGTTCGTCCTTAAAACTGGCTAATGCTAAAAAGTGGACGTTGAGGTCCAGCTCCGCTTCACCGAAAATTTGCACATCGCAGTCCACATCGTGAAACCTAAAATTTCACTAATAAGTTTTAGAAAACTTATTAGTGAAATTGAACTTAAGCCAGGAATATATTTTGCCTAATCTGACAATATTAATATTACTAACATGCTTCAGTTAATGTAATTGTAAACTTTTTGAATTTTTACAATTTAATATACATTATATTATAAGTAGTATCTAACGAGCAATTTGATTGGCTAATTGCGCGTGCTTTATGACGCAATAAAGCACGGCCACTGTTTTGATTTTTCTCCCTTCGCCCCGCTTGTCAAATTTTCCTCGGAATTGTCAATACAATATGAACAAAATTGTAATAGTTTTAGATCCAAAGTCTGTCAGAAAGCAACAAAAAGCCAGCCAACAAACGACAACGGGACATAATCGGCGAATAAAGATTCGTAGCTAGCTGTTTCTGAGTTTGAAATATACTTTTTTGCTTGAAAGTTCGCATTGAACGGGGACAAGAAACGCGAAAATCTGTGCTATTTTGACATTGAAAGGTACAAAATCTCTATTTAAACACAAACAAACATTAACCATAACCATATTGGCATTGATTTTATAGATAACACTATGTCTGTTTTTTATAAGCTGTCAAGATGCAACTACAAAAACCTACACAAATACGACATGTTTATGGATTTCTTGACGTTTGTGTGAGAAACCATTTTACCACCAACCATTGAACAACAAAAACACAACAAAAATATTCAAACAGTACCTTCAAACAAAAACTGCCTGATATATTTGGTTCAAGATGAAAAACCAACTTGACAGCCAATGTCGTCAAAGCAGCTTGACAAAAACCTTCGCTTTTATACCGAATCCAGAACAAAAGTGAAGCAGAACAACGAAAAACCAATCTGTCTATCATTGTGGACTATTTTTGAGAAATTTTCAACAGTTTTTGTGCCTTTTTAATCCCAAATTTTTGTTGAGTTGCACGTTTTTCGCTCCTCCGCCGGCCAGAATTCAAGCTTGTAGTTGTTGCATTGAAAACTTGCGAGTGACGTCAGTGATTACATGTTAGGAGAATATCAATATTGATCTTTGAACAAAATTGTTTACTGTGCTTATATACCACTTATAATATAAAAGAAATAGAAAAACTCGTCTTGTGCCTTTATGGTGTGATAAAGCACTCGAGGAACGTTGGGGGAACACTCGAGAAGCGTGTAAAAGACTCGGCTACGCCTCGTGTTTTACACGCTTCTCTCGTGTTCTCCCAACATTCCCCTCGTGCTTTATCACACCATAAAGCACGCGGACTCGTTTTCTATTTCTTAAGTAATTCATAGTTTATTGGCACGTGCGCGTTTTAACGAGCTTTTGCTCCCAAGTGTAACGTGGATAAATAAATTATTGATTGATTGATTGGCAATTCATATTTTGAGCTAGATCTAAGATTAATATTGTGTGAATTAATTGGGGGTAATAAGTCGGCTAATTTGTGGTTATTGTCAAGAGATGCCGAGTTAAAAAGTTCTCTACATAGTCTATCTCTTCTGTCCGCCAAGGATTGCAGGCCTGTTACGTTATTTGTAATGCGTCACCATAATTTTCTTCTGGGTAAAGCATGCGAAGAGCTCGTTTCTGTATTCTTTCAATTTGATTTGACAGATACACTGGCAAGTTGCTATGAAATGCCTGGCATGTATATTTGAGAAGTGATCGGATGCACGTACAATAGAATTGCACTAAATAATTCGTGTCCACACCTGCTCTTTTCAAAATTTTCAAAAGCCGCTATGAGGCAGTGTGAGTAATACAGTTTACGTGATCTGATCATTCCATTTCAGATCTTGTCTTTTAGTTACACCAAGAATTTTAGCAGATTGGACGACTTCGAATTTCGAAAGCTTGATCGTTGACAGTTATTGCGTCATCTATATGCCGTTGTATGCTCAACTCAATTCGAAGCTCCTTACATTTCCTAGAATTTCGTTTAAAATGATTTTCGTTTGACCAATAATTTAATTGATTCACCACTTGTTCCTGTAATCCACTTCTTGCGGTTTTTGAGATTATTTCCGAAACTGTGGCCGGTATCATCTGCAAATTTCCATAGGTCAGAGGAGTTGCCAGGTATCGCTAAATCATTGATCATCGCTAAAAATAGCCAAGGACCAATCTTAGTACTTTGTGGAATTCCCGCCGGGACTATTTCAAAATTTGAAAAACAGTCCGAATCAAGCTTAACACGCTGTGATCTGCCACGCAGAGAATCAGCAATCCAATTTACAACTGTAGGTTTGACTCCAAGACTGAAAAATTTAGCAATTTAAATATTGTGGTCCACTAAATCAAACGCTTTTCTGTAATCCAAAAGTGCAACCCTTACGTGCAAACCAGTGCCATCCGTGTTTTCCAACCAGCGATGTAACATTGGAATTAAAGCAAGTGTAGTGCATGAATTGGATATGAAACCAAATTGATTTGGATCCATGACTTTAAGCAGCGTAGGTCTTATTCCCAGCCCTGTGACACACGCCTCTGCAATCTTGGACAAGGTAGGTGTTAAGAGGATCGGTCTTAAGCCAATTTATATGCAAAAATATAAATTTAAGTTAATGGAGCAATGCTCACGGTAATTGGCAAATGGCAATTTCAATGCTATATAACTCAGGGGTCTGATTACAGTTTCATGTTATCACAACTAAAATACGCGGCTGATGGTGATGAAAGGTCACCTGGTTTATATCATGTCTGAAATATCAAAGGTTACTTTGTATTCATCATTTGTGCACGTGCACGGCAGATGACACAAAATTCCTACAACCAATCAGAATGTTACCTGCTTAATTTGACATAATTGTAACCAATCATAAACCAGGAAAATGAATACAATAGATAAAGCATGCTCGCAAGAGATCACTTTGTTCTAAAGTTCCAACGAGGCACACTACAGGTTACAAAGCTGCGAAACTTTTACCCACCCACCCACCTCGTCTAGTCAGAGGATATGCACTGGTACTAAAGAGAACACTGGAAGCACCTACGTCACGGTATATCCTAGAAACAATGCGAACATTGGAGGGCACTGCTATCGTACCTCAGGACATATTAAAATCTTATTTGTAAAATATGAACTGGTATTTTGTTGAATTTATTTTATGCTTTGTAGTAACAAATAAAATGGTCATGCGGGGTTGAAGTGCTCCCAATGATCACCTTCAGGCCCATAGACTCAGGTTACCTTAATGTACAGATAATCAGTCGAATCGTAGGGACTGGCCAAGGGGATTATGACCTCGTGGTTCAGGTTTATGTTAGAGGGGGTCGCTACCCTTCTGGCAGGGCTCTATTGGGGATTATGACCCCTATAGGGCATTCAGTCTCTCCTAGTGGGGCTTATAGATCCCCCACAGGAGGAAAGCATAAGGCCTTAATGAGTCTTTTGGGATGTACACAGCTTTACAACAGTACAGTATGTTAAACCGGAGTACTTCACCCCCATGACCCATTCTCCCACACAAAAATTCGTATCACTTGTGTTTGATTTTAGTCGTAGTATTCTCCCAAGAGCAATTGAATCATTAACTAAACTGCAATATTTATTCGGACGCAGGACGCGTTATTTGGATGCGCTGCCGAGACTGCGAACTGGCTAATAGAACAAATAGGAGCGCTTTGTCATATCTAAAATGCTCAAACACGACTCAAACACGACTCAAACACGACTATTGTCCGCCGAACATGGTTGAGTTAGCTGACAAATTGAGCTTTATATACATCACACTCACTTCATTTTGTTCAACATGCAAATTAATCGCCTCGTACATGGACATACTAGTTATGTAGCCAGATAGTTTAGATTTCTAGCGCTAGACTGAGGCCACTTTAGTAATTTCGAAATGTAATTATAGGTACGTGCGTAAAATATGTCTGCATTCCTTCAGTTTTACCTTTTGAGGTATTTTGAGCTAGACTTACATCTGTAAACATGGAGTTGTACCCTAAAATATGTCTGCATTCCTTCAGTTATATTTGGAAATTTGTAGTAAAGTGTTCTTAAAAACTATGGCGTTTCACAGTTCTTTTAGGAACTCTGTTTCTTTAATGTATGGTACATAGTCTTTGTTGATCAGACATGTCACTAGTTATTGATAAAGCCACATAACAACAACATTGTCACAACATAATATAGACATTCTTACGACATAAAAAGGCGTTGTAACATGATAGCATTGTTACAAAACAATAGTAACGTTGTTACAACACCATAGCACCATTGTTCAAACATGATAAATACGTTGTTACAACATGAACGCGTGGTGCCAGTGTATATAGTTAGAGTTTAGCAAAGATTCGGCGGTTGAGTAGGATTAATCTACCTGAAAAATCCAATAAGAACTTCGACGTTTCCAGCGAAGGCCCTTCGTCTGGAAGTTAGTAGCGTGGGTCGGGGAAAAACATCTGCTTTTATAGTGTTCCTATTCTTGTTTTCTTCGCTTTTTCCTACATGCTGATATATTTTGTAATGCGATTACGAAACGTCGAAGTTCTTATTGTATTTTCAGGTAGGCTGTTACAACATGACCCTGCAATATCGAAATTCAAGGGGAAAGTTGACTTAATTTATGGACGTATTTCTATATTCCGTGTTGTTGAACAGGTGTGATGACTATGTGTCTCTCGGCTTGAATGAAGCTCGCTTATAGATTCAACGTCCTTTAATACTGATTGGCAGGTAGTATATTGTTCCAAACAGGAAGAACTACAATCTATATATTAATGCATCTGTATCCTGACAGTCATTGACTGGTCTACATGACATTTTCTAAAAACATGATCATGTTTACGCAAAGTCCTATGCACCCGTTATCCTGTATTATGTATTATAGAAGTTACTATGGAAGCTATTATGTACTAATGCATCTGTATCTGACATTCATTCACTGTATGGTTCACATCACATTTCCTAAATGTGATCATGTTTACGCAAAGTCCCACCTGTTATAGAATAAGTACTATAATATATACAGATGGATGTATAAAAAAACGCAATCCCCGATTCAAATGTAGATTTTGAAAAGATTAAAGTAGTAAACCTTATATATGTTTACCTTCGTTTGAAAGCTTAGCCATTCAGCTTTCCAGCGATGGGTTACGTTTTAAATTTGAACCAATTGGTTCGCGAAAAATAATACTTTAAGCAACTGAGATTGGAAAGATGAAAATTCGATATCCAATAATAAAGCGGCCCTGAAATAGACGAACTCATTTCGTAAAAATACCCAAATATCAAATCTTTTTGCTGATAGCAGATCAACAGTCGCCTTGGTCAGGTCCAATTCAAATACACCGAGAAAAAATAAACATTAATTGTCGCCTGCTCAGGCCTGCCTTACACAAACATCAGTTAGATTGCCTACTCAGACCCAATTCAATTACAAATTGAGATTCCGGCTCAAGCCGACTCGAAGTGCATGTGCATAAACTTTCAAGAATGCTTATAGATAAATACTAGTAAAGGTAAAACATGAAAGAGAAAAAACATCCCTTTGTAATCTAATTTGGTCAGCAAAGGCTAGGTAATATTAGGATATTTAAAACGGCGACTAAAATTACAGGATTTTTTGTATACTTGAATGCATTGTGTTAAAATATATAAAAAGCATGTACTGAATATATCGGGATAATACACTGTTGGAAAATAATGAGTTCCTCTGAGGCTCAACCAAATGCCGCATTTTGTAAGAATAACCAGGGACGCCGGAAAATACCTGAAGCAAGCGTCAATGTTCCCTAAAATTTGGGTACTGCACCGCAAGTGAACTTTTGTAGGAATTATAACATGTTATATCATTAGGTTGACAAATACACTTGAATACTTTGCAAAGCATATTTTAAAACTTCCAGTCTCAGCTGCAAGTTATGATTCAACTGCCATTTTATCCCGACGCAGAACACGTCATTTGAATGCGCAGTCGACACTAGGAATTTCTGACAAAGACTAGTTGGTTGTGGTTATTCCTATATTTTAGGATTACCTATTCATGAGAGTGCAATATTTTAAAAGATTATCAGTTATACTACGTTAATTGTCGTTTTAATTAATTCCTCAGTGATTTACACATGAAGTGACTATACCAATGTTTTAATTATATGAAGTTAAATATTGAGTGGTGGTACTGTTAATTACGCTTATTTTTCCAGTCCAAATGCACGTGGTCGGATTTTCATTGATGTGGATTTCAGTGAATAGTGATGTCCTTTCCAAGCTAGCCAGTTGATACCATCAGCATACGACTTGTGTGCACCATGATGATACAGAGCATTCAGATTGGATGCATGACACATATCATACCACCATGCACCCTTGTATACAACAGCACAGTTCCTGCTATATATATCATTGTCGGAATCTTTAGTTGAGAACGCCATACCTTTGTGGCCTGAGAAAGAATCACCTGCAGTACCTAAAGATAATTGAGTATTTAGCTGGGTAGCGCACACTCAAGGTAATTGTTTGTTCCGTAGAGAATATTTACACGAGTCCAACATGAAGGACTATCCCCACAAGTAGGGCGCATCTGCAGGAGAATATTCAGTCCTGTTGCTAGGACATGTTCGCTTCCGCAAACAAGCTAGATTAAATGGCTACCGTACAACTCATATATTTTTTCACAAAGTCCAAAATCATATTTTGGCGAGCAAATTTTCAAAAGATAACCAACAGATAATTGAATATTTTTGTAAAGCCAATCCCGTACCCCGAGCCGGCGATCTTCTGGTATAGCCCAGCGAAGATTTGGAGAAGGCTGGCGAATTTTGCATGAAAATCAGAAAGTTTGGATCCAGTACACTTTACGACATAGGCAAACATTGCCACCGTCGTACATAAATTATGATGTTTTCAAATTAACTGCGACGTTAGTCCTTCTACGAACTCTTGCCAGGGTAGGCAAGCAGTTAATCAATAGATTAGTGCAGAATTACTGGAGTGTAGCATACACGCTTTACTTCAACATCATTGTTTGATCTTTTCTAAAAAATGCTTGCATTTGAAAAATTTACTAAAAACAAGGACAATAAAGGCAATTGCAAGCTGTGTGGGCCAGTTTCTAAACATTTTTTTTGGCAAATGTAACATTTTGACATGACCCTTTCAGAGTCGAAGTGATATTTGTGTAGTTCAAATGAACGTTAGAAGCGCCTTAGCACAGGACCCTTTTTAATTACCCCTCCTCCCTGTAAAGCTTGGTCCGTTTAGATGGGATATATAAAAAATTGTCTCTCAAAATGCAGGAAATCAAGCCACAGAGACTCAAGAATATGAAAAGTTGGTTATAATGATATGACAACCCCCCAATCGTGATTCGTTCACCACGCCCCTGATATTAACTGAAACCTATCAACAAGGGAGCTCTCTCACTTTCCTGCAATTGAAGGCCCTTGATTTCATACTGTACAAGACAGACAAAATCTCAAGACAGCCATTACACCTTTGTAACAAAATACCAAAATACAACATCGTAGTTAACTAGTGTATTTCTTTTGTTATATAGTTATTCTTCACCACCATGTAAATGAACACTAAAATGAATTGGTGTATCCACCTGCGTCCCCTAGGACGCAGGAAATACCATTTCCGAGACTGCAGATTTCAAAAAATTTCGGGCGACGATCCCCCCGGATCCCCTAGAGTTTCTCTAGCTCCCTAACCAATGTAATCGTCCGCCGCTACTGCTACATTGTAAAAGTCTTAACAAAATATTACAGTTTTAATGAACAGATATAGGAGAAATAGACTACCGGGTTTATATCACAGTCAATCTTTTTAATTCATAATAATCGCGTTTCTGTGGACTTGTTTCAATGACGTCACAAAGGGGGCCCTTATACGTTAAAGTCCGATCCTACTGATGGTGCTAATCCGTCCCTGTTCCTCTTCTCGAGACCGGGGTCATTGACAAAACCGTTGTTTATACATTTCAAGTATCATAACCGTTCAGGCCACGGTTAAAACAAGATTTATCAATGAATAACATACCAGCATAACTCCCAACACTCAATTGATATTTCTGCTGCTCACTAGTGACAGCGAAGAAATCAAATTCTGCGTATTTCTTGTTCCCAGAGGTGTCCTCCATGTCGATACGAAGTTCATTTTTGGAAGCAGTTGTAAGTCTGTGGATTTCGTCTAGGCCAAGCCAGAACTCGCCATTCAGATCACCAAAGCCGTGTTTGTAATCTTGCCACCCTCGGTAGAAATCAACACTTCCATCAAGACGACGTTGAAACACAGTCCATCCTCCCCCGGACGTTGTCATATCACAGGAAACATTGAAACTACCTTTGCCGTCCGGATCAATTTGATAAACTCCATTTTGTTTTATTCCTTTCTCGTATAAATCAGCGCAATCACTAACAAAAAATAGATTGTTTAATGATTAATGCGCAATATTATCACGTAAAGAACAGTGAATAATGTGGCAACACCCAATTCAATATTTGGGGCTGGTTAGCCTAACCCTGGGTTAACAAAAATCTTTAAAGCAAACTTCCCAACGTTGATAAAGTTGAATATGGTTTTCCAGAAATTTTTTCTGGATCAATAGAAGTTTTATTTTCTAAAGTTTTGAAACGAGCGGCCATGCAGAAATACATAAGCCAAAACAGTGAGTTAAACTTTAACCCAGTGTTAGGGCTAATAGAGCTTTGAACATCAAACTCGAAAACGATACGCTTTTAGGAACAGGCTTTATCAACTTTGTAAAATGCTTCAAGAAATAGATATGTTTTCAAGCTCGGAAAGCCGCGCTGTGTGTTATTAGGCAACCCTAGCTTAACACGAAATCATATTTCGATATATCTCGCTAAAAATAGAATAAACCACAATAACCTAATGTAATCTTGGACGTAAAAAAATTGGAATTGTGACATTCTGCCAGGGGTGGATTGGCGGACGATGCGGAAACACGGTGAGCCCCCTGCTTGTGGGGCCCAGAGAGGCCCCTTGAAATGGGTCTTACCGTTATGTAGATCCCTGGCAGGAATCGAACCTGCGGCCCTGCGATTCCGCTGCAGCGCTCTAACCAACTGAGATACAGAGTCCAGTTGTCCAGCTCTAACCACAAGTTCATGTATATATACTAGGGTACTGCCATGTTAAGTTGTGGGTAAATATCAAGATTTTGGTGCAAAATCTTGATATTTCCCTTACATCTACCTTACCCAAATTCCACGGTCAGATTTTGGGCTAACTCCGCGAGCCAAAGCCTTTCTATTGGGAACAAAGTCTCAGGGGGAATACGTTGTTAGCATGTTGTACACCAAGCGCAATCCTTTAACCCATTAACTGACAGTATCCTACCAAGCACTGATGAGTAAAATCATCTGGCGTTAGACGGGGTAAAATACTGAAGTATGGCGCATCACAGACTAATGGGTTAACCTAGATTTGAAATGTAGGCAAGTACAGGCAAAGCACTACTGGTTAGAGCGCTGTAGGGGGAGGGGGGGGAGATGCAAGCCCCGCCTAGTCCAGATTAAGGTAGCCAGTCCAGTTCGCCCCTGCATTCGGCAAAATATTAGTTGCTAAGTAACACGAAATTACATTGACATTATTAGTATTCAATCACTATAAATAGGAATTTGTGATAAAACATTAGCAAGCTTAAGTGTTTGTCGTAATAATCATTAAATGCAGTTTGCTGTAAAATGTCAGTTTTTCTCCATAGTCAGTCATTCACAAGACAAAGAATATAATAGAAAGTTGCATCATGTATATATTGGCACGGGGGGTTGTTCAATTTTGAATGTTTTTGTTTGGAGGATCTTCATTTTTAAGAACGTCAAAAGGGGGGGGGCTCATTGAGATTTTTATATATAATCAAGAACGTCCCACCCCACCCTAGGGTATAAATAATGAACAGTCCCTTAGCCAAACATTTCACCGAAGATTATTCCCTATAATCTAAAAATATTCTTACTTTTATTTCGATACTTTATCCAAGAACTGCCGCTATGGAGATGTTTAACGTCGCCTAAAATCCACCTTTCACCGAAATATAAAACGCGGAAAGTAGCTGCTATATTGTTATGAGGCACTATGTATTCGTCACCAGGACTAATAATAAAGTATGTGCTTGTCTCATATATCTTGAGTCAAACAAGTCTGTGCTTCCTGAGAAGATGTTCAATCAAAAATTGTGAAGTTTTTACAAATAATAATTCAAAAATTTTAAGGGACCGTTCATTATTTATACCGTAGGGTGGGGTGGGAGCCCCCCTCATGGAGCCCCCCTTTTTGACCCTCTTAAAAATGAAGACCACCCCTAAGAAAAACATTTAAAATTATACAACAACCCCCAGACATATATACATGACGCAACATTTTTGTTATATTCTTTGTTTATGCGAATGACTGACTATAGAGAAAAACTGACATTTTACAGCATACACTTAATTATCATTATTACGACCATCACTTGCTAATGTATTATCACAAATTCTTATTTATAGTGATTTAATGCTAACTTACTTCGCAACTAACATGTTGCCGAATATTGCAATTCCAAATTTCTTTTTTACATTCATGATTAATTATCAGGTTGTGTGTCAACGTAAAGTATAACAAACAAAATGCACTTGCTACAATTCCTAGTATCGGCGGCGAAAGTGCACGTTTATTAGCATGGTATGACCAGTTGCCATGGCTAGCTTCGCTACTGCCTAGTATACGATATAAGTATTCCAGGATTTCTTTTTGGCAAGACTCCCAACACGAGTGCAGATTTGGCCTTGTTGATGCAAAATTTCGGAATCGGGTGTATCACTGTTTGGACGTATTGACTGAACTTTGTGAACTTTTGTAAACTAGTTTCATTAAATGTAATTCTTGTTGTTTTTCCTTTATGTTTTACACAATCTAAAACTTTCATTTTTGCCAAAAATTTCACATTCAACAGATATGTTATATTTGCGAACAAGTACCACAAATTTTATAACTCCTCCCCCAACAAGACAGTATCAAAAACAAAGACTCACCCCATTGGACAAGCTGAACATTGTATAGCCCCCTCATTTTTTCCCACCCCACCCTATGATATAAATAATGAACGGTCCCTAACGCACTTTTACAACCTCCTGGCCAATTTTTTAAATAGTATTTCCTCCGTATACAATTACAAGTGTCTGTTGGTTTTGATCCTTTTGATATATACACAATGTGAAAGTAACGAAGTAGAGATGAGTTGATTGTAGTTGGCTCTGCAAGAAATAGCTAGAGTATGAGCAAATTGCTGCCGACGGGCCTGTGGTTGTTTGCAATTTTCACTAAAATTTACCGAACGCTTTCCGCTTTGGTTTCAAATACCGATCACTATCAATCTTACATAAATTTTCCGACCATTTTCAAAAAAGTGGGGGATGCACATCCTCCACTGGTTGAGTTGTCGAACTTTCTGTTTCTTTCGTCGTAGGTTTTGCTATAAAGAGGATCACATTATGCTAGTTAAGTAAACTGATATCATCGACACTAGACAAAGCCATAAACATCTGTCGGACCAGTGAAATGGCCACTAGGCAACTTAAGCAAATAGAGCAACACGAAGCCATCAACTGCACCAAAACTAGAGAACGTGGAAGATCACAAGCTTAATTTCAAAATACCAAAGTGTGTCGATACTGTGGTGAAGAGCGTGAGAAAGGAAATTGTCCGGCATTTTGGACTAATCTGCAATAAATGTCACAAGAGGGATCATATAGCTAAAAGTCGTTTGTCTGGGCCTCCGAAAGAGAATAATGCATTTGGTAAACAACGCAGAGAACGTCGCAGTCAAAACGACAAAAACCCGAAAACAGAGCACAAGAAGCCCAACCATGCACAAAGTACATCAATGCGGGGAAGAGCTCGACAACCCGGAGGATCCCGTCAGCAGCGACGAGAGCATTTAAAGCATGCAGAGTACAAAAGAGAAAAGGCAATACTTCGCTGACATACTGGTCAGGACAGAAACGGATACTGACAAGTCACAGCACATTAAGTTTCAGCTAGACACAGGGGAAACGTGCAGTACAATTAGCTAGGACGAGTATGCAAAACTGACAAAGGAGCCACAGCCATCACAAACCAAACTCACATGCACTGTACGATCACTCTTCGATAAAAGCCATAGGACAAACTAAACTACGCTGCACAGCTAATGAAATCAGCAAAAAAATCCACATTCAAGTTGTCAAGGATGCTTCCACGTCAGTACTTTCTGGCAAAGCATGTGAAGCCCTTGGACTTGTACAGTCCAACGAACAATGCGTACTTCAAATGCAGAGCACGAGCAGCTAAAAAGGAAGATATTCTCCGAGAGTACAAAGATGTGTTCACAGGTCTAGGAAAACTCCCCGGACAGTATCACATTGAAACCAATCCGAACTGACGCCAAACCAGTACAGAACAATCCTAGACGTGTTCCTATACCTGTAAAGCATGAGCTCAAGCATGAGATAGATGAGCTCATAAGCTGACAGTTTGCCTCGATCCATTACATCTAAACAAAGCAGTAATCAGGAATAACTACCCAATACCACCCATCGACGATGTGGCGCTGAAACTAACCAAAGGAAAGGTGTTCTCTGTTGTTGATGCCAAAGATGGCGTTCTACAAATTAAACTCGATGAATCTTCGAGTTACCTCACAACATTCTGGACGCCCTATGCCCGCTACAGGTGGTTGCGAACGGGATCAGTTCCGCGCCAGAAGTGTTCCAGCGCAGGCTCCACGAAGGCATACCTATCTTAAGTTTAAAAATACAATGGGTTTACAAATATGATTAAACTATATTACAAATTACAATATATATATATATATATGCAGTGTATTAGTAGTTCTCATTTGGTAAATGGTAAATTGTACGAGACTTGCTTGTTGGAAGAGTTCTCGAACTTTCTGTTTGTTTCTGTGTGGATTTGCTGTAAAGAAATTAATAATTTTGCAAGTAATAACTAAACAATTTAAATAGCTATAATTATGAACTCACTTGTTTGTTGAGTTGTTGAACCCTTTGTTCCAGCCGTTGTAGACGCATTTTCTATTTTAAATTATAAAAGAAACGTCTACTACAAGCAACTATAATGATTGAAATAGTTTTACGCAATATCGATTAAAGCACTTGCAACATGACTGAATCATTGGGTAATTACTTGTTGATTGCTTTTGCGTTATCTGTGTCGGAGTGGTTGGTGGAACAGGATCTGGAGGATTCTAAAAAAGGAACAAAACAATATTCTACTTAATTAAAAGTTTTTCTTAATATCTACGCTGCTCATGCGCGAGTAGCAAGCTCGAATCATAGATGCATGTGATTCATCTACTTATGCGCAATGATCCATACATGAAAATAATGCATAGTTTCTCAACTCAGTTACAAACAAACTTCCAATCACTAAAGCCTGATGCACACACAAGCATAAGGAAGACAAAGGGTAAAACAAAAGGATGCAGTGAAGTGTGCAACATAAACGTCGACATAAGCACAAACATAAACACAAGTCTTTAAGCATAAACTAAGCTGGAACAAAATACTTTTCAAAAGAGAATTCTTCCCGCTTTGTCTTTTTAAGCCCTAGAGGGAATTACAAGTTTTCTTTTGTATTTCTGCTTTGCATATCTCATTCGTGTGAATGGCAGGTTTAATTGTTCTTATAAGTGTATAAATAGATGCGGTTTTGTGGAGTTTTTGACGATCTCAATAATGTGGGGCTTTTACCGACTAGGTTATTGCCATTGGGATGTTGTCGGTGGGCTTTCTATTGGCCGAGTATTATGTGTGGTGAGGCAGTATTGTAGAATGCGAAATAATACATGATTGTCATAAATATGCATGTCATAAACATGTTGGAAATGTGGTATTAATAGCCATTATTAATACCAAACATAGCCATTATTAACTTAAAGTAAATTAGGGGGCCGCAAGGCTGCCGCACGATTATTAGCATATGAGAGGGGCGCATGATCATGAGCATATGAGAGGTCCGCATGATCATTAGCATATGAGGGGGGAAGGAGCACATAAATTTATAACTTGGTCTTACTCCTTTGAGACCTCTCGATATTCATTAGTATGACGTCACAGAACAAGACCAGGCAAGGCGAATTTTGCTGAGTTCAGCACATTTTGTGTGCAAAAGTATGGTTTTGTTATCCTAATAAACATTTCAATTTATAAACTCCTTAAATATATTCTCGTATCTAATAACATCTCGTACGAAACAAACGGCTTTCTTGGGCAACCAATAGAGCAAAGCATAACCTAGTAACTATTATTTCCTTAAGCAAAGTAATAATAAACAGCTTTCTGAGTCGACCAAAATAGTGATGCTTAACCGATAAGTTTACAAAGATAGACATAGTTCTTACAAGCGTTTATATATAGCAGAGTGTGAAAAGCTGTCATTTTTAAGCGAGTTATCAACAAGTATTGCAAGCATAGTTTTTATACAAACATTGTATATAAACATAAATATTTAGCGGTTGCTATGTAGTATTATTCTTAAACTCCATTACTCGCTTGGGAGTATTTATTGTCCAAGTCATCCTTTTCACCTTTTAACCATAAATTTACATTTCTTTAACCCGTACCGAGCAAGCATACAGTATTTTGGATATATTTGTTAACTAACCCAATTTCTACGACTACGACTACGACTACGACTACGACTATGACTATGACTATGACTATATGACTATGACTACAGGGTGTCTCAAAAAAAAGTGAACCCTTTGAAATTAAATACAATAGGGTACAATAGATTCTTTGAAAGAAAATGCAAATATGAAGTTCAATTTCAAAAGGTTCACTATTGTATTAAATTTCAAAGAGTTCACTTTTTTATGATACACCCTGTATAGTCTATATTTATAGTCTATGATTATGACTATAGTCTATGACTATATTCCATGACTATAACTATAATCCATCGCTATAGTCCATGACTATAGTCCTAGTCATGGACTATAGTCATTGGCTATAGTCAAAGTCATAGACTATAGTCATAGTCATGGACTATATTTATAGTCATGGACTCTACTCATAATCATGGACTATAGTCATATAAATTATAGTCATAGTCATAGACTATATTTATAAACTATAGTCCTGGTCATGGATTAGATTTTTAGATTAGAGTCATAGTCATGGACTATAGTCATAGAATGTAGTCATAGACTATAATCATAGTCATAGACTGTAGTCATAAGCTATAGTCATGGTCAAGTAAGAGTTAGACGTAGCGTTAGTATTAGCGATAATATTAATTAGCGTTAGCGTTAGGGCTAAGATTATGGTTAAAGTTTAGAGTTGAATGATTCAGTCTTAGGATGCAATGATTCAATCTTAGGATTCAATGATTCATTCTTCGGATTTTATGATTCATCTTAGGATTCAATGATTCACTCTGATTTATTTATAAATTTTTATACACGGTAGTCACGTCAGTCCGATGCAGTCTGTTTTTCAGTGGGCCGTCTGCTTAATTATGTACAATAAAGATATTAAGAATAAAATATAAAATTAAGTTAAATTTTAAAAGTTTCTATTTACATAATTTGATAATTATTGAATATTAATTAATTTAGATTCCTTAAATTCCACAATATGGCTCCACGATTATCCAAATGTTCGCTTCAACCCATTTGTGTTAAGTTTAGCAAGGATTAGAGTATTGTTATTACTCCTGAAGTTATAACAATCGCGATTTGCTAATTTGAAGAGATGATTTACGTTGGATCATTCCTTGGTATTTTTATCGACCAAGGAGAAACGTTTATCATCTCTTCTGCATTGAAGCGTATCCCATCCCAACTGGGAAAGGGTTTCAGTTGCAGATGAGCAGTGGTCGTCAACGTTGATAACTCGGGCAGCTTTATTTTGTAATCGCTATAATTGTTTTTTAACTCAGCTGAACAGCTATTCCATACAAGAGCACAATATTCAAACAAGATCCTGCTTCAGGCAGGAAATACACGTGGCCATGGAAGTAGTCTACAGGAATAGTGCTATAGTACATAAGCCCCTCTTCAGCATCCATACCAAGTAGGCTTGATTAGCAGCCGCGACCTTGGTTGGTCTTGGTAGTCACGCATAACTATCAAAACCCACTAGGAAGGTTTAAAACCAGGGGCGTAGCCGTGGAAAGCTAATCAATTTTTTTTGAAAATCGTAGTTTATAAACTACGATTTTCCAAGTTTGTGTTAAAATAAAGAATGTAAAAGAGAAGAAAAATACACAACAGGCAACAGGATATGCTGCTGAAACCGTTTAAGAAGGTTCTTTTAATTTTAAACTCGTGTACACTACTGTATAGAGTTTTTGTCATGAAATACAATTGTTATATGAATGTTGTTGATTTTTCTTTCGTCGCTATATAGCAAAATACTTAATGTCTGTTCCCTCGGGAAATAGTTAGTTTTGTTTTCCCTCGAGCCTCAATGTTTCCCTCGACTTCGTCTCGGGAAAACAAAACAAACTATTTCCCTCGGGACCAGACATTAAGTGTATATGGTTAACCCGGTACTAGTCTAGGTAGTGATTCGCCGTCAACTGAATTTGCCTCGGAATTTGCACAAGGATAGGAATTTGCATTGTTTTTGTACTATAATTTTCCGAATATTTCAAGACACGATGAAAAAGGTATGCCTGTTTATTCAATTTTTGTTCATGTGTGGTTTTTCATCGTTTAAACTTGCTAAAACTGCCCGTTTTGAGCAGGGCTTCGACTTTACTCTGTCGAAAACATTTGTTGTTTTTTGTACAATTGAAAACGCTGTTTAAGATGAAAAAACATGTTCACACTGCCGTTTATCTTGTTTTCTTGGAGGAAATGTCTTGTTTTCAATTGAACTTTTTGTTATGGTTATTTTTTATAAATTTTAGAAACAAAATCACAGCAAATTCTCAAAAATATGATGTATGCTGCATGTCGGCCAAGCCGAAAGCCGTAGCTTTACATTGCTTCAATTTTTATTATTTTTTTCGTTTTTAACATAAAGTTTAAGCTAGATTAAAATTTTGACATTGTCTAGGGAGTAACTGACTAAGTTTAATATATTCCAAGCATATTTTGGGGGGAATTTTTTGTTTTTCAAATGTTTTTCACTCCTTTTCATAAACAAAAATTTTCAAAAAAATAACTCTTTGGACCACGGTCAAATATCGTAAAAAGCTGCCCGCTCACGCAGCCAATCAGATTGCAGGAAATCAAAAAATATCAATAGCTATACACAAATAAAAAAATAAAAGGTTATAATTATTAGATACGAGAATATATTTAAAGAGTTTTTAAATCGAAATGTTTATTACGATAACAAAGCCATATTTTTGCACACAAAATATGTTGAACTCAGCAAAATTAGCTTTGCCTGGTCTTGTTCTGTGACGTCATACTATAATGAGAGTTGAGAGGTCTCAAAGGAGTAAGACCAAGTTGCTAATGATCATGCGGCCCCAAAAAATAACATACAGAGCCACAATATGACAACATTATATATATATATATATTGTTTGTGGTTGTTTTCATATACCACGTATGTGATATAGTACATGTTGTAAGCTTGGATATATATGTATTAAGGAAAGATTGTTCTTCAAGCTTTAGGAATTCGAACCCGTGTCTCCCGATTGCCGGCTCGGTTTTTTTACCACTAGACTATAGGGTTTCAGACGGCAATCTGATGTTATTTAGAGACCTGGTTCCTACTAATGATATGCGTGCTTTGTGCTTAAAGTCTCAACATATCTGTAATATTATATTGTTTGTGGTTGTTTTCATATACTATGTATGTGATATAGTACATGTTGCAAGCTTGGTATATACATATAGCAGACATATGGGATATTCTAAATGCAACATAAATATTAAGTTCCAATTATGGTTGCCAAGGAACTTATATACTTGTTAATTGCATTGCATATACGTGATATTATTGAATAATGTATTGTCTAGAATGTCCTTTTCAATATGATTGGTTCTTTGGCACGGAATCAAGCTGCGATAATGTAATGACATTGTTGTATAAATAATTTGTGCTACCAAGTCGGGAAGCTGGGAATATACAATCATATACTATTTTTAAGACTCGGTTTAAGCGAGAACAACGCTGCAGTAATAATCGCTGCATGCATGCATGTCGGCGCAGCTTGATTCCTTACATATAACTGATCGACAACCTGCCACAGACAATAGTCAAATGTACAATATAAGCGCTAAAAGAATGTCCTTTTCAATATTATTTGTTCCTTGGGAGGTTGTCGATTTTTTGCAAGCATTTGCTCACAAGAACACTCATGCAACCACTATAACTTTCACTGACATGCAGCTGCGACAATATTTACACTGTCACTGAATCATGCATGCATGCATGCATGTGTATAAAAGGCAAGTTTAAAACCTATTGGTTTTATATATAAAATGTGAAAAAGTTTTTGTAAATGGAAATTAGAGCAAATTATTATATATATATAAAATTATTTATATTATACTTGTGTTTTTCACATTTATATTAAACTTGTGTTTTCACAGCTCTCGTCGTTCTGGCGTGCCTGATACAACTGCAAATACACCGTAGTTCTTGCTTCAACCGAGTCTTAAAAACTGTATATGTTTGTATATTCCCAGCTTCCCGACTTGGTAGCACAAATTATTTAAACTTTAACATTCACGAATCCTGAAACTACAATTGAAGAAAAAAGTTTGTACTCAAGACGCTTAAAAACGTCCGACAAATGTTGGATCACAACATTTTCTCATCCAATTCTGCGCCCAAGTATGTTAATTATTGATCAATTCTGCCGCATGTAATATTTTTCAAACATAATGTTTGAATTAAATGTAAAAACTAGTACATCTATGTCTAAAATGAGTAGAAAAACTATTTTTTAATAGTAAATGATGTCTTCCATTCAGCCTGTTACCAAAAAACGCTTTTTACAGTATTAAGTTTTCATGCCAGGTTAATGGATCACAGTTTCATTGCACCAATATATGCCCAAATGCTGGGATGTTAAACTTCTATGCATTTTCAAATCCTTCTTGTATACAAATGCAGCGGTTACGAATCCATGAAAAAAGTCACAAACCCCCCACATGAAAGATTCCCGCCGACAATTAAACCTCCACACTGCAGCGATAAAACCCCCGAAGACAATCTCCCCGGCGACAAAATGCTCAAATTACAGAATTTGAACAAAACCCTACAATACATTTAATACTCAGTGAAGTATAAAAAACTAAGAAAACACTTAATTAATAGCACGATTTTCTCGCAGTTTCTTCCGCAAGACGTGAAATTTCAGTGATGGCTCAAAAAGGCGTTCCGAATAACAAGTTATCCGTAGACTCTCTAGGACACCAGTCGGTCACAACATTCGACTTTGTAATTAGTCACATTAGAACAGCATTTTTACTTTTTCTATACCTATTATATATATTGAAACCGTTCCAACAATTAAATATTCATCATGTTATTATTGAGGCCGTTAAATTTCGATTAAACAAAGGATTGAATCTTGCAGTGGTTTGATGAAACAGGGAGAATTTTTCTCGTAGGCAACTGAATCTAAACTATCCAAAGTTTAAAACAAAACTCCGGCTCTGCCCTGGTGCTGCATGGAGCTACTGTATAATTATTACTGTGCCATCAACCCGGGCGGTGATGCTAGCAACTACGAAGACTGAATAAAGTGAATAATTTTACTCACTGCATGGTTTAATTATAGCAAGGTGGTTGAATTCTGGGTTATGTGTTTCTTCATCAGCATCGGATGTCTCTTCAAGTGTCTTGTTGTTGAGTTCACATACACCTTTATCGATTCCAGAAGTTTTATAATTGACTGAAGCACATAATCCATCTCCAACGCAATGCATACTACATTCTAACTCGGTCTCTGCCTGTTTCGTTTCGATGACATGATTCGCTAAGTATTTTTGTTCACTTCGCCGAAAGATGACTTGCTGTGAACATTCACCTGGCTGTGCCATTTTAGAGACGAAAATGAACGCACAAATGCTTAGTAAGACAGCCATTGTACAAGACTGGTGATAATTTTTTGAACGCGCGGTCTTGAAATGCTAGTTTATTAACGACTATATTCAGTATGATTACAAATACATTTTTAGATGATTAAATATTTGCACACACGATAGACAGGTTAACTGAGTTTATATGGCAACGCGAAGAGCGACTGAGTGCATACAGCTGAATCCCGTTCCAGCCGACAACTTTAAACAATATAGAACAAAACATTATCCCAATAAAGCATTTTGTGCGCTCAAAAGTCTTTAAAAAGCAAAATGAGTCTTCGTGTAATGTAGGTTGGGGAAAATATATTTAGATTTCAGAATTTATTAGTTTTGAACAAGCATATATGCAAATAAGTCTTTTTAATGTAGAGTTTTAGAAATTCAGAGTCATGAAGATGTAGAGTTATAAAAATATATATATAGTCTTGAAAATCAGTCTTGAAAATGGTAAAATGCATGTAAGTCCTAGTTCTCGAGCATGTAGTACATATTGAAATCCACTTTCAGTAAATAGCGACGTTTCACTATAAACACATAACAAAGGAGAAGATAGTTATTGATTTTAAACGGAAAATATACTCTCATGTCTTAAATTTGGACGCGCGGTCTTAAATTGCTAGTTTATTAACGACTACAATTTGGAGTTTACGGAGATATTCCGGACCATATCTCGATTGAGTAATGTTTCTGTGCAGTATCGTCAAGTATACTTGTAAACTTAGCTTTCTTTGTAGGCATTAATAATTGACTTACATTTTTTTATTATTATACAAAATACTGAATATATATGTCGTACAATTTTCTTTTAAATATGTTCTCAGGAAGAACGGAAAATGCACTTCTGAGGCTTCAACAATGCAAAATTTTCATTGGGGAGCATGGCCCCAGAATCCTCTAGATTAGCTACGTCCCCAATAACAATTTGCTGAACCGAAATGCGTGACGGACTAGTAACGTTGTGCGCTTGCTGAGGCTTAAGCCCGGCGCACACTAGTGCAAGTTGTACGCACAGATGTCATTCGTGACCAATTACGTGCGACGAAAATCCTAGTGTGCGGGGAAAATATACAGGATTTTTGTCACTCGTGTCGTGAACAACAAATATCAAACGTGTTTGATATTTTCTGTCATTCGTGACAAAAATTCCTCGCAGCAAAGAAGTGCGCATGCGTGTTATTTCCCAAAACAACATGGCGGATAGTGAACAAACACTTGCAGCTAGCGATAGGAATTGCGGCGGGCATTTGCCTGACTATAGTTAAGTCAAATACTTATAAAATAAACCTTTCCCACCTCCAACCCTTAACCTAACCCTAACCAGAAATGTCTGAAAAGGAATTTGGGGTTAAAACAATTATTTGAAAGAAAAAATAATTTAAGTGAGAAAAAAGTTTTGGCCGGGATTGACCGGGCTTGAACAGCCGCTCTAAGAAACTGTAGCCAGCGCACGCCCTAAACCACTACGCCACCGACTAGCTCGCTGAATGCAATTGCAATAAACCACTATATATAATGCTAAACATACATTCTTTGCTGCGAGGAATTTTTGTCACGAATGACAGAAAATATCAAACACGTTTGATATTTGTTGTTCACGACACGAGTGACAAAAATCCTGTATATTTTCCCCGCACACTAGGATTTTCGTCGCACGTAATTGGTCACGAATGACATCTGTGCGTACAACTTGCACTAGTGTGCGCCGGGCTTTAGCGACTAAAGGCTGATTTCCATTCAGTGCAAAATGTCGGTCGATCGACCTTTTACGATCGTTTTCTTTTGAATTATGAATTATGAGCCCTCGACCGGATCCGTTCCAGTCGAATGCTCATAATTCAAAAGAAAACGATTGCAAAAAGTCGATCGCGCGACATTTTGCACTGAGTGGAAATCAGCCTTAACATCGCTTTTTTTTTCCTTGGGTCTTCGGTAAATTTTGAAACGAGCACCCTCCCAGTGGAAACGTTCTCGTTACGTCACTGCAAAAAGCCGTTTCTTATTACTTCGCATAAGACAATTTCAGTTTACTTGGTAAACGTCGCTATATTGGTTGTTCTAACAAAGCCGTTTGTTTCACATAAGGCGATACTAGATACTAATTTATTACTAATAAGGAGTTTATAAATCTAAAAGTTTACGATAACAAAGCCATATTTCTGTTTGTTTACGATAACAAAGCTATATATCGCCTTGCCTGATCTTGTTCTGTGACGTCATACTAATGAGGGTGGAGAGGTCTCAAAGGAGTAGGACCGAGTTGCATAATTAATGATGTTTAGGTTAATTACGATGCTCCCCCCTCACATGCTAATGATCATGCGTCCATCTCATGCTCCGTTTTGCTTCTCCTCATCTGCTAATGATTATGCGCCCCTTCATGCGCTACCTCACAAATCCAGCCTAAACGGTACCTACTTAGATTGTCCACATACAGTTGTCCGACCACTTTTAGTTTGGTAATTAGATATGCAAACATTCATGGTTGAGAAAAGTAATATTGCGCTGTATTAATTGCCTCGTATCGGACCTAGCCGGCGTCCTTGGCAGAACGCAACCCAACCAGTTACGTTACCAGCTTAAATACCGATAAACCATGCAAAACGTCTGTAGAAAAGATGTTCGTATATTATTTTCCTTTGTTAAATTCTCTATTTCTTACATTTTTAGGCTTTTTATGCTGAAAGTTTGTCTGTACATGCATGCTAACAATTTACAGTATATAACTATGTCATTTTTAACTAGCCTATACAAATTTGCATAACTAAGCACTGTTTTCATAGGTTGTTCTATCAATTTAAATATTAAGTTAAATAAACAATTATTAGAAAACATGCAATCAAGTGCATTCCAACAGATAATTCACCTACCCACACCTATGTAGACTATATAAACTATTGTACATGTTAAATGTTTCACTCCACTTTCCCCCCATATAAACCAATTCTAGTATACCTTAATTATCACATACAGCTATTTCAATTAAGGTTGTCATAGACAATATAGTCAAATGTACAATATGAACGCTGAAAGAATGATGGAAATAATCATAGTTTTAAATAAGTTTAACACATCAGTGGCCTTGTGAAAATACAAATATGGTTATCTCATTTGTATACCCACGAAGCTACTGATGAGTTAAACTTATTTAAAACTATGATTATTCCCATCATTCTTTTAGCGCTTATATTGAACATTTGACTAGTGTCTGGGACAATCTTAATTGATATATACAATCTTAATTAGCTGTATACAGTAGATTTGCATAATCTTTTTCAGCTATTGTTTATTCATATGTAACTATGTAACTTTGTAAATCTGTAACTATGTAACTATGTAACTATGTAATTATGTAACTATGTAACTATGTAACTAAGTAACTAAGTAACTAAGTAACTAAGTAACTAAGTAACTAAGTAACTAAGTAACTATGTAACTAAGTAACTATGTAACTGTGAATTTTTAGCATGAAATATTTTGTCCAAAATATTATATTTTACCTACCCAACTTACCCTACATGATAATTATACTGTTATTACATCTTAAGTCATACATGCTTGGGTGTGCCCGTGATTCCACCCTCCCTAAACAAGTATACCCTAAATCAAGCACACTAAATCTGCCTCGCTTTTTCGGAAGGGAATTTGGACTTGACATTTCCTTTACTAATAATGCACAGTTTCCCGAAAAAGAATATACTAAATAAATAATGTGAAAATTCAAAAATTTGACTAAACCCATTTGATAATAGCTGTTGATCAACATAATCCCCGAGCCATAATCCCCGTTCCGGGCGTCAGCCCGGGGCGAGGGTACTAATCCTGCTTTGCTATTTTACATCCGTGAAAAGGAGAGCTAGGCGATTTCAAAGTTCATCAATGATAGCGGGCGCGTGGTTCAAGGTTGGTGGGTGGTCATCTCACTGATCTCAAAAGTATGGCGGATTGTCAGGAGTGAGTGAGATTATAGAAAAACTTGACAGTCTGAATTAAAAGTCGCTTTTGGGACTTTATAGGAAGAGCTGTGGGACGGATCTTATCGCTTTTACTTTAGCAAAATATACAGAGGCAGGTTTGTTATATATACAGAGGCAGGTTTGTTATATTATTAAAAGTGTTGATGTATTTTTGTTCCAAAAACTCCTGTTTTATATATATAGTTTTTCATTTATTTCCGGTTAAAGTATCGTATATTTTATTATATCAAAAAGGTCTAAATTAAAAGAACGAAATCATTTTTACGATTATATTTTAAACTGATTTAATTTCAAAAAGGAATTTATCGGTAAAATGCAGTTTAGTTTTATGAACTTTTCGAAACGTTATATTTGAACGGAAGGTTGACTTTTACATTAGGTTAAAGCTCATATAATGAGTAATAACATACCTACATCACTGTACCCTGTTTACATCATTGTACTACATGTACCCTGTTTTGTACTGCCACTAAAATGTTTGTATTATTTGTGTCGGTGTTGCCATGACTACAGTGCTTCCACTACTTGAAAAATATTTCCGTTGCGTATCTTTCAAAAAACCCTGTGAAAAACCCTTAACTTCTAACTTTAAATATATTTCCCTGTTTTCTTACAGTTTTCCTTTCAAACTATTAGAGTATTGTTTCCCTTCAAACTCATTTGAGATGAACGAAAACGCTTATGTCAAGAAGTTCATTTATATGGCGCTGTCCTTTGAGTGCGTCGTAAATGGAGGGGCGGGGGGTTGGGAATTCAATTCTGAATCGAAGATACCAAACACGGCCACTGATTTACCGAATCCCATTTCCAGAAGCAAGATTGCTGGTGCAACGGCCTTTTTCCTGCATTTTGCATAGCAGATTTTGCGACAAAAAACTTAGTATAATGTTGGGAACTGTCTCACGTTGTTTAGCTGCGGCGAGGGGTTGCTGCATGCATGTATTTCTAGTAGCTGTTAAATAACCCTTAAACTATCTCTTAAATTTTGTTATAACTACTTATAACAACCTGTACATGATTTGAATGCATTTCATTTAGGATAAACAAATTCAACTGTTTTAGGGTAAATGACGAAAAAGATGAAATATGTGCTAGGACCCAAATCTGGGACGAAATGTCCTAAAATGACCACGCCTAAAAACAGCACTTCCAACAGAGATCTCCTAAACTTTTTAAGCTTCAGATTTCCTGAAGTACTCGTAACATTGATTTCCATGCATGGTTAGTAAGACGTGTGTTTAGGAGCTCTGATGAAAATGAATTCGTCGACTGTTATCAATGTATTGTATGACTTTTTTGGCCTGAAGAAAAACAAATTAATATGGTCAGGCTCACTCGAAGATCTAAAGGCTTTTGTTCTCACAATAATCGACGAAGAAACAGCTGAAAGTACGCAATGGCGATCACCCAGCGGTGGCAAATGGTGCTTCGATAGCGCTCAGCTCAAAGTCACCTGGCATTCAAAGAGCGAAGTCATTTGTTTTGATGGAGCTAAAGCCGAAGCCTTGTGTAAGCGAATACGTGATGGTATTGTAAAATCAAGCATACCAGAGAGAGTCGATAATACCGATCTTAATCACTCCTTTGAATGTTTTATGGCCGAAGCTGATCTTAAAGCGAACAATCCTAACTTCGATGGAACGCCAAGAGCATGTACTTCGTTACTACAAGTCAGCAATATATCCTGCTGTAATAAATCGGATAATAAATATGACGGAGATGCGTCTGGGCATAACGAGTCAGGCAAACACAAGGTCGCCTATCAAGATCCGCTCGAGTCGGAGTGTATATTGCTCGACCCGGAGTATACAAGTGTGGGTGCCTGCTGTGCCTGTTGTGCCAAGCATAGAGAGGATATTAAGAATCTATATGCTGAAATCGCTGTTCTCAAGGAAGCTGTTTTTCCTGAAGGAAAAAAGCCTGAGAAGCCAACTATGTATATGCAAATGTCTCGCCTACGAAGAGATAATTCTGCTTTAATTACATCAGTTGAACTACTTAGTAAGCAACTCATTTCAGGTTCAGTCAACTTCAAAAATTCTGCAAACGATACTGCTATAATCACAGAGAATTCAAATGCAAGGGATCCTTCCAGTAAAGTCTCTAAGAAAAAGAAAAAGAAACAGAGGAAGACGGGCATAGATAATAATACATCGCAACAGCGAAGTAATCAACCGATTAGTGATGCCTCATTGCCTAGCTACACCCAGGATGCATCGATTAGTAATGCTTCATTGCCTAACCTCATCCAAAATCCACCAATTAGTGATGCCTCATTGCCTACCTTCATCCATGCAGCCCCAGCCGCATCGTTGCCTCGTGTCACCCCATCGCCTCGTGACACCTCACCGTCAAAGTCGAGTAAATCTTCGCCTAATGATGAAGATAAAACTCAACGTGCAAAACGAGCTGAAGGTCAATCTTCAAACAAGAAAGATGTTGTAGTGATCGCTGGTGATTCGCTGGTGAAAAATGTGGTTGGTGCTTATATGAGCAAAGAGGATTCTAAACATTATTATGTTGTAAAGGCTTTCCCTGGGGCAACCGTCACCGATATGGAGGATTTTATTGCCTATCTCCGCAAGTCACCGAATAAAGTTATCGTCCATGTCGGTACAAATGATTTGAAGACAGATTCCACACCGAAAATCATTGCTGATTCCATTATAAATCTGACGACTCAGGTAAAAGAGGACTCGCCTAATACAACGGTAGGTGTTTCAGCTTTGCTGGTTAGAAGTGACTCCCCAAAATTAGCGACCAAAGTTAAGCAAGTAAACTTTTTCCTAGACAATTACTGTTGTATGAACAAGATTCCTTTCTTAAGAAATGCTAATATTAATAACAGTCACCTGAACGATAGAGGCCTTCATTTAAATAAATTAGGTATAGTCGGTGCTTACAAAACAATTTTATTGAGTTTATAAACAATTTAGACAATAATTGACATAATACCGTGTCGTTTAGAGCTGCTGCTGTTGATAATTTGCAATCTACGCTAACTATTACTTCTAAAGGTCAAAACCTACTCCTACCTAAGATGAGGGGTTTTAAACTTGCGTCGCTTAATATAACTAGCTTAGTTAAGCACATAGATGAGTTGAGAGTACTTCTAGCCGATAATACGATTGATGTATTGGCTATTAATGAGACAAGGCTTGATTCTATGATTAGTGATCATACTAAATGCACATACAGGGCTATGAAATTGTTCGCCGTGATAGAAATAGAAATGGAGGAGGTATCTGTTTCTATATTCGCAGTTGTATTAATTTTCTATTCGCCTTGATTTGTCATTTGATCAATTAGAAAACTTGTGCATTTCAATTAATAAGCCTAGATCCAAGCCTTTTCTCATAGTAACTGTAGTGACTACGTCCCTATGACGTCACGGACAGGATACGTCACTAGGACATAGGAGCACATGGTATGCTCGGAACGGTATGCGGAAGCAGTGTTGATAGCGAAGGATGTAGTTTTATACTAAATATTATAGTTATACAATAAATCATAAAACACAACATTGGCGACGAGGATGGCCACTTCAAGTGGTTCTATGGTACAACCTATGCCACCTTTTGATCCGGACAACGAAATTGGAACAAATCTCGCTCCCAAATGGAAGATATGGATAGAAGATTTTCAGATGTATCTAGTCGCAACGGGCATAACTGACAAGAAACGACAACGGGCCTTGCTTCTATATCAAGCTGGCTCGCGGGTTCGTGAGATATTTCGCCAGCTCCCGGACACTGGAGACGATTTGAATACAGCCGTGGCAAAGTTGAACGAATATTTTGAACCCCAAAAGCATCGCCTTTATGAGGTATACAAATTTCGCCAAGCCGCACAAGAGAACAATGAATCAATTGATCAGTACCAAACTCGGTTACGAAGCCTAGCAGAACGATGCCAGTTTGAAAATATGGACTTTGAAATTATGCTACAAATTGTCCTAAAAGGAGCATCAAGCCGACTCCGAAAACAAGCGTTACGGGACCCTACAATGACGCTCAAAGCTTTACTGATCGCCGGTAGACAGCTGGAAATGAGTAACTTTCAAGTGGCCGACATTGAACAGAAACAAATTGAACGGCGGGAACTAAACGCGTTACGGAAACACACGCGTCAACAACAAGCCAAAGGCACGTGTCGAAATTGTGGCGGAGAATGGCCGCATGAGAAGGGAAATTGTCCTGCTCGTGGCAAAGACTGCAGAAAGTGTGGCAAGTTAAATCACTTTGCCCGACAATGTCGCTCGTCGAAACCCGACAACGAAGGTTACGAAGCACCGAATCAAGAGAATAAGCGCCGGGGTAACAAGATCCGACCGGTTGTTGGCCCTCCGGATAATCAAAGTGAATCCAGTTCAAGTGATGAGTCCAGCTATTGTTATGCTGTCAAGACAAAGAAAAAATAACCCCACTACTAAGGTCACGATAAACAAACATCACGTGAAATTTACCGTGGACACGGGATCCACTATCAATGTCATCGACCAGTCTACCTTCAAGCAACTGGGACCAATGACACTTAGTAAGACCTGCATCAAGGCATACCCATTCAATGGCGCCGTACCCGTCAAAATGAAAGGCAAGTTTCAAACCACCGTCGAATCGCGGAAGAAGATCACTGTGGCAACCATTTATGTGACAGAAGCTGACGGGGGGTGTCTCCTTAGTGCAAATACGGCTGAAGAATTGGGACTTATCACATTACATTTGAACCAAGTTACAACTACCAAACCCAGCAGCAAAGCGGCACAAAAGGTGAATATCCCAGACAAAGGTGTACAGCGTATTGTAAACAATCATTTCCGTGTTTTTCATGGACAAGGCAAGCTACAAAACAAACAAATCGAGCTGATTATCGATGAAACCGTCAAGCCAGTGGCTCAAAAGCAACGCCGAATACCCTTTCACTTGCGCGGAAAAGTAGAACGTGAACTGTCCAAATTAGAACATGATGATATCATTGAACCAGTACCCGACACCGAAGAAACAGACTGATTTCTCCTCTGGTTATTGTCCCTAAGAAAGACGATAATATACGTTTATGTGTTGATATGAGGGCAGCGAACAATGCAATCAAACGCGTTCGACACCCGATTCCAACTGTAAAGGATGTTTCGTTAGAGCTAAACGGCGCAAAGTTTTTCACAAAACTGGACTTGACGCAAGCGTACCATCAGCTAGAATTATCTCCAAGTAGTCGACATATCACAACCTTTGCCACACATACAGGTATATATCGATTCAAGCGACTTAATTACGGAACTAACTCGGCGGCAGAGATATTTCAACATACATTACAGCAAGTGTTACAAGGCATCAAGGGCGTACGGAATATCGCCGACGACATTCTGGTATTTGGAAGCACCTATGAAGAGCATAACACATCTTTGGAAGAATGCCTACGACGATTGGAGGCCAATGGACTAACCTTGAATTTGGGTAAGTGCTTGTTTTTGAAACAGAATCTTGATTTTTTTGGTCTGGTGTTTTCTAAGGACGGTGTTAGCCTGACCCAAAGCAAATATCAGCCCTTGCGAACAGTACACCCCAACAACCCCAAGTGAAGTCCGTAGCTTACTTGGGATGGCAAACTTTAGTGCACAATTTATCCCTAATTTTGCCACCATAACCGAACCACTTCGTATGCTTACTCACAAAAACATTCCATTTACATGGGGGAATGAACAAGAGAAGGCATACGAAACACTCAAAACTGCCTTGATAAGTAAGCCTGTGATGAGCTATTTCGATCCAGGCAAAGAAACGGTCATACTAGTTGACGCAAGTCCAGTGGGACTATCTGCAATTCTAGCACAACGAGCCAGAGGGGCAACCAAAACACAAATAATCTCTTATGGTAGTCGAGCGCTCACATCAACTGAGAAACGGTATTCTCAGACCGAGAAGGAAGCTCTTGCGATTGTTTGGGGTATAGAACACTTCCATCTGTACCTCTATGGTGCCCCATTTACACTATACACAGATCACAAACCACTTGAAATCATTTATGCTAACCCTTTGTCCAAACCCCCAGCTAGGATCGAAAGATGGTTCTTGCGGTTGCAGCAATATGATTTTAAAGTAGTCTACAAAGCGGGAAAAGACAACCCTGCAGATTTTTTGTCACGTCATCCTTTGCCAGGCAAAGCAAAGGAAAGCAACATAGCTGATGAATATGTTAACTTTGTAACCATTGCAGCAGTCCCCAGCGCACTCACGCTTCGTGACATCAGTAAGGCTACACTGGAGGATAAGGATCTCTGTACTTTAAGAGAGGCGGTTGAAACAGGACATTGGGTCACCAATAGTCAGCTAGAACCATATAAGCATATTAAGGATGAACTCACAATTGACTTTCGCAACAATGTACTACTACGGGGCACACGAATACTAGTCCCCTCATCTCTTCGACAACAAGTCGTTAACATTGCGCACGAGGGACACCAGGGCCAAGCTAAAAACCAAAGCGCTGTTGCGAGAATCAGTATGGTTTCCGGGATGGACAAGACAGTAAAAGAAACAGTAGATCGTTGTTTGGCATGCCAGGCAAACTCGCACATTAACCCACCAGAACCCATACAGTCACCACCCATGCCCGATCGTCCATGGGAGAAAGTTAAAGTTGATTTTTATGGGCCCCTCCCATCGGGACACTATGCACTTGTAGTAATCGATTGTTATTCACGATTCCCAGAAGTAGAAATTCTGAAGTCCATTTCGGCGAAGAAAGTCATTCCAAAATTGGATTCCATATTTGCGAGGCACGGTATCCCTGCCCAGCTCATTTCGGATAATGGACCGCCATTCCAGGGGCATGAATTTAACCAATACATGACTGCCATGGGTATAAAACATTGCACATCCACACCATTATGGCCGCAAGGAAATGCAGAGGCTGAAGCATTCATGAAGCCTCTTGGCAAATTTATCAGGTCGGCACACTTGCAAAAGCGACCATGGCAGCAGGAACTCTCAAAGTTCTTACTTACTTATCGGCAAACCCCACACTCTACAACCAAAGTTCCCCCAGCACAACTTTTGTTCAATCGCAACATTCAAGGGAAATTGCCAACAATTGCACATACCATAATAGTCAACAGACACAACGAAGCCCAGACAAACCAAGGAAAGCAGAGAGATAAGGCCAAGCAATATGCGGATAATAGACGACATGTTCGACCAAGCAACATTAGAGTGGGTGACCAGGTTTTGGTGAAGCAACATAAGCACAATAAGTTATCAACTAACTTTTCTCCTCAGCCATATACGGTGACGGCCATCACGGGTTCCAAGGTTGTAGCTGAAAATAAAGACCATCGGATCACTCGAAATTCTTCATTTTTCAGGAAAATTCCAAAGGAGAAGCGGATGGCAGAAGAAGAAGATGACGAAATGCCAGTGGTTAGAACCAGTGGAAATGCCGTAGAAAATGCTGTGGAAATACAGCAAGAGGACCAACACGATGTCCTGAGAAGATCAACAAGGAATCGCATGCCTATTGAACATTATGGGTTGCCTGTACATTCATCAATAGTAACTTGACAATATTATCAATATTATGAAACATTATATATATAGTTACGTTCAATTAATTAAAGAAAAAAAAAGGAAAGTGATGTAGTGACTACGTCCCTATGACGTCACGGACAGGATACGTCACTAGGACATAGGAGCACATGGTATGCTCGGAACGGTATGCGGAAGCAGTGTTGATAGCGAAGGATGTAGTTTTATACTAAATATTATAGTTATACAATAAATCATAAAACACAACAGTAACTTGGTACAGGCCACCGAATTCGCCTGTGGCTAAGTTCAACCAATTTGAAACTCTATTAGATATACTTGACGTCGAAAATATTGAATACTATCTAATGGGTGACTTGAATTGTGATTTGAGCTCTTCAGTCTTGAATCATGGTTCAAGGTTACTCATGGATACTATTGAATCATACAATCTCACTCAGCTGATAAAGGAACCTACTCGAATTACGGATTCCTCTTCTACATTAATTGATCACATCTTTACTAACACCCCTGATAAAGTAGTTTGTTCTGGTGTCTCTCATGTTGGTATAAGCGATCACAGTCTTATTTATGCTTTTCGAAAGCTTGCAGTTGCCACGTCGGGTAGGAGCCACTCTACAATAAACTACAGAAAGTTTAAAAACTTTGATCCGATTAGATTTCGTAATGATATCAGTACACAAAATTGGAGCTATATTGATGAGTTTGAAAACCCTAATGATATGTGGTACGCTTGGAAAACCACATTTAATTCCGTTGCGGAAAAACATGCTCCACTTCGTACAAAGCGTGTCAAGGCTTCTAAATCGCCTTGGATTACGTCTCATTTAAAAGATGAAATGCATAAAAGAGATATTCAAAAAATTAAAGCAATTCGTTCCAACAATTCTTCGGATTGGCTTTTGTTTAAAAGAATGCGTAATTCTGTTAATTACGAAATCTTTCAAGCGAAAGAAAGATATTTCAAAAATGCATTTTATGAAAATAAATGTAATCCAAAAAAGACCTGGAATATTATTAGTGAACTTACATCTAAGAATTGCAAAAGTTCGCTTATTAATGAAATCGATTTGAACGGAGACTTAATTAACGATTCTAATAAAATTGCAGATGCTTTCAATGATCACTTTTCTAGCATTGGCCCTAGGCTTGCAGATAAAATAAGTTTTAATGAAAAGGACCGGTCATATGTTGATTTTTTATCTTGTCAAAATGATAATGTCTCCTTTCATTTAAAGGAAACTAATCAACCAACGGTTTTTATACTTTTATCCAAGCTAAGTAAATCAAAAGGAACTGGTCTTGATAAAATTTCTTCTAGATTACTTCGAGAATGCCCAGATCTAATTGCCGAATCCCTTAGTCTTATGTTCAATCGTTCTATTATTACTGGCATATTTCCTAATGAATGGAAATGTGCTAAAGTCGTCCCTATACACAAACAGGGAAAGCGAAACTGTGTCGATAACTATCGACCGATCTCGATTGTCCCTGTTGTGGCAAAGGTTTTTGAAAGGATCATTTACGATCAAGTGCAATTATATCTATCTGAAAATAAACTATTAACTAATTGCCAGTCAGGGTTTCGTGGTCTGCATTCAACTGTAACTGCTCTTCTGAAGTCACTAATGAATGGGCCTATAACATTGACCATGGAAATGTTAATGCTGTTATGTTCCTTGACCTCAAGAAAGCTTTTGATACTGTAGATCATGAAATACTGCTAGGTAAACTTAATGCATACGGCATCAGTGGAGTCGCTGGCAATTGGTTTCGATCATATCTTAATGAGCGTAAACAAGTGTTTCGTTAATGGACATCTCTCGACAAGTCGTTTGCTTCGTTGTGGAGTACCCCAGGGGACTATTTTAGGACCGCTTTTATTCCTAATTTACATCAATGATTTACCTAATTGCCTCTCACATTCTCGGGCACGTATGTTTGCTGACGATACCAACCTGACATATGCGAGTAATAATATCTATGATATTAACCATCGTCTAAATGAAGATCTTGCAAATGTCAGTGAATGGTTGTCGGCAAATAGACTTACCCTAAACCAATCTAAAACCGAATTCATGTTAATCGGCTCTTATCAAAGAATTAGTACATTTCAATCTACTCCTTCGTTGGTAATTAATGACGCTCCGATTAGGCAAGTTTCTCATACAAAATCGCTTGGTATACATATTGATGAAAATATGTCTTGGAATGTTCATATTGCAAAATTGTGTAAAAAAGTTGCTTCAGGTATAGGTGCTCTAAAACGCATAAAGCCTTTTGTTCCTTATTCCATCTTGCAACAAGTATACAATTGTTTAGTCCAACCTCATTTTGACTATTGTTCCATTGTATGGGATACATGCGGTAGTACTCTTGCTGATAAACTACAAAAACTGCAAAATCGAGCCGCTAGAGTTCTGACGTCATCAAGCTATGATACAAATGCTGAATATCTGTTTGAAAAGCTTGGCTGGAAAAATCTTACATCTCAACGTAGAATTGCCAAGGCTGTCATGGTGCACAAATCTCTAAACGATCTTGCACCAGACTACCTTTCTGAAATGTTTGTTGATCGCAGTAGAGTAACAAATTACATATTGAGGGACACCAGTGGCAAATTAGCAGTACCTCAACCACGAACAAATTTTCTAAAAAATAGTTTCAGCTACAGTGGTGCGGTACTGTGGAACTCTCTTCCTAATGAGTTACGTCAAGTTAATACTTTGCGTAAATTTAAGTCTGATTGCAGCAATTTTATTCGATAAATTTTAAACTTGTATTCACGGCACTCTTGGAAACCAGGTATATATCTTAATAGTTATGTGTTTTATAAGCGTGTACGTAAATTTTTGTAATATAGTATATATTTTACTCTACTGTAAATCCTGATGAGTTTACCGTGACTAAATAAAAGTTCAGTTCAGTTCAGTGTTTAGAATGGTTACTTTTAGGGTGGTGATTGGAGAGTGTAAAATGTCTAGGAAAATACTATTTTATGAGAGAGAATCAAATAGAATGATTTCGACATTTCTATCTTCCCAGGGTTTCTCTAGCATAGCCATGATCTAATATGTGGTCATTCCGAGTGCAGAAATGGCATGCAAAAATGCCTTGTTGAAGCGCGTCACCTTACTGCAAACTGAGAACTGAGGGAAGACCTTCGCGTACAAATTAAAATATATCAGAAGTATCAAATTATTCGAATAGTATAAGAAGCATCAAATTATTCGAAACTCATTCATTTTTCCTTTTGAGCGAGCAAAAGCGAGAAACTTTGGGGTACGTAACCACCTTATCAGGCAGTCAAAACAACATATAAATTCCAGCCTCCCTGCGAAAACCCATGAACCAAAAACAATCAATCAAAAACAATCAATCAAAAAGAAATATGTGACTATGTAATTATGTAACTATGTAATTATGTACCTATGTAACTATGTAACTATGTAACTAAGTAACTAAGTAACTATGTTTAATGGAAAAACGGCATTGAGTATTTTTACCATTGCTTAAACCGTTCCGAAATAATTGCAGCTTTATTAAAAATTATCTGTCTGGCTTCATATTCGAAAGGAGTTGGAAATAGAATATCCTGGTTCCAGAGGCTCTTATAGAATGGCGAGGCAGAAGAGATCGAAAATACGGAGAGCTTCTGGTCAAATCAATTGCGAATCTCACTTCTATACTTGATTAGGTTCAGAATATGAAACCTCGCATGTGATTGGCTATTTGGCTAAAAATATGTCAAACCAGTATGGGAAATAAACATGTACAATAGCTAGCTAATTGACGTGTAGTAATGTACATTTGCAGGCTATAATTAGCTAGGGTACATGTCTATTTCCCAAACCGGTTTGATATATTTTTACAATTTCTGAACCTGATGGCAAGTATAGAGGTGAGATTCGCAATTCATTTGACCAGAGGCTCTCCTAATTTTCGATTTCTTCTGCCACGCCGTTCTTTAAGAGCCTCAGGAACCAGGGTAGAAATAGAACTGTCCCCTCCTATCAACTGACTCAGAGATCCTATTTTAGGATAGTGCAAAGTTTCAAGAGGCTATGGATAAACCATACTTATTTTTTTATTATTTTAACTATTTCATTTTTATTCTTCAAAACAGGAGAATTCCATGAAAATTTATCGAAAAAAGAAATTTTCTTTTAGAGCGAAACTTCTTTTGTAAGCGGAAGACTGTAATAGTTTCGCTTTCTAAAAATAGGTATTACCGGTTACTAACGGCACAGACTTGTGGCACAGAATTACGTTTTCTTTAATATTGATGCTTTTTTCAATACTATTGCATGTGCAAAAGCAATTTTGTGTTTATCAAAACAGTATAAAAGTGTAAATATATGAAAACAGTATATAGGAGTATAGGTCAATTTATAACCGATTCGGCCACGCATTACAGTCGGACATTATAAATTGATATTCTATTATTCCATGAACGTTTCGTACACATGTGGTATTAATGTATTATTTATAGTTTTATGCTAGTTTATGCCATTATTTTATGAACAGTTATATAAACTTTAATTGGCAATATCAATATGCTTCTTTTCAATCGATTTAGTCTACAGACTATAAAAAACATGTGTATAATATATTCTACTTCGCAAACAGCTCTCAGTTTTCCTCGACTACAAATCAACTATGACTACAACACTTCATGACTTATGTAAATATACTACTAGAACAACATATCGGAGAGCGATAGCCGATAAAGTTTTATAATACACGCCACAGACTGCAGTCGCGCAATGCAATTTACCATTTGGTCATTTGTTTACATTGCCAATAAAGCCTCAATTAGTCAATGGTAATGGCTCAAAGTTTTAAATAAATGAATCAAGTCTTTTGGCAATGCGGGCCATGCGTCTTCGTCTAAAAACGTGCAAAATGCATCCTGTAGCTTTGTAGGAGTCGGCATTCGCTCTTGCGTTCGGCCATGTTTAATATTTATAACTCAGTTTAACGCATTTATCTGAGTAATCTGACAAATTCATGCTACAGGGAAAGTAATCTTGTCTTGAACGACCCAATCATAATTTTTGAAGGTAAATAATATGACGATATTTAGTCATTACTACAGGGTGTATAAAAAAACCTGGACAAATTTGAAATTGCTCTCAACTTCGCGAAGCGGCTCTAGGTACGAAGTTTTTGATTAATATAGATTGTTTGGGTATTTATAATGTAGATTAAACGAAAAAATTCTGAAAGTTAAATTTTCAAAACCCAGGGGGGGTGCTTTGTCCAACAGATCAAAAGTGGCTTGCGCACGAAATTTGAATGCTTAAGTTATTATGAGTTAGTGGGTGGAAAATTTGTTGGGTGTGGCATTGCTGTTCAAAATTTCAGAAAATTTTCTTAAGTGTATGCCCTTCAAAAGTCAGCATAAACTTTCAAAAAAATCAGCTTCAGCTTTTAGTATTGTTTACGCCTTTACATAATTTGCATATTGCTATTTCGCTTTTGCTCCAAGAGACAATATGCAAATTAGGTAAAGGCATAAATTAAGCATGCAAAAGCTGATTTTTTTTTAAGAATGAAAGTTTGCGCGTCGTTTTGAAGGGCTTACACTTACGCAAATTTTCTGAAATTTTGAACAGCAATGCAACACCCGATAAATTGTCCACCCACTAACTCAAAATAACTTTTAAGCATTCAAATTTCGTGCGCAAGCCATTTTTGATCTGTTGGACAAGGCACCCCCCCCTGGGTTTTGAAAATTTACCTTTCAGAAATTTTTCGTTTATTCTACATTATAAATACCCAAACAATCTATATTAATAAAAAACTTCGTACCTGGAGCCGCTTCGCGAAATTAAGAGCAATTTCAAATTTGTCCAGTTTTTTTTTATACACCCTGTATATAACAAATTTGCACGTTAATCGCGAGCACCCCCCGGATGTTTACACACTGCCTCTATGCATGAATGTATGAACACGTGACTCGTCTCAATTTGCCACCACAACAGGCCACAACAATATTGCAACGTTTCCAAGGAAACTTTGCACTAAAAACCAATACAAGCCGACAACTGAATCTATGAATGAATGTATGAGCACGTGACTCGTCTCAATTTGCCACCTGGCAACACCACAGCAATGTTGCAGCGTTTCAAGAGCTTTGCAAAAAACAATACAAATGACAATTGCCTCATGTATGAATGACGTGAACATGTGACCTGGTGCCTCTATGCATGACCACATGAAATAATATTGCGTCTCAATTTTGCCACACTTTATTTCCAAAAAAAAATACAAGCCGACAATTTCAAAGAACTTATTACAAAAACATCAAAGAAACATTACAAAACTGAAATCTTGAAACCCAAGATATGAGTTAAAACAAGACAAGAATATGTTCGTGATATTTCGATTTTATTGCAAAATAATCATCAGACTTTCAGTTAGTCCTATGACCACCCCTAAAGGTAAGCATACTAAACAAGAGTAAGACAATTGCCAGAGTAAAGCTACTGTTCTATTTTGACGAATTAGCTTTAGGTGACGGTTCAGGGAATAGAGCTATATTGGAAGTGCCATTTCCGAGCATGGTCAGATTTGGAGAGAAATATTTCAAAAATATTTTTTTAAATTTCAATGTGAAACTTCTGAAACGGCGATGACGGCTGTTTTTGTGAAAGCATGTTCTATTTTGACGAATCAGAAGCAAGACAACAGCCTCTAACAGACATGCAGTGTTGCGCTTCGGAGTCGTATTCAGTATAAATTGATATAGTTCAGACTAGTCAATGGTTGAATTGACTAAAGAGTTCACATCGTTTCATTATGAATGCTTGTGGTTCCAATGTAGATTAAGGATATGCTTGAGGATTAGTACAATCAAACTACATGAAAAATATAAAGACCTGTTTCCACGATCCGATTTACTACAACAACTACACTTTTTGCCAGGTATGAGCCAATAGCCGTACTCTTGACAGCAAATCCAGTATAAAGCCGTATATCCAGTATATGTCAAGAATATCAAGAAGAGAATCGGATCTGACAAATCGGATCTTGTCAACAGGCCTTACCAAGAACGTCGACGTTACAGCGAAGGCCTCTCGTTGAAGTTCTTTTTATATTCGAGATGCAACGCATTGAACGACACGTATTTTTTCAAACAACATTTTTTTTCGTCTCGTGATACTTCGTTAAATTGCCAAACCTTTTCATTGCCGATTTCAAAATTTCCTGTACAGTTATTTTAGGAGTTATAAAGGGTGCGCGAGGATGCGGGCGAGAGGTTTTTAAGGTGAGCGGTTTCTAGCCGCCCACCTTAATTTACTCTCGCCCGCATTTTTGCGTGCCCTTTATAACTTCCAAATAGGAACCCTCTTTTGAGTTGTTTAAAATTTTCTTCTAAAAATAATGACGAAAATGAAAGGCATTGATTGAACAATCATCTACTGTTTTGCAGCTTGTGATACCATTGATGATATCATTACGATTTAACGAGGTTTCATGAGACGAATGAATGAATTTATTATTTAGCTTTATATTAGCTACAGCTAATCCAGGTCAACCGCTCCTCTTTTCAGTTCCTAATTCATTTGCAATTATCCTAAATATCGTTATCAAGCAATATTTACATTCATAAACAGATATGTAGAGCTGAAAGTCCCAAATTTAAATTGTTTCCCTCCATTTGACCTCTAATTCAATTAAATAATTCAAAATAGAAAGTCTTCATTTTTGTGACTTCTAGCTCTTTATATCAATTTATGACTGTAAATATTGCTTTGAAAAGAAATTCAACAAAACAAGTGACTTTTGTGCTCAAATTGTTAACAGGAAGTGAGAAACTTTGAACAAGAAGTGAGGAACTATATTATCTGGTTTCTTAACTCTGCAAAGTTTGCCATGTTGCTAAAATTATTTACAAAAAACGTCTTTCAAAGTTAAGTTGCAATTGTAATTAGGAAAATTGCAAATTAATTAGCAACTGAAAAGAGGAACGCTTGACCTGGATTAGCTGTAATAGAGAGATTTTCAACTTAGCGCATGTTTAAGTGCCAAACCAAGGGATTTTGCTACCGGAGGTGGAACTGCATTTCCAACCTAAAAAAGCAAAGTTGGCTTTTAAAATGAAAATGATTTTTCTGAGGAACTAATTCCAGAAAAAAACAAATTTTCTACATTAACATGTACACACTTTGTAACGGTGCTTGACAAAGTATCTACTTTTATAAATTATAAAATTAAAGTATGTGAACTGTAGAGTATATTTTGTAATTTATTCTGCAATAATCTTAGTCATCACAGGATGGAGTTGGGGGGCAGGAACAAGGCTAAGCCTCCCCAGTAGAATGGCTAGAATTTGGGAGAAGTTTACCTTGTCTTTAATTAAGCCCAATCAACACTCGTTTATTTGAGAGTACTCAATTAAAATGCCGTGTAAACGGATTTAATTTGTGCTGACTGATATCTTCAAGAGAAAAATAACTTTAATTCAAAATGGCTAACCTGTTTATATCTGGCAGCAGTGCTTCCAGTAAAACGATAAGAATCGTTGAATCCCTGTGACCTGGCACATTCTCTGATGCTCAACACACGATCCTGGCTCGGATGCAGTGTGCGACCCTGTAAATAAATAGCGATCTTATATAAATATTATCAAACCGCATAAATTGGAAAGGGTATAGGTGTTTCTGATTCATTGATTCCATATGCAAGAGTACTAGTAGTTTAAAGCAAGACTGTTTGGCACCAATACAGGTTTTGATAACACACGTACAATCCTGCCATTGCTGTTGCTGCATTATTAGTACTATTTACAACATGAGCGGCCGTGTTGTATCGGATATACAAGAGACCTTACGATGTAGGACGGCAACGCGAACGACGACGGCCAAAAGAAACTGCTTCAAATAAATCAATTAAATAAACTTGTCGTGTATTATCAATCGTATGAACTAACTTCAGTTTGTGGAAGTTGAGATAAGCGCTTTTTGGTTTAAAAGATTTCTACTTCAGTACTGAGCCAATTTGCTGAGTACCACTTATCGCAGCTTGAAATGCAGACGTTGAACACAAGACGTAAAAATCTGTAGTTTACCGTTGTAAACAGAGCGAGGATGACGTCTAAAACTCCGGTGGGATTTTAATTATTCATTTCTATTCTAAAATACTTAAACTTCATTGTACTTATAGCCGTCGTCGTCACGTTGCCGTCTTGAAATCGTAAGGTCTCTACAAACTCGAGCCGAAGGCGAGCGTTTGTATATCCGATACAACACGGATGCGAATGTTGTAAATAGCTTGTGAAACGTCTTGATGAGAACATTCGTTTCTTCAACAATTTAAAATAAATGAATGATATTTGGTGAGAAAATTGAACTTAAAGGTCATGTAAATCAGCATGATTCTGTATCAGATATACAAACTCCTTCACGCTAATGATTTATTTTGTGTTTTCTTCATGAATTATTAATGAGTTTTACAATTATTATTATTACTATTATTAGTTGTTGCTTTACTGTACTAAATGCGGGGACGCCAGTACTGGGGGGAGGGAAGGCGCAACTTTCTTGTGAATTCGCTTCAGAAAATGCTAGAAATGCAGTCCTGGAGCTTCAAGTGTATAACATTTTCTGGCGGAAGACCCCAGACCCCTGTTTTCCATAAATCAGAAACGTGATTATACCAATGTTTGGCAAACACCTCTTAGTATATATCAATTCCCCATAGTGGAAAGTTCGTATGTTACGCCGAATATATTCGGCGTGGAGCTTCGTGTATTACGCCAAAGTTGGCGTAAAAGTAATCTTGATTTTGGCGTAAACGAGTTGGCGTGGCGTGATTTTTTGGATGGCGTCGATTCGTATCACTCTGGTGTACTTTCTGTTATTTCATAAGTCTTGTACGTTAGTAAATCTAGCCAAAAAATAAAAACAATAAAATCCATACTTTGTGTGTGTCTGTGTGTTTTGTTTGAGTCTTTGAAAGTCTTTGTCGATAAAAACAGAGTATCGTGGATGACTATGGTCTTCGAGGGATAAATGGATAATAAGGGATCGCCTTTCAATCCTAAGTGATCCTCGAACACGCCGTATTTAATATTCGTACGTCTTGATTTTACCCCGTTGGATTTCTCTCAAAACGTCTCTCAGAATGCGGGAAATGCCATTTCCGAGACCCTATTATTCAAAATTTCCCGGGGGATGCCCCCGGACCCCCTACCTATTTTAACGTGAGCCCCTAGATGAGCGTATACGCTTTTGCATCGCGCGGCCGGGAGACTAATGCTGTCGACCCGAAAAAAAATAAAAATACAGGAAAGCCACCGAAACCTAGACTCGGATCCACCATAGGTGGCCCGAGTAATAAAAATAAAATAATTTCCCGGGGGGCATGCCCCCGAACCCCCTACCAGGGACGCGTGCGTCGGCGCAAACACCAACGGTTGCCCCATGGCGTACAGATAATTGATTCAAATTTCTGGCGTAAATATTCGGCGGATGGATAACGAACTTTCCACTATGGTCAATTCCCTTCGATGAAAATCTGCCCCCCTTGCGCCCTGTTGTCGTTCTGTCATCCCTGACTATGTTATGTAAAACTAAAAGCAGTGTATTTGTCTGTCTACCATTTAGGGCCGATTTTTGTGTTTTCAGACTTGTTGCTGTCCTGCGTGAACTAAAGACAAGTCTTATCTCGTTAATCGTCTCAAACGTAAACGGCGTAAACGCAGGCGACATAATACTGGAAATACATCACACGATTAATAAACGATTAAACCAACAAGTCAAAGTAGCAGCTTCTTGCACGACCAAGGAAGGTTAAAAGGATACAAACTGCGATAATTTTGAACTGCGCTGTCCCTCATTCTCCCTGCTTGTATGATAATTTTACTTGTGGGAGTGCGGGAGATGCTGATAAACCCGACAAATGTTCAAAATTTAGCGGAGAGATACATACCGCGCGGTCAACGGAGCGCGACGAGGGGCTCTGGGAAAATCCAAAACCGGAAGCAGAAAAAGCTGATTTCGGTTAAACAGCGCATGATCAATTTCGTACTCGAATAATATAAAAAATAATAAATATTCATTCGCCTATATGCTAAAAAATAAACCTAGGAATTGTAAAAATTCAAGTGAAAAGACTTAGCAATTGTAAAAATATGGTACTTTCATTTCACAAACACTATATTTATTTATAGATTTGGAAATGTTTTTGTGTTGTTATTGCCGTAATTGTACAGCACGTGCAATACACACGCATAGCATCTCCATGCCATTGGTTCTCTAAATAGCACGTATTCTAAAAATACAAGTAAATGTCATTTTTACATGTTTTGACAAATTAGAACTAGAATAATATCAATCCCTATGGCCAATCAAAATCGTTTCTCATAACTGTTTTAATTTTTTATATGATAAATTTAAGTAAAAAATTTCTACCCAAATACAGTAAACATATACATCAAATTTCCCGCACATGTTCAAAGATTACTTAGAAATGCCAATCAAAAGCTATAGTCGGGTTCCAAACGGGCGTGGTTTATGTACTTATTTAATCACAGCAGCCCAGGAAATGAGTACTATACAGGGTGTATAAAAGAAACTGGACAAATTTGAAATTGCTCTCAACTTCGCGAAGCGGCTCCAGGTACGAAGTTTTTGATTAATATAGATTGTTTGGGTATTTATAATGTAGAATAAATGAAAAAATTCTGAAAGTTAAATTTTCAAAACCCGGGGTGGGGGTGACTTGTCCATTAACAGGGGCGGATCTAGGATTTTTCGTACGTTAGTCAAAAATTTCGTCGCTGAATATCGAGGGGGGTACGTTTGACCGGTATTGATTATCGTGTAAGTAAAATATTAACCCAGCTTTCTAGTATCTGTAATCTATAGCATTGAATAACAAAATATAGTTGCTTCTCGAGTTTTATTCATAGCAGAAACATGTGCCATGAATAAGTATTCACAATGGCAACATGATCCATTTTACTTGTTATATACATGTTGTAGAGATCGCATTACACAAAGCCATATATGCCACATTGTCATGTGCTTGTAGTTTATACTAGGTATAAATAATACAGTATTATTAAGTATCTGATTAATATATAAAGTCCACATTCCACAAGAGGCATAAACAAAGTATAAACAAACTGAAACTACCTGTATTAAGCCGCAGTATTTATGTAAATTGACTGAAATATTATGTAAATTTCGTCTCTTATTATTAATATACGCGTACCGCCGATTTTAATTTGAAGCTCGTGTTGTTCACAGCGCTCAATAAGTCTTCAATAGAACGCTTCGGTACACCGTCTATTCACTTCTTTAGATCAGCTTCAATATCTTTAAGATATTGTCGATCGTCTTTCTCTAAAGCAGCCTTTACGGTTTCGTAAATACTAACAGACATGGCTAGTATTAATAGTTCAGAGGTCAAGTAGCGATCAGAAAGGGTCAGAAACGTCATAGACCATGCCGTGCATACTAAAGCCTGAACGGTATGATCGATCAAAAAAATCCAGCCAATGGGCATTCAGGATTTTTTTTAATTAGCCAATCGGATAGCCTGTATTCGAGCCCCTGATCGCTCTAGCGATCAGAACTCCCCACAGATCGCGCAAAAATCGAGATAGCCAATCAGATGGCTGGAATCTGACTCAGAGCGTGCAAAACTCATGCGTAAGACCGCTTTTCTGCGCGTTCATGTTCGAAGGCCTTGCTACTGGATGATATTTCTGAACTGGACTGTTAAACTTTCAATACAATACACTGCGCGAAGTTTGATAACTGGACTGCTATTTTAATTTAACAATTTTCTGGCCAATTTTACCTTAGTCGCGTGATCGCTCTGATCACCCCTAGATCCGCCCCTGTTGTCCAACAGATCAAAAATGGCTTGCGAACGAAATTTGAATGCTTAAAAGTTATTTTGAGTTAGTGGGTGGAAAATTTGTTGGGTGTTGCATTGCTGTTCAAAATTTCAGAAAATTTGCTTAAGTGTAAGCCCTTCAAAACGTCGCGAAAACTTTCATTTTTTTAAAAAAATCCAGTTTTTGCATGCTTAATTTACGCCTTTACCTAATTTGCATATTGCTATTTCGCCTTTGCTCCCAAGACCCAATATGCAAATTAGGTCTTTTGCCTTGAAAACCACAAATTTCCTTTATAAAATACTCTAAACCAGAGTAATTCACTCGAACTGACCAAGTGACGATTTCGTACAAATTTCGGCGAGCGATATTTTTACATCAATTCATCCCCAGCTGTCCAGTTCACGTCTAAAACCTTCACGATAAGTAGTTATTGCCAAAAAAGTTTGATCGAAGTGGATTCGAAACACTGGGACGACGCAAAATGCAAAAAATATGGATTTCCGCGTAGAGTTTATATTATTTTTGCCCTGAATGGCGGCCATCTTGGATTTATCATGCTGGTCATGCGTGCGCTAGGTATGAGCAGTGAACTCAATTTGGTTACCTCGAACGATAACTGGCGGTGAAAAGTGAAGCCAAAATAACAGTGCCTACGCCATCAAACGTGATTGATTTCACAACGGCCAAAGTTCAAATAAGTTCACGAAAATAGAAAAAAAACTTGAATAGCTGTTAAAACCTGCACGATAGCTTATCTTATCCCATATTTTCATGGCTCTCATAAACTTTTTGCACAAACTAGCTTATACGCCTTATACGACTGACAAAAAAACAAAATATTTTCGCTGTTTGAACAAAACACTGAGAAAACTTGCTTTAATTAACTTACTTCAGTGACAAAGATATGTTTTCCTCCTAGTTTTCCTTCTGTGATCTTTTTTAGCCAGTTACAAAGGAGAAACTACTTCGATTTGCAAAAAAACTGTTGTTTTTTTCAAAAAAATAATACAAAAATAGAGTTTACGTACGGACCGCGTAGTAAATAAGTTGTGGGGGACTGAAACTGACGTACGGACCGCGTGAAATTGACTTTTGAGGGACTGAAACTGACGTACGGACCGCGTTAAAGGACTGGGATTTAGGCTTCACTTTTTTCCGCCTGAATGATTGAATGTTATCGTTCCAGATATTAGAAATTTATGGAGTTCACTGGGTATGAGTCAGCAATCTAGGTTTATTATATATATGGTTTTAACTGCCATTATTAACCAATTTAATGTTTATTAGCCCCTGAAAATATACAAATTGAAAGCATTATATATTGTAGTCATTTCCTGGGCTGCTGTGATTAAATAAGTACATAAACCGCGCCCGACTTTTGCTTTTGATTGGTATTTCTAAGTAATCTTTGAACATGTGCGGGAAACTTGATGTATATGTTTACTGTATTTGGGTAGAAATTTTTTAACTTAAATTTATCATATAAAAAATTAAAATTATGAAAAAATTACAAGTTAAAATTAAACTAAGATCAATTACACGAGTTAAAATAATTATTTTTGTTAAATTAATAAATTTTAAACTACCCACGCGCTTTCTACCCGCGATTTTTTACTGTCGACACTACAAAACCAAAAAAATATTTAAAAAATACGACCCTCGACTTTTTATATACAACCCTCGACTTTTTTTGGCGACCCTCAACTTTTTTTGGCGACCCTCGACTTTTTACCCTCGACTCTCGACATTTGACCCTCGACTTCCAACCCTTGACAAAAACCGAGAATCCTAAAACAGCCCTACATGTCACCGAATTTTTTTTGGTTAAGTATATTTCCTGGCCATGTATAGAAACGTTTACGTTTAGTAATTGAGTATTATATAGTATTATATACCGGCAACAGAACCGATTCGCACAAATGTCAGACAGTGTTTGAATGTTTTTAAAATCGCAAATTTCTCTTCATATCAATATGCTTTCGTATTAACTTTTACGATTACTTGCATTGTTTTTCTTTACATATTATAAACTCTGTCGCCGCGTTAGCTAGCCAAATACGACCTTAATGGCTGCGAATGAAGTATATATTTCATTTTATATAAAATCCTTTAGTAAATGTTGTGTATTACAATTTTAACGCATAATATAAACAGGAAAATAAATTTTGCCATGAACAAGTTTTCTCTGAAATCGATTCATGCTAAACACTCCTGTAGTATATATAATTGCCGATTTGTATAATACTCAAAATCATGTCCTTTCTAGTTCTCCCCTACTAAAACCACAACAGTTAAAACATTGTCGACATTGTCGACATTATCTAATTGTTTGTTGGCTACATACCTTTTAAATTATGAGAGAAAGGCGATTGAATTTAATATTACGCGCCACTGTCCATTTTATTATATTGCCAATTTCACTAGTATATTAATTGTGCCACAAAAGCGTCTTTAAATTTCCTCACTTTCATAGTTCTTATTGATAAAACAACAAAAATTGCTAAAATAGCACACTGGAAACTCCTAGAACACTGCTACTGGGTTATCACTGAGAATAGAAATTCAATACAACGTCACGTGATGCGCTCCTTTGTTTCTTGGCCAATCAGCGTAACATCCAGATTCTGGATGTTGAATATATGATAAAATCATAGATTTGTGTCAGGCCCTCTTTTCTTCAGCAAGCGTCTACTTTGCGGGCTACTCTACTCCCCCACCCGAGGGCCTGATACTCAGGCTAGGGCTGTTTCTAAGCGGTATTATAGGTGCTTGACGCTTCGACAAACAGTTCCAAAACATTGTTTCCAGACTCCCTGCAAGTTTGGGTTTATGTGTGATTTATTATTTCATGTAATTGTAAATGAGTTGAATGGTGTCAACAGATGTTCGTATTTCACGCAAAAATTATTCGAAAGAGAATCATTTAAGGCGATGTCAACTTTTAGCGATGCAATGCAAATGAGGTTATACGAAATTTGATTGGTTCTGTAACGATTTGCATTGCGAATTGTCGCTAAAAGTTGTCCCGTGTAAAAGTCTTTACAAAACAAAAATCATCCATGCTATATAATTTTAAATGTATGCTGTACACACCTGGAATCCATCTGGCTTCGGGCAGGTTGTGGTCGTTGGAAAATACCCATCCCAATTTAAGCGCCCGTATTTCCCAACCCAGTTGTTCTTTTCGTTTGCCGTGTGCGACAGTGACCATGGAATTATAGTATTACATTGACGACGACTGTTCTTCTCGCATGGTGAACCCTCCGCACAGGGACAAACACCACGTTTTCTGCCAGCGGAACCATTCTTCTGGTCATGGTGAGTATAAATTCTAAATAATTTGAAACATCGTTTGACAAAGAATACTGATGTGAGGGGAAAACAGGGACAATTATAATTAACCATCCCAACCAAATGGAGTCGTTTTCAATAGTTAGCAGCAATTACAGGGGTCGACCGTACCTCATATGAACAGGCTTTGTGATTGGTTGATTTTGACAATTAAAGACTATAAACTATAGTAATCATCTTTGCGAAGAACGAATCATAACCGACCAATCACTTATCAAAGACTGGCGATTCAAACAGTGAAACAGACAATGAAATAACAATTAATGCGGTATAAGAAATATGCAACGAGAAAGCTTTAACGTATTATTTGTGTTTAGAACCATTGCAGAGCTATTTTCCACTATGGTTTAAGAACTTTTATATTAAAATCATTGTTGATTATAGTTGTGAGTGATGGACCAGGCAGGAATTGCAAATGGAGGCATTGGAGGGTGAGTTGTTGGGCGTATGCACAAAGATAAATCCTGAAATAATTTAGCTAACACTATTCAAGGAATACAGAAAGAATGAGTACCAATGTCTGTTTTCAAGGACACATGACTACGTATACAGCATATTATAATTCTATACATACTAAGTTACACAGAATTAAACAAACACAAGATATTGAGTGGTTGAGGAACGAAAAACGTAGACGTTAAGGAGCAATGATTTATCTATATAAGGGTAAAATATAACACTTTCCCCTATTTTTTCAAAATGCTTACAATTTTTCCGTATACTTTCCATTGGGCAGGCGAACAGACACATTAGGTAGGTCTCTCCAGTCAGCTTCAGGCTCACGAGGAATCCTGTCGATTCTTGCCTTCTCAATGTGTGATAGGTCTCTGGAGACATGATCGTGGGGAGACGTTACATTACCCCGTATCTAAAGTCAAAACGTGCAACTGGTAATGGTGCAGAATGGCAAACAAGCATATAGTAAGAGATAATGACCATAGGCAAATCAAACCCCGTTTTGAAGGTGCGCGTAAGCGTGCTGAGCGTCCGCGAGGGTGCTTAAATATGCAAGGGAACTAAGACGGCGTTAATGTGATATCAATAAATATTCAATTCATCAATATGCGAGGACATTTACTATTGACAACGCAATTAGTGACATTTGAAGAACAAAAAAGTACTTGAACAGTCTAATATACTTTTTTCTTCAAGGAAAACAGTTTATCCAGTGGTAAATATCAAGATTTTGTTGGCATCTCACTCGATTGAATAATAATTGAAGGGTTTTGTAGATGGAAAATTATTGAGTGTAAATTACATATATGTATGTAATTTACTCCCTAGTGAGATGCCAACAAAATATTGATATTTACCCACAACTTAACATGGCAGTACCCTAGTATATATACTTGAACTTGTGGTTAGAGCTCGACAACTGGACTCTGTACGTAGCTCAGTTGGTTAGAGCGCTGCACCGGAATCGCAGGGCCGCAGTTCGATTCCTGCCACGGACCTATAGTTGCATTTTTCGCAGTTGTTCCTGGTTAGGTCGAATAAATGTATGTAATTTACACTCAATAATTTTCCATCTACAAAACCCTTCAATTATTATCCTGTGGTATATAACTTTTGCATAATATTTTGCCTATATAAGCTTCTTTTCCTCTTCGCAAAAAATGTAAAAACCCATTTCATCACCGTTTTCAAATGCGGTTTATGTTTTCCACACTTTACTAATAATAATAATAATAATAATAATAATAATGCTTTATTAGCACTCCACAAGTGGCTCTTCTATAACTATAAACATATTCAAGGTGAACAAGTTCTCTTGCACATATTCTGGGCCATTTTTGTACTTATCTGAATCATGGACACTCAGCATAACTACATGCATTCTTCACCTAAGATTCTAACCGCCCTAAACATTTTTACTTTTCGGTTCCTTTTCCTTCGTTTTGTGCTTCTTTATTCTGACACGCGACTTGTAAGCAAGAATTGCCTATAGTAACCGCACAATAAAGTCATTGGCGTAATGCATGATGGTGAACTATGCAGATAGAGATAGGTGGATAAAATATCTATTTTTGTTCTTATTATTTCTATTCCTGTTTTCAACCACATGCAAAACAGGTTCTGAATGTGTATAGAAATGGAAAATATTACTGAACTTTAGCTTCAAGTTAGACGAATCAGTATAACAATTCTTTAAAAATGCGTCAAAAGACATACCGACCACAAATAAGCGCCGCACAGGACAGCAATAATATTAAAGAGCGCTTTTTCACAACGACACGACGCTTAATCGAAGCACCGTTAGACGGAATTGTTCGAGCTGAAAACAACTACAGTACATCTCAATATGTTCAAAGTGAGTATATTTCAATACTCTGTCGTTTAACTCACATGCCACGTCAAGGAACGTCCATTTTTTTAGTCCATATGTCCAAGTCGCATTTTGAAGCACGGATTCCAGTAGAATTATTATATTTATTCGTCAACATTATTTTCATGCTTGATCAAAATTGCAACGTTTGGAAGAAAGAATGAATATGGATGCTCGTTTTTACTTCGACAAAATGCAGGTCGAAGCATCGAAGGAATTTGATAAGAGAAGTTTACTTTTAAAAAAGTGGTAACCGTTTTGCGTGCGTAATACAAAAATATACAAAATTTACCAACTTCGCAGGGCTATATTTTCCACATTTTACAACATTTCGCAACCAAACTTGGCAATTTTACTAAACTTAGGATGCTCTTTCCAGCTGTACTGATACAATTTCCTAGTTCAAAAGTTAGTTTAATAGGGGAATGGTCCATTGTGTTGCACCTGTTAAGGCTTCCCGTGCACCTCATAGTGGTAAACATAATAAACTCTAAACTCAAAATCGTTCTAAAAATATAGATAATTGATAAATATATAAACTAACCTGTCTCTGAAAAGCTGACTGTGCAGGCTCTCCAGGAGCTATCTCCAAGTTGTCGGAATTTTCTGTTAATGCAAGATCCGAGGGTCAGTAAGTACCGATCAGGCTTTGTGATTGGTTGGTTATGACAATAAAAGCCAATATAAACTATAGAAATGGTCTTTCTAAAGAAAGAGTCATAAACACTGATCGCTTCACAAAGAAGATCAATCACAAAACATATTCATATTAGGTAGGTATACTTACCGAGATCCGATATTGCATCTCGAAGAGTTACAGATCTGTAGGGTGCGCTTTCCCTACATTCAATATTGGAGATGTACTAAATGGAGGTAAATGAAAATAAACGAGTGTGAGCCAGTGGCGGCGGAGGATTGGTTTGGTTGGAGGGCTAGACAAATTCGAGGAGGGTCCCGGGGCATTTCTTGCGTTTTGGGGACTTCAAAGATTTGAAGATTTTTAATGAGATAATGCCCTAAAATATAACTGACCAATTGTTTTATAGAGAACATAGGTTATAAAACGATAATTTGTGTGAAGTATTGATTGTAAGTAAGTTTAAACCGAGCAAAAACAGTAGTTAAAATTCCTACAAGCCAACCAGTTGTTCAATTTTTTTTATTCATGTAATCAATTTGTTACATAACTTATGTGGTCGTATTGTTTTTGATCTGGCAGTATATTTCCATTCTCCTATAATTCCTATAATATTTTATAATATTTTGCATTTAAAGTATGATGTTCGAAAACACTCATGAAGTTGTAGTTTTGATCTGCCAAATATTTGTATTAGATTACAGCACCGACCAAGAATAAGCTAAGAATAGGCCAACAATCAACAGTTTAAGGAATAATATGCAGACTTCAATTACATTTTCTTTTGTGTCAGGAGCATGAAAAAGTTTGAGCGAGTCGTGGTACGTTTCTCTTGGTTACACGAAGTTTCGTTTGCTTACAAGCATAGATTCTGGTGAAGTAATTATTGATTATTAAAAATAATTCGCCAATTTCCAGAAAGTAAATGACAATTAAATCGACTTGATTTGGCTTGTTATGTACTTCAATCGCATTTGAATCAGTAAGGGAGGTCAACCTTTCTAAATACCATATGAATATAGGTTTTTCAAATGCACTAATACAGCAGGCTCCAACACATCGCCATTTCCTTGCTGCTTGTTCATCATATCAAAAAAGGCGTTGGATAATGAAAAATTATAAGCTGAGCATAAACGAACTCGTACTTGTGCCCGCACTGCAATTTAATTTATCAACAAATTAAACTCTCTATTACCAATAAACTCTCTATTAACAAATTATTCTATAATAAACTACATTTTTAAAGTAGATCGACGAATTGAAAGCAGCATACATACCTTTACCTTGTCCATCGTCACTGAAAGGCTTGACGGAAAGCAATATAATGGTTCAGGGAACATGGGCAACCCGTAACCTGGTGCTGCTCCAATGACGAAAGCACGGTGCCGGCTTTGTGGGATACCATAGTTCCCGCATTGGAGAACACCAAACGTACACTAAAATCAAATATCACCTTTTGAGTTAACCATTACTACTGATGGTTAAATCTAGGATTGAATTTAAAATGCTTATTGTAACCTTTCAAGCAATTCATGGTTCGGCTCCACAATATTTATGTGAGCTAATTCGCATTAAGGAACACTCAGAGTATCATTTTCGATCAAATGATGAACTTCTACTAGCTGTGCCTTCATTCAAATCTCTATCTACACTTAGCGACAGAGCTGTCAAATTTTCACCCCCCAGACTGTGGAATCGCTTGCCAAGGGAAATTAGACATATACAGTCTATTAGTAATTTTAAAAAGCAATTAAAAACATTCTTATTTCGTATAGCATATGACATTACTTCTTAGTATTTTATGTTATTATAAGTTTTACATTGCAAATTTTTAGATCTAGATTTTACGGTTTCCTTATTTAGCTTAATTTATCAATTTGTAAAATACAGCGCATCTGAACATTTCGGGTATTTGAAAATATTATTTAGAAATAATTAATAATTCTGAATTTCACTAAGGCTATAGGGTTCGAAGAAAATATTTCACGAAAATATCAAAGAAATTGTTTTAATGTGAACGTGCATATAAAATGTTATGGTTGGCAAATTTGGCAATGCAATGAATTGAATGAAAAACTGTTTTGTGTCAGATTCCAACCAACCTCGCACACAGCACACAATCATATAAAATAATAGCTACTATAGTTCGGTTGGAATTTCGAAAGACAGTAGAAGTTGCCCCAAGACAAATTTCAGAACTTATTGCCGTTGTTGTAAAATTTTTAATAACGTGCAAAATGGTATAGGAAATTTGCGCTAATCAGAAAGAGTATATGAAAGTGGAAACTTAAAAGATTTTGTGTTCAATTTCGGCATTGAGTGAAATCAGAATTGCCAAAACCCACCGCTGAGTCACTTTGCCCATATTTGCCTTTACAGTACCACCTAGTCCCAAGAAAAATATTTATTCTTCACCATTTATTTTCCATATGCTCTACCGCGCTTCAATTGCCACTATTAAGATTTGTTGCACTGGCTCTACATTTGCCAAAATTTAATTTTAAGCTGTGGGTCTTTACGCGGATCAATCTACATGAAAAATTTAACAAGAACTTCGACTTTTCGAGCGAAACGTCGATGTTCTTGTTGAATTTTTCAGCTAGTTTGACCCTAAAAACCCACAGCTTATGTATATACAATTACCCCGCTAAAGATCACAGTTGAATAATTAAACTCCATTGTTTAATGTAATTCTATATTTTGAATGAATGTTTGTACTTTTACCTGGTAACCCATGTTCATCAACGTTGAAATGGTGATTTTTAAAACCATGTTCTTCTTAGCAGACAAGAAGTTTTTCACGTTCTCCATAATTAAGTATTTCGGGCGATAAAAGTCGCAATAGCTTAAAAAAGTTGCTATCTGGGAACTCTAAAAATAGCACCACAAAACATTCCTGTTAAAACGAAATTTTACGTGGGGTAAAAATAAATACCTGCATAAATTATACTCGGCAACCTATCAGGTACTCTTCAGGCACTGTCATGTGAATATCTAAAATCTGTTATATTATTCCTGCTGGGGCCATCATAATTCCCGGTCTCTTCTGAAGAGTAAATATTCAAAATTTTTGGGCATCTCGCTCGATATAACTGAATGTTGATGGTTTTGTAGATGGAATTTTCCAGCGAAAATTGTATACATATTTGTAGACCTAACCAGGAGCAGTTTCGAAAAATGCAACCATACATACATATACGAACCTGCGGTCCTGCGATTTCGGTACACCGCTCTGCCAACTGAGTTACATAGTTCAGTTGTCAGGAGCTAATCACAAGTTCAATTTAAGCTCTCACCTGAAGTAAGGAATTATCCTCATCTTGATAGCGATTTAAGACGCTAAATCCTTGACATGGTGGGCCACCAACAATTAGGTCAACTTCACCCGGCTTTGGAAGCTGTGAACACTCTGTATCTCCCTTAATAGAAGGAATTCAATGTTAAGGATTTGTTAGCCATTTACAATACCTCAATTTCGTACTGTATATGTTCACGACTAAGCCCTTGAATCGGGGACTTTTTGTAAGGGGGGGGGGGTCACGGGGAAACATCGAGGAAAAGGAACTTTAAAAGGAAATGGTTTCTCTAAGAGAAACTTACATCTAAACAACGATATTACACAGGAACGATATTATTGTGGAACCAAATTTGTAGACCTGGGGCCGGTTGTATAAAACTCTTAACTACGTTTTAACTACCCATTTTCTAGTTAAATGGTAGTTAACTTTAACCACGTAGTTAAGTGGGTTGTATAAAAACCTAGTTAGCGTTAACTGCAGTTAAAAAGTAGTTAAAGTTAACTATGCTCAAGGGCATAGTTTACTTCCCAAAGCGTAGTTAAATATGGCGTTTTGTAGGAGTGATGAACTTTAAATCTTTAATCAGTCAAAAAATACTAAAAGCAACGCTTACCGAGGGTTTTCAATCATCATCTTCCCTAGAAAGGTTTTTCTGATACTCGTGAGCTTTTAAAACGCTGTAATTTTGGTCTTTTCGACGAAAACGGAATATATTTTTTGCATAGGAAGACTTATCGATGACGAGAGGCAACCCATAACAAAGAAAAACAATCTCGTTTTTACCAAAGAACTGCAGTTTGACTTTCATGGTAAATACGCCTTTTTTGTAGACTTTATTGGTCTTTATGTCTTGTTTTCTTGCATATTTTTCAATATTTTGAATCAAAATACAGCCATTTTTGGTAAATATGAGTCCGCAGTCGTTTTCAAAATGCTTGTCAACGGTTGCTAGTCAGTGCTTACTTTGTGTTATTTCATGTTTAATCACCCCACGCGAACCCCACGCGCAGTTAAGGTGGCTCCCTACAGTAATGCATGAGATGATCGCGGGACGAGAGTCAAAAACGCGTGGCAAGTACGTGGACTTTCCCACGCAAATTCGACGATCAAAACAAAACAAAGATATTTCGCCCGGTTTTTTAAAATAATTTTTACCATTCTGAAAGATTTGTAATGAAAAAACTTTGAATAATCCTTAGTTTTATGTGACAAAGCATCAGTAACACCAATGACTGATTTTAACTATGATACAAATATCGCTTGGATAAAAAAAGCTTGACAGGAATATAAAAGTGAATTTTTCAAAAACATTTTAGATATAATGTTCACTAATAAGAGTTTATTAAACATTTATTAACTATTGTATAAAAACTGTTAAAGGTTATAAAAGTCGTTTAGTGATACTTGCATGTTTTTTACAAGTTAAACAGTAAAAATATCACAGTTCTATAGCAAAATACCGACTTGTTCATCTTCAGCAAAATTACAAAACTAGGCAAAGATATGTCCAGCTGTACGGCTGTTGAAGCTCGTGAACTGAGTAAATGGAAGGATTCAATTGGACTTAAATCGATCTAACCCTCCACAGTATTTCTTGGTTGTCCATGGCTCTCAAATATATTGAATAAACGTCAAAATCAAAAGATAAAAACAACATTTGCCACTCGTTTTTGCACGATGAAAGCACATCTTGCGCCCGCAAACTATCATTCACTAGTCAGCGACGTTTTTATGTAGGGCAAATTTCGTGAAGCTGTTGACCCAATTTTTCACCTTTATATGCGTTTTACTCTTTAGTTTTATCGGTAACCTATCTTCAAATTTTGACCATAAATTTTAATTTTGGTAAATTTTATATATTTCAATTTTAAAAAAAATCGCCGGTGTAGAAATCTTTATATAAAATTTTCGAGTTTAAAAAAATTGCACACTAGCGATTTAGATTAAACTTTCATAATAGTTTCAGAACATTATGCTTAAAACTTATATGAAATAAAAAAGATGGGTCACCGACTTTGTTTTTTAGATACGGGCAATTTTATGCGCATAGTAACCACATTTCAGGCTTACGTCTTGTTACCATGGCAACGATGACACTACCTGAACCGGGTTTTAAATATTCCATAGATGATGAATATTACCCTCGAGTATAAAAAACTTCGTCATCTGCGATAATACTCGTTTAAAAACGATTTATTATAAAGCTAAAATAACTGTAGGGAGCCACCTTAACTGTGTGATTAGTTAACTACCCGACTAACTACGTTTTGTGCAACGCAGTTAAGTCATGTAGTTAACTAATTATAGTTAAGGATTTAACTACGGTAGTTAACGCTAACTATAGTTAACTTTAACTACATTTTTATACAACCGGCCCCAGAGCATGCGCAGTTAAGTGAGCACACGTCATTAGTATTAAGTAGTCCAAAGTTTACGTGCTTCATGACTACGCGGCATGACAATAATATTTGTTCAATAAAAATACAGATGCTTTCTCGACTTACCTCCAGAAGCTGTTTTAATAGAACGTTGCAATCACCACGAATAACATCAGTGTCAGGATGGTTGATATGGAAAGCTTCTGCGGCATTTTCATTTATATCGATTGCCCACAGGGTCTCAGCAACTCCTGCTTGATGGAGACCCTCTGAAAAACCTATATAATGATATATTTTGTAAATTAGCCAAACAAAAATTATATTTCTGGGCAGTGGGTTTGTGCCGAATTGACGCGGCGACGCGCGTTACTACTTCATGTAAGGAACACAAAATAGTTTGAACAAATATATCGGCTGATATACCATATGTCACGTAGTTATTCTAGGTGGTGCTTACCCTAACACAACCCTTGACCCTAACACCAAGCCTATCCCTATAACATCATCTAATTATTTAACTCAAACTATTATGCGTTCCTAACATGAAGTAGTAAGGGCGACGCGGCTTTTTTTCTTAATTTTTCTTGATTTCGCATAGATATTCATGGACCGTATTTGTAAAAAAAAACATTGACGCGCACAGTTAAAAATGACGAACGTGCTGACCAGAAACAGAAGTTTTTTTTATGATGCCTAACTTCCGGCTCCGTATTTAACTAAATCCAATACTAAATCCAATATTAAATCCAGATCAGTGATAGGCATCCAGTCCCTGAGTCACTTCTAGTTGGGTAATGTCCTCGCTTGATTCAAATTCTTTAGGATGGATGACACTCGAAGCTTTCCTGATTTATTACTGTTACCAAACTCTTTCCACAATTGGTTTATTACATATATGAGACTTTTCCATGAGATGCCGGCGCTTGTAGGGAAACTTAATCGTCCATTTTAATCGATTGTTCATAAGGCAGATATCCGACAGTTTATCGTCGCCATTTTGTGATACCATGGCAAATATGCTTTCCTGTACCCAGGGACGTCGCGAAAAGCAACTTAGCTTATATTGACTGATAAGCACTTCATCTTGCAAGGATATAGTGGATCAAGAATAATCAAGGTGAGGTTTACTGGTTTAGCTAGATATTTTCGTATTTATGCGCAAAACAAAACAGAAAATGTTGATTGTTAAACCGGATGTCAATTTGTTGGTCAATAAGTATTTTGGTTTTTGACTATATACTTTCGCACTTTCAGCTTATAAGTGACCAATTATTTTGACCAAAATTGTTCCAGTTTGACCAACTTTTCCCGCTTAAAATTATTGGGGGGGTGTAACACCCCCCCACACCCCCCAGTAGCGACGTCCCTGCCTGTACCTTTCCGTTTGGATCTTCACTCACTCTACAATTACCGAACAGTGTAATCCGACTATATTTCCGCCAAGCGTAATGACTTTTTCCATTTGCATGGTAAGTTATGCAATTTTATAACCTAATCTTTAGATACAACAGATATATGGTGTAAGGTATTTACAGTCTCAAGTTGATTCCCATAGTTGGACATTAAAAGGAGTATAAGATAAAATATAAGCCATTGGATCCGTATCCATTAGCAGCTTTTAAGGTTTCATGGAATAAAATCAAAATCGAGAATAGTACATTTTGAGAAGGAATAGAACATACCACCACAACCAGCAAAAATATCCAATGTTCTCAATTTCTGAAAATCTGGATTGCTTTCTTTATTTTCATCCTGGTAAAATATCAATGCAATTAAGATACAATAATTATAGAGCGTGAAAATGTATTAAAATTATAGAAATTATTCAATATAAATTCCACTAAAATTTTGTGTTTCTAAGTGCATGCATTGTTCTTAAGTTCCTTACTAATTTTTTCGTTAATAGCCACGATAGCAATTTTGTCGCGATTAAATTATGTATGGTTATTTTAAAAGAAGAATTTTCTAAAAGATTTTGTCATTTATTAACTATGAACATTACAGATATACAGGTTGACGTTTACAATCATTGCACTTCACATACCACTTGATCTAACAACTTTACCCTTCCCTTGGGAACGTCTTCGAATTTTAACGTCGTTGAATTGTATACCTGGAAGAACAAATAAATGTGGAATGAAATACAGAAATGGAATCGTCTATTGGGAGTATCTTAATTGTACTAGATTCTGTTTACAAACTCCGTTGATGATTTCCAAATTTCGTTTGATCCGTTCACGATTAAGACTATTAGAAAGTGGTTTTTCCGTGTCATATGCTCAGATTGCTCATATTCTGTTAATTAAGAAATTTGTGAGCTACTAGCGATGCGTTTGTTCTGTTTGATCAAATTCAACCACAACGAGAGAGAGGTCATTTATTCCGTTCCCGAACAGTTTCAAACTTTAATGTTAGTAATCTCGAATGTCCAATGATCTATTTTACCTTTCGATTAATTAAAAAAAGGCTACTACTCATAGGGGATCGAATTTTGTCCGATGTCACGGTTTAATGCAGGACCCTTTAGCAGGTAACATGAATTATGTGCATTCATATTACGTGCCGGTCAACGTCTCTTACGCCATGCAGTTGTATAGAGACTAAATTTGATGCAGTACAATTGAACGTTAATTAATGGTATTTAACAAATACGAAGAAATAATATACACTGGTTCACAAAATGGCCGTGTGAGGGTCAATCTAAAATTATAGTAATCGTATTAAGTGATATCGAGTGTTATTAATAGGACCCGATGTGTACGATCTATAGGACCAGCAAGAATGAAAGGCTTAAAAACGTTTTCTTTCGCGTATATTTTGGACCGATTTCCCAGATACTTCTTTTACATTGGCAATAGTCAAGTACAACTTTCTTTTCGGCGTTTGCTATAATGTCTGTCTGTTTTATATTTCTAACCTATACATGCAAATTGCATCATCTGATGATGATGATGATTTGAATAAAAATGTTAACCCTTTTCGGAGCTAGTGTCCATTGTTGTGTATTTTCTAAAATTACTCAGTGGAAACCGTAACATGCAAATTTGTATGGTCTTTTGCGCATCAAATGAAATTGTGCACAAGCTATCGCGAATCACAAATTGCACTTTTTTCTCGGCTATATTTATGATTCGTTTGTAATTCAACTTTTCATATCGTTATTTTGCGTTCTACTGCGGTCTTCGCAAAAATCCTTAAACAAATTTTATGTTGACATTAATCACATTATGACATTATGGTGCTGTACGGTAATATATACTCAGAATATTTGTGCATCAGAACATAAAATACACTGAAATTAACAACATTTTGAGATTTAATTCTATAGACATGAAATGTTGTCCATACCTTCGTATAATAAAAGGTATCGGGCCCTTTTATAGTTCCTTCTTGAATACTTCTATCCGATTCGGACTTATGGACGACTTTGCACTTCCGAACAACTTCTTGTACATCGATGGTGGCTTCTAAAATTCATATTTTCGGAATCTTATTGAAATTCCTATAGGCATTAGATTTTGACACAAATATATTCTATAGAAATCCCAGAATCCTATAACAATTCCAATTAAACAGCAAATTTTCTATAGGATTTCCCATTGGATCCTATAGGAAATTTACTCCTATTAAATATTGGCCCATTCCTATAGGAATACCTATAGGATTCTATAGGTTTTTTGGAAGGGAATTATCTACGACACCGACGTTAATATCATTGCTTAGACATGTCGCACACCTAAAAAAAACTAAAGCAACATTCATCCGTTTATAGTTAATAGAGATGTAATGGTTAGGAAACTCGACTTTCGCTTTTTTACTATGTTTTTGTTTGCATTTGTGCACGGTCACGGTTAGTGAATATATTGTAGTTTTATGAATCGGCCAATAGAAATGTTTGGGCTTAATCTACATTATTTAATGATGTAAAACAAAAGATTTGTGCAATGTCAGGTACCGTTCAACATGCTTTGTAATTTGACGAGTTTCCTATCATGTTATCTTTATTAACTATGATCCATTGTCACATCAAATCTTTTTGGTAATTATAATTTGAGAATAAGCTACAGGTTTTAATGCAGAAGCAACGGGGCTAGAACCGAATGTATTTTTGGTATAGTTATAATTATGAAAGATTCAACGTTGTTTATATTTTAGTGTCAAATTTCTAGCCAATGAAAATGCTTGGCGCTACAAATTTTCAGGAATATGTGACTTGACAATATCAAATAAAAGTAATGTAAACAAGTTTTTTCTCTGATGATATCAAAGCATTCATAACGGCTTTGTGTGTTTCTCCATTCTTTTGTGCTTGAAATTCTGCTCAATTCGACATAGATTTTGCCAAAAATTAACGAAGTCGAAGACGGGCAATTTTTCTTTGAAGGTCAGCATGCGTACATAATGAGAATTTGTAAATTAATCGAGTTTTTAAATGTCTATTTTAATATAACATTTATAAAAGAAATAGAAAACATTTTTCCTGTATTTCTATGCACTTATAGAACACTTGTGGGAGTTTGGGAGAACTCAAGTACAAAGTAGAATGGTTTTTAAAGTATATCACAGCTAGGTTTTTGCTGAATGTAACGATATAAATGAGGATAAAACGAATAATTTTCAAAATAAACACTGGAGTGGTTGAGCCGTTCGGAAAAAGGTTTATACATGTACATTTCAACAGCGAGAAAACGCTGCCTTTCATGGAAGAAAAATAGCTAGTGTATTTGTTATCGCTTACCTTTAAAAATGTCAAAAATATACCTCATAGTTTTTTTCATTTAAAACTTTGAATCAGGCTCAAAAAAACGACTTTTGTTTTAAATTCGGCAGCTTGCGAAGAAGTCATTTTGAAAAAAAATGATAGTCACTGGGCAGTGACTATCACTTTTTAGAGGCTCAATTTGGACCAATCAGAATGCAGGAAAAGCAATAGACACCTCACAATTTCTACTAAAACTGTATAGAAACACGGAAATTTTCCCGCCAAAATTTAAATTCATAAAAAAACCCAAATTTAATGCGAATTATAAAACTTTGAATACTATTTAAAAACAATTTTAATGCTTTTACACATTTTGACTGTTAATTTTCAAACAGAGTTGTTTTCTTGCAGCGAAATTGACGAGCAAAGATCAGCATGCGTACGTAATGAGAATTTGTAAATTAATCGAGTTTAAAAAATGTCTTTTGAGTTATATTATAAAAGAAATAAGAAACATTTTTTCCTGTGTTTCTATACACTTGATCATGATCTAGTCGGTCTCAAAATGTTCAGTCGGTCTCAAGATATTCATTGTTAAATTTATTAAATACTTTTTGGCAAACTTATTGTACAGGAAGCTAAACTTATTCTTATCCGGAAAAACTACGTATACATTGTTTTTGCGATATAATTTGAACTTTTTTACTTATTTACACCTACAAATTGGAATAAAAAATTTGTTCAGAACGCAGGAGATCGTGTCTACGAGGTCCTAGATTTCAAAATTTCCCAGAGGAGGATTCCCGCGCACCCCCCTGCGAATGGGTGTCCCACTGCATCAGTCGTCCTATTCTGCTGGATCTGCCTCTGTGTACACGAGTTCAGTAAAAACATGAAACGTAACTTACGCAAGTTGAATTGTGCGGCTACTCGTGCGCAAGTCATTGCATTCTATTGTATTATAAGAATAGGTAATAGATAATTAATCAAAACTTACAAAGCGCGGACGCTTGATAAATATATGACTATATTGATTAAATTTAATAATTCATTAATTCACACCAACGAACATATGAAAGATAAACTGTCTTGATCAGCTTCCACTCAAAATTGTCATTATGATACTAGCGACACCATTCAAGTCTGTGAATTCTGTCCCTAATAATTTTAGCACTGACAGCACTGACAGCACTGACAGCACTGACAGCACTGTGTACGTCATTTCTAAAAACTAAAGGCAGTATGACAGGAACTCTTAAGCGCAGTACTCAATGTGACTGAATGTCAGAGAACAAGTTTCTGCTCAATTTCCAATTAGTGTAATTAGATATAAAAACTTTTTTTCTTATACAAGGTGAGGTCATTAGTATGTGTGTACATGTTTTGTTTATTGAATTGTGTTGCCATTCAACTTATTAGAGCAGCACACGTAATTTGGGGGGGGGGAGGTGGATGTCGGTCTGGATTTATGAGTCGGTCTCATTTCGAACTTCACCCCCCTCCCCCTAGATATGTACGCCCCTGCTCTCATGCAAACTGCCACTTGCCAACTCTCATCAACTTTCATCTTCGTTTGACCGGGGCTTAACGCCATAATATATTGACACTTTCTGCAAAAGAGGAAAGAACTTACCTTCATAACTCCAGTAAAGAAAGTTGTAGTCAGCTGAGTAACCAGATTCAACACCTTCGTGTGTATTCTCCGGTCTAATGAAGAAAAAGAAAATGAACTGAAGGACGCCATTTAATTAAAAGCTTTTGAAAGCTATATCATAGACATTGATTTAAATCACTACCTGTAGAACTTTCTTATAATTAGTTCAATTTTTGTGTTGTCATTTGTTGCTTTAGAAATAGAGATGATTTGACCTTGAAAGAATGGAAAGAAAATATTTCTTTTCATGTTTCTCTACATATATATATATTTGTCCATCATAAATAACATTTCTCTCATAATAGTAATATAGTATCTACTAATAGAAATAGTCCACTAAGGCATCAAAATTCTCACAGCGCTTCCTAAAGGTAATAGCAATAATAGCAATGATTTTGGCTACTGTAATATGCATATTACTAATTATAAAGTATATAGATAAATATATATTACTTCAATTATTTTAGCTTAATTGACGAGCGGTTGTGCCAATAGCAATATTTTCCTGAAACTGATTTTCAATGGAAAAGCTTTTGAAATACATTTTGATACAAATTAAAACCGAAATTGAGCATTTTTATAAAAATCACTCCAAACACTCGACGTTTTCACTTTGCACAATTCACAAATCTATTAATTTGAGTCAACCTTACAATGTAAAAACGGTAAAATATTAAACCAATTTAAATTGGTTAACCAAAATTTTGGTTGTTTTAACCAATCAAATATTGGAAGGTGTTAGTAGATGGAATACTCGAACGGAAATTTATATACATTTTTTTAGACCTAGCCAGGAGCAGTTGCCAAAAATGCAACTTAGGCCCTCTGGCAGGAATTGAACCTGCGGCCCTGCGATTCCTATGCAGCTCTCTAACCAACTGAGCTACAGAGTTCAGTTGCTGAGCGTTAACCGCAAGTTCGGTATATAAGATGGGAGTGCTGCCAGTGTATGGTGTATGGGTAAATATGCCGATATTTTTCGGAAGTATGCGGAAATACTTAGGATTGTTTCTTGTTCATCACAGAAAATATTCCTTACACAGTAGAACCTAGCCTACGGTGTATACCCTCACTTCGTTTCTCGTGGGGGTCTGCGCAACAACGAAGAAAAGCTTGCCCGGCTTACCTCACGTCCATTTCTGGTTTTGACTAAATTAACGTTTACTCTATCTATTGGATCAAATCTTAGCGGATGGTAACTGTGTTCACGGACATAATGGTTCTGCTAAAAATGTTAGCAAGAGGATTATACCCTACTTGCTCTTGCATCCTCATTTTCTCAACAAACTTTAAACATGCAATATGTCGACGATTAGCTAATGTTTCCAAACCAGACCGTACCAAGGAATCTTCGTAAGCTTGGGATAAGTTAATTTACCCAAAACCTGAAACGGATGTGACGTAGGCCGGGCAAGCTATTCTTCGTTGATTCGTAGACCCACACGAAACGTGTTTCTGCTGGGGGTCTACGCGTAGGCTAAGTAGAACCCCGCTATATCCAACTCGCTTATCTCGAACTCCACGAAAATAAACCCATTTCCCTTGGAATTGCCCATACTACTTCAATCGTTTTTACTCGGTTATCTCCGCGAAGCCGGTTAACTCGAACTCCCCGCTATCTCGAACTAATTTTTCTTCCCTTGACCGAATATTTACCCGGTTATCTCGAACATTTATGACTTCAGTTCGTTGTTTTCATAATGTATGTTGACTATTATAAAGAATGCACTCTGTCAGTTAGTCAAATAGACTGTATTGGCAGTGTTTATTGTATATTTCACAAATGACAGTCCTACCAATACGTCATTGGTCAGTCACGTTAATTCAATTTCATTTCATAATTATGAAACATAACTTTTTTCATTTAACACTGATTCGGTTATTTCAGATCCAGCTATCTCGAACTTTTCGTTATCTCCCTTGGCTGTTCGAGATAACGAGATTCTACTGTATATTAAAATAACCCGTAAAGCTTACCAATACGAAACGGTTGGGGAATGACTTTCTTTCTCGTGGCTTTTCGCTTTCTGTAAAGTTCGGGATACATGTCTTCGTCCTTTTCAATAAAACGACAGGAAGAATCGTAGTTTGATTTGGTTTTTAAACAAATTTTAACACTCAATTAATGCCTACTATTTACCTTTTCATCCAAATTGTTGACCACAGATTTGGGTTCAGCTGGTGTGACGCTAAAAATATATTAGATGATAGTATGTATATGTATATATATATCGTATCTATAGACGTATACCAAGCTTCACTGACGAGACGTTGGACGCCGAAACATACATTGTCTGAAGATTGAACTATTTACGCTCCTTCACTTTAGTGTTGTTGAGCAGTCTGTGAAGTTAATGGATGTCTACCAGCAATAATGCAAATCTCACTTCCCTTGTAGGCGTTTCAGAACTCTGGCCCAACCGCCCCATGGCAGTTTGCGCATTTCTGGATACGTTGATATCACTGTGTTGTATCATATGCGTTTGGTGAGAGCAAACTCTCATATGTGTATATAAATACGGTGGTCATTTCGTATCTAGACGTACCAAGCTGCATTGACGAGGCGTTGGAAAGAGGGGACGAGGTTTTACCCTTTCCAAAAATTACTCAATTATGTGACTTGTTCACATATAGAAAATATGTTTCACAGCGTACAATAACTATTGTTTTTCCAAAAAAGGAAACCATTGTTGCATGCGCGCGCTGATTATGTCAGCAGCTGAAATAACGTGACCGCTACTGAGATTTAGCCGGGGATTGTTTGCCAATCAGGAACGAGAATAAGGTTAGAATGTATAATAATTAACATTATATTATATTATATTATATTATATTATATTATATTATATTATATTATATTATATTATATTATATTATATTATATTATATTATATTATATTATATTATATTATATTATATTATATTATATTATATTATATTATATTATATTATATTATATTATATTATATTATATTATATTATATTATATTATATTATATTATATTATATTATATTATATTATATTATATTATATTATATTATATTATATTATATTATATTATATTATATATATTATATATATTATATTATATTATATATATTATATTATATTATATTATATTATATTATATTATATTATATTATATTATATTATATTATATTATATTATATTATATTATATTATATTATATTATATTATATTATATTATATTATATTATATTATATTATATTATATTATATTATATTATATTATATTATATTATATTATATTATATTATATTATATTATATTATATTATATTATATATATTAATTATATTCATATTCATATTATATTATATTATATATATTATATTCATATTATATATATATTATATTATATTATATTATATTATATTATATTATATTATATTATATTATATTATATTATATTATATTATATTATATTATATTATATTATATTATATTATATTATATTATATTATATTATATTATATTATATTATATTATATTATATATATTATATTATATTATATTATATTATATTATATTATAATATATTATATTATATTATATTATATTTATTATAATATATTATATTATATTATATTATATTATATTATATTATATTATATTATATTATATTATATTATATTATATTATATTATATTATATTATATTATATTATATTATATTATATTATATTATATTATATTATATTATATTATATTATATTATATTATATTATATTATATTATATTATATTACGTTATTTTACACTACACTACACTACACTACACTACGTTACGTTACGTTACGTTAAATATCTCTACATTTTCTATGAGTTATATTAAAAACTCTCAAAGTATGTTCTACGAGCTTTACCAACCCAGATAAATTTGTACTATTAAAATTATATATGTTCAAATTTACAAATCGAGTTTCGGACTTGCGTAACCAGATGCATGGCGGAAAATATTTTAGCTGATTATAAAACAATTTCGAGATGTTTGTCACGTTGTTTGACACAACGAGTTTTAACAGAAACTAAATTGAATTTAGCCTCATTAGAAATGCAGTTTTGAGTATTTTTGTTTCTGCTCGGTAGCTTCAACTAGCTTGTGCCTAGTGATCCAAGTGAATGCTGAAAAGGTGAACATGCCTGTCGAATAAAACATACATCCTACCTAAAATTAAAAGCATCTGATGTGAGGTACACCGTATCGTCAATTTCATATTGAACACCACGCAACGAGAACGATCTATAGAAAAAGAAAACAGAGAAATAATGTAAAATGATATAAGCATAAATGTCAACTTCCAAATTTTGCATACGTAATTTTGGTATACGGTAGCGAATGTTAGCACTTGCAGCCGGTTAGCACTTGCATCCTCATTAAAACTATGCCTGAGCTCCCTCCCCCTCCCTCCCCCCCCCCCCCTATGTCTACAAGATCATGTATCTGGCTCTAGCATAAAGTAGCTTCACCATCTATATAGAGTGCGATTAAGGCATTCAGAATCTTGTATTTCAAATTAAATCCTTTCTTCATTTAAAAGATTATTATTGAATTTATTCATGTTTAGCATTGTTGTCACCCCTATGCCTTGTCAATCCCCCCCACACACACATGCCATGTCAATCCCTCCATTTCGAGAGCACCTTTCTTAGCGTTCCAAGACTACACCACTGGGTTATTATTATGCAAGGGTTCCACACTAACCAAAGGCAGGAACATGACAATGAAGGATATTCGATTTTAAATGTTCAATTTTTTAAAACAGAAGGTAAGATATTGTTGGCGTCGCCTATACAGCTCCGTCCACGCAACCAAATCCATAGACCAATACTCATGCAGTCAACAGCATAAATTTACCTGAATAATTCCCTGCTTGGACCTGCATTATTAGACGCTAATGGCTCGCCCAACATAGGTGTGTCAAACTAAATGAAAGGAAACATCGTTTAACATAGCGGGTGCTGCTATTTTCATCTAGATCTTAATTTTGTATACAGCTCACTAATTTTACAGTTTGAAAACAAAAGATTAATGATAAGTAGGTTTCATGGCATCATAGATTGTTTATGATGTCATTTTTGAAACAGGAGGGCGATAAATCATTATTATATAATTCAAAGTAATATCGATCGCTTTGCGCTGTCAACCTGAAAGAGCTTCATTTGCGTATGAGATCAAATTTGCTGGTCACAAAAAGATGTGTTATGCCTTTCTCCTTCCTTAAAATGCTCATCTAAATACCTATGTATCTGATACGTTTTTGAATAAACCTTTAAAACAAATACATACGAACAAAAAGATAACATCACAATTACAAATTGACATCGCAATGCGAATGATATACGTTCCTATGTGACCGGCTGCGCGACTATTCACAACGGGCAAGATTTCAACAATCCAAGTACACGCAGAAACGTAATAGCCTGCGTTATCTTGCTTTAAATGCTACAGATCTAACCTTGATCTTGGCACTGTTAAGTAGTTTGAAGCCTCGAAATCTTCTGCCTCTTCAACCTATTATTCTATCTTATCGTATTAATCCAAGAATAACATAAATACCTGCGTTTTTCTTCTCAGTCTCACGCAACTAATGCATTCTTCCTCTTCATCCTTTCCGTAATCCTCTAACTTCTGTTCGAAACGAGCATACTTGTCGTCATACCTTTACCAATATGAAAACATTGGCCTATAATACCCATGCATATACACATTTGCATCATCTACACTTATTGGTTAAAAGGTCATGCAGGAAGAAAGTCTGTAAAGGTAGTCTTTCGTATGCTGAATTTCAATGTCTGAATAGATAATTGTTCCTTTTTTTAATATTTTCCCCTTAAATCAATATTGGCATTGTAATGATAATGATGATGCAATATTGTAAATTTTCGTTTATGCAATGTGGAAGTATTGAAAATTGCATGATGGAGAATAGCAAGAACGAAAACAGTTTATATTCAACACGCTGAGGTATTTTTATACTTCATAGGTTGATAAAAAACACCTTCAAAATAAGTATACTTCAAAATCTAATTTTCACATATAAAGGAATCTAAAAATGGCATGCAGAATATTGGGGTTGCTACCACCTTTCTAGTACGTACCACATCCGATAATAATATTGGTTTTCCTCATCGTCGATGTTATTCGAACTATTAACGTATCTTCCGCCACCAGTGGAGAGCCAATTCTCGGCAGGATCTCTATATTTAACCTAAACAAATTCGGTTGTGAGGATGTTTTGAAAGGTAGTAGGATATGATTATTCTTATACATGGATATAATCAACTGTGTAGGAAAATTCTAAATTTATTACCGTGAATACTGAATAATGTACATACAAACGTACCACACATTTTTCCATGATGGACCCTAATGGGTTATCATCACATTGATCAATGAGAAAAAGTTCCTTTGGATCACCTGTATTGCCAAGAACTGTGTCCCAACAATGGCTAGATTGACCGGAAAAAATAAGTTAACATACATGCACTCATCCAACAATGCATGGCTGTAATGGCATGAAAAAGATTCAACGTATACGTTTTAAACCAAAACTAACGGTTTTATTGTTATTGAATTATTTTTAGGAGTGTAGTGTATTTAAAAGTCGCACACAATTTGATTGGCTGATGACGTGGCAGGATTTACGAGTATTGCCCGCGGGCATTACGAAATTTAAATGTACTGCGACAGTTTTAAAACAAACAAATTCTCTGAAGGTATTTTATAATGAGCGAAAACGAACAAAATATGTACTAAAATTTGACAAAAGGAAAAATTATCCATGATTAGCAATTTTAGATGAGGATTTGTCCTCTTCATTCTGCGATAAGTCAGTCAGGAACGTCTCAATTATCTTTTGTTGTTTTGAGCAAGCAAAGGGCTATAAAATTAATTTGTAGATGGCCAGGAGGAATTTAAATATTTTTAAAGCATTCGAAAGAAACAAAATCCATTGCATGCCATGCATAAACAAAATATATGAATATACGAAGAGCTAACAACTTGTTTTCGTAAGAATGTGATTAAATAGTAATACATAATATACACCAGATATCAAAAGCCTACCTTAACCACCGTCCATGAAACAGTTTCTCCCCTTCGTTGTTTTCCCACATTGAAATTACTTTACAAATATACGGCGGCACTTTGGGATCCGTAGGACATACTTTAACATAATCACCAACATTAACCTATACAGAAAACAAGGTATTGGATTACCTTTTTAACGCATGCCACATTGGATTTCTCATGAGGTCTCTGCAACACCATTTTCTGCATTCTGAGGCAATATTTTAACTAATATCTAAACGTTATAAGCACATGGATTTTTCCCATTGATTGGAAAGGGGCACTTTCAAACAAGAAGAACGGGCACTTCATTTCAGAAAATGAGCACTTCTTCTGCACATGTGAATTGTGAACAGTTTCGTATTCTATTGAAATAGGCATATAATTCTTTATAAGTCTACTTTCATTACTATCCATTGTACTACGCTCAGATTTTCTAGGATATAGGCTCTCTCGCAGGAATGGAACCTGCTTACTTTCATCGTCGGTAGTTTTCACACAAAATTTATAATTATGATATGTTTAACTTAAATATATCTGTTGAAAGTAATATATTGAATTAAACATGAACACACGATCACGGTCGAGCTTTCTGCTTATTGCTGCCAATACGATTTTATTCATCATTATAATTTATGCATTAGCTTAAATTAGAATATTTTATCAATTCATCTAATTTCTTAACTATATAAGAACATGTACACTCCGGCCTGAAACACAACAGGAAATAATCTGGTACTATTATACCGTCTATTTGAAGAGAGGATACAATACCTGTTCGTCATTGACAAGCACATTGGAGTAATACTTTCTTTCCTCTTCAAGTTTCAAAGGATCGCCAATCCACTTCAGCATAGTCTGAAATTGATTTATTGTTCATTAATTACCAGCATTTGTAATTTCTATTTATTAATCATACACGCATGTGTTGTGATTATTGACTACTGTATGTAGCTTTCAGAAGGTTATTCAAGTCTTGATGTTGCAGGTTTTTGTATATGGAAAATTCCAAAAGACCTAACCAGGAGAAGTTGCGAAAAAATGCAACTATGCTGCAAGTAGTGTCCTCTGAAATATATTCAATATAGGTAATGTCTTATGAAATACATGCAATGCATGTAGGTAGTGTCCTATGAAATACATGCAATATAGGTAGTGTCCTCTGAAATATATTCAATATAGGTAGTGTCTTATGAAATACATGCAATGTAGGTAGTGCCCTATGAAATACATGCAATATAAGTAGTGTCCTATGAAATACATTCAATATGGGTAGTGTCCTATGAAATACATGCAATATAGGCAGTGTCCTATGAAATAATGCAATATAGGTAGTGTACTATGAAATAATGCAATATATAGGCAGTGTCCTCTGAAGTACATGCAATATAGCTAGTGTCCTCTGAAATACATGCAATATAGGTAGTGTCCTATGAAATACATGCAATATAGGTATAGTGTCCTATGAAATACATACAAAATAGGTAGTGTCCTATGAAATACATGGAATATAGGTAGTGTCCTATGAAATACATGCAATATAGGCAGTGTCCTATAAAATACAGGCAATATAGGTAGTGTCCTATGAAATATATGCAATATAGGTTGTGTCCTATGAAATATGTGCAATATAGGTAGTGTCCTATGAAATATGTGCAATATAGGTAGTGTCCTCTGAAATACATGCAATATAGGTAGTGTCCTATGAAATATATGCAATATAGGTAGTGTCCTATGAAATATGTGCAATATAGGTAGTGTCCTCTGAAATACATGCAATATAGGTAGTGTCCTCTGAAATACATGGAATATAGGTAGTGTCCTATGAAATACATGCAATATAGGCAGTGTCCTATAAAATACAGGCAATATAGGTAGTGTCCTATGAAATATATGCAATATAGGTTGTGTCCTATGAAATATGTGCAATATAGGTAGTGTCCTATGAAATATGTGCAATATAGGTAGTGTCCTCTGAAATACATGCAATATAGGTAGTGTCCTATGAAATATATGCAATATAGGTAGTGTCCTATGAAATATGTGCAATATAGGTAGTGTCCTCTGAAATACATGCAATATAGGTAGTGTCCTCTGAAATACATGCAATATAGGTAGTGTCTTATGAAATATATGCACTATAGGTAGTGTCCTATGAGATGTACAGTGTCCTCAAAATACAAAGTAATTGTAACCGCCATTTGGTAAAACTTTATTTAACTACGCTAACCCTTACAGCAAAAGCTGATTTTGAAGATGGGCGTAGATGTGAATATTCAAAATTACATTAAAAATTACAAGAATTACACTAATTGCAATTACACTAATTGCAATTGTAAGACATACAATAAATAACATAAACAATCAGGAAATTTTAATTAATTAATTAACTTAACCGACCAGGTATCTCGTTACTTGCATTAAAAGCAATAACAGATTTCCTATTCCTTAATTCGTCTGGAAGGCACTTCCACAGTTTAGCCCCTCTATAACTTAGACACTTTTTAAGATATTCAGTCTTAGGATTTTGCAAATAAAGTTTAGTGGAAGAGCCTCGTAAGTTATAATATCGAGAGGAAGACGTCTGTTGAAAAAATATCAGTTAGCATTTTTGGCGCTAGATTATACTTTATTTTATAGATTAAACTTGCTACAAACTGAGTTCTGCGTTCACCCAAGGGTTTCCATTCCAGTTCATTTAGAGCAAGTTCAGATTGACCATGTTCATTTTTACGACCCATGATAACTCTATAGCAGCCCTATTTTGTAATCTTTGGAGACGATCAGAAAGATAGCAAACAATTTAGACATAATCCAAATGATGAAGATTGTTCAAACTGCAGCAATCAACAGTTAAAAATGTGAAAATAGAAGAACACCGGTTTGTATTGTCGGATGACGAGTCAAATCATATTTATACCTCAGAATGTAGATAAATATTTTGACCGTAAAAATAAATCGTATATATACCTCAAATGCGATGTTTCCGTCATCGGAATAACCGTCTATTTCTGCATTCTCCACCATATTAACAGACCTAAGATAAAAAATTAAACAATTCGTATCAATTTTCAATTTAATGTGTTATATTGGGGGGAATTCACACCAGAATTCAGAAAGGACGTATACCTTTTGAGCTGGTTTGTTGTTTTAGGACAAGGCTCGAAGAGTCAAAAACTCAACAGTATTATTTTTGGAGTTTTCAGTTTACTTCGGAAGATCAAAATAGAGAAACGAATTACATCATGATTGTCTCCTAATATTTTTATTGACCAAAAAATGTTCAGAAACAATAATACATTAAATATAAATGCTTAATTGCATTGGCGTGAAACTTTCTTAATTAAAACGGTCGAACAACAACAGAAATACGGTAAAACTTTTTAAACTTAAAAAATACATATTTTATAGATTGGGTACGCCTGAAAAATTAGCACCTAAATGAAACTTAGGTGCATCTTTAAGGCACACTTGTTATAGAATAACTCTCTCATGTGTGGCCGCCATGTTGGATTTTCGTTGTTTCGGGCAGCATCACGTCATTCAATGTAATGTCACGTCGTCACTGATTGGCTGTAAATAAACCTAATTGTTGCAAGTTAACACACAAACTTCACACTCGATAGCAATATAGAAACAGTTCCTTTCGGTTTACCTCGCTGGCAGTTTTTTTCAGCAATTTTGTGCGCTAATTGTTCTATAATTTTCAAATAATTAGAAAGTAAATAACGGTAAACATTTTTACAAAGTTGCCGCATTTTGAGTAATGACAGGTTCTAAAAGCTCCATGTAGTGTTAGTTTCATGCAATAAAATATTGTACATGCAGTTGTACACTGATTTCCTGCGGTTTTGCAATGTCAAAGTAAGTCGTAACTCGTAAACAGGAAGTTTTGAATGGCAAAATGCAGGAATTGATCGTATGACGTCTCTCTATATCATCCTCGATGCGAGGGTATTAATTCCGCTCGGATATTTACATCCGAGTATGTGACAACATAGCGGATCTTAAAATGTATTTTAGTATTAATTCAAATTAACACGTTATAGAATAAGAAACAACATATTAAATCTCAAAAACTTCATATAAAAAACGAGTGCGAAGAGAATTATAAAAAACTGTTAAAAAAAAAGTTGAAGTTTTATAAAAATTTCGAAATGTTTTGTGAGACTTCTAAGGTTGAATTTTACAATAAATCAAAGCTAAAAGAGTACATAATAACATACCTATTTTATATAGTTGGGCAATTGATAATTTTATAGTTAAAATTAACAAATCTTATCAATATTTTATCATTTTGTACAAAATAAAAGAAATATACGTTACGCAGTTTTGCGTGTTACCATGGTTACAGTAATCGACTCAGTACTTTTGGGGGAGTAAATTGTGTGTTTCGAATGGGCGAGGGGATTCTGCATGCATGTATTTCCAGTATATTATATAACAAAGATTAGTCAAAGTATTTAGGCATGAAGCAGATGTGACTCTAGGATCTCAGGTCGCGTGTAACAACTTCGCCGGTGCAATGAACTGTGCGAAAATGCAATAATAATGTAATGTTACGTAATGTACCTTCGTTGAATGCAAAATTGCTTTCGATTTCTGTCGACAATTCTTTCTATTTCTTTAGGAAAGATCAACTGGAACATTTCTCCGACTTGTGACGTCGTTGTCGCCTGACAAAAAGTTCTCTTTAATAAGATTGACAAAAATGAGAAAAATAGCAATTTCCACGAATTATACCTTTGTTTGGACATCTTTCTTAAACTTCTTTCTTTTTCCGTGAGGGTTATTTCTTATATAAAAACAAAAATAAACGTCACGACATGTTTCCTTTGTGGTATTTACATTTATTGTTCCTATAGAATTGCAAACAATGTATATTAATTCGATGTTAATCGTCGCAATCTGATTTACTGCCTAGGCCATTCTTTTAAGAAGCAGTAAATAATTGAAAAATGATCACATATTGAAAAAGAAATCTCTCTCTATAGACTAAAAAAGAAGAAAATTCAGTGTTTAATTTAAAAGGTAAGAATTCTTTAATATTTTAATGTGTAAAACATTTTCTGACAATTGAAAACCTAAATACTCGGAAACATTCGTTGTCAATCTTTTTCTCATGTCTGTCTTGTTTTAAGCTTAGCAACTATTCTGAGCATTGGTACAAACCTTGTTGTGATACACTTTTGTTATGTATATTCCTGTCTATTCGAGATTCCACGGTTAGATTTTCTTTTAATTGAAATGTCCTGTTTTTGTTGCGCTTTATTGTGTTTTCAAAACTCGTGAAAATAAAAGTGTATTAAAACTTTATTTCTCAGTTCCCAGGACAAAACAAGTATATAAACTTAAACAATTTATTTTCATTGACAATGTCAATGCACCGCCAACATTTTACCTTCGAGTTCCATATAAATACGGAGATCCTATACGCGGATATATATTTCATCGCATGCAGACTCTGAGACTCATTTCAAAATTTCATGCAACCATTATTGGATAAGTTTAAAAATATATAAAAAATTGAGCAGCCAAATTGACGAATAGAAAAGTGCAAAAGCGGCTCCTGTACAAATGACACATAATTATATTTTACCGAGGTCCCAGTTGCAAATGACGAGCAATGCAAGCCAAAACCCAACAAGAATATGAAGATATTGCCTGTTGTGTTGAATATAAGCTCAATCGCTAAAAAAAATGCTTGCATTATATACCACAAGTCTCTAATTTATACCAAAAAATTTCTGAGAAAACGACAGAATTTTATCAAACTAAAAATATTGTTTCACTAAATCTGGTCACACTATAAATATGCATATGCTGGAGTGATTTAAATTCTTAATATACAACAAGCGTCAATATATAGACTTTTGTCATATTTTTAAGATTAAGATTAAAAGATTTAGATTAAAAAATATTTGAATTCGTTAAAAAGACGGGTTATATATTCTTCAAATTTCAATCAGCATGAAATAATCATGTAGAAATCGGAAGTTTTTCTCAAGAACCACCATCAGTTAACAGCTAATTTGGGTTTAACAGACAGTTTTGAACTTTGCAAACAAGACTTTCCGTCCATCTATGTTTAACATTGTTGGACGACCAAGATATCTCGAAGTCAAAATATGATGAAAATCTCCAACGAAAGCCAGAACCATATAATTGTATTAAACAATTATATCCGCCGGCCAAGGGCAACCCCTTGTTCATCGCCTACTGTGCGTTTTCTTATCGCAGAGTGACGATCATATTTATAAGCAGGTCAGTATATAGGGAAGTCAAACCGAAGTTATAATATCGCGAATTTTTCATGAACCTGTATAGAAAACTGAATATTTAACAATTATTGAATGAGGTTGAGCATGATATGAAGAATTATCAAGCCGAAGTTTGTCGTTATTAACCGAAGCCGAAGGCTGAGTTGATAACGACAAACTGAGGCTTGATAATTCTTCATATCATGTGAAAACCGAATTCAATAATTGTTTTATTATATATTTAAAAGAATGAAAAAATTATCGGCAAGTTCTTCGCTATTTTGTGGGAAATTTACATTCTTTGCTTTTAAATAATCTTCAAAAATCGCTCTAGAAGCTTTCGTTGATCTTTTTGTATTATGCGAATCTTTGTCTTCAGGTAGTTTTTTCAGCTTCCTCAAGGTTGGAGAACCTTTCCCTTGAGGAAGCCATTTGTTTTGTTTCACATTCCCGCTCCTTCGGAAGTTGATGTCGTCGTCATTGGCATGACGTCATAACGTGAGATACGATTTTTTCGTCCACGTTATGACGTCATAACGTGGATGAAAAAGTCGTATCTCACGTTATGACGTCACTCGTTGGACATGACGATTTCACACATGGCTATTAGCCAATCAGAAGCCATGAATTATTTTGAATAAATAATAATTATCATTATTGAATATTTATCATTATCAATATTTTCTATACAATAAGTTATTGAAGATACCGATATATAGACCAATTCGTAATGTCAACTGCGCATCTAAATGACGCGTTCGGAATTCTGCGTCGGGATAAGATTGCAGTTGAATCATTACATGTATAGCTCAGTCTGGAAGATTCAAAATATGCATGCATATATCAAAGTAAACAACTGGTCAATCATTCATGCTTTTGTACTAACATACTTTGTCCTCTGTGCAAAGCAAAATAAGGAAAGTTACAAAGAATGATTTAAAAATTGAATACTTTGATATGCATATTTTAAATCTTCCAGTCTCGGCTACATGTTCTGATTCAACTGCAATTTTATCCCGACGCAGAACGCGTCATTTGGATTAGCATTACGAATTAGTCTATTGTTATTTGTGATATACACTTGCATCGTTGTCTCACCTTTCGTATTTTCTTTTCGGAGACGAAGATGGTGTGAGATATTCCAACTTAGTCAGGAACACTTTTGCGACTAGCTTGGTTAAGGCTTGTGGTTTAGACACCAATGAGCCATCCTTTAAGCCTAAGTGCAATATCGAGATACCATGAAATCTTAGCTTAAATAACACGATTTTTAGGATGATTTCTACTCAAGATTTTGGTGAAGAAGTACTGTCTTTAAACAATAAATACTGGATAGAGTATGTTGGAATGCGAACTATTGGAAAACAAACCTTTAGTGATACTTTGCTTGTATAATGTGATCTTCGGTAGAAGAAGTACCATGCCCATGGGCTTCTGTGCCAGTCGAATAGGATCTGTTTAATAAAGAAGCATGAATTGACAGCTCAGATAAATTGAACCAGAGGTAAGTTCTATTTGTTAAAATTTCGAAGCAAATGTGTCATAAAATGCATGGAATACTGGCGAATACTTGCAAAATGTATCATCAAATACTGGAGATACAATGTCAGTATCGAAATTTCATGAACTTTTTCATTGCAGCTTTGGTAAAACGAGTTTTAAGACATTTCCCACCCCAGATTTTAGTGAAGTGGTCCTTAAATAACGATATGTGGTGCAAGTGTAGGTAGAGTCTATACAATGCTTTGGGTCTTTAGGATCGATCTGCCTGAAAAATACAACAAGAACTTCGACTTTTTAAGTGAAAGCCCTTCGTCTGGAAATCAGTAGCATCGGTCGGGAAAAACATGTGCTTTTGTAGTGTAAACAAAAGCGATCACGTGATAAAAAATAAACCAATCAGATGCATTTAGTCAAAACAAACTATGAAAAGAATATGGAATGACATTACAAAATATATTAACATGTAAAGAAAAGCGAAAAAGACATGAATAGAAGAAAATTCAGAGCAATGTATGAGTTGAGGTGAGATGTAGAATATCTGCTGATGGCAGGCATAAACAGATAGGAGTTAAATGTAAGAGAAGCGCTCATTGATACCGTGAGGATAAATGGTGCCAAGTTGGGAAATGAGACGCAATTATTGTCCTCTACGGCTATCATTGCTGCCTGAAAAGGGACACAGAACTCGAATTTTCTACACGACAAGGAAACGTGCCATTAGGTGACAACGAGTCCTGTGTTAGAGAGCTATGGACCATTTTCAAGGATATTTTTACTATGTCAACAGTCCACAGCTCTCACGTTTCCTTGTCGTGTAGTGCAATGCAATGTAAAACCAGTTAGTTATAGATTCTCTTACTATTATTTCGGCACCTAAGTATGCTATCAAACACCCTTTCACGGGTACCTCCTCTCATTTCATCTACTGCATGAGGTTTGGTGAGCATCGTCGTGCTGTCACAGACAACGATGCTAAACAGCCTGTTGCCAGACATTTAATCACTGGCAATCACAGTGTTTCAGATATGAAAATTCTAGCTCTGTGTCCCATTTGATAGCCGTAAAAGACAAGGAATGCGTCTCACTTCCCAACTTGGCACCATTCATCCTCACGGTATCAATAAGCGCTTCTCTTACATTTAACTCTTATCTGTTTATGCCGGCCATCAGCAGATATTCTACATCTCATCCAATCTCGTAGAAATATAGTTCTGTATTTTCTCCTATTCATGTCTTTTTTGCTTTTCTTTATATGTTAATATATTTTTTAATGTGATTTCCATATTTTGTTTATAGTTTGTTTTGATTAAATCCATCTGATTGGTTTATTTTTTATCACGTGATCGATTTTGATGAAGAAGTACTGTCTTTAAGAAGCATGAATTGACAGCTCAGATAAATTGAACCGGAGATAAGTTCTATTTGTTAAAATTTAGAAGCAAATGTGTCATCAAATACTAGAAATAGAATATCGAAATATGCGATTCTTCATTGCATCCAGGGGTGGCGCCAGGAATTCGCCGATGAGGGGGCTAGGGTCCCCGACGAGGGGTCTAAGTTCTTAGAGGCAGTCAAACGTTTCATCTGATGTTCAACCTGGGGGTTTCGGGGGCATACTCCCCCGAGAAAATTTTTGAATTTTGATCTTTCGTATTTTCTTTTCGGAGACGAAGATGGTGTGAGATATTCCAACTTAGTCAGGAACACTTTTGCGACTAGCTTGGTTAAGGCTTGTGGTTTAGACACCAATGAGCCATCCTTTAAGCCTAAGTGCAATATCGAGATATCATGAAATCTTAGCTTAAATAACACGATTTTTAGGATGATTTCTACTCAAGATTTTGGTGAAGAAGTACTGTCTTTAAACAATAAATACTGGATAGAGTATGTTGGAATGCGAACTATTGGAAAACAAACCTTTAGTGATACTTTGCTTGTATAATGTGATCTTCGGTTGCAGAAGTACCATGTCCATGGGCTTCTGTGCCAGTCGAATAGGATCTGTTTAATAAAGAAGCATGAATTGACAGCTCAGATAAATTGAACCAGAGGTAAGTTCTATTTGTTAAAATTTCGAAGCAAATGTGTCATAAAATGCTGGGAATGTTGGCGAATACTTGCAAGATGTATCATCAAATACTGGAAATACAACGTCAGTATCGAAATTTCATGAACTTTTTCATTGCAGCTTTGGTAAAACGAGTTTTAAGACAATTCCCACCCCAGATTTTAGTGAAGTGGTCCTTAAATAACGATATGTGGTGCCAGTGTAGGTAGAGTCTATACAATGCTTTGGGTCTTTAGGATCGATCTACCTGAAAAATACAACAAGAACTTCGACTTTTTAAGTGAAAGCCCTTCGTCTGGAAATCAGTAGCATCGGTCGGGAAAAAACTTGTGTTTTTGTAGTGTTAATAAAAGCGATCACGTGATAAAAAAGCCAATCAGATGCATTTAGTCAAAAACAAACGATGAAAAGAATATGGAAATGACTTTACAAAATATATTAACATGTAAAGAAAAGCGAAAAAGACATGAATAGAAGAAAATTCAGAGCAATGTATGAGATAAGGTGAGATGTAGAATATCTGCTGATGGCAGGCATAAACAGATAGGAGTTAAATGTAAGAGAAGCGCTCATTGATACCGTGAGGATAAATGGTGCCAAGTTGGGAAATGAGACGCAATTATTGTCTTCTACGGCTACCATTGCTGCCTGAAAAGGGGCACAGAACTCGAATTTTCTACACGACAAGGAAATGTGCCATTAAGTGACAACGAGTCATGTGGTAGAGAGCTACGGACCATGGTTTCAAGAATATTTTTACTATGTCAATAGTCCACAGCTCTCACGTTTCCTTGTCGTATAGTGCAATGCAATGTAAAGCCTTACTATTATTTCGGCACCTAAGTATGCTATCAAACACCCTTTCACGGGTGCCTCCTCTCATCTCATCTGCTGCATTTCATGCAGTAAGTGTAGCATACTCTCTATATTGGTGAAGCTGAAAGATATTTAAGGGCAACTGGTCGTGCTGTCACAGACAACGATGCTAAACAGCCTGTTGCCAGACATTTAAACACTAGCAATCACAGTGTTTCAGATATGAAAATTCTAGCTCTGTGTCCTATTTGATAGCCGTAAAAGACAAGGAATGCGTCTCACTTCCCAACTTGGCACCATTCATCCTCACGGTATCAATAAGCGCTTCTCTTACATTTAACTCTTATCTGTTTATGCCGGCCATCAGCAGATATTCTACATCTCATCCAATCTCGTAGATATATAGTTCTGTATTTTCTCCTATTCATGTCTTTTTTGCTTTTCTTTACATGTTAATATATTTTTTAATGTGATTTCCATATTTTGTTTATAGTTTGTTTTGATTAAATCCATCTGATTGGTTTATTTTTTATCACGTGATCGATTTTGATGAAGAAGTACTGTCTTTAAGAAGCATGAATTGACAGCTCAGATAAATTGAACCGGAGATAAGTTCTATTTGTTAAAATTTAGAAGCAAATGTGTCATCAAATACTAGAAATAGAATATCGAAATATGCGATTCTTCATTGCATCCAGGGGTGGCGCCAGGAATTCGCCGATGAGGGGGCTAGGGTCCCCGACGAGGGGTCTAAGTTCTTAGAGGCAGTCAAACGTTTCATCTGATGTTCAACCTGGGGGTTTCGGGGGCATACTCCCCCGAGAAAATTTTTGAATTTTGACCTTTCGTATTTTCTTTTTGGAGACGAAATGGTGTGAGATATTCCAACTTAGTCAGGAACACTTTTGCGACTAGCTTGGTTAAGGCTTGTGGTTTAGACACCAATGAGCCATCCTTTAAGCCTAAGTGCAATATCGAGATATCATGAAATCTTAGCTTAAATAACACGATTTTTAGGATGATTTCTACTCAAGATTTTGGTGAAGAAGTACTGTCTTTAAACAATAAATACTGGATAGAGTATGTTGGAATGCGAACTTTTGGAAAACAAACCTTTAGTGATACTTTGCTTGTATAATGTGATCTTCGGTTGCAGAAGTACCATGTCCATGGGCTTCTGTGCCAGTCGAATAGGATCTGTTTAATAAAGAAGCATGAATTGACAGCTCAGATAAATTGAACCAGAGGTAAGTTCTATTTGTTAAAATTTCGAAGCAAATGTGTCATAAAATGCTGGGAATGTTGGCGAATACTTGCAAAATGCATCATCAAATACTGGAAATACAACGTCAGTATCGAAATTTCATGAACTTTTTCATTGCAGCTTTGGTAAAACGAGTTTTAAGACAATTCCCACCCCAGATTTTAGTGAAGTGGTCCTTAAATAACGATATGTGGTGCCAGTGTAGGTAGAGTCTATACAATGCTTTGGGTCTTTAGGATCGATCTACCTGAAAAATACAACAAGAACTTCGACTTTTTAAGTGAAAGCCCTTCGTCTGGAAATCAGTAGCATCGGTCGGGAAAAAACTTGTGCTTTTGTAGTGTAAATAAAAGCGATCACGTGATAAAAAAGCCAATCGGATGCATTTAGTCAAAAACAAACGATGAAAAGAATATGGAAATGACTTTACAAAATATATTAACATGTAAAGAAAAGCGAAAAAGACATGAATAGAAGAAAATTCAGAGCAATGTATGAGATGAGGTGAGATGTAGAATATCTGCTGATGGCAGGCATAAACAGATAGGAGTTAAATGTAAGAGAAGCGCTCATTGATACCGTGAGGATGAATGGTGCCAAGTTGGGAAATGAGACGCAATTATTGTCTTCTACGGCTATCATTGCTGCCTGAAAAGGGGCACAGAACTCGAATTTTCTACACGACAAGGAAATGTGCCATTAGGTGACAACGAGTCATGTGGTAGAGAGCTATGGACCATGGTTTCAAGAATATTTTTACTATGTCAATAGTCCACAGCTCTCACGTTTCCTTGTCGTATAGTGCAATGCAATGTAAAGCCTTACTATTATTTCGGCACCTAAGTATGCTATCAAACACCCTTTCACGGGTGCCTCCTCTCATCTCATCTGCTGCATTTCATGCAGTAAGTGTAGCATACTCTCTATATTGGTGAAACTGAAAGATATTTAAGGGCAACTGGTCGTGCTGTCACAGACAACGATGCTAAACAGCCTGTTGCCAGACATTTAAACACTAGCAATCACAGTGTTTCAGATATGAAAATTCCAGCTCTTTGTCCCATTTGATAGCCGTAAAAGACAATGAATGCGTCTCACTTCCCAACTTGGCACCATTCATCCTCACGGTATCAATAAGCGCTTCTCTTACATTTAACTCTTATCTGTTTATGCCGGCCATCAGCAGATATTCTACATCTCACCTAATCTCATACATTGCTCTGAATTTTCTTCTATTCATGTCTTTTTTGCTTTTCTTTGCATGTTAATATATTTTTTAATGTGATTTCCATATTTTGTTTATAGTTTGTTTTGATTAAATCCATCTGATTGGTTTATTTTTTATCACTTGATCGATTTTGACGAAGAAGTACTGTCTTTAAGAAGCATGAATTGAGTAATTGACAGCTCAGATAAATTGAACCGGAGATAAGTTCTATTTGTTAAAATTTAGAAGCAAATGTGTCATCAAATACTAGAAATAGAATATCGAAATATGCGATTCTTCATTGCATCCAGGGGTGGCGCCAGGAATTCCCTAGCCTGCGAAGCAGTCGCTTTATTTTTGAGTGGTTATTATATAAATTGGCGATAAAATAATCGGGCGGATAAAATAAGCGGGCGGAAAAATAAGTGGGCGGAGGGCGGCGAAAAATAAAGAGCCTGCAATCATCCTTAATAAAAATGAATTCAGCCCACATTCCACGGCTAAAATAATCAACCAATCAGACACGAGCCGGAAATATCACCATGAAGTGGCGACGTAATGAAAACAAACAAAATTTGCGCACACGTACGCAAGTGTCAAAGTTTCCAAATTGCAATGACTGATACAACTCCTACGAAAAAATTTATTCGCGAAAAGGAAGAAACCAAAAGCAGCAACTGTTGACGACTATTGCAGAGCGTGTAAGTGCTCTCTCAAAAATAAATACGGTTCTCTGGGGTCGTTTGTCAACGTGTTAAGTTTAAGCCAACAAATAGAGCGGAATTCAAAGGTCTTGTTACGTTTTGGCTAGTGTTTGCGAACAGTCCGGAAGTTTTAGTATGCAACTTCAGATTTTGACCAATCAGTATTTTCCGTTCAGAATCTGAACGGGGAATTCATTTTTATTAAGGATGATTGCAGGCTCTTTATTTTTCGCCGCCCTCCGCCCGCTTATTTTATCCGCCCCCTAATTTTTTCCGCCCGACTATTTTATCGCCCATTTATATAATAACCACTCAAAAATAAAGAGACTGCTTCGCAGGCTAGGAATTCCCCGATGAGGGGGCTAGGGTCCCCGACGGGGGGTCTAAGTTCTTAGAGGCAGTCAAACGTTTCATCTGATGTTCAACCTGGGGGGGTCGGGGGCATACTCCCCCGAGAAAATTTTTGAATTTTGAGTCTCTGAAACGGTATTTCCTGCGTTTTGAGGGTATTTTGCGGTAAAATAGAATTGTGACGCTCGTTACAAGACATAGATTCTTCCCCGACAAAAGAGCAATTTTTTCCCGATGGGGAGGCTAGAGTACCCCGACGGGGGGAGATGTAGCCCCCTCCCACCCCTAGCGCCACCACTGATTGCATCTTAGGTGAAAGACGTTTTTGGACCATTTTTGGACCATTATAGATTTTGTTGAAGAAGTACTCTTCTAATTACATAATGGCTGGATAAAGTAAGTGTGAATGCGAACTGTTGGAAAGCAAACCTTTGCCTTTGGTGATCTTTAACTTCCCCCAAGAAAATTTTGGAATGTAGAGTTCCATATCTAGCGTCTGTGGTGATATACAATCTGTTTAAAAAAAACAGGAATTGACAACTCGGATAAAATCGAATCGGAGATAAGTTCTATTGTTATCCGATGCAAACTGAGTTTAACCAATCAAAAATTATCCTGAGGATGTCATTCAAACCAATGCATACAATGGTCCTCTTTTTATTCAAAGACATTTTTCCGAACCCATTGTTCTGGACTTGGGAAATTGCGCTCCTAATCCTAAGTCTGAGTTAGTTAGTCTGAGTAATACGTGCACTTTTAACGTGTTATGCTACTTCTCTAGTTAGACTCGAATATTAATAACTCCTGTCTGGTATACTGCTACGAGTCTCATGAGTCACGATTTTGTTTAAGTCAGATGATGTGGCGCAAATCGTGCGCCATTGTCATATCATGATATCGTGTAGGAAATTTATAGGGGGGGGAATAAATGGAAAAACAAAAAAATAATTAACGCAATCTAGTCTCGGTGCAATTTTGAAATAAAAATATTATTGAACAACTAGGAATATATGTGTTGCGGGGGACGGGGGCGTGGAGTAAGGTTGAATTTAGTGTCAGCTTGGGATAATGTTCTCTGTACCCCCTAAAATTTGGACCCGTACGCCCGTAGTCCTCTATTTTGGGCATCTTAAATCGGAACAAAACTAGAAAATTACACTCAGTAAATGATGGCGTTTCCCTTGTTAAGGTCGCCTTGTCCTTAACTCGTTGTTAAAAATGACATGGTGATGGCATAGTTATTCATTGTTCCATATTAATTAAGAATCCATTTCACCAAATTTCTCACTGAGAGTAGATGTTTTCTTTCCGTTTTCTCTCGTTGTTAGTAAGACGAAGTAAATATATGAGCAGAATCTGGTGATGTTAATAGTTTGGCTCATGACTATTGAATATCTGGGTAAAAATTTGCGTGACCCTGCTTGTTACGTAACATGCATATCCACAATAATTCAAGATGGCGGACAACTGCTTGCAGATTTATGATGATTTCAGTCAGAATATTTCAAGAACTAATAAAGATTTGAAGAACTTATAAAATTTTCCACATAATTTTAATAGTTGTTTCAAATAAGGCAAACTAATCTTTTATCGCCGTATTCTTTTAAACACTACATAACGGGACTTATGTTGGCCATATTGGTGTGGCTCATTTGTTATTCACTGCTAATTGTAAGAAGAAAGAGAGGCACTGATGACCAACTTTTATATAGACAATTCGTGCCCTTTCCCACCAAATTGTTAGAAACTCAGTTAACATGTCGGCAACAACAAAATAGATTTATGGTGGTCATACCAATATGGCCGCCACTGGCTTCATTTATGCATAGCAAATGCATTATCCAGACCTAGTTTTGAGATCAGTGGGTTGTACGCCATTCTTGGCTGAAATATCGGGTCCTATTTTCATTCCCCCACGTCAAACAAGGCACAAACCGCAACGGTCATAACAATTCTGTCGATATTAGTCACGTTCAAGACGCAAGCCTATGAATGCTCGTAACAGAATGTTAATCTCACCCTTTGTAAAATCCACGCTTGAAACACCAGCTATACGGCAAGAATATATAATTGTTTTATATAACATGACATGACGTGATTTGTTGCATTTTAATATGTCCAAATCAGTAAAATAACAGTACAGAAAAATACAGAAATGTCGACAACAAATATGGCTCAAAATGTTGGAATGTGTAAATCTATTAATTTAATGTAGTCTATAAGCGTTTAGTAGAAATTGTGAGGTGACTATTGCTTTTCCTGCATTCTGATTGGTCCAAATTGAGCCTCTAAAAAGTGATAGTCACTGCCTAGTGACTATCACTTTTTTTCAAAATGGCTTCTTCGCAAGCTGCCGAATTTAAAATTCAGTTTTTTGAGCCTGATTCAAAGTTTTAAATGAAAAAAACTGCCGCTGAATTCAAGGAGGATATATTTTTGACATTTTTAAAGGTAAGCGATAACAAATACACTATTTTTCGTCCATGAAAGGCAGCGTTTTCTCGCTGTTGAAATGAACATGTATAAAACTTTTTCCGTACGGCTCAACCACAAGTGTTTATTTTGAAAATTATTCGTTTTATGCTCATTTAAATCGTTATATTCAGCAAAAACCTAGCTGTGATATATTTTTAAAACCATTCTACTTTGTATTTGAGCCCTTCCAAAGTATTTTTCTCACGAAATTGTTTGTTTTTGTTTCGCTTCGATATGTTTTTGACACTCGTCTTTTGCCGGCATGTTTTTAATAACCGGCCGCTGAGAAAAGCGCTGAATTTTGTCCTATAGCCTTTTCAACTGACCTCATAACTTTCTGTGTTTGTTTTTCTCTTTGAAATTTCTACTAAAACAATTAGTCGCCTCAGGCTCGGGGATTACAATCCTATAGTCACTTCGCCTTCGGCTCAGTGACTATACTCTATAGGCTTGTAATCACCTCGCCTTCGGCGACTAATTGTTAAATAGTCAAATCCATTGACGTCATTATGATAGCAAATGTTCGAGAGGAAGAAAGTTTATTAGTCTGCCTTGGTCTTAACAGGATCTTTTCAATATTTTAAATAATAGTTATCCTCACTGACTTGATATTATTCCGGGCTTTCGGCTCGTTTCCATGTTTAGCTTTGCGTAGGGGTTAGCAAAGATTGCAAATGGATGGGATGTTTCGTTAATTACAGAATTTATTAAATAAAGTAGCTTTTGTTGTCCCGTTTCCAATTATTGCGATACACTTATCGTAGAAATGACCCCTAAATAGGGAATGCATGAAATCGAGTCAGTATGATGTAACATGTGGCGCTACAAAAGTCTTCAATCTCGTTTTTATGTTAAAATCTCTTTCTTTTGCGTAGCTGCACTTGATGAATATGGGCATAAAAGTAAAATGATCAAGCCAAACCCCTTAGGTCGATTTGAAGTCGCTGATTTTGAAAATGTAAGAAGCTGATGGCATCCATCTCGTCATGCTTAAAACCTCGCAATATAACCATTATGATAGACGACAGATTAAAATGTAAACAAGGCGAATTAGGCAATACTGTCATGACGATGAAGGTATCAATTCCAATCGATTATTTTTGTTCTTTTCAATTTTTATGTGGCATTATCCACCACAATCTGCGCTTTCCCTAGTTCGTGTAACAGAAACAGTGCAAGAATGTCGATATCTCCCGAGGAGGATAGGATCGTAACAGAGTAACCTCTTATTTAAGATGCTACAAATAAGAGTTTTGGTATGTGTAATATTTGTATCATTCTGAGAAGAAATGTAACATATCTTTATAGTAAAAATCCGCACCTTGATCAACTTCTTCACTGTCAAAGTTGTCGGATATGATGTCATTAGGTGAATTTTAGCATAAAAAAAAACCAAAGGAATTCACCTAATGGCATCATATCCGGTAACTTTGACAGTGACAAAGTGCTGTTCAGGCGTACACTTGTGCTCCAAGATCAAGGCATAGTTTCGACCGAAGGATTTTCATATTGATCGAGACCTGCTAAGTGTGACAATATATACACTGGAGTATTGTTGACAGACAATATGATTGGTCATAAAGTCAAAAGCTTGACCAAAATTGAGAATTAAATGCGCTCAGCCGCTACGCTAGACACGAGCAACAATCAAACTCGTTAATTAAACTCATATGATCAGTGTTATTCTTATACTGTCAATGTTTGGCCAGACTGATGACAAGAACAGCGCGCATTTTTTAATTTTTGATGCCCTACGCAAATACTGTAGTGACTTTGTCTTTGTGAGAATTTGTACTTACATCTAGATTTAGCAAACCAATGATGCTTTACGTATTGCTGCGAGCAGTCTAGTCATTGTAAACCCCGTTTATACTGCTAACTATTATTTTTGCGATTTTTTTCTCCCCTAACGCATGCGATTGAGTGCATTCACCCATGAATGTATGGGATAGCTTAGGCCAAAGATAAATACTCAATAATATCGTATGTAATCGGCTCTTAAAATGAAGTTGAGACAATTCGCTTTACTATTCTCCTTTTATCAATTACATGCGCAGCTCGTTGTTTTAGGGGTTGGGAGTTGAGGCGCGGACAGAAAAGATTAATTTTCGCTCGAAATTTCCATCAACAAAAATGCCCCAAATTTAGAATATTTGCGCTTATACTACACACAGGCATTACCCTAGTATATATACATGAAATTGTGATTAGCTCTTGACAACTGGACTCTGGATGCAGAGCACTGCACCGGAAGTGTGGTGTAGAAGAGGCGGGCCCTTTGGGGCGGAGCACCCCTTCCTCAAGCAATGGGGGGCTTGAGGACCCCTTCTTTTTTGCAAGAATGCTTGAAAAATATATAATTTTTTCCATAGTTTTCATTCTCCAAGCATCACTTATGACTATTTCAGGCATGAATATAGTAAAGAAATGTTATCATGGGATTGGGGGGTTATTTATGACGTCATCCATTGAGCCCCGCTAGTTATGAATTTAGTTCTACAGCACTGCACCACTCTCCTCTGCAGAGGCTGTGAGCTATAACTTTCCCCCACGCTATTAAAAACCTCACTATTAAAAACGACTAATTATGTTAATAGCTCACAGCCTCTGCGGAGGAGAGTGGCACTGCACCGGAATCGCTTGTTCAAATATTTCATTAAATTAAATTTGTTAATTGTTTATAGATGATTCAATGAATTATCGTGATTAATATTATGAACGCCGTAGTGAAGTAGATCAGTTAGACTAAGAATCAGGAGTGTAGTGTGAGTGTCGGGGGGTAACTCAGAGGCGCTGGACCTACATTATTCAGGTTGCATCACATTGTACAATTTTAAACTTTGACGGAATTCTGTACTTTATCTTATGTGGAAAGCAATTCTGAGCTAGTCCTTTACTTTAAACAAGTGAAAGTTAGCATTTATAAGAAAACATAAAATAAAATTCACATTGTACCAAATTTATCAGATACCGTAAATGATCTAATAGACTATTCGCGAATATTCGTCGACTATTCGCCACAGTTGACTAATAAGTGGGGGTGTAAGTGGGGATGTAAGTGGGGGTGTAAGTGGGGGTATAAGTGGAGGTGTAAGTGGGGGTGTGCTAATCGTCCTTACTTGCAGCTGAGAGCTGAGCTGAATTGCGAAGGAAGCAGCTCGACTTAATCGAGTCGAAGGCTTATTAAAGGCGCCACTGGCAGCCACCGTATGATTCATGTCTGATCAGGGAGCACAGCTACGATGGAAGGGTTAGTTTGGGGCTAATCCAAACCCACCCTGTCAACATTCCCTGTGGAAGGAACCGGAATACCCGGAGAAAACCCACGACTTTCGGCAGAGCGTTGACTGACTCTTTTCACATAAGCGTCATGAGTCCCCTGCGAGAATCAAACCCACGATCTCAGAAGTGAAAAGCGTTTGCTCTGACGACTGCGCCACCAAAGCCCCTTAAGTCGCTGACTGTTCGCACTATTCTCCTTTTATCAATTACGAGCTACACTGCAGCAATTAGTAAAAGCTGGAGCACGGAGCATGGAAAACGGAGCAGAAAAAATTAGAATCTGATATAATAACACAGCAGATTGTTTATTATTACCTATTTTTATGAAATATAGCACGACTTTATATTGATTTACAAGACGTATAGCTAAAACCTCTTATACAGCTAAAAGAGCGTAAAGATCTGCACAACATAGTCTAATTTTGTAAGCAATCGTATAACAAGATTTTGCGCAAATTGTTTCATGAATACAGAACTCTAAAGCGGCGGTGTAATTCTATAGTCATACAAGATGAAGTGATGAACACACCAAAAATTGTACCTTGAATATATCTTTAAATTGTCAGGTTTTCAAGGTTTGTGCTGCTACCTATAATCATTTATACCACTAAAACGAACATGTAAAATATCTGAAGATGTTTGTAGATGAAATATTCGAACGAAAATTTATATACATATTTAGACCTAACAATGCAGGAGCAGTTTGCCAGTTTAGGCCCTCTGGCAGGAATTGAATCTTCGGCCCTGCGATTCCGATGCAGCGCTCTAACCAACTGAGCTACAGAGTTGCTGAGCATTAACCGCAAATTTGTGTATATATTATGGTAGTGATGCCTGTGGCTGTGTAAGGTATGGGTAAATATCAAGATTTTTTCTCGGCATCTCGTTTGATAGGATTAATAGTAGAAATTGTTTGTAGATGGAATATTCGAACGAAAATTTATATACATTTTTGTATCTGCGTAGCAGATATATTGCCATCGCCTTGTTAATGTTAATGTTAATGTTAATGTTAATGTTAATGTTAATGTTAATGTTAATGTTAATGTTAATGTTAATGTTAATGTTAATGTTAATGTTAATGTTAATGTTAATGTTAATGTTAATGTTAATGTTAATGTTAATGTTAATGTTAATGTTAATGTTATAATGTTAATGTTAAGTTAGCTGTTAGCTTGTAGCCATTCAGCGACGAGCTTATATCAGCCAATCACCAATTAGCTTACACAGCGTTTGACCAATCAGTGACAGCTAGCTTAAAATGACGTAATTATATTGTCACTCTTTGATCTCGATGTATAACTGGATTGATGTTGATTATTTCAAGATGGCGGACTACTGAAGGGCGAGAATTGTAAACATGAGTAAAATTTTTAATTTGACGGTGAAAATTATGCATCAAACCAACGATCATTTTAATTTTTTGCATTGTTTTGAACATGGCAAGAGTCGAGGGAGTATTGGAAGTGGTTGATTGCATTTTACGCTGTGGAAATGATTCGCCAATTTACACAAAGTATTTACTTTTATACTTGACCTGCTATATATCAATGTCATTTGAATCAGGAAACAAGGTATGCCTTTTTAACTGTTGTGCGGAATATCCTGGCCTGAATTACTCGAGCTTCTATTTCGACAAAGTTCACTCATAAAAGTATTAAAATAATCAAATAATGCAATATTTATTCTCAACACTATTTGTGTCAAAATCGTCAAATCGAATTGTCATTTCGATAGTCAACTGTCAACATCACCTTATACTTTTGATATTTGTTTGGTATAAAGATATAAGCACAGTTTTGCATTTCATTCCAATCGCAAACTGTGACTAGGGGGACTAAATCAAATGAGTTGATGGTATGTAATATTTTTATGTGGTGTGTAAATAGTCGGCTGATATATACAACCTTTATTCCCAAGTACATGTATGTACAAAAGACTAAAATCTGAAGGTTTCAACAATTGTTTTAACTGACATTGCTCCCAAAAAATATTTTGTCGTCTTACACTGAGTGTCGTGAAGCGTGGGGGGACCGTGCATTCTTGAACATTTTTAGTAGTCTTACACAACGTTTTCAGATTTTTCCCTACGCGCTCGCATTTGCAAATCCTCTATTTTCCCCATGTGTACAGCACGCTCCCCCCATGCTTCATGGAACCCTGTGTAAGATGACTAAATATTTTTAAAGCTCGTAAGCCTTTGCGGAGGAGAGAGCATTGCTCCCATGGGCTATAGGCCCTCATCCCCTTTGTGCACAGTTGTGTAAAAGCAATATAAACGTATCGAACGAGATGCCGAGAATTTCTGAATTGATATCGAGATTGATATTGTGCAAATGTTTTCTGAATATTGAACGCTAAAGCGGCAAATGTAATTCTAAGTACACGCATAATATAAATTGTATCTTGAATATATTTTTAAATATTTTTGTATTTTTGTAATATTTTTGTCTTTAAATTGTTGGGTTTACCGCTAAAAGAGCATAAACGTCTGTATAACATAGTCGAATCGTATAGCTGCTCTTTGCGCAAATTGTTTCTGAAGTTATTTTTATGCCTTGGTTTGCCAAGATGCGCTATGACGCACAACAGCGCGTTTGAAATGTGGCATGGCCTTTAATGTGTTTTTTACACCACAATTTGTCCCCAAATGGGAGGTGGCCTTTTTTAATTCGCAAACAGATGAAAGAAAAAATATACATGCATCCAAAAGGGTAGCCTTATGTAGAAGATAGTATATCAACTTCAAAGTTCAAACACGGTTTTCGAACTCGATCTGACTGCCCGCAGGCTATTGTTTTGAGACGGAAACGACGGTAAGTAAGCAAGTAAGGAGCAGTAATCCTATTGTAGTTCCTGGCTGCCGCGAACATTGTCAATTTATCATTTTCCAAAACTGTCGTAGTATAAAATCTCGCGCAGCAATTACATACAAATAAAGCATTGCAGGTTTGCTAAAACCTTAGGATCTAAATATGGATGTAAGTATAAATTATCACAAAGACAAAGTTACTATTTGCGTATCGCATCAACAAATCAGTCTAGACACAGGTCTAGAACAACAATCAGATAACATTGACAGCCGCGTGCAACACCAGCGTTAGAAATAAATGCGCTGCAAAGATACCAAAATAGTGAGATAAAGCGCACAAAGCCTGCGTAGGATTGTCTTCTTAGTGAACTCTTTCTCATGAAATATCAAGCCTAAGGAAAACACTGGTCAGCTTGAGTCGGGTTTCGTAGTATACATTCATTTTCATTAGGGACTATATATGTTTCATTTAATTAATAACCTTTTAATATGCTTTTGTCTTCTACCAATTTCATTTGTCTGTCTTGCATGCTCATCGTGCATGATGCATCAAAAATTGTATCACATTTTCAAAGTGAAGAAAATTAGGAAAATGCAGGCGCTTTGGCATTTTGGGGCAGCAAAGATTATAGATAATGCAAATTTTCATACTATACACGCATTTAATATCTGTCTGGACGCAATATGCGTGTTCTATACTATATTTTTCTACTGTAAAGACGGGACGAATTATCAGACGAATACGTTATTTTTGTTATATGCGTCTTCAGTATAAAGGCGAACTATTAATCGGTTGTGCGTACGTCGCCCAAGACGAATTAACGAACATGCTTCGTGTAGACGCATAATGTGTCTTGTGCCCGTCTTTATACTGAAGACGCATAGCCAGACAATAGACCAGACAAACAACAAAATGCTTGCGCGAGGCGTCCAGACGGATAAAGCGTCTGTAGTTATAAAATGGCCAAATATTGGAGGGTAAAGGTCAAACGAGCACTACAAGCATTGAAATATATACGCAATTCAAAAAAATTACTTATCCGTACCTGATTTCTTGAAAGAGAAGCGCCAACAGTTCAGCAAAAGATCACAATCAAAGCTAGCCAAGTCTGTGTGGTCTTTACCTGCAGAGCACGAAGTGAAGTTTGCGACTTTGCACGTGGTTAGCTGTTCACGAGTGTCCCTTTTGCTCGTGTGTCGTGAGCAACGTCGTGTGTCGAGGGTAAAAGAGTCGCGTCGTTGGTAAAAAGTCGTGGATCGCAAAATGCCCCAAATTTGCGTTTTTCGCTAAAATATTGTTTTCACTAAATTTTTCTTGATTAAATTCTGTTTTAGCGAAACGAGTATCAAATTGATGGATATTCCAATTGCATTCGCAATGTTATTATGTTAAATACTATATATATATCGATTCCGAATATACGCCCACCATATTATAATTGAACAAGAAAGATGCTATTTTTATTAATGTTTATTACTTTTCCAAGGGAATGTTACAGATTCCATTCACTGCAGTACATTATTATTACTAACACAAATTCCATCCATGTATAAGGCACCTGCGTGTTTTAGCTCCTCCGTGATCAGCCCATGATGTCGCGTACGGTTTCGCAGACATCTCGATAAATTATAGAAGTAAGCTGAAGCTAGCAATTCCCCATTGTTAACATTGAAACGACGGCTTGCTTATTTGGCTGAACTTATGCAAATTAATATTTTGTGTTTGCTCGCATTAAGTGTACGTTGACAAAAGAGAAAGTTGAAAGTACAAAATTAGAAAGTTGAAACACAAGAAGAAAGGATGAGACACAAAAAGAATAGTTGAAAACGTAAACGGTTGGGAACATAAAAAATAAATAAATTGGAAACACAAAAATAAAAGGTTGCTGAACACAAAAATATCTGTGTTGAAACACAAAAATATAAGGTTTAAAAACAAAAATATAAGGTTGAACACCTTTAAAAATATAAGTTTAAACACAAGAATTTCTGTTTGAAACACAAAAATACAAACTGTTTGAGAAACTTTTAAAAAATACTATGCAAAGTAAGTTAAGAAACACAAAAATATCAGGTTGAAACACACAAAAATATAAAGTTGAAACGCAAAATTAGTAAGTTGAAACACAAAAACAAAAAGTTAAACACAAAAATTACGGCCTGATGCTTCATCAGGCAGACTCATAGTCATCAGGCAGTTGCAATATGGAAAATGTCAGGAACTATTCTATACAAACGAGAATAAATTAAAGTATTTAAATGAGTTTGGATGTGCTCCAATCGAGATTATTGCGCTTTTCATGCTCTCCTCAACTTCCTGCGTGCTCAATAACTCGACTGAGCACATGGAAATCACCCAAAAAAAAAAAAATTTTTATAATATAAAAATCTATCAAAAATACAAGTTTCTTCCTGATGAAACTTTAATTTCTCCTAATGCAAGCAAAATGTTAAAACGGTGCTGATTGGTCGCTTGAAAGTAATTTGATCGCTATTCGCTAATACTCGCTAATTTACCATGGCATTGTGAGTGGGGTAAGTCTGTAAGTGGGGCTTTAAAAGCATAACATATTTGATTTTAAGGCGTTGATTTTATTGGTAAAAAGAAGTGTAGCTGCAGCTAAGGTATTTATTTCGAATTTAGTAAAATTACATAGGTGATTATTGCTAAGATTCTCAACGCTGATTAGTTGTGCTTACCTCAGAATTAATACGCGATAATCACCTAAAGCGTTTTTAAGCCGCTTTTATCGTAAATATTCAATTAAAATATATTTGAAATGTGCATTTTTTGTTTTTTTCCAAACAATCACCTATGTAATTTTACTAAAACAATTATTCGCCTCAGGCTCGGTAAATATCGATATTCACCTCGCCTTTGGCGAATAATTGTTAAATATTTTAATAATTGCTGTGTTTATACAGTTTTGTTGTGAGACAACGACTCTATTGAAAACTAAGATTTTCTCGGCACTCGTTCGATGGGAATAATAGTTGTTCAGGTTCGATTCGTGCCAGAGGGCCTTGTGATAGAACAATTATAATGTAAATTTAATATAAATTAGCAATATAGCATAAAGCGGGCAGAAGACTCGAGTTCGAGAGAATGAACATTGAATTGATTTGTCTCACCCTTCGTATAAGTGAGTAAGAGGCGACGCCGCTTGTGACTGAACGGTACACATGTACAGAGATCGATGAAAAGATAGTTGAATGCATTGGCACAGTCGTTTAAAAGAGAGAACGAATAAATCCAAATAATAAACGTAACTAATCCTTTTCGGAAGTACAACTGATTGCTTCAGCGCAGGGAAGCAGAACGAACCAGATACTGAATTGAATAATAAAATCTTATGGTGTGATCTCGTTGTTGGATTTTAAAGGAAACGTGGACGACCGACGACGACGTGAGTGGCCAGGGCTAGCCGAAGATATAAAGAAGAAGGTATTATGAACTCAGTCTGACTTATTAGTTTAAATTAAAATAGTTAGGTTTAGTCTCTATTTTAAAACTAGGGTAATTGTAGATCAATTATACATATAATTTCTATTGAGTCTGTTAAACTTTAGTAGCGTTTCCACACGTTGACGATTTTAACTCGTCACATGCCCTAAGAGTTGCATTTTTTCAAACTTGCTCCTTGCTTGAATCGCAAAAATGCTTACAGTAGCATATAAATTTTCGTTCGAATATATTTCCATCCTGACAAAACACCATCAACGACTCTATTAAAACCATGTCAATGCCGGGTGTTTGTACTCCGGGCAATGTAATGAGGGCTGGTTGGGGGCTGGCCCCTCCAGCAATAATGCCTCTTGGTACACCTAGATAAAAGGCCCTGCCTGGGCAACACCCCGAGGATTTGTAAATTTTTTAGAGCTCACTGCAAATTCCCAGCCACTGGGCAAGGGTGGAAAACTAAATAGGCCTGTTTCAAACGTAGCATTAATTTTGGATGTGTCGACTACAATTCGCATTAGGTACGAGCGAATTGCATTAAGTTCTACGCCCGTTTCAAACGTCGAATTTTGCATGTTTTTATGTTTTTTATGTTTTATTTCGCCCAAGTAAATAACAGTTTAGTAAAACAATGTTTTATGTTTTATGTTTATTTCTGTCAAGTAACAATAGTTTAGTAAAACAATGTCGAATTAAATAACATACCGAACGTGTTCCTAAAAATAAACAGAGTATATGGCGAAATATGATTAAATTGTATATATGGTAAAGGAGAAGGAAATTTAAACCAGCTTTACAAATTGTAATAAATCGTATTTTCGTATTTCGTATTTCGTATACATATTTGGCAAAAGTATTATAATTCGTATATGGTGATCATTCAATTCTTTGTTACAAGATATATATATTTGTCTACCAAGGCTACGGCCGCCACATTTACAAAAAGCGCTTGACAAATCTGGCAACATGTTACCTTTCAATAGTATTACATGACGTCTCTTACCTTAAATTGAATTCGACACATGCAAAATCACGACGTCTGGAAAACCACGACGCACTTAGTTCGAATTGATAGGCAGACCGAACGGGTCGAATTTTAAATTGACACAGTCGATCCGCAATTAAAAACTTCTGGATTTAATTATTATTCCAGGACGTCGAATTTTGCATGAACATAATTCCAACTATTGAATTCGGAACAATGCGCAAAAATGCGACAGATACCGGAGGCTCTGTGCCGGGGTTTACGAAATCCCGCCATCCCAGACCAATTTTCACTTAAAAATCCCGTTATTCCGCATATGAGCTCATCCCGATTTGCCGATCCTGCCATTCTTTTTGATACTGCTTCAAACAAATAGCGAATGTTTTCAAAGGCAACGTGGCAAATAATATACATAGTACAATTGACTACACAGTCTACACTAGAGTCCAAAAATAGTAAATGCGTCTAAATCGTAATAATCATTCTTAAAAAGCGTAAATTTCAGCCTCGCGGAAGCATCATTTTCTCTGCTCGCTTATTTGTCCTATGTTAATTTGTGCGCGCAACCTTTCTCCACTTTCCACTACACAAATATAATAAAGAAGGTCTTAAGCGATTAAATTTTCTCAAAACATGCCTTTTACATACGCAACTTGTAATAAAGTCAAACTTCAATTAGGTAAAACCATCGAGGAAAATATCGTGTTCATAAATCGCCGATGAAGGTAAATTGTATTACAAAATGACAACTTTGTAGCATTATAACGGGTCAAGGTGGAGTCACGTGATAAACAACATACGTTGGTGAGAGGTCACGTTGATCTTTGAAGTTTGCCGTCCTTCCAAACCCTAAACCCCGGGACAAAAATCACAAACCCATTCCCGGCCCTTCGGAATATGATTTGCTGCATTGTGCCGAAGGGGTTGCCTGTGGGATGTAACAGCACTGAGTAACCGTAACGAGTAATGGATTTATTATACTTATGTCGGTAAGAAAGCCTTAAAGACACTGGACAGTGGAAGTCCTCGGCTTATCCTTTTCTTGAATATAAACAGATACTTTCACAGTATTATTGAAAGGATATTAATAATAGTCATATTTTTTGACTCATTTTAATAGGCACGCGTTTCGCTAGCATGCAACAAACAGACTGGATCATGTCACATGCTACATAGCCACGTCAGCCTCTTTACCAAGTTCGCAATAGCAGAATACAAGTATATCACTTATTAGGCAAATAAAACTCCTGTCGTCCCAAATTGTCTTAAACTTCCGGTTATTTCTTTCGGCCATCCGAAGGTATTTGTACTACAGTAAAAATAACTAAATTTTAGTTTATCTAATTACTTTAGACCAGTAGATACACCATTTACTGTTATTTAATTCATTTTTTATGTAGACTATTAATAATAAATACATTTGAAGATTATATGGTTATACGACGTGCTAAAAACGAGCGCACAATACCATACCATACCATACCATACCATTCCCATATCATACCATACCATACTCATACCATAGGCAAGAAAGGATGACCGGACTTCACATGCCTTAAGGCTTTTCTTACCAACATAACTCATAAGTATAATAACCATTACTCGTGAATCATTGATCAGCAGGAGGCAGAACATTAGTTTGTTTATGGGGGAGCACTACAAACTGTAGGGGTCCGGGTATGGTCCTGATTTGACATGCAGAAACCAGCCAGTAGCCCCCACGCCCCCTCGTTCCGCCGCCCTGTTACGCATTAGCCTTGACACAAACATCTTTCTACCGTATGATTAGCAAAACATGGTCAATTGTCTGTCGAAAGCAAGTATTGAGTTTGGCTGAGCGTTTTTATTCAACAAATTATATCGGAGCACGCGCTGAGCTAACTGGAAAACGTCCTCTCTGCGTAGAATATCTGTGCTAAATGCGGGTTGGTTATTTTATATTTTCTTTTGTATTTTTCAAATAAATATTGAATTGAATTACATCTATCAATTAGCATCAGTATTATAAACATTGTTTATAGATGTAAACTACCTGGCAACTCCAGCATTGCCATTGGGCTTCATGCAACCCGTGGAACGACGAGGATGCTGCGACCCTGCTCTATTGTACACGCCATATTCGACCGGGATCACCAGCGTATCTCTGACGAGTACACACACCCGTGTCGGCAATATCCTGGTTTAGAGCACTGAATGGCGTAAACACTGCCATTTTCGTTGATCCAGCAGACGGGTGCGTACACCAGAATATCGAGTCGTACTGGAATAGAAGCAAGGTGAAATTAAAGACAATGAGAGGCGTAAGACACAACATGTTGCCAGGTATCTTGACCAATTTATGTGGCGAGAACGAGTTTGGTGAAAACAAGTTCGATGCCATCTGAAGCAATCGCTCTGGAGTACCCAACGAGAAGACAAAAATAACAAAACCGGTTCCTTTAGGAAACCACTCAAATACATAAAAGAAGCTAAAACGAAATTCTCGATATAAAAAGCATGAATAAAAAAATCAGTGAATCATGATAAAAAGGCTTTTTGGGTCAGATAATCGAATGGCCATTGAAGTGCATACGACTCTTTGGGGCAGGGGGTCGCTACCAATTGACCCCCGCAATTCTGATACCCATGCCACTATCCAGTCCAAGCCAAGATGACTCAATACCAAACCTGTCTGAAAAAATCCGCACTGAAGGCAAGCGCAACGACTCTCTCTCACTATAAACGGTCAGTTCAGGCCACTAAAGGCAGTGTTGCAGAAGTTTTTTTGCCAGTTTACTTCGTTCTGAGCTTTTATGCATTGTATAGCAGTACTTCATGCAAAGAGTACATGTAATGGTTTTGAAAGAAAAAGAAGTTCAGTCACATTATAAAACTGTTCCAGGAAATAATATTCGAATTTATAAAAACATTGATTCGAGCTCAACGTATAACTATTAAATTAGCGTCATAAAAGTTAACACCATGCATGAAATACTTTAAAATATAATGTCATGAGGGCATTTTTTGGGGAACACACAGGCCTGTAGTAATGCAGCAAAAAATAGATCGCCAAATTCTACTAGTCTTCTGTTATGTGTGCTTCGACTGCAGAAATTCAATACCAAATAACAACCTTTACATATTTGGCATATTTATAGATTCCCTTAAAACCACACAGCTTTCAACTTTAGGATATTAAATATTCCTTAATATATATATATATATATACATATGCATGCTCTATAAGTTATTATAATACTATTACAATATATGCTGTTAGTGAATCAAATTTAGTTCATACCCTCAGTAGTCATGACTCTCATACCATTCAAACCAAGTGGAAAGCTCGTATACCCTATAGTATAGGTGCTATTTGTATATATAATAAGGCCAGAAACACACAAAGCGAGTTTTCACGCCAGAATAATCTGGGTAAATAATAAAAACATAGATTTGACACTCGTAATTTGTGATAATTACAAAATCTCCAAGCAATACTCTTCAATCAAAAATTTTAAATTCAACCATACGATTCTCATTCAGACCGACTCCTGGTAAGATACACTCATTTAGAAGGACAAAAAGTTTGACAAAACGAAAGGAATCACCAATAATTTCCTCGCAGGGCTGTAGGGTGTCCATACCTCCTTTCTGTCCGCAATTAGATTGCCGAATTGTATTCGCTTGGTGTGTCCTCCTGACATAAGCCATTATTCACGCTTATACATTAAAAATACGCTGTTGGTGAATACATCAAAGCTTATAAAATTATGTTTTAAAAATACATTTTTAAATGTCCATCTTTTAAAACATGGAAAACTAACTCTATTCTACACAAATACTAGTATTATAGATAAAACTATATTCTATAATGAGTATTACTCTTGAAATTCATTCTAGAATATATTTGTGAATATATTTCCCTTTATAATGTCTTATCATGCTTTCAAAACCATCATATTAATATATACTAATAAATGGCATAGTGAGTTTATCAAATATGACGTTATCATTCACTTATAATTGGATATAGTATGAATCACTATATTGCATTCATATATATAAAATACTTTTTATATGATTCAGTGAATGCGTACTACAGTTTTAGAACGCTTACAATGAAACAGTGAGCAGCAGTGGAACGAGTTGTTATACGTTTGTTATATGTTTGCGCAATACGCCGCGTTTCCTCAAGGTGGCTCCTGCAGTATTTTAAAAAAATGGAGGACTTCCGATTAAGATCCGAATTTTTCGACAATTAATGTTTGTTGAAAAACAAGGATAGTCTGACTTGTATAAAACAATAACTAATTTGAAATTTTTCAAAACATCCATAGCTGCGCATATTGCTATGGCAACAATGACGTTTGAATATGGCGGATGTTAACTCGAAGAAAGATCGGCGACCATTTTTTATTTCATAAAATGTTTTCTTTTAGTATAGTCGAACTATTTTTTGGAGATTATAAAAATTCTGTAATGCCAAACATGAAAATGCGATTGATTTGTTATAACGTATTTTTGGCATGATAGAATTTTTCGTAAATCTCCAAAATAATTCAATATACTAAAACAGTAAAAGAAAACATTTTTTTTAAATAAGAAATGCGGGTCACCGATGCTAATTGCGAGTAAAACTACTTTAAAACCAAAATATCCGCCAGGTATAGCCAAAATTCGAGTAAAATTGTTTTTAACCGGGTATACTGATCTCAAACGTACACTCGTATAGTGACACAATTAGCCTTTCTCACCCTGGGCTTATCCGTCATTTTTTGGGGGGTACTGCGTCTTCCAGATCCAGACTGGGGAATGTAAGCACTGAAAAAATGCGACTTTCTAGAACTGTAGTTGTAAGTATAATCATTATGGTAAATTTACAGCTTAAATCTTTGAAAAGTCGTTTTCACATCGTTTGAATTTCACATCGTTTGAATTTTTTCACATCGTTTATTTCACATCATTGCTTAGATTTTTCACATCGTTTAGATTTCTACATCGTTTGCAAGCAGTAATTCCAAAATGGCGGGATTTGGGCCTGCGTGAGAAAGGCTAATTGTTAGTAAAGACATGATTTCAATAATTCAAAGTCTCTAAATGTATAAAATAACTTTCTCCACAATGCGAAACCTCTCATGCCTAATACGATATTATTTACTTACAGTAGCGTCGGTTATCGTGAAACCGCTACTATATTGTCTGACTAAATGACTAAGTTATGCTTTGACTAAAAACACTACCAAAATATGTTTAGAACTTAGTAAAATGTAACTCAACAAGATTGGCATCTTGACATCCTCAAAATGGTTGGTTGAATTTCATTCCGATTCAGAACCCGCCATTTTGATGCGGTGTAAAACTCCTACTGGGTAAAAGGCTATAGAACTCATTCGCCCAAATACGTTACAAGTATATTTCTACATAATAACCAGTTGTAATTGGATTACCTTTCTCACTTTACTGTCTAGTGTTACCCAAGGTACTTTTTGAAAGTATTTTTCTACTATTGATACATGGGTCCTAAAACATGACCCCCGGGCCTCATGAGATATTGTCGATACGTATTTAAATGACCTCCAGGTTGATTGTGCCTCATGGAAGGACCCGGGGAGGTGGAAGGCATAAACGCTGGACCGGGAATTGCGTAATTTGGCACTGGGGCAGTAGAGGTCCCCTTGTACGCGCCACACGGCCTGGGGCGAATATGACGGGCAAGCCGAGGGGGAACGGACCGGGTAGTGATGTTAGGTGTGGAACTTGGTGACGCATAAACTGTGGACACAGGCATGAGGAACATGAGAATACATTTGTGAAGCGAAGATAGGACAAATGATCTTGTCCACCATTACCTGGTGGAGGTGACATGCGTCGTGGAGGGCATTTGGGCGAACGGCGATGAGCAGATGCAGTAACCGGATATCCAAGAGTTGGCGACACGAAGCACGCGCCATTGGGATCTGAAGGCACTGGATGAAGGTTGGTAATAATTGAAATGAATTTCGCTTGCAGTTGAACCGTTGACTATGATTCTGGCGGCTCATTTCAATAAAATCCCGTGCTCGTGAGGAACCTGCTGGATTTGTAAACGCGGACGCATTTTCATGCAAGTGTTTGGTCTCTTGATCACGTGATGGAAAACTGATTCTTTCCAGTCCTCCTGACTTTGCACGCTTTTTCAAAATCCACAGACCGCCCAGGAGCTACCGCTCAAAAAATCCTTTCACCTTTCACAAACGTGGGGATTTCAGGTGAAGTTGTACCTCCGTGCAGAGACATCGTCATCATTATCATCTATATGAAAATAATTGGTATTCTCTACTTGTTTTGTGGCACAGCCCGTCCTTGGACTAATCCAAATATCGCGTGTGCAAGACTGCTTGTGTCTAGGAGCCGGCTCAGCGACGGTACCCAACGGCCGCTGTGTTTCCTGTTCTGTTTTACGATCTTTCACTCTCCGACCGGGTAAACACTCGTCACTGTGACCAGAGCAATATCCTGGGCATGAATTAGCTGTCACCTCTCCACCTCGATAACTCCGTTCACCATTAAGTAAAAAGTTGTTACGAGGTAACAGAAAAAAGTCATCTGCAATTCCTTCGTTGCTAAAAGTGGATGAGCTCTGACCTGCAAAGAAATAAATTCTACGATTTTAATTCGTTAGCCGATAAGTAGTATATACGCTTACATGACTAGCAGTCAATATACAAACAAGTACCCATCCAAATGAGTTTTAAACATACAAATCATTGAAAAAGAAGCGATTTAAAACTCTTTACCCGATTAATCGTAACAAATGATTAATCTATTCCGCACTGCAGCAATATGTTTGCGTGAAACTTATTTTAACGATTTTAATTCGTCAGCCGATAAGTAGTTTAACTTCAATGCTTTAGTATATACGCTTATATGACTAGCGGTCAATATACAAACAAGTACACATGCAAATGAGTTGAAAAATGTCTGGGTTATGATAACATGTTGAAGGGTTGTGTTGAAATTTAGCAAAAATTGATGTGGCGAAGATCAATAAATCGTTTTAAATATGCAAATCATTGTAGGAGAAGCGATTTAAAATTCGTTACCCGATTAATCGCAACAACTAACAAATGATTCATCTATTCCGCACTGGCAGCAATATGTTTGCGTGAGAATTATGAGGGGAAAATGTTATATAAAACACATACAAACACACAATTATATAAATGATTCTAGCTAATTCTTCGCAATGCTTCCACATATTAAAGTACTTTAAACTAATTGAAGGGTTTTGTAGAAGGAAAATTATTGAGTGTAAATTATATACATTTATTAGACCTAACCAGGAACAGCTGCGAAAAATGCAACTATAGGTCCCTGGCAGGAATCGAACCTGCGACCCTGCGACCCTGAGATTCCGGTGCGACGCTTCAATCGAGTGAGATGCCAACAAAATCTTGATACTTCAAACTAATCCTTTTTATCAACTACGGCAATTTACATTTGAAAATATCATGATTTAATTTTCTAAGATTCAAAACTACCTTACGGGTAAACTAGTTCAATAGTTTACAACTTCCGCAAGATCAGTATTTATGGCGCTTACCTGTTATATCGAGGGAGTTCGATCGGTCACTGGAACTTGAAATGGTAATAACACTAGGCGAAGGACTGTCGTGTATAACAATTGGCGAACAGACTGTCTTTGGTTTCCCCGTCATCGTGCGGTCTTTCATCGTGCGGTCCGGTGAGATCACCATTGGGCTAAGATCATGATGATTGTAATTTCCGAAGTTCATGTCGCTTACCGGCGGTCTCCGACCAGGCGACGACAAACAAGGGTGCTGAAAGTTCGGTAACTCGTATTCGTGATTATCCAGGTGTGTTCTTGTTGCACTGTGATATTTCCACGCAGGTGCAGAAGGTCTGTATGTGGTTGGGTTCCAAATAGACGAGCCTAAGCTTGTAGTAAACATGTTTCCACCACGTTGGTCATTCTAGATCAAATAATAGAGACTTTACGATGTAGGACGGCAACGCGAACGACAACGGCCAAAACAAACTCAAATAAATGATTGTAAAGAAAACTTTTCGTGTATAATCAGTCGTATGAATTTAATAGAGATTTAGGAAATAAGGAAAGATAGGCATTCCGTGGTGTTGGAAGTCGTATGCAGTGGTGTAGAACGGGGGGGGCGGGGACTAGGGGGCGGATCCCCTCTTCCTTAAGCTATGGGGGGGGGGGGAGGCTGAGACCCCTTCTTTTTTGCAAGAATGCTTGAAAATATATCATTTTTACATAGTTTTCATCCCCCTAGTTATGAATTTAGTTCTAGAGCACTGGTTGTATGATGTATAAATAATCAGTTGACCTGTTATGGTGTATAGCTAGAACGTGCGGCGCCAGTGTGGGTAGAGTGTAGCAAATATAGGGCGGTTGACTGTTGTGTAAAACTACCTGAAAAATACAATAAGAACTTCGGCATTTCGAGCGAAGGCCCTTTGTCTGGAAGTTAGTAGGAGTTAGTAGGAAGAAGGGCCTTCGCTCGAAACGTCGAAGTTCTTATTGTATTTTTCAGGTAGTTTACACAACAGTCAACCGCCCTATATGTTATGGTGTGTAGCCATTTTATCATAAAATATCACTCTCCTATGACCACCCATAAAAGTAACCAATCTAAAAGAGAACGACATCGGGGAAATAAAATTTGGGGGTCACCGATGTCGCTTTCGAGTTAAATTACTTTAAAGCCAAAATATCCGCCATCTTGAAAAGTCATTGTTGCCATAGCAACGGCAGTTGCGTAACTTTTGTGAAAAAATTCAAACCCTTCAGATGTTGTTTTAGATCAGTAAGATACTTTTTGTTTTTTAACAAGTAATACTTGTCCAAAACTTCGGATCTAAATCGTTAATTTTCCATTTTAAAGAAAACTGTATTGAGCAACCAAAAGTGGCATTCTCCGTGCGTTCGGATAGCGCTTTTAAGCAGAATTCTAAACCGTCCAAATATATAAAATCTAGCCATAGTGATATTGTATGTGTGATATACAGCTCTCAGTCAAAGTCATTTTGAAAAGTAAAACTCATCATAAAATACAAATTTGCCTAAGAATACACTGATATGGTTCCCAATTCTTCTTGAGCGGAGTTTTGAAGTTGAGCAATCTTTTTTTCCATAAAATTTATGTTATTTTTGCAGATCTAAAGTGGGAAATTGCTAGCTAAACGAAAGACGGCGTCTAACGCCGAATTTTTTACTGTAACTAACACCCTGGACTTTGTAACCCTGGATATATGCATATTTATAGTGAGAACCAGGTCTTAGATGGTCGGTTCTACTAAAGGCTTGAAGTGCAAATCTCATTTGAAAGTGCTTTATGCTATCATTATATAAATTACCTCATCTCGGTTACCGTGTATCTTGGAGACGTTGGGGTCCTTTAAACAAAATAGATAACAAAATATTAGTAACATAAATATAGATTACTTCATGGTTGGTGGGTGCGTACGATTTTTATTTACGAGTTGTGTAGGATCGCTAAACAAACGAGTGAGCGCAGCGAACGAGTACGTTTAGCAATCCTTCACGAGTAAATAATAAAAATCGTACAAACGAACCAACCATGAAGTAACTTGTTTATTATATAAGTATACATTCTCGTACCCAGAGCCCGTCTTACGCGCGGTCAACGGAGCGCGACAAGGGGCTCTGGTTAAATGCAAATCAAAAACGAATATGATTGGCCAACGCCGAATGTTATTATATTCTGTCAAAACCTCAAAATAGCATTTACTTTATTTTTATAATGCGTGCTATTTAGAGAACAAATCGCATGGAGTTATAGCTACATGCGGGGCGCGTGTATTGCACGTGCTGTACAATTACAGCAATAACAACACAAAAACATTGCCAAATCTATTAATAGCTATAGTGTTTGTGAAATCAAACTACTATATTTTACAAATACGAAGTCAATTTTACTTGAAATTTTACAATTCCCAGGTGTATTGTTTAGTATATAAGCGAATCATTATTTATATAAAACACGGGGCTTATTTGTTTTCAGCTAAACTTTGTTTATGAAGTTTTAATATATTTAATATATTATTTCGTGCCATGTCTTCGAGCATGCGCTGTGTTTAACCGGATACCATGTTTTTGTGGTATCCGGTTCGGATTTAACCAGAGCCCCTTGTCACGCTCCGTTGACCGCGCGTAAGACGGGCTCTGGGTACGAGAATGATAAGTATAGAGATAATTATGTGACACTGACAGACTCATAGCGAACAACACGCAAGCGAAGTATATCTAGCCCCAAAAACAGATTTCTTACCGACAGATTCCATATGAAACAACACGCAAGCGAAGTATATCTAGCCCCAAAAACAGATTTCTTACCGCTTATGATATGCACGGTGGTACACAGCCGCCAAAAGGCCATCATTTTCACCGCCGAATTTCATGATGGCGATCCCAAAAGTCCGGCTGGCAAATTAATATAGAAGCTCAAAGAAAGTTGCTATGTTGGACAAAATTGAACTTACCACAGGATAAAACGGACTGGTATCGCCCGATATATAGCCATTGTCATTCGATACACATTTCGTTTGAGTCCTAAAGAAATATAAATTCACAATTTAGCGTGACGCTAATTTCCAGATGAAGGGCCTTCGCTCGAAACGTCGAAATTCTTGTTGTATTTTTCAGGTAGATTGATCCTAAAGATCCGACGCTTATTGTATAGACACTACCTACACTGGCACCACACGTTCGAGGTTTTATAACCTATCACAGTTGGACTCATATTAATAAATCCCCACCCCGTCAGTAGCAATTGGACGTTGTTTTCCTTCACTTGAATTTTACGCTTGATTGATTTTACATGTTTTTCTGGTATATATACAAACTTCAAATAATGAATGGAATTCTAAGGAGTATTCGAGTATTTAGTACGAATAAAGCATGCCGATCCAGGATCGGTTTGTACAGCCACAGCAAGCGCTGCAACACAACAAGAGACTGAACCATGGCGCAGAACTCCATTGTCTCTCGAGACAGACGGACGCCAACAACGTGTGTCGTCGTCGCAGTCGTCGTCGTCGTTGTCGTTGTTGTTGTTGTTGTTGTTGTCGTCGTTGTTGTCGTCGTCGTCGTAGTCGTTTTCGTCGTCGTTGTCCTCGTCGTCGTTGTTGTCGTCGTTGTTGTCGTCGTTGTTGTCGTCGTCGTTGTCGTCGTCGTTGTCGTCGTCGTTGTCCTCGTCGTTGTCCTCGTCGTCGTCGTTTTCGTCGTCGTTGTCGTCGTCATCGTTGTCGTCGTCGTTGTTGTCGACGACGTTGTCGTCGTTGTCGCAGTCTTCGTCGTCGAAGTCGTCGTGGCAGTCGTCGTCGTCGTTGCTGTCGTCGTCGCAGTCGTCGTCGTCGTCGTCGTTGTATGCGTAGTTTTACGGAGTATATGATAAAGTATTTCGTAATCAAATCAAAATCAATTTGTGTCTTGCCTACCTCCAAGATTCAGTATGCGTAGGTGCTTGTTGACCACAATGTCCACCAACATTTTGCCATGGAACGAACTAGGCAGAGATATATAATCACAGTTTATTTTATGCTTTTATTTTTCGACACGCTGTTACAATATTAAATGCAATACGATTCGGTATCTAGTTCATGTAGCATGCTACTAAGTTATTATTATGTTTTACCTTCATGTACATCGGGCGATGCGATGTTGGCATAGCAACAGGAACGGCATTTGCTGTAACATTTGTTTGCTGAATTGTTGGTGCAGGGATATTCACGATGCGGTTGTCCCTACAAGGATAAGATATTAGTGGTTTCCTTCAATTCATCGGGGATATTGTAACCAGGGTAACCGGAGAAATTTCAAATTTACTGCAGGTGAGGAAAATCTGCAGTGAAGCACAATCTTAAACCGAATCTTAGGCTTGAACCTGAACGTAACCATCAATTTCTACAGAATATGAATACGACTTTCTCTAAAAACAATGCAAGGTTTTTAATACCGTATGTCATTGACCATGAAGATATAGCCGCTATCGTTGAAACGCAGAATAACAGTTTTTAACCGAATTCGGAGTGTCCATTTTTTGAATTCTTTCAGAATGATATACGTTTATCCGGCTTCCCAAAACCGTTCTGTGGTTGACTAAGGGCCTGTTTATATGATCCCGGGGCTAGGCGGGACGGGACATTTACCGAGATTCCGCTCTTAATATAAACTCTATTGAGTATATGGTCCCGCTTCTATCCAGCCTAGGCGAAATCCCGGCATCTGCCTCATAGAAATCCCTCATATAAACACTCTGTCCCGGCTAGGCGGGATGCTTTCTGAGTACACGTAAATCCCTTTTCTGTAAAAAAACTGACCTCAAGCACTTAACTGGCTTCATCCCTGCAAATGTAATTTGTCCATCTAAATACGCCATGGGAAAGTCGTCTAGACGGGATAAAAACGTCCCGTTCTAGCTAACAAAACAGGCCCTAAGTCTCAAAATATCATCTCAAAGAGTTACCCCCCCCCCCCTCCAGCAAATCCGTTTATGATTAAATTGAAAACTATTGCTATATTTGTTAGGACTATTAGTCATTTCGTAAAGTGTAGTTCAATCGAGCTAACTAAGTCAGGTAATTTACAAGTTTGAGAACTTTGGGGTTATGTTAGAAAACAAATTTGCATGCCTCATGAACAAAACTAACAGCCAAAAAATTTGTGCAGCTTTGGCATAGTGGAGGTTAAGATGCATGCAACTTGGTAACTTACACACGTAAAAATCTCACATCTTGTCAACAAGACGTGTTCGGAACAGACTTGTAGCAAGCTTGTCAACAAGTTGTAACAATGTTGTCATTTTATCAAATTGCTAACAAGTTGTTGAATTGCAGGACGATAACAAGTTAATGTTGGGACAACTTGTATCTAGTCCGTTGAGTCAACAGCCTTGTAGCAAGTTGTCAACAAACCGTTGACAACTTGTCAACAATCTGGGAACAAGCAGTGCGAACACATCCTGATAACAAGTTGTTAAAACAGCATTGGTACAAGTCTGCTGCAGGTTTGTTACAACTTGTGCGTTTTTACGTGTGTAGGCTACGTCCACACTAATCTGTTTTCGTATCCCTCCGTTTTTTATTTTTCGAAAACGGATACAAATATCTGCGTCCACACGTACTGTACCACGGTTTTGGGATGGTTTTCGGGAAAAGGATATGATTTTATTATTTCCAAGCGCTGTGTTTATTCATTTCGTCGTAAATTATGGGAAAATCTTCCAGGACGAACTGGGCGCATACTGTAACTACGTTCTTAATGTAACCGTTTTCGTCGGTCCACATTAATTCAAAGTCTCCACAATGAAAGGCGTTCTCAAAAAGCTCCGTTTTCGTTCATGAAAATATCGGTTTTCCATCGTATTACTGTGGACGATCGGTGAAAACGCATACAAAAGTAGTCGTCTTCAAACGAAAACGGACAAGTGCGGACGGGTGCCTATAAAAGGTTCAAAACTTCACAGTATACGTATGGCAAAATTGGCCCATTTTGAACCTTTCGTGCCTTCATAAAAGTAAAATGATATACAGGTACTTCATACCATAGTGACAAGTGGAGGTGCTCCAGACACCACTTGCTGGGGTATGTACGATGTCTCCGACATGCCATGATTCATCATGTTATCTCTAAAAGACGCTGGAAATGTCAAGTTAATCGAGTTCCTCTTATTACCAGGGAAACGACTGTATGTATTCCCCACTGATGTATTGGATTTCTGCTCCACGCATCCAACGTTGCGGCGACAAGCCTCCATCTTGCGAACAGCTGAATTGAATCTATAAAAACATAAAAAGCTGTAATAGATTCTTTCCTAACTCAAGCGGGTAAAAATTTCCCTCACCTTAGTATAAGTGGGAATTGTTTTCGATCGTCAAGACTGCATTTCAGTTTAAAAGACTGAAACACGTCACCATTCGAGTTAAGATTTACTTTTGTTGGCAGATCTCGTTTTGCACGCAAAATGATACTTTGGCCTTTTGCAAGGTTCGGCCGTGTTATTGAGGTGAAATTTAGAAAACTGACGTGAAATAGCTTGTTGATATGTACATTTCCTCTTATTTCGTATATGTTGAAGCATTTCTATAATTATCTATTAATTTGTCTCTCTTTACTATAATGGAGTACAATCAATTAATACCCAAGGATTTTTATGTACAAATTGGTGTTTTATACATTTACAACGATAACAACATAACATAACATTTATTAATCTATATCGCGCAAATTCAATAATACAATTTTCAAATGCGCCTAATTCAAATGAACAATGTTCAAGCCTATTAAAGACTATATTTATCAAATTGTTTGTGATTGCACAAATGTAATGCAAGCAGCAGTCAGTTCAGGCAATAAATGATTTCATGGACATGCTGAACGACCAACCACAAAGCTGTTCCATTGACCAACACCACTATTGTTGGCAAACTAAATGGGTGACCTTCCATATTACTATCACGTCACAAAGATTAGGGTTATGATTAAGGGTTAGGATTAAGGGTTAGGATTAAGGGTTAGGATTAAGGGTTAGGATTAAGGGTTAGGATTAGGGTTGTGGTTAGGATTAGGGTTGGGATTAGAGTTAGGATTAAGATTAAGTTGTATCACGGAAGAAGTTGCCAGAACTTGCAAGCAAAAATATTTTAAAGCAGAAAAGTATTAAGGTCTTAAATTCTACTACATATCTAAGAAAACTACTAACACTTCACTGTTACTGTACTCGGCCAAGTGAGTCAGTGTAATAAATGGATGGCTCAAAGCTGCATCTGGGGTGATCCGTTTTTCAGGATCAATTGTCAACAGTTGTTTCAATAATTTAACAAACTCGTTCCTACAAACACAAAAAATACAATTCAGTTCAACGTCTTCACATATATTTTTATTGTTCCAATATTAAGCGCATTCACTATTAAGAAACTAGGGGTGTGGGGCACTAGGGGCGGGGGGAGGGAGCCAAAAGGGGCGACCGCCAGTGGCCAACATCAACTTTGAAAATGATGAACAGCGTTCCATTAAAAGGGCAAATATCAAGATTTTTTCTCGGTTAATATATATAGTAGTAGGTGTTTGTAGATGGAATATTCGATCGAAAATTTATATACATTTTTAGACCTAGCCAGGAGCAGTTGCAAAAAATGCAACTTTAGGCCCTCTGGCAGGAATCGAACCTGCGGATCGAACCTACAAACACCTTCTACTATTAATCCTAACGAACGAGATGCCGAGAAAAAAATCTTCATATTTACCCATACCTTACACTGGCATCACTACCATCATATATATACACAAAATTGCGGTTAATGCTCAGCAACTGGACTCTGTAGCTCAGTTGGTTTGAGCGCTGCACCGGAATCGCAGGGCCGCAGGTTGAAGGTTCGTGCCTAAAGTTGCATTTTTCGCAACTGCTCCTGGTTAGGTCTAAAAATGTATATAAATTTTCGTTCGAATATTCCATCTACAAACACATTAAAAGGGCCCCTGTCGAATTGATGTTAAAATCCCTTTCTAGGCATTTAGTATTACGCATTAGGATTGCGTAACAGATGCATGGCAGAATCATATTTTCACATTTGTGCCAATATTCGCTACCATAAAAAATTATTGGTGCCTGGCAAACAAGTCACGTACCTGTCAACTTTCTCTGCTCTTTTATCAATACCAGATAAACCACTAGGAAACTTCACATCAGCAATATCGTTCAGATTCTTGAAGATGTATTTTCTAGCCTCTTGAGATTTAATTTTGGTCTCCTTCTCATACTCCAATGGTTCCTAACGAAACAAAAACCGGTATGTTCAACAAGGCGCTATTAAAGATTGAATAGCAACCATATGATAGCGAGTACAAGAGCAGTCTAAAAATCACATTTGGCGGAATTTTTAAACCCGATCACGAGAATTTTTAAATCAGATTTGCTCTTATATTCTTACAGTAATACTAATTGCAATGAAGTTCGACAAATATAACAATCGCACTCCTTTCAATAAACTAAAATTCAGTACTTTTATCAATACAACTAAATATCATAAGGTTCAATTTCTCTGGCCCAGTAGGGGTCAGACTCTAAAAATGCGCAGTTTCTGTTTCCTGGTGTCACAAATCACGAAATTTTCGTGCGTCCCTGTGTACAGCTGAGGATATTTTGGACTTTTATGTGGTAACTTGCGTTTTCGTGTGGAGAAATTTGGCGCGACATGTGGGTCGAACTTGTATCACATTACGCAAATAAAGCAGAAAATGGCGCCGTATCGGCCTATGTATCTCACAAATATGTCTATTAACCTACGCGAAATTGCATTGGCTTTCCGTGGATTTTGCGACTCTTAATTCGTACCCTGAACGTGCTCGTGTATTGAAAAAGCGTGTTTTTGATTGCCCCACAGCTGCGAATATTAGAAATATGGATGACTGAGTTGGGTGGACTTGAAAGATATGAAGTAGAAGACAAGCTACACACACCTGACGTTTTGCTACAAAACAGGATTTTAAACTGGTTTTCGCTAGGCAGGCCAAACTATTACTGTACATTTCTATTGAAATGACAATCTTTCAACGTTTTAATCGTCAACGGGACTCGTTTGAAACGTTGCAGTCTTATTATTTCTGATGTTTTCTTTTAGGCTAAAACAGACGTTTTGAACTGCGATGACAACCTCGTACCCAGGGCATCTCCCTTTTTGACATTGGGAAGGCGGGAAATGCACTGGGTACGAGTTTGTTGCGATAAAGATTTGAAAATTAATCACAACTGCGCATGACTCGTCTACACTAAGAATGAAATAGAATGACTCGAATCGTTGAATCAGCGTAACAGGAAATTTCTTAAACTTAAAGGTTACTGGTATATGACACCAAACTGTTCATCTTAAACTAAATAGCTCTCAAAACTGTAGAGTGACTTCTTTTGAAGGGTTCCATTTCCATGCAATGCAAGTAGGTTACCCCCCCCCCCTAACCAGCGGCGGAAGTAATTAGTATTCAAAATGGCGTCGCGTGCGTCATATTGGGAAGTGACGTCATAGTTGTACGTACAATGTACGGCTGGGGCTCCTTCATGTAGGTAGGCTCATGCAAACAGGGTTGAGACCCCAGCCCTTACTAAGTAGCCAGGGCTCATGTAAACAGGGCCTTAATTTCGCGCACCTATGGTCTGCGCGGATTCTAATACTGCGCGAACTTAAATACAAGTAAAGTATACAAATAGCTGATAGGAGCAAAAAATATTAAACATTCACTGATGCCCCGTCATTCATGTATGATGTCAAGTCAGAGATTTATACAAGCACTTTAGTCTACTACCGATTTTTAGGAGAAGATTGAGTTTTTAGTGACTGTGAAGAGGGGGGGGGGAGCGAGTGCTGGGGCGTGGGGGTGACTTTCACAAGCCCCAGATTCCAGTACTACAAAACAGTGCATTTCCAGCAATCTCTGTCAGGCGGAGAAAGTAATATGCATGTATAAGTGTCTGAAGTTACTCATAATCGAATATTTTATTTTTTATTTTATTTTATTCAACTTCGCCTCAATGGCAGGGAGTCCACAACAGCGTCAGCCAATTACTGTGGCCCCATTGTTAGTTCCTAAGGGTTAGTATTAGAGGGAGGAAACCGGAGTACCCGGGGGAAACCCTCGAAGCACAGGAGAGAATCTCAACTTACATGAGTTATTTGAGCACACTGCCGATCTCATGCGAGTACCAACAGTGACCTCGACCTGTTGTGAAACAGGCTCAACTCAGTGGTAAGAGGCAGCGCGCTAACCGCTTCCGCCACAAACATATATTCACATTCGGCACAATTGGCCATAGGTGATAATTATGACGTCCGATCAAAAGAAATATTAATTAAGTTAGGCTGGAAAACTTTACAAGACGACTAAAATCTCTTGAATAAATGCATGAGTAATGTTATGAAAGTTAATTGCCCTGAAATAGTAGGTAGCCTTTTTGAAAAATGTAACAATGTTAAGTATAATTTGAGAAGCAATGGTAAATCATTATTATATATCTAAACCGAATACTAATTCTATGAAAATAAGTTTTAGTTATATGGGTGCTAAGGCGTGGAATCAGCATCTAACTGATGATTAATTGTAAATATTATAATTGTATGATTTTTATTGTAAATATTGCACGGCCTTTATGAAAATCATTGTAAATTGATAAGTAACCGTGTTGAAATATATTTAAATAATAATAATTTTTTTCAGGTAAATTGTGAAAAATAATTACAGAGAAAGATTGAGTTTCAAAACTCAATTGAAGATTGAGTATTTACTACCGTTTACCGGTAGTAGAAAAGTGCTTGTATATATCCCTGCAAGTTGGTTGCATTGCTCAACAACTTTTTTCAAATATGGAAATAAAAATCTACAAAAGAAGTCTTTTAGAGTTTTTTCCTTTAAGTTATAATAAACAGTTTCATGTCATACGCACGCATTACTGTATTCACGACATAAGGATTTTCAACACAAAGACTAAAGACTCAGTAAAGAGGAAAGTGCATTGCCAATGGCAATGAAAAGATCGGCTTGTCTAATGTGTAGTATAAAAAATATATAGTTTGTATTGTACTTAGTAAAGTAGCATTAAAGGATTCTTCTTGTAGTTTGGACTGGCCGTGCAACAAAACTTCAACATTCCTAAGCTTCATTTAATAACAAGTGATTATAAGTTCCAATAATGTTAAATGAACGCAGAAGTTTTTGTCTTAATTTTTTTGTAAAATTGAATGTATCATTATATGTCAACGACAATGCAATAGAAATCTCAAGTTTCGTAAAAGAACTTAAAACCATTTCATCAATAGTGCTATAGTGTTTCGTTTTTGCCTCAAGGCTTCTTCAGAGTAAACTTTTCAAAATAAGGAGTTGGTCAGATGACGAGTAGGATGAAAAATCTTTTGTAATTTATGCCTTAATTCATTTATTTATGGCGCAAGCCTGTAAAACCCGAATTTTAAATAGATATTCACAATACAATTCTTAGTATTTAAATCATGTCAGAATATAGAATTACAGCGAATTATAGTATATCACAGAATACTAACCTATCCAGAAGGTCATCCTATAGCAAAGTTTTTGTAAGCGCGAGTTTGTGATATTGATTCGCCAGAACTCAGCAAGTGCCCCAAAGGTGACTGCTTCTGTTTAGGCACTTGCCGGGAGTGGCGAATCGATGACGAATAGCGCTTACGCAAAAACAATATAGAGATGCACCTTCTGGGGCCGGTTGTACGAGAAGTTGCCAGTTTAGCTTAAACGGTGGATAAGCCAAAATTAAAAACACTTTCACACATTTGTGAATGACTGAACATAAATCTTATGCCCTTAATTATGTAGAAGTTGCAAATATAATTGTTCTATTCCAAGTTGAAATATTTTTAGCTTGGTTGTTCGATGAATGGATAGACTTGATCTATATTTTCGAGTTATCCACCGTTGAAGCTAAACGGGGCTTGTACAACTGGCCTCTGCATAGTATTCTGTGCTCTATATGACATCGACCCTATCGACTTCCGCGAGAACTTTCCCCATTAACTGGCAGTAATTCTCTACACTGAGGAGTAAAATGTCTGGCATTAGACGGAGTAAAAATACTAAAGTTAGGGCGCATCTGGCGCATTGTGCCAGGCTAATGGGTTAACAAGTGGACACTCGGGCAGATAGTTTTGTTAACTCACAACTGGCAGTACTACCACTGACAAGTATTAAAATCTGTCTGGTGTTAAAACAGAGTTTAATGCTAGGAGTAGGGGACATCTGAACATACCTGTATTGCAAGCTACAATGGGTTAAGAGATTCCAGCCTGGTTCATCCCTTGTGAAAATTCTTTGAATTAGTATGAATGTAATTTATTACATGATTTCCAAATATTTGCTATTAACTTACCTTTAGTTTATGCTCCTTGCCATCATTGTAGACTTATTAAAAATTGTTTTCTTAAAAATCGAGTTACTTTGTGCCATAATCCATAAGCAGCTCAAACAAATCCCGAAGATTTCCCTGAGTTTGATCAATATAGCTTAATCTAAAAATAATATAAATATTATGCCCATTTCTAATAATTGCACCCATATATTTTATTCTATTTAATGGTCCTTTTGCCAAGATTTAAATGGATGTTAAGTTTTCCTGGTCAAATGAAAGTTTCATCAACACTTATTCCCAGTATTATTCCCCATATATTAAATGGATAAATATATATTATTAACTACCTGATCATATTCAGAAGACCTAGGATATAATGGCTAACTGTTGAAATAGCGTTCCAACATGATTGACAAGCCCTGTGAGACCACATGTCAATGGCTTCAGCAATTGTAAACCAAGAATAACTTCCGTGTTTGAAATAAATTGTGGAAATTATTTGCAATTGATGTGGATTAAAGGTATTTAATGTGTACATTTGCGTACATAAAAGGATCTCTGTTCTTGCTGTCATTACAAAACATTTCTTGTCAGGTAGCTAATCTAAAATTTTATCCTAATCGTTATTAGGCTAAATAAAGCACCAAACTCTTCTCAAGCTTTCAGCCGGTTATCAACTTTGAATTTTTGATTGGAGTCTAAAATTTAATTGCTTCAAAAAGGGGGCATTTTTGTGTTTTTGCCTGTATATTTCCTTACAAAACTAGAAATGACATATTTTACAGCCACAGAGAAATGGACTGTACCAACAGGAAGTTCGTGGGAAGAGCAAAATTATATATCTATAAGGCAATATATTATCCTGCAAAAACGGTATTCAGTTGAAGGTCTAAAATTTAATACTTTGTATCCGACTAGTAATGATTTTTCTATTAAACTTTACCCATTCAACAGCTGCAAGAGCAGTTGCAACAATGTCTATAAATTGGCATATTCTATTCAAAATGAATTAAAAAGTTTGATTAAACATATACTTATGTCATATCTATAACAACTTATGAATCATGCATCACACATAAATTTTTACGGTAGCAGTGGTGGTGGATAATAGGGGTATGCAAAGGGCAAAGAGTCACTAAATATATCTTTAGTTTAACCCATTAACTGGCATTAATTTTACCACACACTGGATTTTAGCAAATTGTCTGCCGTTAGACAATGTAAAATACTAAAGCAGGGTGCATCTAAGATCAGCGTTACCGGGTTAACAGACACTGGCAGATAGTTTTGTTTAACCCATTAACTGGCAGCACTTACCACTGACATGCAAAATTGTTTGGCGTTATGCAGAGTAAAATACTTCTCATGCTAGACAGAGTAAAATACTAAAGAAGTATCTAGGTACATTAAAGCCAGCTAATGGGTTAATAAATATATGCTCTCAAAGATAGTTGATTAATGAAGAAACTAAGGTTTTCAACCATGAAAGCTAGGATACTGTATCATTAATCCATTACTTGCAATGTACCCAGATGCACCCTACTTAATATTTTACTCTGTCTAACAGCAGACAATTTTACTCGTCAGTGGTAGCTAGGCACGCCAGTTAATAGTTAATCACAAATTAGTATTACAGTTGCGCTAACAGAAGCGTTCAAAAAAATTGATCAGTTCATTTCCCTAACTTCAGCACCTCTAATCAGCAATTCCCAAGAATTGAGTAGTTTCAAACAGTTCCATAGTCTTCCCGTTTAAATCTGACAAATAAGAATCACCCATTAAAAAATACTACCCAATAAAGTAAACAAAATAACAAAATTACAATGGCATTGTCATGTAAAGGTCAACCATCAATTACCCCAAATGTCAAATGCCGCGTGCTATATTTATTCACACTACCACTATGTATTTTTCTTTAAAACATAAAATTCTTCATTTACCACTTGATTGTTCATACTTAAAACTGAAACAAATGTTATTCTTCTGAAATTCCAGTACAATTTACAAATTCTCCATCAAACAAATATATAAATATGAAATGGCAAAAACAATAGACAAAACATTCAGGCTTGTAGGCCGAGCCGCATGTGAATGCAAGCTATGTCATTGGTCATTTGAAATATTGCATAAAATAAGGATTGGTCAATTCAAACACAGGAAGTCATAAACTGTTTAAAGAAATCCTCAAAATTTTTGAGGTACTGATCAGAGGAACCAATCAAGAGTTAGGAAATGACCTGATCAACATTTTTTGGAACGCTTCTATTGGCACGACTGTAAATGTTTCAGGCTGACAAAAATTTACAGCAACTTTTAAAAAGGTCAGAACCTAAATTCACACCCCCAGGATGTTGCCACACATGATAGAACAACATTCACCAGATTCATTATTTTTGCACAAGTATGTCCAAATTATATATTCAGAACTGTTTATCATACACTGACAAATGGTATAAAATTGTAGCATACTTGAAAAGCAATAGGTATTCATTGCAATTCTGTCTATACGCATTCATTACATTTGCAAATTTCAGGGGACAAATTATGAGACAAGTTGCATAGTGGTAACAGCACTCATCTGAACACCATAGAAACCTCAACAACACTGGCTGTGTAAATTCCCGGAACAAACTGCAC